>CM053593.1:219186977-219207552 GCA_028646575.1 Pseudocheirus occidentalis
CTCTTTTCCAACTCCATATCTGTGTGAGGCTGGTTTTTCTTCACATACTTCAACCAAAGCAACATATCATAACAGGAAGAATGCAGAAGCAGATATGAGAATCCAGCTGTCAAATAAGTTACAGCATTAAAGATATCTGAAAAAAAATAAAACAATGCTATTCTTCTCACTAAATTTTTGATTCATAACTTTTTTCATAAAACTGATGTTAACAATAACATGTAATGGATTTGTTATTGCTTTTTAATGAATTCATATTTTAGAACTTTATCAGTTTTAATTTCTGATATGACAAATATTTATAGGTATAACCCACAGAAACAAAAGTTCTTTGGGGTCCTTAATAATTTTTAAGAGAGTAAAGGAATCTCAAAACCAAAAAGTTCAAGAACTGCCTGGTCTAAATCACTAGACATTCACTGACTGGTTGTCCATCCCCATGAGATTATAGGATCATAGTTCTAGAGTTGGATGAGACTCCAGAAAGCATCTGGAACAACCAGCCTTGTTTGGTAGATGAGGAAACAACTGAGATTAAGTAATTTGTCCAAGGTCACAAAAGTGATGTGAGAGCAGAATTTAAACCCAGGTCCATGAACACTAGAACCCCTGCTCTTTCCACTATACCATGCTGATGTAGGGAATTGTGTTTCCATTGTATATTGCTCTCTGGCCAAATGCCAGTGACATGTGCCCCACAGAAGTTCTTGGTGCATTGAATGACTAGGCTGCAGAATGTCACCAGGAACAGTAGGGACAGGAGGAGAAAAATGGATGCTCACAGCATAATAGACTAAGAGCTAAATAGAGCCCTGGGTATTATCTATCCAACATGCCCACATCCAGCTTACAAAGGTGTATCAGCAAGCACCCCAGCATACCCAGGATGGCTGCTGGCCAAGTTCTTAGATCTGCTTTTCTAAAGGAAAGCAACTCAAAATGGGTTAACAATCTTACTTTAATCAATCAAACATATATAATTTACCTAGTTCAGGGGGAAAAAGTCAGCACCCTGAACTTCAGAGAATGCAAACAGAATATAAGCAGAAGTTACAAGCAGACAAAGAAACAGATCAGCAGACGGGCTTCCAATTATCTGACCATTATTACATCCATACCTCTTCAATTACCAGAGAGGGAAGCACCAACATCTAGCTTTTTCAAAGCTGAGGGGCTCAATGACTTCCCAGAGTCCCATCTGGCCAAATCATACAACTCTTCTCAAGGTGAGCCCTAAAGCAAAACCTCACATCAGGGTATATATAGCTGTCTCCTGGATCAGAGAATGTCACAGCCCTCTTGACTCACTGCCAATCACAAAGCAACAAGGTGTGGACATTCCTGAAGAATAAGCCTCCCACCACAGGCTCCATGTGACCACATTCAGCCTATTAGGAGGCAGGGTATACTTTCAAATTAGGAAAGGTTCTCAGAGTCACTTAAGCCTATCAAAGGGCCTGGGGGCAGGGAAGATCCTCAGATTCCCATAACAAAAGGAAAAAAATGAAAATCAGAGATGTTAAGTGACTTGCCCAGGGTCACACACTTTGCAAGTATCAGAAACCAGACCCAAGGCTTCCTGATTTCAAATTTTGTGTTTCATCCATTTTTCCATGCTGCTGGACCAAAATATTCTTCTTGGCTACTCCTCTCCACTAGGTAAGTGGTTACTAGACTGGATGAAAGCAACACATGGGAACAACATGGGCTTCAACCTCATGATAGTACAAACTCAGAGGCTCCTTTCCTGGTTGACTTCTCTTCTAGCAAATATGCCTCCAAGCCCGGGCTCATTCTTTCCTCTGACTAGCTTCTGCTTTGTTAGTTTGTTTTCAGAAATAATGGTCTGTGTCAATGAATGGTCTTGTTTTCTTGTAAATTTCAGCCCTGGGAGACAGGCATGATGGAGACCAACTACATCCCTATCCTGAAACTCACACACTCATACCTCTACACAAAGCTTCTTCATAAGGGGGAGAATTCTTCAAGAACTGTTATCTAGACCTTACAGAAAATTTGAGATGTTCAAAACTAGAAGAAAAATTATCAGCATAGCTTTGGGAAGAGACAGGATCATTATTCACAGACTCCCAAACCTTACTTTCTCTCCCCCACCTCCAAAAAGCAATGCTACCTTCTGAAGGTAGCATTGTCAAAGAACATTCATTCTATCCATACTAAACTAATAAACATAGACTAGCTGTCCATTATCAGCTCTAATGGCAAAAATTAGAACATAAACCACAGATCTGTACATAGAAAGCCTTTATTCGATGTATATCTATTTCATTTGTTGTCATAGAACAGAGATAATTGGGAGTTAGGTCAGTAGCATTAACTAACATTTTGCTATTCATTAGGCTCCAACAATTAGAGTAATCCAACTTCAAATTCTACGTTCAGCACAAAAAGCATGGGGCAGAATTCTGCAAGCACTCTTTGTCTTAGGTGCTGGAGCAGTTTAGATAAGGCCTCCTTCCTGAGATCATTTCTGGAAGGTGAAGTGGCACATAGCTGGTGGAGGGCTCCCTCAGGTGGGGAGGGTTAGGCTTAGGATATGTATATCCCTGAGGTTTAGAGAGTGAACCATAGGAACCTGAGAGGGTTTAGATAAGGTGGAGTAACCCAGAAGACCAAGAAATAAAAAGGTCAGTAAAGGTCCCCAAAGTCAAATGTTTGGAAAGGTCTGAGCAAAGAAAAGATTTAGAATGGAGAGAGGGTCCTTTCCTTGCCTCCTAAGCACTTCTTGGTTTTCTTA
Source organism: Pseudocheirus occidentalis (assembly GCA_028646575.1). Classification (NCBI taxonomy): domain Eukaryota; kingdom Metazoa; phylum Chordata; class Mammalia; order Diprotodontia; family Pseudocheiridae; genus Pseudocheirus; species Pseudocheirus occidentalis. Next base: position 219,189,736 of record CM053593.1, read on the forward strand.
GGTTTTTCTGAAAGGCTGTCGTGGGCTGTAACTAGAGAAGGCTCACAGAGCACTGGCATGACTAGAGTCTGACATTAAGGGTCCAAGAGTCACAGAGCAATCACACACTGAATCTCTCTCTCCATGGGGGAGTTTGCTCTTTTATTAAAAGAAGACCTTCATAACCTTTTCTATAAACTTGGCATCAGGTGCAGGCTTTCTCTTGCCACCAGGGGCCAGGTATTTCTTAATTGTTGGGATATTAGTCATTCGAGTTTTAAATTCCTAGAGGAAAAAAGGTTAAAAGGAAAGTCAGTTGATGCAAAGAACCTCATGACACAAAGTCCAAATGGCAATGGTGATCCCTGCACCACCCCGCCCCGACAAATTCAGGTATACCAGTATTGAAACTGAAGACGGTCTTAATGAATAATCAAAACCTATGTTTAATCGAACTAACTAAAATCAGTTAAATGACTTGTCCAAGGTTACACAGCTAATAAATTGTGGAGCCCAGATTCAGGCTTGTGATTCAACCCATCTACATTCTAGGGTCTTCACTCTACTAATTATTCCCTCTGCTCATTATTTCCTATTTATCTTGTGTATAGATTATTTGGCATATGTTTCTTTGCATGTTGTCCTGAGGCAAATCACATAAATCATCAGTTAATCAATCTCTCCTTTATTCTAAGAAAAGCAGAAGACAGTCCTTGCTCTAAATGGGCTTACAGTCTGATGGGAGAAAAACACCATTCAAATTGAGTACAAACGAGCTATATAGAGGGTAAATTGGAGATAATTGTCAATGAGTAGACACTAGCTACCTAGGGTACAAGACTTGTGAGAGACAGCAAAGAGTTAAGTTTCCACAGAACTGCTAAAAATTATTGAAGATACCGATAAAAGGGAGTTAGCAGATAGCAAGTGGACCCAACCAATCAGAAGGCAATCAGAGAGACTTTCAGGCCAGGATAAGGACTGATCTAGTTTAAACTGGTAGAGGTATTGACCTAGTATTCCAAAATTACTACTGGGCTTGCTTAATAAACCTCCTGCATATTGTCTGACAGACTCTGAATAGAATTAGAGCCTCATGAATGGAACATGGAATGCATGATAATTTATGACAAAGGGAAGGGGTCATGCTTGAGATTAATGTGCAATGGGCATATGGGGAAAACTGAAACCCTGAAGAGAATGGACCAATATGTCCCCTGAAGGGAGGTGTCTGAGCTAACTAACAGTATAAAGCTCTTCTCCATTTTGTGTTCTGCCCTCTTCCTTCCTAAAGAAGGGTTTGCTTCTGGCCAGAGGTGTCCAGTTCCTCTGAACTTCTCAATAACCTTCCTTTGATACCTAAATTTTGGTATCAGTTGTGTTTGTGTTTCTAACAGAGTGTAAGCTCTTTGAGTCCAGGTTCTGTCTTTTGTCTCTTTTTGTATCACCAGGGCTTAGCACAGTACCTGGAGTACAGTAAGCACTTAATAAATGTTTATTGATTGACTGCAATCATCCATCTACTACAGCCCACTGCTTACTCTCCCTGATCCAATATGAGCCAAGTACATGAAAATGTCAGTAACGGTGAGTGAGTGTGAGGGCCAACTATGGTTAAAAATAAAATCTGCTTCTCCATGTGTTGAACTTTGACATTTACCAGCTGTGTGACCTTCAGCAAATCACTTCATCCTGTTTGGCTCAGTTTCTTAATCTGTAAAATGAACTGGAGAAGGAAATGACAAAACACTCCAATATCTTTGCCAAGAAAATGCCAAACATCCTTGCCAGTCATGGAGTCAGAAGAACCTCAGTTCATGTTTTACATCTGATACTGACTGCCTGGGTTGCCCTGGACAAATTCACTTAACTTCTCCATGCCTTAGGCAACTCTTCAAGATTATAAGTTACCCAATATTTGCAGATTCGTGCTACTGATAGAGAGAGTTACCTTGGTACGAGAGCTATCTCGATGCCAAAGAAATCCCTAATAAGAAAGAGTTGGACCTAACTGAAAACTCCTGAATAATTGACTTCTTATGTGCCTAGCTCTGTGCTAAGCAACTTACAGATACCATCTTGTTTAACCTGGGAGGTAGGTGTCATTGGGAGATGCCTTTTATCATTGAGGAAACTATTAACAAACAAGTTAAGTGACTTGCCAAGGGTCATACATTGCTAGTCACTGTCTCAGGCCCCATTTGAACCCAGGATTTCCTGACTCCAGACCTAGTGATCTGTCCACTGTGCCCTGTGCTGATTATCTCCAATTTATCCCGTACATAGCTCATTGGAAACAATCTCTCTGTTATGTCGTTTCTCCCATTAGATTGTAAGCTCCTTGAGAGCAAGGATTGTCCTTTACTTTTCTTAGAACAAAGGAAAGATGGACTGACTGATGATTTATGTGATTTGTCCTAGGACATGGAGCTAGTGAGCATCAGAGGCAGGATTCAGGCTTAGATTTCTCCTACATCCATGACTGGCCCGTGTTTGGCACTCCCCTCCACTTCACTTCCTGTATGATGAAATGCCAGAGCTACATGCACGTAGTTTTATGGCATCCGACTGCACAAGTAGGATTATTTGTATAGAAGTACACCAATCAAAGTACACAATGCACAAATGGAAATGTCTTTAAGGAATGAACAAGAATATGATTTATAATTACAGAAACACTTTATAGCTAACTATGAACTCCTTGAAAGCATTTAGGGACAATCTGCTTAAACAACCCAGGCGTTTTTCTTTCAACATGAATTTCCTTTTCTAAGCCTGAATTTGGTGAGTAAATCTTTTTTCCTCCTTACATTATAATTATATATATATATATATATATATAGTGAATAATTTCTTCAACCATAAAAGGCATCTCCCAATAACACCTACCTCCCAGGTTTTATATATATAGCCTACTATGTGCCAACCAATTTACAATTATTATCTCATTTGACCCTCAGAACAACACTGGAAGGTAGGTACTATTATTATTCCCATTTTACAGATGAGGAAACTGAGGCATGCAGATTAAGTGACTTGCCCAATACCTTGGCAAATATCTGAGGCTGGATTTGAACTCAGATTTTTCTGACTCTAGACCTGGCATTTTATCAGCTATGCCATCTAGTTGCCCCACACATATGGTTAAAAGGGCAAGTTCAAAGTAAAAGTAGGAAAATTTGGCCTTAATGGAATCCAAATTAATAAGATTTTACTCAATCTCCTAGACTTGTGTATGTGCGTATATATACACACATGTATGTATGTTACATGCATTTATCATATATTACGTGTCTCTGTGTACATGTATATGCATATGTACATATATTTAACATATATGACAAGGAATAGCTTGTCACAATGAATAATAGGCCTCCCCATGGAGTCAAGAAGATCCAAGTGTAAGTTCTGCTTCGGACCCATACTGGCTGTAGAATCAGAGCAAAGTCATTTAAACTCTCTGGGGACCAAGTGGCTGTCTAAAGCAATGAGTTTTTAAGTGTGGTTCAGGAACCCTAAGGTTATCCCAGACTCTTTCTAGGGGTCTGTGAAGTCAAAACCTATTTTCTTGAAAATACATTTTAATTTCTAATAAGGTAAATATCAATAGATACAACCTGCAAACACAGAAGCTCTTGGAGTGAATGGAGGGCAAGGGCCCTCAATCATTTTTAAGAGTGTAAAGGGGTCCCGCCATGAAAAAGTTTGAATACCTATGCTCTAAGGTTTTAGACAAGATCCACATTGCTGGAAGAACTTTCCACAACGGGATTCTCTAAATCAGTGAAAATCACAGATCCTGAATGAAAATACACTAAAACTTTATCTTTATTGTATAAGCACCTGATAAGCTATCTACCTTTGTTTACACATGGGATGATCATGGTAGAGTCAACACTAAGTGGTTTCTTATGCCAGCTCTAAAATGACCCACTAGACTGTGGAAGTGTGACTAGAAAATTGTAGGCCAGCTGAGATCATCAGTGCAATCCGTTTATTTATACCATGAGTAATGTTTTTATAGAGTAATGAGACAATGAAGGTAATTACAGGTCACTAAGTTTTCTAATACCACATTGCTCAGTTTCAAGATGCCAGAGGTGATGTCAAGTAGGCCTTTATTATAACCATGTCCTTGCTGATTCCATACCCAATGAATAGCATCTAAAAATGTATAATTATTTTTAAAAGGCAGCTAACATTTTCTGGCTGAAATCCTAGAACAGGGCACAGCCCTGAATCTCAGATGTCAGGCAAGCTCTTATTTACAGCCACTTCTCATGGGAAAATCAGGACTGCACAGTATGGACTAGACACTGGAAAACCTGGAGCTAACTTATCTAGGACCAGCCTGATTCCTGGATCAGATGTTTTTGCTCCCTTCAGATTATCATTTGGGAGCTCTGGCAAAAGTAAACACAACGTGACCCAAGCCAAATTATACTCTCCTCATTGGAGGAGAGAAGACCAGAAAGCTGGAGGTCTTTGTGCTTTGGGGATCATGTTTAGAGAGGGCTTGAGAAAGTAGTTGTCAGAGTAGAGATTAGATGAGGAAAACATTTGGCTTCAATTTGGTGCAATACCTACAATTTATAGCAGTCCCTGCTTATTTACAGGGAATAATCTGGAGGAATAGATTTGTTGTTCAGTTGTGTCCAACTCTTCAAGACCCCATTTGGGGTTTTCTTGGTAAAGATACTGAAATGGTTTCACATTTCCAGATAGATCAAGAGAATTCTGGGATTGACTAGAAACTACATTTTTGGAAAAGAATTTGACCCTAAGAGTCTTGAGGGGGAAATTGGATCTGGCCAGGCACTGAGACAAAGAGACAGTGTGGGGAAAAGAAGGAGGACCCAGATATCTTTATGTGCTTGGAGAGGGAGGAATGGTGAAATGGTGACCTAAGTTGAGCTGGGCTTGCCACGAACCCTGACCCACTCCCTAGGTGGGCCAAATGACAAATAAAATTGAACCATATGTTCATACTAAGAAGAGCCCAAGCTGCTCTCTCCCCACAGTGGTATCTGGGGTGGCCAAAATTAATCTGTACTTAGATTTCAGTTTTAAAGAGAAACTCCTCAAATCCTTAAGAACTGACTCTTTCCTACTCTCTCCTATGCTTCATCTTGTACAGAAGAAACTGATAAATTTATGTTTCAGGAATATTTCACTGGGACAATTTTCAAAAAGGAGTCAGCTTGGGAGAAAAGTAGAGATAAAATCACGTTTAAGCATAAATAATCTTACCATGGAGAAGTATTGGGCATTGGGAATTCAATTTTCAATCTTTTTCTAGCCTTCAATCTATGCGACATATGTGTTTGTACATATACATATGTCAATACACATACACGTAAGTATATATATATATATTTATACATGTTTATTTTCTTTTGCTTTCTGTCTAGACCTTTCATTTCATCATGGTTAAGAACTCATAATGTGGAAACTTCCTCATAAATCAGCATCTTAGAAAATTTCCTTGGAGCACTGAGAACCCCATGACCAGGCTCTGCATGTGGTAGGAATTGAACCCTGATTCTTCTGAATTCCTAGGATTGTAGATTTGAAGCTGGAAGACATCTTGGAGTAAATGAAATTTATTCCAAATCGTCATTTCATTTTATCTTTAAAAATTGAGTCTTTAAAAATTGATCCAACAGCCTGTCTCCCAGGTAGTTGGGTTTACAGGACTTGTGCCATCACACCTAGCCAACGATATTTTCAGATATTTTCATTTTTCAGATGAAGAATCTGAAGATCAGAGTGGTGAGGTGATTTACCCATAGTCACCTAGCTAGCAAAGAGACAGAATCAGTTCTTGAATCTGAATCCTCTTCATTACAATTTTACTGACTAGATTTAAAGTCGAAAGTTGACTGATCATTAGATATTTAAGGAAAAAGTCCTTGGTCATCTTTCAAATTTCATGTTTTAATTACCTGGAGTAAAGGAAATCCAGAGAGTGCATCAGGAACGACCTCCTCCACCATTAAAATAGCTTCAACCAATTGCACATCTGCCATGCTCATCTGGTTACCGACGAGAAAGTTTTGTCCATGAGTCTTTAAAACCTGAATGACATAAGCACAGGAAAATGGTAAGGATGCTTGTTACTTCTCAGAGAGAGGAGTTGGACTGACTCTAGCAGCAGAGTATATAGGAATACATGAGACTGTCCAATGTCTTGCTAATGTAAAGTCAAGCTAGAATCCATATATATATATATATATATATACATATATATATACACACACACACATCCTGAAGGAGCAAGAAGAGGGAGTGAGAAGGAAAGCTTGATTAACTATCCATTACAATTCAAAATGAGATGGCACCATTAAGTTTCAGACTTTTTCTCTTCTCAAAAATCCTGTGTTTAAAGGGATGTATCTATGTTTTTTAAATGCACAGATTCATAGATTTAGAGCTAGTACAACTATCTCATTTTATAGATGAGGAAGGTAAGACCCAAAGTGGTTAAGTGATTTACATTGGTAGTGACAGAGGCAAGATTTGAACCTATCTCCACTGACTTTACCTAGTGTTCCACTGTATAATGCCACTTCTTTGGAAATCAGTTCATCCAAAACACATTTTTTTTTCACAAAGGAAAGAAAATTGGTGTGGAGGGACTTCAGGTGATTGGTATGGATCCCAAAGTTGGTCTCCCAATGCAGTATCCATGACTGTCTATTAATCAGGCTTAAGTTATAAATTTTCTAAGAATTTCTGAGCCAAGGAAAATAAACTGACTTCAATGTAGGGGGATGACTTTTCCAACTTTCCTCCCTGCCCTTCCATTTCCATGAAGGTTTGCCAGCTTTCAAGGCTAAGTATGAAAAAGGACTAACGAAGGGAGCCAGTGGCCAAAGCAGATGGGTTCCCCATTAGAATGACCCCTTGCTTTCTATGCCTAGTTTGCTTACTTTGCAGATTATTTTCAACTTTTTAAAAAAAAAACCCTCTATTACACAGCTGATCACAGGAAAGAAAGAGGTAAAGAGCAGCCATCCAAGGATGGGATGTACCTGAGCCTGACAATGTCTCCAACCCAATTATAAACATCTGAACTTTGGGTAGTGTGGGACACTCTGTGCCCATGCTATGCTCCTGCAGGGCATTATTACAGTTTATAGCTACAAACCATTCCTGGAATCAGGAACTTCCAGGGGACAGTAAGAAGAATTTTGCCAAATCCTAAGTACCAGGCCTTCTCTACAACTTGTATTTTCCCCATTTCTTTCTTTCTTTTTTTTTTTTAAGTTTTTCTGTTTCTAAGCAGTTCTGATAAAGAAGAGCAGATAAAGAGAGAGGGGACTGAAAAGGCAAATAGATAATAGAAAGAACAAAGGGAAAAACAAAAAATATCTCTTCCTATTCCAGTTGTACAGGGTAAGATGATCAGAATCTTGACCCAAGGTACTAAATTTAAAGGGCAATAACAGAACATTCAGTATTTCTGTAGCATGGAAACAACAGAGCATACTCCATGGATAAAAGAATTAGGTAAAATTGGAAATTGCCAGCTACAACTGCTATCTGGTCCAATTTCTTTGTTTTACAGATGAGGAAACTGAGGCCCAGAGAGATTAACAGTGCTCCATGGAAGGGGAAGGGAACAAGCATTCATGAAGTATCTAGTACATACAAGGTCAGTGGGGGGGGCCTCAAGGCTGCGGGTTCCCCACCCCTGTACCCCAGTACAGGCTACAGTACAATGCCAAGTACAGGCATTGTGGACTAAGTGCTTAACACATGTTTTCTCATTGGATCGTGGGTGTTTTTCTCCTAATTCTTGTTGCTCCCTCCCCACCCATACTGGCAACTTTGTGCCAGAGTCCACCCCAACTGAGGGCACAGCACCTGCCCCAGCAGAAAGCTTCTTGGTCACATGGTCCAATTTTCCCAGTGCTCGTCTCTGGAGGCACTAACCTCCCAGAGGCCAGTGTGGTCACAGTTGGAAGCAAAGTGATGGTCTGGGACAGAATATCTTAAGGTTACGGATTTAGAGGAGGTGTGTCCTCAGACAACCTCTGGTCCAACCTCTTTGCTTCACAGATGAGAAAACTGAGGTCCAGAGAGATTAGCTAACTTGCTCAAAGAAACCTAGGTAATAAGTGAATGAGGCAGGAGTGTCCTGGCTTTGTAACTGTGTTCCATCTTTCTTCCTATTCTTGTTCTTTTTGGACAAGATTCACAATTTCAGGGTGTTAGGGAGATCCTAGTGAAGAATTTCCTTTACCAATAACTGTCTCTGCAACTAATAGTCTTAGATAATTAGAGGCACCTAGGCCTGGAGTCAGGAAGACCTGAGTTCAAATCCAGCCTCAGATACCTACTGGCTGTGTGACTTTGGGCAAGTCCTTCGTTCTTCATATATCCAAGCTTCCTCTTTTGTAAAATGGGGGAAAAGTGTTGTAAAGACCAAAACATGGTAACTGTAAAGAACTTAGCACAGTGCCTGGTACGGGTGCTATAAAACTGTTGTTGTTCAGTCACGTTCAGCTTTTTGTGACCCTGTAGATCGTATTGCCAATACTGTCCATGGTGTTTTCTTGACAAAGAGACTGGACTGGCTTGCCATTTCCTCCTCCAATGGATTAAGATAAACAGAGGCTAATTGATGCACCCAACATCACGGCTAGTAATTGTCTGAGGCTGGATTTGAGTTCAAGTTTCTTGATGCGTGTCTAATGAGCTATTACCTGAACTATCGAGCTGCCTCCATGTAAATGTTGGCTAGCTGTAATAATAATATTTGTAGCAGCCTGGAGCACTGAAAATTCAAGTGACTAAGTCACACAGCCCACATGTATCTGAGCTAGAACTTGAACCTGGGTCTTCCCTGCCTCTGAGGCCAGGCTTCTCTGTCTCTCAGTATCCTACCATGAGTCCTTAGCAATCGAAAATATGTTCCCCTGAGGTTAACTTTACAAAAAAGTAAAAAACGTGGAGTAGAGGAAAAATCATTTAGAGAACTGCCCTAGATCCTGCTCCTCCTGTCTCTGTCTCTCTCTTTGTCTCTCTCCCTTCTGGTTTCATCATTCTAAATGCATCAGATCCTCTGTCATTTACCTTTTCATAAACAGGGAAGTATCTGGTTTTGACCTTGTTAATGATTTCAGTCCTTCTTTTCTCCTGTTCTTCTGCTTTTAGGAAAGGATACGTCATGATTAGCTCCATCAGATCCATTGTTCCCTCTGAGTACATGATAATCCTTAAAAGAGAAAAAATGTATGCAGTGTCTCAGTTAATGTTTCCTTTCCTTGGCTTCCCCAAGTAAGTGTCTTTGAATCACAACAGGGGTAATTGGAAGCCTGCTCATTCATTAAGGCTAAATCCCTTCAAAGCTAAGGTGTTTTGTGGAGTTAAGGAATTCTGTTTTTAAAAAAATCCCCCTGAAAAGTCTTGTCACAATGAGGGAGGGTAATTCATTCCCCATTCTCCCAGCCAGCCTCTACTTCCTATCACCAAAAAGAAGAAAAGTAATAAAGGCTTTTCCCAACATGTGTTAGACGATTCCACTACTGAGGAACTAGAGGGTGAAAAAAGGAAGGCTTGGCTTCTTTGAACTCTAAGGCTCTTCATTAAATTCCTAAAAACAAAAAAGTTCTTGAGAACCAAGAGGTAGGTAGACAACTGAAGGTTACATTGGTCCTGAAGATGCTCTAATCTTTGCTCATTGCTCAAACCAATATCATACAGAAAAACCAAGATTCTGTTTGTAGACAACAACCGTGTAGGACAGGGCTGGCTAACCACTTAAGCAAGTCACCCCCCAAGCAAGAACAGAACTGTTACAGTACATTGCTCTCTCCTTTATGTCCTTCCCAAGTAGATTGTACTTCTCAGCAATATAGTGGAGAATGGCTCTGGTCTGAACCAGCTTCATCCCATCGATTTCAACCATTGGTACTTGTTGGAAGAGCAGGACAGCTGAGGATGAAAAGTATAGGCTTAGACGTCAAAACTTTTGGCATCCAGCCTCTCACACACACTACAAAACTACTGTCAGGTCCTGGGGCAGCAAATCAGCAAGAAAATTAAAAGGAGATATGGAAATGAAGGAAGGACAGAAAACCTTGTGCATGGAACCAAGAAGCAAAAGGAGTGTTGCTCTCACCCATGGACCTTTTACTTCTTAAGGAGAGGGACAGAAACACACTTTTATTTCTCACACTGATGTGCAGATGGCAAACTTAACAGAAATTAATTGCTAGGTAGCACAATGGATAGAGCCTTGAACCTGGACTGAAGAAGACCTGAGTTCTAATTTAGCCTTTCACATTTACTATCTGTGAGTTGAGCAGGTCATTCAAATTTCTATAGGCCTTAATTTCTCCATCTGTAAATGGGGGATAATAGCACTGACATCCCAGGTTGCTGTGAAAGAAGAATGAGATATTTGTAAAATACTTTGCATATCTTAAAGTGTTATATAAATGTTAGTTATTATTAACTGGCTGCAGTGCTGGGTTAATGAAGCTAAAGCCACTGAAGTACAGAGCCTGCCAACCACTGTGATTCACTCAAATCCCACCTTCTCCAGGAAGCCTTCCCTGATTCCCCTTCAGTCTAGTGCCTGTCCCCGGCTGATCATCTTCACTTTGCCCTGTATATGCCTTGTGTGTTCATGGCTGTTTGCATATACTTGCTTCCATCAGAACGGGAGCTCCTTGAGAGCAGAGGTTGCCTCTTGCCTTCCTTTGCATGTGTCTGGCACATATCATGGTAGGTGTTTAGTAAATGCTTATTGACTGACTGCTTCCTGGTCACAGGTCACCACTCTTACTCTAGGCTGGCTATTTTGCAAAAGGGGAATCAAATGTGGTTGGATAAATACAAATCCATCAGCCCTACTTGGTAAACCATGAAGAAACCAGACAAGTGTCTTACAATAAGAAGTCAGAAAAGTTTACGAAGGACACACGAAGGATCATAGACTACAGACCTGGAACAGCTCTCAGAGATCACTTTCTCCAGTATTTCTTTTCACAGAGCTGGAAACTGAGCCCTGGAGCAGTGAAGGAACAAGTCAAAGGCCACAAAGTGATTTAGTGGCAGATTGAAGACCAGAATTCAGGTCTCCCCCTCTCAGAGGAGCGCTCCATTCCCTCACACCCTCCCGTCTCATGCAGCACAGTACAATGGAACTCGCAGCTTTTAGGGGAATTGGAATTAGGAGCAGAGGCAGCCTTGGCCCCTAGGAAAGAGGGAGTAGAGAGGACTTGTGGTCTGTGTGAAATTCTTCAGAAATACACCCTAATAACCAAACAGGTTTCCTGGTCATGAGTTATCAGTGCCCCCTGCACCCCCCCAAATTATATTGTAGATATCCTTTTGAAAACTGCATCTCTTAGTAATACATGAGCTCCTTAAGCATGAGAGCTGAATTTTTATTTTTGACATGGTGTCTGCAGCACCTGGCACAGGACCCAGCATACAGTAGGTGTTTAATGAATAAATGCATGTACAGTGAATAAATGCACAAGGTCTATTCAGCTTCACCAAAGCCAAAGCCTGAGGCATTTCAGTAACTTTATGTTGGCTTGTATGACTCTGAGCTATGCTGGTGCTTAGTCATTTCCTACTCTTGGTGACCCCATTTGGGACTTTCTTGGCAAAGATAGCAGAGTAGTTTGCCATTTCCTTCTCCAGCTCATTATACAGATGAGAAAACTGAGGCAAACAGGGTTAAAAGCCAAATTTGAACTCAGGTCTTCCAGACAGACTCCAGGCTGGGAATTCTATCTACTGTACAGCCCCATTTTGAGCCATACCTCAATGTTAATTTGTATATCACACTGGGCACAGAACAGATAATCCACATTTATATTATCAGGCATCCTGTAGTGTAGTTAAAAGCATTTCCTTTTAAAAACTTGTTCTTCCCATTCTACTTTTATTAGGATAGTGTTTTTGATGGCTTCTTTCAGCTTAATAAAAACTAAGGGCAAGATCACAGATTTAGTGCAAAAGGGAGCTTACTAGTCACCTGATCCAACCTGTTAATTTATGGAGGAAGAAAGTGAAACCCATAAAGGTTAACTGACTTGTCCAAAGTCACACAGACAGTGAGTGGTGGGCAGAGCCAGGATTCAAACCAAGACGTTCCAAATCCAAAGGCATCATTTTTTCCACTGAATGATGTTGTCCTACTGAGTTTCAAATGCATTTTTATACTCACTTGCTTTTAACTTTTCTAATTGTTCTTTTGTTTCAAAAAGTTGTTCTTCATACTAAAACAAAAACAGAAATACAAAATGGTATTAGGAATGCCATGGGCAATTCAGGAGAGAGAGAGAGAGACAGAGAGACAGAGAGAGAGAGAGAGAGAGAGAGAGAGACAGAGAGAGACAGAGACAGAGAGACAGAGACAGAGAGACAGAGAGACAGAGAGAGAAAGACAGAGAGAGACAGAGAGAGACAGACAGAAATAGAAAGTCTGTGTGTGTTTACATAAGAATAAATTAACATGCTGAAGTTGTCTATTTATAAGTGTTACATATTGGTGTGTTTGTGTAGGCATGTTGTCTCCCCTGATAGAATATCAGGTCTTTGAGGGTTTGGAAGCCAGGCCAGGTTGGACTTGTCTTTCTATACCCCCACACTTAATGCAGTATCTGGTATGCCATAGGCACTTAATAAATGCCTGCTGATTGTTCACTCTCTTGAACTGCTCACCTTTAGGAGAGTGATCTTGGGTGTGTCAGGGCCTGCAAATTCAGTCACATTCCATCAAGTCAGAAAAGCTTTGGTTGCATGCCCAAAGACCAACTGCAGGGCTGTCATCCAAGGCCCGCCAGCTAACCCTCCCAATGGCTCATCCCCTCACGGCTAGTTACCAAGTGAAGAATTATATTCTTGCTACAACAATTCACAAAACCTGTTTGCTCTGCTGCAGAAGGCATTCATTGTAACTAACACAATACACAAGTAAAAACTTGGGGCCATGATTACACCATTCCCCAAGGTTTTGAAGTAAGGATTATACTCTTGTCATAATGGCAGTATATCTTTTTGTAGGACCTCTCCTACTTCATTTTTAAATTTACTGACTATCTTGTGAAATACCCTTTATTACTTATTCATTAAATACCTGGCAGAGACCCTGAAAGCCTGGGCCAGGACTAGAAGAAGCCAAGGTAGGCAGTTACAGAGAACAGCAAAGACATGGGTGAACACAAGGGGACAATTTTTAATATTACTTTTAAAAAAATGTACATATTACATAATGTCAGAAAATTCTGCCCTCAGCAACATGTAGAGACTGGTTTTCTTAGAAGCAAAAAATACAAATCCAAAGCATGTTTTAAGTAGCAAATTTTAGTAATTGTGTTACAGTGAAGACAATGTCTCAGCTTCACAGGGAGCCTGTTTTCTTTCCCTATTTTTTCATTTTTTTAAATCTAAAATTTTAAAAATTAAGTAACACTTATTTTTCTCTTGCTCCTCCCTCCACCCACCATTGAAAAACAAACAAGGAAAAAGGAAAAGAAAATCCCTATAACAAATATGCGTAGTCAAGCAAAAAAAAAAACTCCACCTTTTTTTAAAGGGCATTATGGTCTATTTATTTAAGAGACCTTTGGTTTTAAACAAAGCCAGTGAAAATACTCACAAAAGCATCAACAGATATTCATGTTTCCCATAATGTATGAGATTCAAGTTCTTCCCACAGACCACAAATAACTTGTTTTAGGTCTAAATTGAAAAGTTTTGGGAGCTCTGGAAAACTAATGTTCAATTTTGCAAAATTAAAGCCTTAAGAGTCACTTCTAAATTTTGATTTATTCCTTGCAGACAGGAAGCTCTCTTAATACTTAATTAAATATTAATTTAATTAATTAAATCAAATTTAATTAATTAATCTAAATAATAAACTGAAGACTTTAAATATTAAACTCTAAGTACTAAATGCTAAAACCTTTAATAAAGATCATAAGTGTTCAGTCTTATCTAAGGAGAGGATAAAGAAGAAGACAAGGTTAATGATAGAAGAATAGCAGAAAGGTGTATATTGGACAAAGAGAAGGACAAGAGGGGAAAGAGGAATGGAGGGAAAGAGCAGAACCGGTGGGCTCTGAAAAGAATGAAGATTTTTAGAGCTAGAAAGGACTTAGCCCAGTGCTGTTTTTTTTCCCCCACAGATGAGGAAATTAAATTTGAGGCATCCTGCCCATGACCACACTTTAAGGCGTTGAGTTAATTTAATTCACCAAATATTGCCTAAGTACCTTGTCAATGCAAAGAACACTCTGAGTCTGTTATAAACTCATTAACTTCTCTGGGTCTTAGTTTTCTCCTCTATAAGAAGAGAGAACTGGATTAAATGACTCTCTGAGGTGCCTGACAGCTCCAGGTCAATGATGAAACATGTCTAAAACTCTAAAGAAAAAAGTAATTGCAAAGTAAGATTGTACTGAAAGAAAAGCATATCAATTTGTACAAGTCAACTTTTGGAGGAGACAGCTCTTGGATAAAGGGAGGGATTGGGTGTGATAACTAGAGATGTTTAGGCCACAGCTGGTTATAAGATGTCCAAGAGGCTTGAGAACAGTGAAATCTTCTTAGAAAGTCCCCCCATCCCCAATCGGACAAACCTCCACTCCAGCTGCGACTAAGAGCCATCTGATGGATTCCATTCTGCCCCTTCCATTAAAGTAGTGGAGGACTGGTTTATTTGCCATTTTGATGTTTTGAGTTTTCTGAAAAAGACAAAAAAAGTATATAGTGATCCTTAGATGAGACTGAATTTCATGTTCCCAGTATAATCTAGTGCATACAGTAGGAGCTAGATTAAATATTTGAAATCTTGATCTGATTTGTATGGAATGAAGCAGTTATAGATTGATTCATTATAAGCAACTGTGTTAGGCAGGGGTATGTCTGTAAAAGACAAGCCACATGCAATGTTGGTGGAAAGACAGGCACATATTTGAAATAGAAAGTTAAACAAGACAAACATCTAATTATCTATAAAGAATGCAATACAAAAGGAAGACCACTGAATTTTTAAAAAATTTAACAATTTTAATAATAATTTTTTTTCAAGTAATCAGACTTTAAAAATGAAGGCAAAGCATTTTGAATAAGTACAGATTATTCTTCATTTATAAGAATTCACTGGAGAATGGAATAGTATATGTCAAAATCAAAGGCACCCAGGCAGCAACCTAAAATAACATGATCCTAATCATCAATTTTTTCTTTCTTTTTCTTTTTTTCTCTCTCTCTCTTTTATTGATGTATTTATTTACTTTTAGTTTATAAGAATCAGTTCCAGAGTCCCTTGAGTTTCAAGTTTTCTCCCCTCCCTCTCCCCCCATACCCCACTCATGGCAATATGCAGTCAAATATAGAATCTGCAAATACTTTCACATTGGACATTATATGTGGTTGTATAGTGGTTGTATAGGAGGGTTGTAACCATTGGAGTGGACAATAGGAAAAAGGAAACAAAGCCAAACATGGAAAAGAACGCTAGCATGTAGATGGCTTCAGTCTCCATTTAAACTCTGTTCTTTCTAGACCTTTCTCTGAATGTACATATCTCCTTCCATCCTGAGACTTGTAGAGTTGTCTTATAGCTGTGCGTTGCTGAGAAGAGTCCAGTTCATCAAGGTTGGTTGTCACATGTATGATGTGTCTGTGATTGTGTACAAATTTTTCCTGGTTCTGCTCTTCTCACTTAGCATCAATTTGTATAAGCCTCTCCAGGTAAATATGAAGTCCACCTGCTCCTTATTTCTTATAGCACAATAGTATTCCATTACATTCATATACCACAACCTGTTTAGCCATTTCCCAACTGATGGACATCCCCATAATTTCCAGTTTTATGCCACCACAAAGAGAGCTGCAATAAATATTTTTGTACATATGGGTCTTCCTCCCACTTCTATGATCTTTTTGGGATACAACCCCAGAAATGGTGTTACTGCGTCAAAGGGTATGCAATTATTTATAGCCCTTTGGGCATAGTTCCAGATTGCTCTTTAGAATGGTTGTATCAATTCACAGCTCCACCAACAATGCATTAGTGTTCCAATTTTTCCACATCCTCTTCAGCATTTGTCATTTTCCTGTTTTGTCAACTTAGCCAATCTGGCTGGTGAGATGTGGTACCTCAAAGTTGTTTTGATTTGCATTTCTTGAATGAAGAGTGATTTAGAGCATTTTTTCATATGCTTATAGATATCTTCAATTTTTACCTCTGAGAATTGCCTATTCATATCCTTTGACCATTTATCAGTTGAGGAATGACTTGTATTCTTATAGATTTTACATAATTCCCTGTATATTTTAGAAATGAGGCCTTTATCAGAGATGCTGGTTGTAAAAAATCTTTCCCAGTTTCCCACTTCCCTCTTAATCTTGGTTACATTGGCTTTGTTTGTATAGAAACTTTTCAATTTAATGTAATCAAGATTATCCATTTTACATTTTATAATGCTCTCTAACTCTTCTTTGGTCTTAAAGTCTTCCCTACTCCAGAAATCTGACAGGTATTCTATTCTTTGCTTCCCCAGATTATTTACAGTATCAGCCTTTATACCTAGGTCATGTACCCATTTGGATTTGATTTTTGGTGCACAAAGTTAGATGAAAAGACCACTGAATTTGGAGGCAGAAGGACTAGACTCTCCCTGACTATCTGTGTGGACTTGGGAGGGTAGGTCACTTTGGGCCTCCATTTACTTTACCTATAAAATGAGGAATATGGGTTAGGTGACATGCAGGGTCCTTTCCAGCCTTAAATGCATTTTCTTAATCCTGCTATTTTCTCCATTTAACAAAACAAAGGCACCATTTAAGATAATAACAAAAACCCGAAAACATTTGCTTACAGTGTGTCCCTTTATTATCTGGGATTTTTAGGTCATTGCTTTCTAATGAAATCTTTTTTAAAGTATGGTACTGGGTGTACTTTAAAACAACCAAAGGGACTGTTAGGGGGCACAGTGAATAGAGCAGCAGTCCTGAAGTTAGAAGGAGCTGAGTTCAAACCAGGCCTCAGACACTTGATACTTAACTAGCTGTGTGACCTTGGGCAAGTCACTTAACCCCAATTACCTTCCCCCCTCAAAAAACTACATTAAAAAAATTAAAAAGAAAAAAAACAACTACAAAAACCACAACCTTTAATAAAGATCTTAAGTATTCAGTGTTATCTAAGGGGAGGAGTAAGAAAAAGCAGAGGACAAGGTGAATGATAGAAGAATAGCAGAAAGGCCTATACTGGGGAAAAGAGAAGGGCAAGAGGGGAAAGAGAGATGGAGGGAGAGAACAGACCGAGGGGACTCTGAGAAGATTGAAGATTGAAGATACTTAGAGCTAGGAAGGACCGAGCCCAGCGCTGTTTTTTTCCCACAGATGAGGAAATTAAGTTTGAGGCATCCAGCCCATGACCTCACTTGAAGATGTTGAGTTAATTTAATTCACGAAATATTGAACCCAAAGAACACTCTGAGGCTGCTAGAAAACACAGGTGATGGAGTGGGAAGAGATAGACAAAGAGCCAAAGGGCCCAGGTTCAAATCCAGCTTCAGATAATAGCATGTGTTCCTGGACTAGTCACTTAATCTCTGATTTCCTTTCCTGGGTTTATAAGAACCTACCAATCAGTACAGTTGTGAGGACCAAATGAGAGAATCATTGTGAAGTCTCAAGCCCATTAATGTTAGCTATTGTTATTGTCCTGGTCACAAGTAATTTACATTCTAGTTAGAATGAAATAAGCCTCCTTTCCCTCATTTATCAAAAACCCACGAAATTTAGTCCCCACAACCTCTAACCCCAAATTAAGTCTGACAAATAACTGCCCCATTT
>CM053593.1:219208052-219244885 GCA_028646575.1 Pseudocheirus occidentalis
CCAAAATAATGGGAAAATACATGAAACATCAGCCTCTGTTTTACTTGTGGAAGGACTTTGTTTATAAAACATTGTAAACACATATATGTAAATACATAATCTATAAACAAATTATATATAATGTATACATATATACACATACACTTATGAAATATATACTATTGGGATATGTGTATATGGGAAAGGAAGGAATCAATAAAACATTCATAGTTTCATATGTAATCTTTTTCTATTTTTCTTTTCACATGGAAATATTCTTATTTGTCAAGTCCATGATTTTTTTTAAAAAAAGGAAAATGATAAAAAGATCAGGTTTTGTTTCAGGGAAAAACCTGGATTTACCAAAAGAAATACAATATGCCAAATGTAGTGCAATCAATACCTCTTTTGTTCAATTTTATTTTGCAATAAGGGAAAAAATGCTTTTGCAATGACTTTCCTTTTGTTGATTGCAAAAAGAATAAACAAATCTGCAAACTGTGCCTTCTTCCCTGTCTGCCACTTTTAATATGCATTGATCAGAGTCCAGAACTTGGAAGGCACTAGTTTGTCATTGGAGAGCAAAATTGTAACCATTTAAAACCTCTTTCTTTCTGGTCCTTAGTTTAAAATAAAAGGTTTACACTATACAATCTCCAAGGTCTCATCCAAGTCTAAGTCTATGTTCAGGTATGACTTCATGGAGGGGTCAGCATTTGAACAAGGCTTTTTCATATGAACAGAATTTTGAGAAATGGACATTGGAGGCTGGAGTATGTGTGTATAAGTGAAGAAGGGAATTAAGTTTATTTTAAGACTTCTCTTGGCAGACCCACCCCAGTTCCTTTAAATGATTCCTTCTGTGGTATGGGGCAGCTAGTGCTGAAGTGGGTGAGAGCACAGGGCCTAGAGTCAGAAAGACCAGAGTTTGAATTTGACCTCAGACTCTTACAAGGTGTGTGATCCTGGACAAGTCACTTAACCCTTGCCTGCATAAAACTGGAGAAGTAAACAGTAAACCACTCCAGTATCCTTACCAAGAACATCCCATGGATAGTTGACCCCTGGGGTCATGAATGAACATGACTGAACAACAACATAGTATACTTTCAAAACTCACTTTCTTATTCACCCTTTTCTGGATTTCCCTCAAATATTCATATCTCTTTTAAAGCATGTAGAGGACAATGCAAGTCAAAAGCACCTTTGTCCCATGGAAAATCAGGAACTGCCTTGAGGCCTCTTGGTTTCAAAGCCTCCCTGTGCCTGTAAGAGATAAGGAAGTGCTGAGGGTCACAGCCCAATTGCTGGCTCACAAGGAAGTCTCCCACGAGACCACTGACTTGATGAGCAGCAGCTGACATGACTGGTTTGGCCCCCCTCCATTGGTCTATATCCCCTGTGCAGGAGATCATGCTTGAAACATGTTGCCTTTAGAGTATAAAAGGGGAATGCCATTATTAAATAAAGGTCAGCTGCTTCCAGCTTCTCTCACCTCCAGTCTCTTTAGTCCCTCCTGATAATATAGCCTAAGGCTGGCCCTTAGGCTACAGAACTGAGTGGCCATTGCAGCTGGTGTCCCAACACAGAGCTGATAGAAGGACCCCAGAATTACACCAGAGCACTCCGAAAGAAACAGGGTACGAGCACCTCTGTTTTCAGATGCTCCAGGAGTGGATTCCTGAGTGGTGCTGGGTGGGATCCAGAACCATCAGAGCTCGGAGAACAGTGACTAAAAATGGGATAATACATAGGCATAGTGAGACCAGTGGAGAGAGAGGCTTACAGGACCTTTCTCGAGGAAGTCCAGGGCATTGGTTTCACAATCTACCACCTAGTGAAAGATGCCTTTGGAGGGGAGAGAAGGGAGGTTTGTACCCAAACGGGTCCATCTCTTCCTAGTGAAAGTGACCCAAGAAGGGATCCATCCCCAGAGAGAGAAGGGGAGTGGCTTTGGCCGCCCATGCCACTTACATGCTCTTGTATGCCAACCTCTCAAACTTAGCTATACAGGATACTGGGCAAGACAGACATTGGGACTACAGAATTAGGCAAAATTCAAGTGAATCAACAAAAAGGAAGAAAAAATATGATCATGAAAGCGCATTCATGGTAGAAGAGAAAGTAGTACCAAGCACACCAGAGAGGACGCTTGAGGAGAGTGCATGTGAAATAGAGGAAGAGTGTTGGCTGAGGGACATAGAAAAGGGAACTATGGCTCAAAATAAAAAAAATTGATACTGGAGCTCCCTCAGGTGTCCCACGTGCACACTCTGCATTAGAACAAACATTAGAGAGGCTGCGGGAACAAGGGGAAATGATAGATGGTTGGGAATTCTTCCAGGTCATTGAAGAACCCAACCTTTTCAATCCTATGCAGGTGAGAAGGTGGCATGAACCTCTCCCTTTTAAGGTTCTTCAACAGTTGAAAGATACCATTTCTAAATATGGCCCTACTGCTCCCTTTGTACTTACCAATTGGAAAAATATCTTAGAAGTCCATTCTGTGTCCCAATGATTGGAGGGCATTAGCCAGAGCAATATTGACCCCAGGACAGGCTGTTTTTTGGAAGGCAGAATACACTGAGCAATGCCACTTCCATGCCGCTGAATTGGCACCTGGTGTGCATTTGCAACTGGTGTTTCAGCAACTTTCAGGCACTGGTCCTTCTGCAGATACAGTCCAACAACTGGGCTATACAGGGTAGGCATATTTAAATATCTCTAATTGCGCTTGCCATGCCTGGAGCAAGATACCTGTGGCTAAAGAGGACAAGGAAAGCTTTACACAAATAAGACAAAAAAACAAATGAGCCCTTTACTGACTTTATTGCCTGAATGCAAGAGGCTGTAGCTCGAGCCATGGGGGATGTAGGAGGCCCTGAAAGAATGTTAAATATCCTATTGAGAGAGAATGCTAATGCTGATTGCAGAAGGGCTATGATAGGGCTCTGAAAAGATGCCTCTTAGAGGAGATGATTCAAAGATGTGATAAGGTGGGCTCTCACATCTACCAGGCAGAGCTCATGTCTTCCTTCCTGTCTACTCCAAGGAAAGTTGGTGGAAATTGTTTTAGGTGTGGCAAACCAGGACATTATCTAAGGGAGTGCAAATAGAGACTAATGGAGGGCCCGGTAAAGGGAAGAGCTCCATAAGGTAGTCAAGGGAAGCCCACCACACCATGCCTAAAATGTGGTGGGATGGGACATTGGGGTTCTGAATGTAGACAAGGAAAGAACCAGGGAAATGGGTTTGGAGGCCCCTTGAGGGCCCTGCAACCTTGGGTGCTAGTTGCCCAAGAGAAACAGGCACCACAGATCCCTGAGTGGAGAGCTCGCTATGCAGCCTTGGCAGCACAGCAACCATCCGAATTTTCCAACTTTGGAGTTTAAACTGCTTTAGCCTTCCCCCACACAGCACCTATGAAGTCCCAATTCAACCTCTCTCACAGGTTTCTCCCCCTTTTCTCTCTATCGCTCCCTCTGACACATATTCTGTGACCATTCTGGTTGTTAGAATATATCATTAAATCCGCAACTCCATTCTCCTTTTACATACAGATGCTGATCACACTTATATCAACAAAGGAGCTCCCATAGCTCAAGGAATATTCCTCAATTGCCCCATAAACTCCATGGAGGAAACATTCTTCATGTAACAAATTGAACAAACAAGACCTATGATGACCTTTAGATTAGGTGGGAGAGTATTTTCTGGCCTGGTGGACACAGGGGCTGACAGGACAGTATTCCCCACATAGATGTGGCCTCCTGAATGGGAATCTCTACCAACTGAGACCCAAGGGGCCAGAGTGGGGGGAATCACTTCGGCATATATTTCTAAATTTCAGTTGAAGTGGGAGAAGGAGGGAAAGGAGAGGACAGTCAAACCATTCATTATCCCCGGCCTCTCCTTCATATTATGGGGCAGAGATATCCTCAAAAATAAGAATGTCAAGATCACTATGGATTTTTAGGTGGGGTCATTGGGGATAAAAGAGGGAAAACAGCCCCCCATATGTCTTTTTTTCTTTTTGGAGGACAATTGGGGTTAAGTGACTTGCCCAAAGTCACATGGCTAGTAAGTATGTCAGGTGTCTGAGGCTGGATTTGAACTCAGGACTTCCTGACTCCAGGACTGGTGCTTTATTCATTGAGCCACCTAGCCACCCACCTCCCATATGTCTTGGGACACAAATGAACCTATGTGGGTGGACCAATGGCCCCTTACCCAAGAAAAGCTGACCGCCCTCCAAGACATAGTCATGGACCAGTTACAAGCAAGGCCATCATTTAGCCCTTGGAATTCACCTGTATTTGTTATAAAGAAAAAAATCATGTAAATGGTGCATGTTGACTGATTTAAGGAAGGTGAATTCAACGTTAATTCCAATGGATGCCCTCCAAGGAGGCTTGCCATCTCTTAATATGATACCAAAAGGCTGACCTATCTGGATTGTAGACATTAAAGATTGCTTTTTTAGTATATACCATTGCATCCTGATGATCACAAGCGTTTTGCCTTTTCTGTTCCCACCATAAATTTTCAAGGCCCTTTAGCATGATATCAATGGACAGTTTTACCCCAGGGAATGAAAAATAGTCCAACCGTATGCCAATGGTATGTTGATCTTGCTGTCAGAAAGGTTAGAACGATATCCTCCAATGGAATGTTAATACGCTATATGGATGACATATGGGGAACCCACCCTGAGAGAGAAGGTTTAGAGAGCATGCTTACAGAACTTACTCAAGAGCTGAACTGTTTAGGTTTGATCATCTCTCCAGAATTATTCTCCCATTCTCTTATTTAGGATTTGAATTGAGTCCCTTGACCGTCAAGCAGAAGGTTCCTGTGCTCCAATGGCAACAGGCTCAGACTTTGAATGACTTTCAGAAACTCATAGGGGATATACAATGGCTCTGAGCAAGAACACATATACCTAATTCTTTGATGCAACCTTTGTATGACATATTAAAAGGAGACTCTAGGTTAGATTCTCCACAATTCTAGAGTGCTGAGGCAAAAACAGCCTTTCAAACAATTATGCGAATGCTGGAGCAGGCAGAGACTGTTAAGTGGGACCCATCTGTTGTACTGGAAACTACATTGATCTTAGGGCCTCTCCCCACCTTATGAAGCTATACACCAGAACAGAGGAATTATCAAATGGTTATATCCTCGATCCCAAAATAAGAGTGCTAACTATTTGGACCTAGCCTCTCAAGTAGATCATAGATTACTACCTGTGCCTACAAATATCTGGCTGATTACTTATCATGTGGATCAATATATCCAAAGACACATTTGATTCATGGATAGCCACTCAACCAGGTTGGGCAGAACTCTTAGCTATGAGAGATCTGAAAGCATTCAGCATCCTTCCAACCACACAAATAAGAATGAATTGGCAATGGGTGGAACCAAAAATGACCTCTTATGAACCCGTGGCAGGGCCCAATGTGTTCACAGACACCACCTCCAGCACCATACACATCCACACAAAACAATGAGCTTTTTGTTATAATCCAGGTTCTTTGTATCCCTGAGGCTATTATGATCATTGCTGACAGCGCTTATGCTTGTAGCACCAAAAAAGGCATAGAAACAGCAGTCTTAAGAAGTGTCCAACTGATATCACAGAGCTTTTCCTCTAAGCCCAACAACTTGTTTGAACTTGTGCACACCCATTTTTCATTCTTCATGTATGATCTCACACTGATGGCCTTGGTCCCATTTTTGATGGGAACAACAGGGATTGTGTTTGTTACAATACAACAACAAACAATGTATTGACAAACATTGTTGTAACTGACCCTATCGCCCAAGCAACCTTTTTGGTTCAATCCCTACACCGCCTTTTTTAACCTTTCCAAAGGTGAGGCTCGAGCCATTGTAAAACAATGTACTAAATGTGTGTCATTTCAACCCCCTGCTTGCAAAGGAGTGAACCCTAGGGGCCTCAGTCCTAATGAACTTTGGCAAATGAACATCATTCACCCCTTGAAGGGTAAGTGTTCAAGTACTTGCATGTTACTATTGACACCTTTTCAAGTTTTCTTATGGCAACTTTACAGTCTGGGGAGACCAGTAGGCATGTTTTTAATCACTTGTATCACTGTTTTGCAACACAAGGCCTTCCACAGACAATAAAAACTGACAATGGTCCTGCCTATACGTCTTCTGCCATGGCCAGTTTCATGACTGAGCACGGTATTTTACATCTCTTTTACATCTCTGTCCCGTATAATCCCACGGGACAGGCCATGGTGGAAAGAGCTAATCGAACCATTAAGAATTATCTTAAAAAGCAAAAAGAGGAAGTTGGCCCAGGCCCTGTGAGACAGGACCACATAAACAAGATAGTTTATACGCTGTATAACTTAAACTTTGATTCTGAGGATCTCACACCTGCTATGTGCCAGCCCTGTAAAGTCAAAAAGATCAAAATGAAGCTAGGGCGCTGGCAAAAAGATGGCAGTGGCGAAAAAGTAATGTGTAAGACACCCACGGGTACTTGGGAAGGCCCTTATCCTATCATAATGTGGGGGCCAGGGTATGCTTGCATCTCCACAGATAAAGATCAGCAGTGGGTTCCTGCAAAGAGAGTCTGCATTGTCTCTAAACCAGCAGCGGAAAAGGAGAAAGAGGAGGAGATGTCCTTCTAAGAGAAGACGCTGATGGGGAGCAATGGCAATGGGAAGACAGCTTGCTGTACCGTGCCTCATGTTTCCAACAATGGCTCCTGTTTTTGGAGAAGGAGGTTGCTGACCCTGTGCTGAGTTTGATTTCCAACCCATCACACCGTCGGCTCTATCAGTCAAGATAAACTTTAGAGGTCTAGCCTTTAGAGTGTCTCTGTGTTTTTTTTTTTTTTGCTTTTTGGAGGGCAGTCGGGGTTAAGTGACTTGCCCAAGGTCACACGGCTAGTTTATTTTTTGTGTGTGTTAAGTGTCTGAAGCCGTATTTGAACTCAGGTACTCCTGACTCCAGGGCCGGTGTTCTATTCACTGCGCCACCTAGCTGCCCCTGTCTCTCTGTTTCTTGAGAACAAATCATAACTCTCCAGAATGTCACGCAGGCCATGAGCATCATGGGTCTCCATCAGGTCAGCATGTAGGGCTTGAGGGGGACGCCCTGCAATGCCTCACTTCCCCAGTGTACAGGGGGAAACCCAGCATGCAAACTGAATTGTAATGTAAATATCTGATATGCAGGATGTATTTAAACTGAACATAACCCACAGGTTGAGAACTGCTGTGTTAGAGGCAGCATGAGACTGGCCTTAGAATCAGGAGGATCTGGATTTAAGATCTGCCCCGCTAGTGACTATCAGCTGCAAGTAAATTGTTAGTCTGTCTCTGTGAAGGTGTTTCTGCACTGGGAATTCCTTCTGAGGAGGAAATCACAGGTACAGACCCAAATAACCACAAATATTTTTGTTTTCATTGGAAATAACTTTCCCTTTTGCCCTTAGGGAAACCCATTAAGGCAGTAGAAAAGTCCTACAGAGATGGGACAAGAATATGTCTTAACCTTTTATGTTTTCTGCCTACAAACCAGCTTTGTCATTTTTAATATTGCTGTAAACATTCCTCTCCCAGGAACAGCCTCTGCCAGACAAGTTTATCTTCCCTTTGCTTGAGAGAAATTAATGGTCAAGTTCAAATGTGACACATAATTAATTACTACTAACTTGGTTTCCCAACAAATCAAAGAGAGCCCAAGTCCTTGTTGCTGATCAGACTGCCATGTTTCATCTGGCAAGGACAGTGGGATTACATGCTGACTAGTCCTAACCAGACCAGAGATGTGCAATGTATGTAAAATCCCACTTGGAATTCTGAGGGTGAAAACTCCCCTGCAACAGGGAAGCACCACTGGCTATGTGTTTTAGCACTTGTTGTGAGGCAGGAATATAAGTTCAAATTGTCTGTGTTAGACTTTAGATTAAGCAGTTTTGTGCTCATCAAAAATTCAATTTTTTTTGTGTGTGCACAATTATTTATAGTTCTATCTCTCCCCGCAGGCTAATCTGTTTCAGAAATGGATAGAAAGGGAAATAGGAAGGTCTCTTACAGTGATCCCCAAACCTCACTTGGCAATACCTTAGGGTGTCTCCAATAATTTCAAAAGATGCTAGAAAATTCTCAAAATGAAATTCAAGGAATGTTATAATACTTTTAGGGGAGGAGGATGAATCATAGTGCTACAAACTCAATCCAAGGAAAATACAGCACCTTAAAGAAACTGGGAATCACTTTTACAGAACTAAAACCAAGCCAGTTTTTCAGAGCAGGCTAGATGTGCCTAATGTACCACATTTGCAACTTTATCACATCACCAATAGTCACAAGGCAGAGGTGAATGTCCCTGTAGCACACAGCCCTAAAGTGCACCTATATTGCAATACTGCGTTAGTTTCACTGCGTTTCTTTATTTGTATAAAATATTACCTGGACACCACTCCAAATGAAAGTCTTTTTTTTTAAAAGTTCTTTAGAAAGGTTCCTCTATAAAATGCCAAAACATAATCTCCTTCATACAAAATATTGCTCTTTAAGAAAATAAAAGTTAATGAGAGGGAGCAGAGTCAAGATGGCAGCATAAAAGCAGGAAAACTCCATGGCTCCCCCCTTAACCACCTCAAATACCTATAAAATATGACTCTAAATACATTTTAGAGCTCCAGAACCCACAAAGTGGCAGAGAAACAACTGCCCCGCTGAAGTTAGCCCATCAGGTGAAAAGGAAGGGTCCCTCACAGTGTGTTGGGGGCAGAGCCCATCCCCACGTGGGCTTGCTGTTTTAACCCCAGTGTGGCCTGACTGGCCATGGCTGGAGCATTCAGGAGAGTGGATCACCACCAGCAGCAGCTGTTTCCAGAATTATCAACCCATAAACGCCAAAGACAAAGTAAAAGGTCGGTGGAACTTGGCTGGATCTGGGGTGATGGAGGAGCGGATCTGCAGGGATAAAGGAGTGGATCTGGCCCTTTGCCCCTGGAACCAGAAGTGGCAGAAGAGGCAGCCCTGCAGCTGCCTCCATATGGCTGCTTCAGAACTTCTGTCCTGCAGGTCATAGGGGGACTAAGAGGCTAAGCATTTTTGCCTTAACCTGCCTGGATCTGGATCATGGTCTTGGGTGGCGGTCCTGAGGTGTATGACTAGTGAGCCAAAGCTGGTGGGGGCTATAGAGATGACACCCTCCTAAAAGCTCTGGCAGTTTCCATGTAGGCAGAAGTGATATGCACTGTGAAAGAAGCACCAACTAGACAAAGGAGACAAAGTACATTGTTGGTGCTATTGCAACAGAAAGGACACTGACTTGAACTGGGAAACTCCAGAGATTTCCCAGGAAATCAGGGCAATTAGAGACCTCTGCAAAACACTTCTGATATGATATAATTTGACCCAGAGAGAGAGATTCAGTGTTAAAAGTTTTTGGAGGTCTGGCTGTTTTTTTTTTCCTCCCTAAAAGAATAAGTCTTATAAGAGGAAGAATGAGAAAGAAGATCAGAACCCAGCACAACTCTGATCATGTCATTCCTCTAGTCCAGGGGTGGGGAACTTGTGGCCTTGAGGCCACATGTGGTTCAGGTTCCCCAACACTGCAGTGTAGTCAAACACCTTAAGGTGCTGCCCATTATCTACTCCAGTGGTATCAAATTGAAATAGAAGGGGCGGGAGGGGGCACTATATATAAGGATCTCTGCTGGAAGCATTTTTACTTATTTTGTTAACAACATTTCCCAATCACATTTTAATCTGGTTCTGACTGCACTCAATAGTGTTGCATACCACATGTATCCTAGGTGGCATTTCTGATGCCTCTGGTCTACCATGAATAGACACTGGCATTCAAAATCCTCTACATGCACATTCCATTCTGCCCATGTAGCTGGTCAAACGGAAATGACTTACTATCTTTTCCTCTTCCTTTTCTCTTTCCAATTTTCATTTGCTGAAGCTCTAAGTAAGAAACCACATTGTTCATCAAGTTGATCCTGAATGCTCTAAGTGAAAAGGTTCTCTCTATCTCTGTCTCTATTTCTGTCTCTCTTCAAATTTCTCATAACATCTTACCCAAACCACTTTTTTCAACTTATTTTAGGATCATAAGTTTCAAGTCACCTAGTACAACTTGCTGATTTGACAAATGAGAAAACTGATGCTCAGAAAAGTTAAGTGACTTATCTAAAGTCAAACAAGTAAATGGAAGACCTGGAATTTGAATTCAGGTCTCCACAACTCCAAGGCCATCACTTCACACTCCCTCTCTTACTTTCCCTCCCTCATATGATGGCTATTTGTGTATTCATCTTTTCCCTTGACTTAGATAACCAAAACGGGGAAAATGGGGTCTATGTTATAGCTATCTTTTAATCTCCGGGACAGAGATTTATCCATGGGATGTCCATGGAAAACGTTTATTGAGTTGACTATATAAGGGAAGACAGTGAGACCTAAAGAGAGGAGAAGCCAGTTCACCGAGGACAATACAATTCACCAGATTTAAGCCAAAGGGGACAAGGTTAGCAAAACAGCCACAGCAAACTTTCATTTGGGGTCATGGCCTAGCGTCATGTATTTCCTCCCTTTTAGTTCCTTGATTCAAAGATCAAAGGTAACTTTCTTGTCTTGATTCAAAGACCTAAGGAAGAAGAGAAAGAGGAAGAAGGAGACGAGAAAGAGGAGGAGGGGCAGAGGGAAGAGAAGGATAGGGAAGAAAAAGAGGTGGAGGAAGAAGAAAAGGGGAAAATGGGGGAAAGAGAAAGAGGAGGAGGGGAAGAAGGAGATTATATAGCACTTAACCATTTATAAAGACCTTTACATGCATGGTCTTGTATGGTCTGTGTCTCTTACCCCCTTCCCCCAATAATCCTATGAGCTAGGTTGATTAGGAATTATCAACACAGATAATTGTCTTACTCAGATGTCCCTTTGAGGCATGGAGATGAAGCCAGATTCTCAAAGGCAATGCTAGTAGAACAAAATCAATACTGGGCTCTACCAAGCTGGAAAGGCTTCATATATGATCACAGAATCATAACTTGTACTTATGACCAAGGTCACACCATCTTATGATGTGGAGCTGCCTCTTACTCGACAGTCTGCCTTCTCTCTTTTATCCCAGCCACTAAAATAGTTGAGATCCATATTTTGACGAGATAGAACTTGGCAGCAGAGATTTAGACCTTAGAGAGAATCTAGATAGGACATAAACTCCTCTAGGACAGGGACTATTTCACTTTTGTCATTGTAGCCCTAGCTTTTTTAAACAGTGTCTAGCACTTAATAAATGCTTGGCCAGTCAGCCAGTCAATACACATTTATTAAGTGCCTACTATGTACTTGAATCTGTGCTAAGACTGGGGTTAAAAGAAGGCAAAAGGTAGCCCCTGTGCTCAAAGAGCTCGCAGTTTAATGGTAAAAAAAAAAACAACGTGCAAGTAAGTATGCACAAACAAGCTACAACCTGGATTGGAAATAAGTAACAGAGGGAACACACTAGTATTAAGGGGAACTGGGAATTGGAGGAAGCTAGAAAGCAGAAACGCAGACAAAGAGCATTCCTTTAATAGGAACAGTCATTGAAAATGCCTGGAGTCGGGAGGTAGAGTCCACTGTTACTGGATCAAACAGTACAGGGGTTGTTGCGTAAGGTATGAGAAGATGGGAAAAGCAGGGAGGCTCAATATGGCAGACTTTGAATGCCAAACAGAATTGTCTATTTGATTCTAGAGCAGATAGGGAGTCACTGAAGCTTATTGAGAAGAGGAGTGACGTGATCAGACCTGCACTTGAGGAAGATCACTCTGACAGCAGGGCAGAGGATGAACGGGAGTTGGGAAAAGCTTGTGACATTCCTGAAGTGTCTGTGGCATTTTCCTACACTTGTTTTTATCTCTGCTTTTGGTTTAGGTTAAAGAATTTGTGGAAATGAGAGTAATTTTTAATACTACAGCAAAGAAATCACAGGCCACCTAACAGCATCAATTTAACTGCTCACAACCCAAATGTGAGACTTTCACTCAACAAACAAAAAGCTGATTGATGTATTCATGAAAGAACTGAACCACATTCATATTCTCACAATAAATAAAACCAGAAGTTGCAACTAAATGGAAAGATGGCTCAGGCGGAGGGAAAAAAATGAATGACCTTGAACCTGAGCAGAGGAACCAAAAGGATAGATATTAACAACAGAAGGGGGTGTGGCTTACAGGTCAGATGAACAAGCCCAGATAACAGTGATTAGATATTTCAAGATAAAGAAAAATGAATCACTGCCCAAAGAGCCTGGGGACCATGTGGATTCCCAAGAGAACACAAAACCAAAAGCAGCAAGATGCTGAGAAAATCAAATTGATTCCATTTTGTAACAGATTATATTCTGTCCCAACCTTTTGTATAAGTGCTTACACAATGTTTCTTTATCTCAAAGTTCAGAAGTCCAGAAGTTCAGTCTTTTTGTAAATCACTGTTTTACCCTTATGTCAAGGAGACCCGTCATCTCTGACCTTGCAAAGATACAGGTGTACACAACCAATCAGCTTTTCCTCACAGCAAGGATGAAAATCTCATTCCTCCCACTGATAGAAACCAGACAACTTATTCATACAACCTGCCTGTGTGCTGTTCTATTTTATCCACTTTCCCTAAATTGTATGAACTCTTGAAAAACCCACTTTGGGGTCTTTTGGCTTGTTGAGGAGCTAAAGACCTCTTTTATTGGTGACTACTAACGTTATCAATAATTTGAACATGCTGGGAACTTTGCTGCCTCAGTTTAACTTAATTTCCATTACTATAAGCCCAAGCAGTTTAAAAGAGAAATAAGAATTGTGGAGGCAGAATTCATGACCTACTGAGCCTAAATAACCAACAGAATAGGGTTTAAACTTGATTGTGAATATTAGGGAAGAAAATATCAAAAGATCATGAACTGTATTGCCTCATCTGTCAAGAAAAAACTTGGGAAGCCAAAAGTATTCAGGAAGGTTGGTATGAGACCCAAGAAGCTCTTTCATTCTTAAGGCATTTATAACTGAAATCAGCAGAACAATAAACAGA
Source organism: Pseudocheirus occidentalis (assembly GCA_028646575.1). Lineage (NCBI taxonomy): Eukaryota > Metazoa > Chordata > Mammalia > Diprotodontia > Pseudocheiridae > Pseudocheirus > Pseudocheirus occidentalis. The sequence goes on from CM053593.1 coordinate 219,221,108, forward strand.
TGAAAAGTGCACCTGATGTGCCAACACTGACTCTCTCTCTCTCATCTGGCTTCAGTCTCCACTATTCTTCCTCCACTAGGAGCTGACCATTAGGAAAATTCTTGATTCTGTCTCTCTGTCTCTGGAACTCTTCTTACACACACACACACACACACACATTGTCTTCCTGTTTCAGCCACCCCCTTCCTCTTATGTCAGCAACAGGAGACAGAGTTCACACCTTCTGTTTCTTTCAAGAGGTACTTAGCCCTAAGTTACTAAGGGCTAAGTATCTGCTAAACCAATTACTGTTACAGGGGATGATTGGGGGCAGTGCTCAGGAATTCCAATGGACATAGAGTCTTACCTGTTGGGAAATGAAACTTCTGTTTAGCATTGTGGGATATATAAATGGACCACTGCTTGCACAATTAATACACTGTGATAACTGAACTCACCTTGGAAAGGGATCTGAAATAGGAGCGAGGTGCACTCTCTGCCCAGCAGAACCCACTTCTTTCTTCAGAAATGAAGGGAGATAGCTCCCAGTCAGTCTGCCAGATCCTGCATAGCCAGAGACAACTGGCCAGCAACAAGGGAAGGGAAGTCCATTAGTGAGGTGACATGTGAACTGAGGGACTTCCTGAGGAGCCCACATTATGTTGGGAAGTAACAACATGGACAAAATAAGTAAATATACACAAAGTAAATAAAGTGCTACATGGAAGGGGAGGAGGAGGACTCATTACTAATAGCTAACATTTATAAAGAATTTACTGTGCCACGTACTTTACAATTACCTCATTTGATCCTCACAACAACCCTGAGAGGCAAGTTCTATTATTGTCCTAATTTTATAATTGAGGAAATTGAGGCAAACAAAGGAGAAGTGACTTGCCCAGGGTCACACAGCTACTAACTGTCTGAATCTGAACTCAGGTCTTCCTGACTCCAGTCCCAGTACTTTATCCACTGTGCCACCTTAGCTGCCCCTTGGAGCTGGATGGGTGTGGAAGGGTCTCATGTAGGAGATAGTATCTGAGCTAAGCTTTGAAGGAAACTAGGAATGTTAAGAGGGGAGAAGGTAAGGCATTCCAAGTGTGGGGCACAAGCCTGTGCAAAAGCAAAGGTGGGAGATGAAATGTTATGTATGGAGAACAAGGAGAATATATTCATAATGCAGAGGATGAGAAGGGGTGCACTGTAGAGTCTCATCATGCACACACATAACTTATTCAAATTCAATTATAAGTACTGTCCACCTTATAAAAAGTCTGGTTAAAGGAGACAGACAAATAGTAATATAGAATTACAATATTTATTCCCCAAAGCTAGCAGACTTGTACAAGGAGTGCAGGAGCTGAGTCCTGACTGATGAACAGATGAATCAGAAGACTTTTTATACATTTTAGAACCATCCCAACTCACAGTGATTGTGTCATACAAATTTATGATCTCCATTTGCTACCATCTATATGTGAAAAGAAGTTCCTTGGTTGTAAATAAAAATTGACAGCAAACAGAGTAGGGTTCATTTGAATTTTATGGTCTCAGGATGCCTGTTCTTCTCCCAAGATAAGGGGGAATGCCACCTCCAGCCTTATCTGGCCTCTGAAGTTGTGGACACAAGAGAAAGGTATTTTTTAAAGCAAGGGAAACAGTTTGTTCAATTCAGACTTTGGCCAAAAATGTCATATTTAATGGTTATCATTTCCATCCTTTTGGTCAAAAACAAATTTATTAAAATTTTGTTTCTTCACCAAAGAAGGTATGAAAAAACTCTCTTCCTGGTGGCTTTCCCAAATCCTTATCTAGGTGAATTCAGGTTTTCCCAATCACCTCCTGAAACAGGGAGCACTGAGGATAATAGTTGAACAGTTGGACATCCCCAGAGATGGGCAGCCACTGCAAGGCAATTAACAAGCAAGAGTAGTAAGTTGCAAGGGGGATCAAGGTAGGGAACAAAATGGGAATACAGAACATCCAAGTGAAAACAAGCTAAAGCTGCAGAAAGATATAAATATATGTAAAGAGGGGCCTAGGAAGGGAACAGTTCTTGTGCAGGCCTGGTCCTGACTCTTGGGAAATCTGTCTGCATCTGATGTCATCTTTTCCAGATCCCTTGGCTCAGATGTCAACTCAGGAACAGAGGTAATCTTTTAGATGCCTAGAGTCCATATCCACAAAGCTGGAGTAGTCAAACAGACCTGACAGCGGCTTGCAGAAATATGTGATTTGATGCTAAAAGCATATAGAAATAATTTAGTTTCTCAGGCATGCAAGGCTAGGTTCACACACCATAACAAAGTTTTTTTCTCACAGTTTTACAAAATTGTATAATTACATTAAGTCAGGTACAGATTAAACTTCTTAGGTGGCTTACAATATACTAATTTTGGGAAAAGGAGATTACATGTCTCCAAGATAACCAAGAAAACTTACACATTAACTACACAAATCAACAGAATCATTATTACCAATGTTAATTAACATCAAATTCTTAGTATCCTAGTGACCTATTCCCAGTATCCATTTAAATAGCACCTTTTGAATCCCAGATGCCTCATGTAGTTATACAATTCTAATAGGAAGTTCTGCTTCTCTGGTTCAGATCTAGAGGTTACCAGATAATTCTGACTTAATACAAATTAGCACAATCACTTAAAATTGCTTTCACATTTTTGAAACTTAAGAGAATTTTCAGTTTATTTATTATGTGTTATTCCTATCATTTCCTAAATCCTGTACATGTTATAGGAATACTTTAAACTGTGAGGACTTATCCATAAAATGAGTTTATCTGCCTTTTAAAATTATCAGAGAGATACTTAAATAAAAAAGAAACAATTTCACTTTTTCTACTATATTACACAGTCTGGGCAAAAATCCAAATTTTGACCTTATTACCAAAACATCCTTAAAGCTTGAGTTTCCATAATAGAAATATTTTGGAAGCCAATATTGTATATCTGTATATAGTTCTTACAGCAATCTGTCTGATACTCTTGTTTTCCTCAAAATTTGCTCTCCTTTTTCTAATCATTCCCTTCTTTGGAGGATGTTATCTCTATATTTACTTATTTGTCTATGAATATAACTTCTTGATAAATTTGTTATAAAAGAAAAGAGGGACAATGTCATATAGCTTAACAGAAGAAAAAACTCCATACTCCAGGTATGAGTCATATCTGATAGACAATCATATAGCCACTAGGTGCTGAAAGCAGGGTTAGGAGGAGAATTTTCCTTTTCAGAAAGGAAAAGCACAGTTGGGAAATAGAGTCAGAGAATGTCCCACCTGGGGAGTGTCCAAGGTTGTCTTTAAAAGTTTTCCCAGGCACAGACATCCACCTTTAGCAGTTTTCAACCTGCAGCCCATGCCATTCCATTAAAGGCCTTTATGATAGCTATTCCTGTAATCAAAGCTTGAAACAATAGTAAACTGCAGTCCCCAAAAGTCTTAAATAGCAAATAAATATAGACTGGTATCCTTCAGATAGGGCCATCTAAAATTTGATTGAGCTATTAATTACAAAATCAAGTTACAAATCTCTCTGCCTTCCTAAAATACTTCCTCACACTCTCTCAACATATTTAAACCATATAAAACTGATCCAGAACCCCTATATAGAGATAGGAGGGGCTTGGATAAGTCCCTATTTATCCCCAAACCTTTTTTATCTCCCTTCCATATTTCTAATCAAACCTTTATTTATCTTTCCTAATCTTTCACACCCATTATCTAGATTATTCAGCTTTCCTTTACATTTATAACCACTGAACAAGATAGCTCATAAACTGTTCTGTACTGAAATCCTTGTTTAAACAAAGCAAAGAAGTTAATGGCTAACCCCGCAGATTGACAAAAGTTACATCCTTGTTTATTCTTCCCTAATTATACTCAGTTTGGAAGATTGAGATACTTCAGGAATCTAAATCATTTACTTATATGTTCAAATACAAATGTTAACTTTCGCTTAGGCCGTAGAATAACTATAAACCCAGATTAAAATAGCAAGATCTCTTCTGCTTTACAACTTATTACATTAATTTAACAATAACTCATTTTGAAAACTTAGTAGACCTTCAGAAATTATTACACGAGACTTTTCAAAACATTTTTTCTAAAAGTATTTCCTTTCTTTAAAAACAGTTTGAATTTATTCTGATGTTAAGAGGAATAATCACTAAACTTTTTTGAAGACAGTTGGAAAGTTTAAAATGATATCATTCTTCCTCCTTCCAGCAAAAATAAACCTTTAAAATTGCAATTCATTAAACTAAGTTAGTGTCCTTGAGTAACATAAATTCCTAAGGTACTATGAAGAATCCCTAGATCACAAAATTCCTCAGTCAAAAAGATGTTGTAATAGAATCTCACATTGGTAACAGTTAAAAGACTGATCACAGCCATTGCTCTTAAAAGCTACTGCTTTTAGAATCCCTTTTTAACAGTGAGAACTTCTTAAGGTGAGTCTTAAGCATTTTGCCTAAATTTCTGCACATATTCTGATTCTAGATGAAAAATAATATTAGATTTCCCAGTAAGATAAAGATTTGCCACATCTCTCATATGAAAGGGATTCCATTTAGCATCTTTCCTTCTCATATGTAAACTTGTCCTGGTGTAAAAGCCAATTGTTAGAAATTCCTCCTATTTATTTCACATAGAATTGCAACTTCTGAGCAAGCTAGATTCATTGTTTAGGAACTACACATCAAAAAACAAGTTCCTTTCCCAGGGCTTATGGTCTTGCTCATACAGACGGTTTCTATGGGCTCCTAATTCCTCTGATCCATGCACATGAGCAATTTTAGGCTTTACAAAACTTATAGAGGATTCAGAGGGTCTTTTCTTCACATAATTACCAATAATTACTTTTCACAAGCATACTTTTATAAATACTTGATTTATGCAATAACCCCAGATAGCTTGATTAACAGTCTCACATATTTCATAAATGATAGAAAACAATTTTAACTGAAACTTAATTTTAAACAAAGACAAACTTGGAAGCTTATGATTTCCCAAATTAAAATATTCCAGAATATTACAACACGTGGTCAGTGTCCCATTCATCATTTTTCTGTTCCTCTGACAGTATAATTCTCAATTTAACAGCTTTTAGACTTTGTAAGAGAAACTGCTTCTGTTACAACATAAATAATACAACTGTTTACCAGTAACAGTATCATAAACAATTATCATGTTCTTAAGTTTACAATTTGAAATCAAAACCAATTAGTTACCAATCTGGTGACCTTAATTCTGTCAGATGTGTTTTCAAATTCTTTTACACAGAAACTTTCTTAGCGCCACACAGCCAATCAGCTTATCACTGGAAATCATTTACATCCTGGAAACCTTCAAATTAACATAAATACAACCTTAGATGAAGCAAGCTTGAAAACCACATCCCTATATTTTTCTTTTCTTTCAAGGTTTCTCATTTGCTCAATAAGAATTCTACAAAATGCATTTGTAATTCACCTTGCAAAGGGAATCATTTATTTCATCATTAATAACATGGAAATTAGAACTTTTAAATCACAATATATTTCCATAATAGCCAAAATTTTAAATAAACAATCAGCCAACAAGGTAAACATCAGCATTATTATTACTACCTGTTTGTAACCCAAATATAGCAGCTTTAAATGATCAAATTGTATAAATAAAAACCCAATTCACATGCAACATAATCCAGATTAAAAAACTGTTGTAATTCCATTCTTCAAATTTTTTTTCAAATTTTACTAAGAGGACTTTTTAGAAATACAGTACAATTTTAGACATATGTTGACAACATAACAATGAATTTCAAATGATGTCATATGACATATAAAATAATTGATCTTATCACTCTTGGCATTTAAAAACCACTTCAAAGTTAGAAAGATAATAATGTTGTATCCAACACATGCCTGTTATTATAGTGAACATTTCACAATCATACCATTTTAATCCCATGACGACTACTGTTTTTCCTTTTACAAATTCAGGAAACAGGTTAAACAGAGATTAAACACATTTTTGCAACTGGAACAGAGAAGTGTAGATTTTACCTGGAGCACAGGCTTGCTTCCCAGTGATATTTCTTGGAAGCAAGACTTAGGTAATGTTCCTCACAGGCCTGATCCTTTCTCAGAATTGCAAAATGTCCTAGGGGTGATTTGCAGCTACTGGGACAGATGTGGGCAGAATATCCCGGACCTGGGTGACATTTCCAAACTTTGTCTAAAATGTTGGGCTACAAATTTCCCAGGGACAGAGGCAGTTAAGGCTATTGCCAGTCTGCAAGTACTATCCCTACAGTTCTCCTGTATTTTCTTCTCTTATCTGTTCTGGGAGGAGAAGGGTTAACAAAAACTTCTGGTTGTTAAAAAGGAAATCCCCAAGCTGAGATAGACTCTTAACTCTGGGGAGGGAGTGGGGAATGCTGAGTGATCTCATTTTGAGGTAGGTGTTTTAGTACCACAATTTCTCCAGAAATCCCAATATAATCAATTCCCAATTTAATCTGCTAAGATGTTTTTAGCTATATCTAACTTTTCATTGTAATTCCAGGTTGGCCAGACCAGAAACTACAAGGAAAAGCAGCTTTTAGAAATCTTTGACTGCCAATAGTTATATCTTACAAGATAACGGACTCATCCACAGCACATATGATACAAACAGAGAGACGTTGATAGACAAACTGACAGTACAAATACAGATACAAAGTCCACATTTAAACTCCAGTGCTGGCAATATATGTGATTTAAATTTCTGAGATCAGTCTCCAGAGGGGATCTAATCAATACAGAGAGATTCCAGGGCTAGCTTTAAGAGAATTTTGGACTTCAAACTAGTTGGAGTCCATTGGAAGCTGGGGATAAGGACCTTATGAACTCCATCAAGGTTAAGATTCCAGAAGTACTGAATCCTGAGTCACCTGATGAAATCATTTTGATGAAGTGAGGTGCTATCCAGTCTATCCCATCCAACAGATCCAATCCAAAGTCACTAGCACCATAACTGTTGACCTTATAAAAAGTTTGGTTAAAGGAGACAAATAGTAATATAAAATTACAACATTTATTCACCCAAAGCTAGCAGACTTGTACAAGGAGTGCAGGAGCTGAGTCCTGACTGATGAACAGATGAATCAGAAGACTTTTTAAACATTTTAGAACCATCCCAACTCACAGTGATTGTGTCATACAAATTTATGATCACCATTTGTTACCTTCTATATGTGAAAAGAAGTTTCTTGGTTGTAAGTGCAAATTGACAGCAAACACAGAAAGGTTCATTTGAGTTTTATGGTCTCAGGATGTCTGTTTTTCTCCCAACATGAGGCGGAATGCCGCCTCCAGCCTTATCTGGTCTCTGAAGTTGATGATACAGGAAACAACCATTTTTTAAAGCAAGGAAAAGCAGTTTGTTTAATTCAAACTTTTGACAAAAATATATTTAATGATTATCAGTACTCAGAAAAAAAGAAAAAGGGAAACAACAATTTTAAGAGCACCAGCAATTATGAATGGCATCCACTCAGTGAATGGTATGTCAGGAGACACACATACACTGTTTTCTCATTAGTCTCAGTTCCTCTATTCCTCACACAGTGTGAAAATCTCCCTTAGCTAAGGGTCATAGATTCGGACCTCAAAAAGACCTTAGAAGCCTTCAGATTCCACCCATTCATTTTACAGTTGAGGAAACCGAGGTTAGGTGTCTTCAGTGACTTGCTCCAGGTCACAGAGCTAATGAATATCCAAGGTAGGATTCAGAGACAGGTCTGCCTAGATACAAGTCCAGCACTCAGTCCTCTTCTCCATTCTGCCCCTACACCCAAAGAGATATGCTCTCCAGGGGACTGGTTTTCCTTAAACCACATTTTACAACCTCCTACCCTGTGATTGTCCTATTTATAGCAGAAGAGGGGGACAGGGGAACTCAGTGGAGTGAGCTGATGGTGGGGCACCAAAAGGATTGTCATTCAGCTTCACTTCACATGTTAGCCTGACCAGTCTATCCCTGGGAGCCAAATTTACCTGGAACTTGCCAGCTTGACAGCTTCTCTTACTTCCAACATGTTGGAGGCTGCTCAACACAGAGGTCTATGGCAGATATGGATAAGGCCCAAGCAAAATTTGTACCCTCTTTCGAAGATTTTCAGGGTCAAAGGAAGTTTCAATAGATCCCTCTGGAACCCCTATACTTTGCATGTCATGGGATCTTTATTTTTTGAGGAAGGGAGGTCCTGCCCCCTTTCCCCTTCCTCTCCCCCAAATAAAAAAAAATAACAAAATTTTCCTGGGAAAATTTCTCTACCAACCAGGTTTCTCCACCAACACAAGGAAGTTGACGGGGAAGAGAGGGATATTCCACAAGACAATGCCATAGGGGATAATGAATGTTTGGATGAGGATGTCACAGGAGCTTCCCTCGAGCGCAAGCAATGTCTTTCTGAATATATATGTATTCCCAGAACTAAACAAAATGCCTCATTCTTAGTAAGCTAAGAAATGCTTTCTGATTTGATCAGACACTTGAAAAATGGATCATAGAACCTTAGACTTAGAACTAGAAGGGACCTAAGAAGTCATCAAGTCCTGCCATCTCATTTTACAGATGGGGAAACAAATATATAAATGATAACAAAAATGAAGGAAATAATATAAAACTTGCCTACAGAGAGTTTCATCACTCTGTCTTTTCTTGTTTTTTAGGTCAGTCCTGCTGAGGGAAGGGTTGAAATCGATATAGTCCGAGTCATCCCAATCATCAGAGTCCTTTGCTGATCTGGAAGCACGGCCCCGCCTCCGAGTCTTTGGTTTAATTTCCCCATTTGGGTGCTCCATGCCAGCCAGAATTTTCTGTAAACACACAAAGGGGAGAGGGGAAAGATAATCCTCACCTACTAAAAGCACACATCTGGCGTTCATCAGTGTTCCCCACTCACCGTCAGATGATTATTGTTTTTATATTTGCTTGTCTGAGCAGATGCTCTTACCCCCCTTCCCCTAAGAACAACACAGACTCCTTGAGGACAAGGGCCATTTTGTGCCTAGAACAACAGACCTAGAACAAGGTCTAATACATCATAGTGATTAGTTAATGTGTATTATTAATGATAACAAACAGTACTTAGATAACTTTTAAGTCTTCGAAACATTTTATACATAGATCTCATTTGATCTTCACAACACTCTTAAAAGGCTGGTGCTCTTGTTTTCTGATTCTTCAAAAAAATGTATTTATTTACTTTTCATTGACCACATTCAGTTCCACAATCTCTTGAGTTCCAAATTATTTTCCCTTCCCTCTCCTCCCCTCTCAGCCCCACCATGGCAGCATGCGGTCTGATACAGGGACTACACATGCCTTCACATTAAATATTAGCCAAGTTGTAAAGAAGGATTATAACCAATGGAGTGAACAACAAGAAAGAAGGAACGAAACAAAACAAAACCCAAAAGAGAGAGAGCAAGTAGTAGGTTGGTGCTATTATTAACTTCATTTTACAGATGAGGAAACTGAGGCTGAGAGGTCAAGTAAAGTTCACGAGCATCTATAAAGCACCTATTATGTTCAAGGCAAAGTGTCATTTGCCCAGACTCACATATCTAAGTAATTGTCTGAAGCAGCATTTGAACTGGGCGTCTCTGACTCAAAGTCTAACACTCAATCCACTGTTCCAAGCTGCACAGTCACCACTTTGTGCATCCCCTTATCAACAAGTCAAGGATACTAGATTTAGACCTGGAAAGACTAGAAAGCTTATTTACATGCGGCTGAAACTAGGGAGATGATGGGGGGAGGGGGGTCAGTGGCAGGATTTGAACTCAAGTTTTCTCACTCCCAATCAAGTATTCTCTCCACTCTACCACACTGCTTCTCTAATAAAAGCAGGCCTAGAGCTATTGCATGTCATTATAATCAGGAAGAGGAGTATTTTTTTCAGAAGAGGATATCTTGATCTTGGATAACACAGATTATATCATTTCCTCTCTATGGAAGACTGTAATTGCATAAAAAATTAAATGGTAAAAAGTCAGAAATGACTCCTTACATCTTTAGGAAAACTAGTTTCTTGTCCTTTCCTTATTTGAGAGTTAGCACAATCCAGATCATCATGTATACAAGGGTATACAAATGTGGCGTAGAGGCCCATATGACTCTGGGCTAATTAAGCATGAAACAGAACCTACAAGATTCTCCCCTCTGCCCTAGAGAGACAATTCTTATGAAGAACTATTTCAAAGCCTTCCTTTCTTGTGATTGCCGTCATTCCCTTGTTTCAGTTGTGTCCCCGACTGACCCCATTTGGGGTTTTCTTGTCAAAGATTCTTCAGTGATTTGCCATTTCCTTCTCCAGCTCATTTTACAAATGAGGAAATTGAGGCAATCAGAGTTAAGTGACCTGCCCAGGAGCTAGTATCTGAGGCCAGATTTCTACCCAGGGAGATGGGTCTTCTTGACTCTAGGCCCAACACTCTCTGCTCTATGGCGCCACCTAGCGGCCCCTGTCTTCCTTTAAAAAGGGCAGAAACTGGACTCTGTTCACTCCACTTTGTCTCTGCAGCCCTGCCTAGTTTCAATCCACAGAACAAGACAGCCCTCCCAGGTTAAGCTTCTCCCTTCTAAGCTCCCTACCATGCTGATAACTCAAGCCTGGACACCACCTCCTTCAGCCTCCTTTCTCCTCTGACTGGAGAGTCTCAGGGCAGAGGACCAACCTCCTGCCAATGCCTTCCTCTATTGAGAGTAGAAACTGTACTCAATTTACCCCACTTTACATCTGCTGTCCTGCCTGGCTTCATCTCCATGGAGCAAGATGCTCCCATGCCAGGTACCTCTAGGGGACCAGTCCCTCCCCCTTCTAGTCTCCTTTTGTGGAGAGCCTCATACTCCTTGAGGGCAGGGGCTGTCTTTGTTTTTATTCATCTCACTACATGCACTTATAAGCACAATGTCTGGCATAGGTGCTTAATAACTGCTGATTGGACTAGATTGCATTGCTATCTGTTAACTGCTTAGAATCAACTGCTTTTTTTCTATATTTTTTTTAACCAAAAGATTCATTTTTTTGTAGGCAATGCAATATCATTTTTATATTGCTCAGAGAACCTAGTATTGTGCCCAGCAAACAGAAGTGTGATCAGCATCCACTGAAGGACTGACAGCATTAAAAGTTTCTGCCAGCTGCCTTATTTAGAGAAAACTTCTCCATGCTATACAGCCTAAAACAAAGCCAGGGCCCAATCTCCACTGCCCATTTTCAGTGGAACACTTACTGCTTTCTCTTGTAAACATACGTTTTGATGGCCCTTCAAGAAATGTCTTCAAAGTCAAAAAGGTTTTGCAAAAGTGGGATGAGGGGATAAAAACCATCTTTTTATACATAAAAAGAAATAATCAGAATATCTCTTTTTAAATAAGCTATTTATGGGATAATTTTACATATAATGAGCCAAGAAATAAATGTTTTCTAGGAAGAGTTTTCTAAGTGCCCCAATTCTGTTTTATCTTTTTCTTGGGGTTCCACAGATATTGTCTTCTTCACAGCATTCTTTGAGTTTTCTGATGCTACCTTGTGTTACATTTCTCCACTGTGTAATAATAATACTGATAATCGCTAACATTTCTATAGCACCAAATATGAGCCAGGCACGTGCTCAGTGTTTTGCAATTATTATTTCATTAGATTCTTACTCCACCCTTGGGAGGTGGGTACTAGTATGACCCTCATTTTACAGATGAGGAAACTCAGGCAAAGGGAGATCAAGCTAGTAAATGTCTGAGGCAGGTCTTTCTGACTCCAGGTCCAGTGTTGGACCCATGGCCCTGTCTAGCCCCTCTTGTCTCTTCAACCAGAACATAACATTCTCTAAAAGCAGGAACCACGTTTCCTACTTCCTTTATATTCTCTTCAGTGATGAAAACAGCACTTGACACACAGTAGGGTCTCAGGAAATAACCAGTATTGAATGAACAAGAATAACTATTGTGCATAAGTATTAAAACATAAAATTGTAGAATCATAAAACTTCAGAGCTGGAAACTCTGAGGGTCACCGAGGCAAACCCATATCTGGAAAATAAAGGCCTGTACAATGTATCCGAGGGCTCACCCAGTCTTTGCTTGAAGGCTTCCACTGAGGGGAACCCCACTATCTCCCAAGGATGCCCACTTTTTTTCGGTTTGGAAATTCTTCCTTACCTCATGATGAAATCTGCCTCTTTGCCCAGAGGGGTTAAGTGAGTTGGCCAATATTATATAGCTAGTTAGGGTCTGTAACCAGGTGGTACAGTGGATAGAATGCTGGGCCTGGAGTCAGGAAGGCTCATCTTCTTGAGTTCAAATCTAGCCTCAAACTGGGTAACCCTGAGCAAGTCACTTAACCCTGTTTGCTTCCATTTCCTTATCTATAAAATGAGCTGGAGAAGGAAATGGCAAACCATTTCCGTATCTCTGCCAAGGAAAACCCCAAAATGGGGTCGTGAAGACTCAGACAGACTGAATAACTCAACAAAGACAATAAAAGATTTTTTAAAATTAAAATTAAAGTTAAATTAAATTAATTATTAAATTAAATTTAAATTATTTTTAAATTTAAAATAATTTAAATTGGATTTAAAATTAAAATTAAAATTAAAATTTTAAAAATGTTCACTTGAAGTGCCTTACTTTCTGACGAATCTTGTTGCAGAGGACTGAGAAAAGCATTGGAGCTGGTTGCTTGATGCTGACTCTCAGGATCTGTAGTTGAAGCCTCTGTTATGTCTGTGGGTATATGAGATGCTGTGGGGGCTGGCTGATTGTTGGGGTAGAGAAGAAATCCGGGGGTGTGTTTTGGCAGGGGGGTTTGCAGGAGGGTTGAGTTTTTAAAAATTTAAAAAAAAATTTATTTAGTTTTAGTTTTCAACATTCATTTCCACAAGATTCTAAGCTACAATTTTTTTCTCCCTTGTCTTTTCTCCTCCCACCCCACCCACAAATAGCAAGGCCACTGAATGCCCCTTCCTCCAGGCTGTTCTCTCCTATATCTTCCCTCTAATTTTACCCCCTTAATTTCTAGTAGGGCATGATGGATTTTTATACCCTAGTACCTGTATATCTTTTTTCCCAGTTGCATGTGAAAAACCAATTTTTAAACATTTGCTTTTAAAACTTTTAAGTTCCAGATTTTTTCCCTCCTTCCCTCCTCACCCACCCCCACTGGGAAGATAAGCAATTCGATATAGATTGTACATGTGTAGTTACCCAAATCATTTCCATAGTAGTTACATTGTGAAAGACTAAGTATATTTACTTCCATCCTATTCCACCCCCCCATTTATTCAATTTTCTCCTTTAACTCTGTCCCTTTTAAAAATGTTTGCTCCTAACTATATATATATAATCCCTTCAGTTATCCTCATACTGAGAAAAGTTTCATGAGTTACACTGTAGTTACAATGTTTTCTCCATGTAGGAATGTACATAGTTCAACTTTAATAAGATCCTTACAATTTCTTTTTCCTGTTTACCATCTCATGCTTCTGTTACTACTTGTATTTGAAAGTCAAATTTTCTGTTCAGCTGTTTTTTTTATTAAGAATGCTTGAAAGTCCTCTATTTCATTGAATGACCATATTTTTCCCTGTAGCATTATACTTAGTTTTGCTGGGTAGGTGATTCTTGCTTTTAATCCTAGCTCCTTTGATCTCTGGAAATCATATTCCAAGCCCTTTGATTCCTTAATGTAGAAGCTGCTAGGTCTTGTGTTATCCTGATTGTATTTCCACAATACTCAAATTGTTTCTTCCTGACTGCTTGCAGTATTTTCTCCATGACTTGGGAACTCTGGAATTTGGCCATAATATTCCTAGGAGTTTTCTTTTTGGGATCTTTTTCGAGAGGTATTCAGTGAATTCTTTCAATTTCCATTTTGCCCTCTGGTTCTAGAATATTAGGGCAATTTTGCTGGATAATTTCTTGAAAGATGGTATCTAGACTCCTTTTTTTTTGATCATGGCTTTCAGATAGACCAACAATTTTTAAGTTATCTCTCCTGGTTCTATTTTCTAGGTCTGTGGTTTTTCCAATCAGATATTTCACATTGCCTTCTGTTTTTTCATTTGTTTGAGACTGTTTCTTGATTTCTCATAAAGTCATTAGCTCCCAGTTGCTCCAGTTGAATTTTGAAGGTGTTATTCTCTTCAGTGAGTTTTTGAAATTTCCTTTTCCATCTGGCAAATTCAGCTTTTTAAAGCATTCTTCTCCTTATTGACTTTTGGAGTCTCTTTTGCATTTGAGTTAGTCTATTTTTAAGGTGTTATTTTCTTCAGTGTATTTTTGGGTCTCCTTTAGCAGGTTGTTGACTTGGTTTTCATGATTTTCTTGCATCATTCTCATTTCTCTTCCCAATTTTTCCTCCATTTCTCTTACATGATTTTCAAAATCCTTCTTGAGGTCCTTCATGGTCTGTAAGCAATTCATATTTTTCTTAGAGGCTTTTGATGAAGGAGTTCTGACTTCACTGTCTTCCTCCTGCTCCATGCCTTGATCCTTTTTGTCCCCCCCAAAACATTCTATCATCTGTTTATGCTTCCTCTGCTTACTCATGTTGGCACCTAATTACTTGACTTTTGAGCTCTTTGCCACAGTAGAACTCTGCTTCCAGAGTAGAGAGAGCTATGTACCAAATTGCTGGGAATTTTGTAGCTTCCAGAGCTATTAGATGGGTACCCTCTCTACAGCCCCCATGCACTCTGGCTTACTGGTCACACATCCCAGGACTATCACCTAAGACTGCAATTCATATTGGAGCAGGTCAAAGCAAGAGCAATTACCCTATGAATGGTTGCTTGATCCACCTATAATCTGCAGACCAGGAACTTTGGAAGCAGCCATGCAGCAGCTGCTGTAGGCCTGTAGCCACTGTGCTTCCTCTATTTCTTTCCCCAGGGGTAGCAGCCAGATCTCATTCCCCCTGTTCCAACAAAGTTCTACACTGACCTTTTACTTTGTCTTTGGCATTTTGGGATTGAGAAGTCTGGAAACTGGTACAGTTGCTTGTGATTTACTCTCCTGAAGTGTGCTCCAGCCTCAGCTGGCCAGGGTTGCCCTGGAGCTAAAACTACGGCTCTGTTGGGACTCTGTTTGACTCCCAGTGTGCTGCAATGGACAATTCCTGCTGGCCTGTCAGACTTCCTTCGGAGGGACTTGTTTCTCTCTGTCACTTTGTGGGTTCTGTAGCTCTGAAGTTTGTTTAGAGTTATTTTTTTACATGTATTGAAGGAAGTGTAAGCTGGAGCCGCATGGAAGTCCTGTTTCTACTCCGCCATCTTGGATACTGGATGGGTTTAATATGAGGTAGGAGTTCCATCTTCTTGTGGAATTCTTTCTGTGGTTTCCTCACTTCCTGAAAGTTATGGGAGTGCTGCCTAGGGGATGTCCAGTCTGAAAGTGGGGGTATCAAAGTGCCTGAAATCAAAAGAGCAGACATAATTAGATGAAAGACCGTTCTTCCCAGGACAGTGTTCAGTTTCTTCACAAGTTTCTTAGATGTTATTATACTGCGGTGAGCATGGTAATAACAGCAATGGCAGCTAGCATTTATATTGAACTTTAAGGTCTGCAAACTCTCTTACATCTATCTTTTCATATATGGGCAGTGAGGTGGCTCAGTGGATAGAGCACTGAGCCTGGAGCCAGGAAGACCTGAATTCAAATCCAGCTGTAGACATTTGTCCGCTGTGACCCTGGGCACTTCTGTGCTTCAGTTTCATCATTTGTAAAATGGGGATAATAACAACAACTCCCACCTTCTAGGATTGTTTCAAGGATCAAGTGAACTTAGCATAATAGAAGTTTTGTGAATGTTAGTGATTATTATTAACTCATTTAACCATCACAATAATCCTGAGTGGTGTCATTAAGAGCCACAACCACAATAATAAATCATGGCTAGCATTTAGATAGTATTTTACAAATATTATTGCATTCAGTCCTCACAACAATGCTACAAATAGTTTTATCTCCATTTTACAGATGAGGAAACTGAGGCAAACAGAGGTTAAGTACCTGTCACGGTCAACAAAAACAGGTAGCCATTTATTTACTTTGTCTAGATCATAGGTTCTTGACATAGTACCTGCAAATTTACTAAAATATTGTTTTAATAACTGCATTTCAACATAATAGATTTATTTTAATCATTTTAAAATAGCATTCTTAGATGGGGTCCATCAGCTTCACCTGGCTGCCAAAGGGATCCATGATGAAGAAAGGTAAAGAAAGCTTAGTCTAGAACTATAATTTGATCTCTGTGGTAAACTCTTGGTATGGAATTTGCTTCCACCAATGAAGACTAGCAATTCATCTATAACGTACAGTCCTTTTTTTGAATGATATTCAATTCCCCCCAATTACATGTAAAAATAATTTTTAACATTCATTTTAAAAATTTTTGAGTTGCAAATTCCCTCTCTTCTTCTCTCCCTCCCTCCCCATACCCTCCCCCAGGGATGCCAAGCTGTTTGACAGAGTATAACCTATAGGCTTAAGACAGTTGCATGTGTTCAGGGAGATAAGTGACTTACCCAGAGATATATCGCTAGTATGTGTCTGAGACAGGATTTAAACCATGCCAGCTGCTTTGCTGATATTTATAAACTTCTTTAAAGTTGCAAGGTGTTCCATATCCATTATTATTTCACTTGGGGCTCAAATTGGTACTACAGGTATTATTACCTCATTCTCATTTTAGAGATGAGGACACTCAGGCTCAGAGAGGTTATGTGGCTTGCCCAAAGTCACACAGCTATTATCAGAAGGAGGATTCAAACCAGTGTCTTTCTGACTCTCAGTTCATTACACCTCCTTATATATACTATATGAGGCATAACTTATAAAACAGGTTTAAAGGAACCAACAATGGTCCTCATCTATGCAGCCAATTTAATGTTGCCTTTTTATCCATATGGTCCAGATCATGTAGAGACTTGTATCCTATGCTTATACTGTCTTGATGGATCTTTCCCTGAGATAAGTAGAATGCTCAAGAACATTAATGTTCTATTACTTAAGAATCTTGACTTTTCTATGTACTGGTTATAAACATTTTTGATATTGCCAAAGAGGGTTGGGTTGCTGACATGGTTTAAGGGTGCTGAGACCCCAAGAATTCCAAGGCAGAGTTATTTGGAACAAATACACACACTTGAGCCTTCTCTTAGTCAAGTGCAAAAAATGTATTGTAATATTTTAGCAAAAGTGGGTGAGGGTCCTTAGGGAGTCTAGAAGAGAGTGAGGATGGTACTGGGGCTTATATGAAAAGGGACAGTGGAATTATGCCAAGGATTCTAGTTAGGTAATCTAGGGGTACAGTATCTTTTGGGAGCAGGTGCCTGTGACCTATGGATGGGAAAATGCAGGGAGTGTACAGAGATAACTCGATACCAGACATTGAGGGAGTTGTCTGAGGCCCACATGGACCTTGGAGATTTGGTATGAGGGAGAGTCCTTGGGCCAGCCAGGGACAAGTATCCTTGGTCCAGGCATCCCTATGTCTATTCTGATAAGGAATGTGTCCTGTAACAAGAGAAAATTTTCTCACAGGGCAGGGAGAAATTGGGAGGATTTCAGAGACATGATCTTAGGGTTGGGGCATGAGAATCCCATCATTGTCAACAATCAACAATTATTGATGTTATTATTGAAAAGCAGACTAGATTGAGAGTATAGTTTTAAACTGCTTTTCTTCTTTCATCAAAGATTTGTGTGTGTTCTTTTTTTTGTTGTATTATAAATACCATGGCTCATCTGAGCCTGTTTCCACATTTTGTGGTAGCGGGGGGTGGGGCACAATCCTATTGTGTAATGAAATGATCCTGGAGCTTTCTAAAGATGGAGACTTATGAATAAACATTTTCAGTTAAAGTCCTCTAAAAGACAAGTTATACAATGACATTTTGGTCACTGAGAACCCTTGGGAAATTTAAACCCAAAATCAAAATCATAACACATTGGAATTCGAAGGTCCTTCAAAAGGCACAAAATCAAATCTCTATCTGGATAAGAATCTATAACATATCTGGTAAGCGCTCACCTAATTTTAACTTGAACATCTCTAGGGAATGGGCACCCACTGTCCCCAGAAAGCATCCCATTTTTTTCAGGATTACTCATATTTTAAAGAAGTTTTTGTTCCTGATTACCAAGCTGAAATCTTTCCTTGGAACTTCTACACATTGATCCTAAATCCTTCCTTTTCAGATCAATCCAGACAACTTTAATTCCTCCCTCTTTTTCCTTTCTTTTTTTCTTTTCATTCCTTCAAATACCAAGAGACAGCTACCACATAGCATCATGATCTTCTTCTACAGGCTGAATGTAAACTGTTTCTTTAATTGATACTCATCTGGCATGATCTTCAGGCTATTTACCATCCTGGTCACTCTTTTCTGCTCCCCAAAATTGCTTCTTTTAGATAGCCTCGTAGTGAAAGGATCATAGGTTTAAAGTTGGGAGGGACCTTAGGGGCCATCAAGATCTCTCAAGTTCTAGACTTTTATTTTGTAGTCCTCTTTTTGTACTCTTAGAGTTTAACACAGTGTCTGGCATATGGTGGAGAGTTTAATGAATTACTGATTAACTGTAGAGCAGGGGCTGCCTTGCATTGGTACTGAGAGTTTCCTCATCAGAAGTTCTCTGTACCAATAAAATTATATTAATGGTCTCTATACCAATAAAATTATATATACATATATATATATATATTCCAAAAAATGAACAGATATTTCTTTCTAGGAAGAATGGGCACATGTATGTATGTGATCACTTGCTTAGGTCAACTTAAGCTAATAAAACCAACATCATACACTTAATAGATGAAATAATTATTATCTTCAGAATCTTAAATATTTAAAAATCTCAGGGAATTTTCATAGAGTTAGGGTCCAGCAGTTATCCTAAATCAAGAACAATTTTTCTTAGGTTTCATTTTACTGCAAAACACAGCATGTCCAAAAATCCTGGCTTTCAGAAACGATGAGATATTTTATAATATTCTCCAAAGGAAAAAATATTTTACATTATTATTATTATTTAATATGTAACAACATATTACATAATATTCCCCAATTTCTGAGTAGCTACCATACTTTTGATCTTGTACATTAAAAAAATCTTCCCTATAATCATTGTAAACTTACATAATTTAAATGACCGTATTTCACCTATGAGCAGGTATGGGATTCAATAGAACTTCCATTGAAAGCACCAATAAAAGCCATTCTATTCTAATTAGATTTGTGGAAATTACTCCTCATGTTAAAATGCATCATTGTGGAGAAGATAGAGTCAACCTTAGAGCCAGGATTCAACACTTGATTCTGATATACGATAGCTGACAATCAATAGACAACATTCTTAACCTTTCAGTGCCTCAATCGGACCCCTCAAAGACTACAAGTTAATCACAATCTCAATCAATGGATATAATTTCCATATGGAGGGGAAAGGGTCTCCCCTCCCCCCAAGCCCCTATGACTATGGTAATAAAATTACAGGTCTGACAAAAAAATTAGTAAAAATGACAAGAAAAATCCCTCCACATCAATGAGGAAGTATGTCACGAGAAAAGTATTGAATAATGGAATATGAAGGAAAACCTGACTAGCCCTGGCATTTGGAATTAGGGCCTTTAAATTGTTAGGGATGCAATGAGGCCAATGAAAGTTCATGGAACTAGAAAGTTGATATCCTTCAGGCCAGTCATTCTGAAAGGAAAAAGGAAATCTTGATTAGCTGATGACAGAGAGAGAGAGAGAGAGAGAGAGAGAGAGAGAGAGGGAGGGAGAGAGACAGAGAGGGAGGAGAGACAGACAGAGACAGACAGAGACAGAGAGATTAAATATCAATATGAAATAAAAATATCAATTATGGCAAAGTAATATCCTGCATGATCCCACATTCATGTCCACAATTTTAGACAGAAGCTCCTACCTAGACTTGATAGGGAATAAGATAAGGATCCAAGGGTTTGAAGATTGTAAAGGACATTTCCTTTCCTTTTCATTTCTTTCTCAAGAAGGATAGGTCCTTAAAATTCATAATAGCTAGCCTTTAAACAGTACTTTAAGGTCTGGCAAGTGCTTTATATATATTATTCCATTTGATACTGGAAGCAAGGGGTCTAAAAGAAAGAACACCGACTCTAGAGTTGTAGGGCCCAGGTTCAAGTCTTACATCTGACCTCTGTCCCCTATGCAGTTTTGGGAAAGTCACTTACCTTTCCTGAGTCTCCATTCAAAATCTAGATCTATGATCTAGTCTCTCTATCTAGATCTAGATCTAATTATTTTTGTTTTAACATAGTATGGTTGAAACTCTTTAAAACACCCCTCTAGGAATAATTGGCAGCTAGGTGGGGCTGCAGGTAGAGTGCTGGGCCTGGAGTCAGGAAGATTCCTCTTCGTGAGTTCAGATCTGTCCTTACTAGCTGTGTGATCTTGGGCAAATCACTTAACCCTGTTTACCTCAGTTTCTTTGCCTGTAAAATGAGCTGGAAAAGGAAATGGCAAACCACTTCAGTATCTATGGTAAGAAAAAAAAATCAAAACAGAGTCACAGAAAGTCACACACAACTGAAACTAGTGAACAAAGTAGAAAGAATGTAAACTTCTTAAAAGCAGGCACTGTTTCATTTTTGTCTATAAAAGCCCTATCAAAGGCTCTCTGGCACTTAATAGGTGCTTAATAATAAATGTTTGCTGAGTGATTGTTAACAACAGAATAGGGCAAGCACTGATCTTAAACTCTATTCAAGCTCTAGCAATACAATTCAATTAAATTTAAATATAGATTTGATTAAATTCAATAAAAACTTATTAAGCACCTAATAGGTACCAGGCGCTGTGTTAGGAGCTTAGGAAACCAGAAAACAATCCCTGCTAACAAGGAATAACGTTTCATAATGGCAGAATATACTATTAATACAGATCATTGGTTCAGGAATATCTGGCTGGAAGGGCCTGAAGGCCATCTGGTCCAAATTCTTTCTTTTATTAAGGACAATGCTGACTTCTAGAGAAGTTGAGTGATTTTCCAAAGGAGTGAATGGTAAAGCTGAGATTTGAACCCGAATCTTTAACTCCAAACTCAGCCCCACAAGATAACTGGAGGATCTAGTGAACAGTATCAGTCCTTTATTATTGTCACCCCTGTAAAAGTTTGGTGAAGGGAGACAAAGAAGTCGTAATATATGGTTACAGCATTTATTCCCTTAAGACTAGCAAACTTGTAAGAGGAGTTAGAAGTTACTTTCCTACTTATGGACAAGAAAAATGAGGTTTAAATACATTTTAGAGCCAGCCCAATTGAGGGTAAAATTTTCTATTACAAGGAATTGACGAGGTGTCAACCTAGAACATCTGTGTTTTCTTTATCATTAACTTGCCATAACATACAACATGCCCCAGAAAATATTTAGATAAGAAAAGGTTCCATTATTCAAGGTAGTATCTTAGGGTCAGTGTCTTATTCTTAGAAGAAAGAATGCTCCCAAGTTAGACCTATCAGGGGGAAGAGAAGTTCTCTGAGTTTATTCAGAGAACAATGAAGCTGTTGGGTTTGTTTGGCTCCTCCTGCAAGGAGTATGTCCCAAGAAAAGGAAAGATTCCATTTTCAGCTTTATCTGATCTCTGGAGCTGCTGACACAGAAAAGGCATTTTTAACATAAGGCAATGCAGTCTATTTGATTAATTCAGACTTTGATTAAAAATATGATATTTAAAGATGATCACATGCACCCCAATGGTCAAAAACAAATCTATTAAGATTTAGTTTCTTAGACCAAAGAAGGTATAAAAAAACTCTCTTTTGGGGGGATTTTCCCCAAAGTCCTTATTTAGGTAAATCCAGATTTTCCCAATCACTTCCTGAAACAGGGGGCACTAAGGATAATAGTTGAACAGTTGGACATCCCCTGAGATGGGAAGCCACTACAAGGCAATTAACAAGCAAGAGGAGTAAGCTGCAAGATGGATCAACATAAGGAACAAAATGGGAATACAGAACAACCAAGTAAAAACAAGCTACAACTGCAGGAAGATATAAATATATGTAAGGAGGGGTCCAGGGAGGAAGAAGTTCTTGTGCAGACTCTTGGGAAAGCTGTCTGCAACTAACGTCATCTTTTTCAGGTCCCTTGGTTCAGATGCCCACGCAGGAGCAGGGGTAATCTTTTAGATGCCTAGAGTCCATATCCACAAGCTGGAGTAGAGAGACAGACCTGACAGAGGCTCCCAGAAACATATGATTTGATACTAAAGGCACATAGAAATAGTTCGGTTTCTCAGCTATGCAAGGCTAGGTTCAACAGTATAACAAATGGTTCAGTTTTCTAGCAACACAGGGCAAGATTCAAATAATACAAGAAAGTTTCTCTCAGTTTTTCAAAATTGCACAATTACATTAAGTAAAGTACAGAGTAAACTTCTTAGGTGGTTCACAATATACTAGTTTTGGGAAGGGAGATTACATGTTACCAAGATCACCAAGAAAACTTACACATGAACCAATCAGCAGAATCATTGTTAACAATGTTGATTAACATCAGGTTCCTTGTATCCCAGTGACCTATTCCCAATATCCATTTACACAGTCTTTTTTTGAATCCCAGATGAATTATGTAGTTATATAATATAAATTAGTACAATCACTTAAAATTGGTTACACAGTTTTGAAACTTCAGAGAATTTTCAGTTTATTCATTATTTGTTATTTCTATCCTCACCTAAATCCTGTACCTGGTTTAGGAATCCTTTAAAATGTGAAGATACATCCAAAAAATGAGTTCATCTACTTTTTTAAAATTATCAGACAAATATTTTAATAAAGAAGAAATAATTTAACTTTCACCACTATCTTAAAACAGTCTTTGTGCAAAAATCCAACTTGAGATCTTATTACCAAACATGTTTAAAGCTTAAATTTCCACAAGAGAAAAATTTTGACCTTAAGTAACATAACTTCCTAAGGTATTATGCAAAATTCCTGGATCACAATGTTCCTTAGTTAAATAGGTGTTGCAATAGAATCTCACATTGGTAACAGTTCAGACTGATCACAGTCAATGCTCTTAAGAGCTACTGCTTTTAGAATTCCTTTAAACAATGAGATGAATCTTAAGAAGTCATGAGGACCTGAGTTCAAATCCGACCTCAGATACTTAATACACACACACAGAAAAACTTACTGTATGAACTTGGGAAAGTCATTTAACCATAATTGCCATACCTTGCCCCCTCCAAAAAGAAAAAAAAGAAAAGAAGGGCTATGAGAGTTAGGAAGAAACAGAAATCAAAATGAACCCGGTCATGGAGGGAAGGTTTCATGAAGAATATGGGACTTGAAATGGGTCTTAAAAGATACATGGGGTCAGATAGATAGGAAGGCATTCTGGGAGGATGCAGGGTAGACTGGAGGGAAGAGAGATTAAAGGAGAAGGTCGGGGAACAATCATTGATTAAAGCCCCTACTATGTGTGAGGCACTGTGATAAACACTTTACTGTTATTGTCTTATTTGAGGCTCATAATAACCTTAGGATGTAAGCGCTATATTTATAGTTGAGCCAGACAGTGATTTGTCCAGAGTCACATAACCAAGAGGTATCTGAAGCCAGATCTGAACTCAAGTCTTCCTGATTCCAGGTCTAGTACTGTATCTACTGTGCCACCTGGTTACCTAAAGTCAGAAAGATAAATTAGGAGATTATTGCAGTAATTATGACAGAATGATGAAAGTCTGGATGAACCA
>CM053593.1:219261957-219291032 GCA_028646575.1 Pseudocheirus occidentalis
CCTCATTGGCTTTTGGGGCCTCTTTTGCCATTTGAGTTAATCTGTTTTTTAAGGTATTATTCTCTTCAGTCCGGTTGTTCACTCTTTCTTGCATCATTCTCATTTCTCTTCCCAATTTTTCCTCCACTTCTCTTATTTGTTTTTCAAAGTCCTTTTTAAGTCTATCTATGGCTTGTAGGCAATCTTCATGTTTCTTGGAAGCATTTGGTATGGGAGTTCTGACTGTGTTGTGTTCCTCCCGCTACATGCTTTGATCCCCAAAAATGGATTCTAGAGTTTGATTACTGTTCTTACTTTGCTTCCTTCTCCTCATGTTAGCCAGTCAATTAATTGCTTAATTTTTTTTTAGCTCTGTGGAACTCTGCTTCCAGGGGGGAAATCTCTGTCTAAAATTGCTGGGATTTTCACAGCTGCTGGAGGTGTTAGGTGCAGCACCCTCCAGCTTTGGCTCACTGAAAGTGCACACCAAGACTACCACCCAAGACCACGATCTGGATCCAGGCTGCTCAACACAAGAACTCTTGGCCTTTGTTCAATTGCTTTGGCCCCCCTGTGGTATACAGGCCAGGAGCTCTGAGGCAGGTGCATTGGGCTGCTTCCTTGCCCTGGGGGCAGTTCAGCTGGACTGCTTTTCCCCCCTAAATTTAGCTTGAATTCCACTGACCTTTCTCTTAGCCTTATTTATCCTAGCTTGATAAATGTGGTGATTGCCCTAGGTGCTGCCAATTCCCTCTCCTGTAAACTCCAGCTGAGGCTTCTCCCAACCTCCCTGGGGCCATTCAGGCTGGGCTGGCCTCACCTGGACTCCCAGCCTGTCGCCATGAGCCCCTCCTGCCAAGCTGCCTTCAGCAAGAGATGTGTTTTTTGTATTTTTGTGGGTTTTGGAGCCCTAAAATTTGTTTAGAGTCATATTTTATGAGTATTTAAGGTGACTGTGCGGGAGCTGTGAAACTTTGCTGCTTGTATGCCACCATCTTGGCTCCGCCCCCATATGATTTTCTAATGATTGCCTTTAGTGATTAATGATACTTAGTAATTATGAATCTCAATAAGTGACTGATTAAATTTCTTTATCTGTGATTGCCCCATGAGTGGAAGATTGATTATTGCATTGTGAAATGACTGAATGATTAAGTAAGAAGGATTTTCCCCCTTAGGGAAACCTTATGGTTATTCTTTTGTTCTTTGTTCTAAATATTGTGGCCACTGTAGTGAAAATTATGTGGCCATTCTAATGTTAAGCTGATGTAAACACTATATTGTGATTTTCTGTGATAAGATGTAATGTTGTGGATATCATATTGTGATTTGTTGTAAATGTTTGCCTTGATTTGTAATGGAATAAATGGAGTGTTCAGTATTCTGTGTAATCTGAAACTTAAAAGCTATTCACAGTAGCATTCTTTTGGGAATCTGCTAGGGCACAGCATTATACTGTTCTAGCCTGTGGGAAGATTTTAAAATTCTGATTTTATTACTTGAGGCATTAAATATCCTCACTAACTTTATTGGATCTGTAAACGTTTAAAAATGCCCACTGTGTTCTTCATCCAAGTAAATGATTAACATGTATATGTTTGTCCATATATATTGAAGCTGGACCCAAGGACAGGCACTTTGGCAACCTTTGTCCTGCTTGATATCAATCTATTAGCTAACAGTCTTTCAGGAACAAATTCATTTCAACCTTGAGTAAATGGTTTTCACATATATACCACCTGTCCAACGGACTGGGACAGCTGCTAGGTTTAGATAGGAAAATTGTTCTTGTACTCATAGAGTTTACAATCTAGTAAGGGAGTATGATATGAATGCAGATGACCAGAAGATAGTCCATTGGAGAAGTGTAGTGAACAAAGTGTGCTCTCAGTGAGGGAGGGCTGGTGTCACACAAGGTCAGTAAAAGGAGCTGGGGATGGTTAGCTTAGAATAGATAAGGCTCAGGAGTGACATAGTATAGCTGCCTTTAAGTATTTTGAAATATCATTTGGAAGACAGATTAGGCTCATTTTCATTGACTCTAAGGGACAGAATTTTAGAGCAATAGGTGGAATAATAATAGTTTATATGTGAGTTCATTTGTGCTCAACTCTTATGACCCCATCATAGCATGTCAATACCCTCCATGGGGTTTTCTTGGCAAAGATACTGGAGTGCTGTGCCATTTCCTTTTCTAATAGATTAAGGCAAACAGAGGTGAAGTGACTTGCCCAGAATTACACAGCTAGTGAGTGTCTGAGGCTAAATTTGAACTCAGGGCTTCCTGACTCCATGCTCCATGCTCTATCCACTGAGCCATCTAGCTTCACCTTTACAAAAACCATTTTGTTTTACCCTCACGACACTATGAGAGGTGGGTGCCATTATTATTGCCTATTTTTGCAGATGAGGAAACTGAGGCAGATCAAGGTTAAGTAACTTGTCAAGAGTCACATATGGAGGTGAGTCTGATGCCAACACCAATGAAGTGCTACATGAGCTGGAGAGTGTGCAATGATGACTCAAGCCAGGAGATTAAAAGCATTCATACATTTAAAGTATGTATGCTAGGCATGTATCCATTAAGCATCTGGGGTTTAGGGTTTATATACTGTAGCTGAAGCACTTACTTCATATTTTCTCACAGGAAACTTCATGTAGTTTGTAACACAAGGCAGCTAATTTGCAACTTTGCAGGAGGCTACTCCCTTGGGATGCTGTCCTGCTTTCTTATCTCATGCGTCACTAATTTAGCTATATTGCTCAAGCAGCCAGGGTTCCAGGAATGGCCAGAATATTCTGATCCTCCCTTGCAAGGAGGGAGGATGAATGGAGAGTGTTGAGTCAACAGTCTGAGATACTGGGCCCAGGTGGGTGGGAACAAAGCTCAAGGGGGACCTTGGCCTGGATTCACACCCATGGCAGACCCTTAAGATCTAACCGTCAACATCACCCCCTACATGAGTCTTTTTGACTCCAGGCTTGGCATCTGCATTGGGGTGTGGGGAGGAGAATGTTGTTTCAGAAAGTTATCCAAGAAAGTAATTGGAGCCATGGGAGGGTAGCTTGTTACACCCTTTCCTGGAGCACTGTCAGGATTGATTTGTTTATGGTTCCAGAACAGAAAAGCTGGAATGATGGCAGATACAAGGAAGAGACATTTGAGCTAATATCCAATGCTAAGAGCGAGAAAGCTGCACAGTAGTTCCTTTGTTCTCTCTCCTTTCCTACTAGTGGCATGGTAATCAGTGGCAATGTGCCCCTGTATTATTTGGGCAAAAGAGGTGGGAAAGAAATACGGGGAATTCTCCTTGTTATTTACCTTGCTATACTGTTTAAATTAATTTAGAGACAGATAGGTGGCTCAGTGGATAGAGTGCCAGGCCTGGAATCAGGAAGACCTGAGTTCAAATCTAGCCTTACTTACTAACTGTGGGACCCTAGGCAAGTCATTTCACCCTCTTAGTCTCACTTTACTCATCTGTAAAATGAGCTAGAGAAGGAAATGGCAAACCACTCCAGTATTTTTGCCAAGAAAATCCCTAAAAGGAGCTAGTAAGTATTGGACTGGACTGAACAATACTTTTAATTAAATGCATTTGTTTTGAATTAACACATCTAGTTCATCAGAATAAAGGGTAAATGTCAGAGGCTTGTGAGCTATATGCTTTTACAGAGACAGGTTCAGGGGGTCACCCTCAAGGAAGATCTAGACTACATATAGTAGAAGGTATAAAAAGTAGGTTTTCTGAACCAAATTTTTAAAAAGTCTTTTACTTACAGGAAGTGATGCAAAGTGAAGTTAGCAGAACTAGGATAACATTGTACACAGTAGCTACAATATTGCAATGAGGATCAATTGTGAAAGATGGAGCTATTCTAATCAAGACAAATAGTCCAAAATAATTCCAAGGGACTCACAGAGAAAAATACCATCCATATCCAGAGAGAGAGAGAGAGAGAGAGAGAGAGAGAGAGAGAGAGAGAGAGAGAGAGAGAGAGAGAGAGAGAGAGAGAGGAGGGAGAGAGAGGGAGAGAGGGAGAGAGAAAAGAGATGAACTCTGCGTACATATTGCTGCATACTATTTTCACTTATTTATCTTGCTTTTTTTCAACAAGGCTAATATGAAAATGTTTTTCATGAGTTCACATGCATTACTGATATTATATTATTTTCCTTCTCTATGGATGAGGGAGGAACTGGAGAAGAGGAATTTGGAACTCATTTTTTGAATGAATTAAAAAATAAAGTACATATATAAATATTTACACACACATATATGCACACAAATACATACAATCTAAACACACACACACATATATATATATATATACATACTCATGTATACACACACGTATACATATGTGCATATACAAAATTTTTAAAGTCTTCTAACTGGCTCATCTTCCTAAAGTGAGGGTGTGACCATGCCACACACACATATTCAGTGAACTCCATTGCCTCCCCATGACCTCTAGAACATTTATAACATCCTCTATTTAGCTTCAAAGCCCTTAAAAACAAAGTTGCCTCCCTGCTTTCTAGTCTTCTTACACCTTACCTTTGTGTATTCTGAAATCCAGTGACATTGACTTCCTGGCTGTTCCTCACATAAGACATTCCTTCTCACTCCATTATCATCCTTTCACAGATAAAGAAACTGAAGATCAGTTTATTTCCCTACTTCTCTTAATCTCTTGATTGCTTTGTCTTCCTTCATTAAAATCTCCACTAAAACCCCTTCTTCTACAAGATTTTGAAGATTTTCCCTTGATGGTCATACCCACCCTCTCATTTGTCCCTAATTTATCTTGTATATATCCTGTTTGTACATAGTTTGTTTCCATGTTATTTTACCCATTGGACTGTAAGATGCTTGACACTAGGGACTGTCTCTTACCTTTCTTTGTATGCCCCTGAGAACTATACCAGACACACAGTAGTCATTTACTGTTGATTGAATAAAAAGTCAAATTATGAAACTCCCAAATTAGAGGGGAAACATCTGCAGATTGCCTCAACTTTATTTTGTAAATGTTATAGGAGTCGATGTACTCAGTGTCAAAGAGAATAATAAAATCATGGATGAACTTCACAGCAAGAGTGAGATTATAAAATATCAACCTCATGCTTGGATGGTAGAAAGCAAATGCAGAAACAAAACCCTCAAACCAACATTTTTTAAAAGTAACTTTATTTGGGTCAAGAGAACTTTCTTTACACAAAGGTAGTGGGTGTTTCTATTCTTTTTTATCTTTATACTTTGTTTACTTTTCATTGACAAGATTTAGTTCCACATTTCCTTGAGTTTCACATTTTTTCCCACTCCCTCTCCTCCCCCCTCCCCCATTGGGGCATGTAATCAAGTATAGGCTCTGCAAATATTTTCATAGTAGACATTAGTCAGGTTATAAAGAAGGATTGCCACCAATGGAATGAACAATGGGAAAGAGGAAACAAAACCAAACAAGAAAAAGAAAGGGAGAAGGCAGTTTGCTTCATTCTGTATTCAACATCTATTCTCTCTATTTCTTTCTCTGAATGTAGACATCTTTTTCCATCATGAGTCTTATGGAGTTTTCTTATAGCCTTGCATTGCTGAGAAGAATCCAGTCTATCAAAGTTGGTCATTACACAAATGTTGTGTCTGTAATTGTGTAAGGATTTCTCCTGGTTCTGCTCTCCTCACTCAGCATCAGTTTATATAAGTCTCTCCTGGTAAATATGAAGTTCATATGCTCCTCATTTCTTATACCACAATAATATTCCATTACATTCATATACCACAACTTATTTAGCCATTCCCCAATTGATCGGCATCCCCTTAATTTCCAATTCTTTGCCACCACAGGAAGAGCTGCTATAAATATTTTAGTACATACAGGTCTTCCTCCCACTTCTATTATTTCCTTGGGATACAACCCTAGAAGTGGTATTGCTAGGTCAAAAGGTATGAAATTATTTATAGCCCTTTGGGCATAATTCCAGATTGCTCTCTAGAATGGTTGAATCAGTTCACAACTGCACCAACAAAGCATTAGTGTTCCAGTTTTTCCACATCCTCTCCAGCATTTGTCATTTTCCCGTTTTGTCATCTTAGCCAATCTGACTGGATTTGCATTTCTCTAATCACCAGTGAGTTAGAGTATTTTTTCATATGCTTATAGATATCTTTAATTTCTTCCTCTGAAAACTGCCTGTTCATATCCTTTGAGCATTCAGTTGAATGGCTTATATTATTATAGATTTGACTCAGTTCCCTGTACATTTTAGAAATGAGGCCCTTCTCAGAGACGCTGGTTGTAAAAATTCTTTCCCAATTTCCCACTTCCCTCTTAATCTTGGTTACATTGGCTTTGTTTGTAGAGAAACTTTTCAATTTAATGTAATCAGGATTATCCATTTTGCCTTTTATAGTGTTCTCTAACTCTTGTTCGATCATAAAGTCCTCCCTTCTCCATAAATCTGACAGGTACATTATTCCTTGCTTTTCCAGACTGCTTACAATATCAGCCTTTATGCTTAGATCATGCACCCATTTAGACTTGATTTTGTTATATGGTATTAGATAAGGCTCTGTGTCCAGTTTCTGCCATGCTATATTCCAGTTTTTCCAGCAGTTTCTGTCTAATACTGAGTTCTTATCCCCAAAACTGGGATCCTTGAATTTACTATACATTATTGACTTCTGAGTCTCGTGCACCCAATCTATTCCATTTACTCTATTCCTCAGCCATTACCAAGTAGTTTTGATGACTGCTGCTTTATAATACAGATTAAAATCCCGTATGGATAGACTACCTTCCCTAGCATTTCTTTTCATTAATTCCCTTGAAATTCTGGATTTTTTGTTCTTCCAAATGAATTTTGTTACTATTTTTTTCTACCTCTATAAAGTAATTTTTTGGTAGATTGATTGGTGTGGCACTAAGTATATAATTTAATTTAGGTAAAATTGTCATTTTTATTATGTTAGCTCAACCCAGCCACGAGGAATTGATGTTTTTTCCAATTAGTTATATCTAACTTTATTTGTGTGAAAAGTGTTTTGTAGTTGTGTTCATATGGGTTTGTTTTGGCAGGGAGATTCCCAAATATCTTATATTGTCTATAATAACTTTAAATGGGATTTCTCTTTCTATCTCTTGCTGTTGGATTTTGATAGAAATATATAGGAACACCAAGAATTTATGTGGATTTATCTTATGTCCTGCAACTTTGCCAAATTTATTTATTGTTGCAAGTAGTTTTTTGCTTGATTCTCTAAGTATATCATCATATCATCTGCAAAGAGTGACAGCTTAGACTCTTCTTTGCCCAATTTGATTCCTTCAGTTTCTTTTTCTTTTCTAATCGTGACTACTAACATTTCTAGTACCAGATTTAATAAGAGGGGTGACTGTGCACGTCCTCATTTCACCCCCCACCATCTTATTGGAAATGCTTGTAGCTTATCCCCATTACATATAATACTTGCTGCTGGCTTTAAATAGATGGTATCTATTATTTTAAGGAAGACTCCATTTATTTCTGTACTTTCTAGTGTTTTTAATAGGAATGGATGTTGTATTTTTTCAAAAGCCATTTCTGCATCTACTGAGATAATCATATGGTTTCTGCTAGTTTTATTTTTGATATGATCAATTATGCTGATGGCTTTCCTAATATTGAACCATCCTTGCATTCTTGGAATAAATATTTGTAATAAGTTTCTGTAGTCATTTTGATAATATTTTGATTAAAATTTTTACATCTATATTCATGAGGGAAATTGGTGTATAATTTTCTTTTTCCTTTTGGTCTCTTCCGATTTAGGTATCAGTACCATATTTGCATCATAAAATGAATTTGGTAGGACTCCTTCTTCACTGATATTCCCAAATAGTTTGTAAAGTATTGGAATCAATTGTTCTTCAAATATTGATAGAATTCACTAGTAAATCCACCAGGCCCTGGAGATTTGTTCCTAGGGAGTTTGTTCATGGCTTGTTTGATTTCTTCTTATTTTTTTAATTTACAGCATTCATTTCCACAAGATTTTGACTTAAAAATTTCTCCCCACTGAAGCAATCCCTTCTCCAGTCTGCTCTCTCCTATATTCTCCCCCATTCCCCCTCCAACTTTCCAGTAGGACTATATGGATCTCCATGCCCCAGAGCTTGTGTATCTTATTTCCCAGTTGCATGTAAATAATAATAATAATAATAATAATAATAATAATAATAATAATAATAATAATTTAAAAACATTTTATTTTAAAACTTTGAATTCTAGATTCTTTCCCTTCTTCCCTCTTTACCCACCCTTACTGGGAAGACAAGCAATTCAACATAGGTTGTACATGTGTAGTTACATAAAACATTTCCATAGTGAATATATTGTGAAAGACTGACTGGATTTCTCTTCATGCTATCCTGCCCTCCACTTTTTCTCTTTTCTACTTTGACCCTGTTCCTTTTCAAAAGTGTGTGCTTCTAACTACCCTCCCCCCACCCCAATCTGCCCTCCCTTCTATCATCCCACCTGTTTGCCCTTCCTCCGTACTTTCCTGTAGGGGAAGATTCCCAATTTAGTGTGTATGTTATTTCCTCCTTAAGCCACTTTCAATGAGAGTAAGGTTGACCCATTCCCTTTTGCCTTCCTGTTCTTCCCCTCCATTGTAACAGTTTTCTCTTGCCTCCTATATGAGATATTTTACCCTATTTTGTCGCTCCTATCTCCTCTCATCATATTCTTCTCTCACCTCTTAATTTTATTTTTTAGATATTGTCCCTTCCTATTCAACTAATCCTATGTCCTCTATATATACATGTACATATATACACACACTCACATATGTATTCATACAAATATATACCCTCCTATATAGATGTATATATGTATGTATCCATTTCTATATCTATCTATATCTATATCTACACACATTTATATTCCTTTCAACTATCCTCATACTGAGAAAAGTTTTATAAGTTACAATGATCACTTTTCCATGTAGGCATGTAAATAGTTCAACTTTGATAAGTTCCTTATGATTTCTTTTCCCTGTTTACCTTCTCATGCTTCTCTTGCTTCTTGCATTTGAAAGTAAAATTTTCTATTCAACGCTGTTTTTTTCATCAAGAATTCTTGCAAGTCCTATATTTCCTCTATTATTTGTCAGATAGGAGTGGTACTAGCATTGCTTCCTTACAAGATTGTTGTGTGGCTCATAAAGTGCTTTGCAAACCTGAAAGCCCTGTGCATATTTGAGCTATTATTACAAAGAGGGAAACTGAGGCCAAGAAAGGTCCTGCCTCAGGCCACCCAGGCAGACCTGGGGTTCTTTTTTATTTCCTTCAATGATTGCTTTATGATTGCAATCAAAGTAGATTAAAAAAATGTGAAATATTATATAACTTATAGAAGTATATGCCAGAGTGTACCAAAAACATTGTAGATGAGGCCACATCGTTAAATCCTCTCCTTTTTTTAAGGACTTGGTAGGTTTAGTCAGAAGAGCAGAATAGACATGCTATATTCAGTGCTGGTCTATCTGCAAGGAGACTGACCTATCAGTTTCCTATAGGCAGATGGCTTCTTCATGAGACTGTTTAAATCTCAAATTCCTGCCTGATTTGGCTTGGGGAGGATGGGTACAACCTATTCTTTCAGCCTAAAACTCTGTACACCTACCTAAAATAAGGGTTTTTCTGCTTTGCAAGCAAAAGATGAGGATGAGATTTGAATGATTTCAGTTTTTGAATTCAGTAAGAGAAAATGAATGAAATGTCTTCTTGCAGAATTCTAAAGAATATCCCACTGTCAGCAGGGTAATGCATATGGTGTTTGATAACATCCAAGATTTATATATACAATATATAATGAAGTTTAGGATTACTATTCATCTTAAAATTGAAAGTGCAGTAAGGCTTTTCTGACACATATGTTTGTATATATGTATGTTCACACGCATGTATATAGTGTATACACACATGCATGAACATACATGTTGTGTGTGCATGTGTGCATACAAATTGCATGTGGGTTGTATTTTATTCTTCTTACAGGTTTCTTCCATAGAGACATAAAACCTGAAACCCTCCTTTGCACGGGACCAGAACTTTGCATTAGCCAGAGAAATCCTATCAAGACCACCCTATACAGACTATGTGTCCGCAAGATGGTGAATACTGCTTATTCTCTCAAATACAGAAAATTATTTTTCACTAAATGAAGAACCATCACTATAAGGATAACATTAAAATTGTCATGCTACATAGTCACATCGCCATTTTAATTAAGAGAAATACTTTGAGTTGACATTATTACAGCAGGCAGAATACACAGTTCATGTTGTATGTTTTCTGTGAAGGGAATTTTTTTCTGGTGTATCTATATGTATAAAGAATTTTTTTAGATTAAAGCATTTTTGCCTGAAGGCACTTGAATTGCAGAGATATTTTGTCTAGAGCAGTGGTTCTCAACCTTCCTAATGCCGTGACCCTTTAATACTCATATATACACACACACACTCACATATGTATTTATACAAATATATACCCTCCTATATAGACGTATATATATATATATATATATATATATATATATATATATGTATTCTCTTGGCATGTGAATAGTTCTTATGTGGATTTATCTGCATGTGGGCGGACCCACCTGGAGACGGATAGAAGAGTGTATCTCGGTTCCTAAGACCATCGGAAAACACATATTTCTGATGGTCTTAGGCGACCCCTGTAACCCTTGCGAAAGAAAGGGTCATTTGACCCCCAAAGGGGCTGCAACCTAAAAGTTGAGAATTGCTGGTCTAGAGTGATTGTGCCATCAATCATATGCTTTGCAGACTTGTCTGAAATAAATGCAAAGAAATTTTGAGGGAATCATTTATAGCTCAAGGTAGCAGCATGACCTGTAGCCGAGGACTTCCCCAAGACTCTAGACTCACATCAGAGTTTTGTGAACCACGAAGGCTGTCTTCACTTTTTGGCTTATTATACTCACTTGGAATTAATTGTAACCCATAGAAGCACTCAGCATAGCAAATACATATAGGGTATGGGACTGCTTTTTTTACACCTTGGAGAATTCAGAAGATGCAAAGGGTTCACAGGATCTCATAGACAGATATAGAGACATATACAGAATGAAAGTAGCCCATATGATACCCTGGAAGAAAACTGACCATGAAATTTCTGTTGAAGCAACTCTTTGACATTCTAGTGAGTTCCACTTTCCCATGGGACTCCACATAGTTCCCCCAAAGACTTATAGTATCATTCTATGTTTTATATAAAACCTCATAAAAAAAATCTCTTTCCTTAGTGTTTGTACCAACATGCTGATACTTAACACAGCCTGAACTATCTCACATGATGCAATAAATTTGTCCCATTGGATTAGGGTCTTGTACATTTTCATTAATTCATCTCTAATCATAAACTGTGACAAGTCTATATTTCGCACTTAGCTAGATTAAAAAATGAAATTTACAAACTCTTTCACTGGCATTAATCACATTATATAATTTAAATTTCAATTAAGGAAAGTAATAAATGGTGATCCATTTTTTTCCCCTGAAGTATCAGGCTTCAGATGTTCTCCTGAGGTCTACCAACTACAGTTCTCCTATTGATGTCTGGGCAGTGGGATGCATCATGGCAGAAGTTTGTACATTACGACCGCTCTTTCCAGGTGCCAGTGAAATTGATACAATATTCAAAATTTGCCAAGTGCTGGGAACACCAAAAAAGGTAATCAGTTAGGTCCATAGGCCAAACGTTATGACTTCCTTGGGCCTCATCTCCTTAACTTTCTGTTTCATTAACACTGCTGCCCATCCCATCCTTCTTAAGTTTTCCTTCTCTCTTCACTTCCATAGCTCTCATCTGGTCCTCCTTCCACGTCTCTGACCATTTTCCTGCCACTTTTACTTACTTGTCTTCTTCTGTTGTCCCTTACTTATGGATGTGCCCCAAGCTTCAATCTTCAGCCATAAAATAATTTATCCCTTCTTAGAACCATGGTTTTAACTGTCCCCTTTCTCCCAATGACTCCCACGTCTATTTCTGACTTATTTCTTTTCTATGGCACCATTTGCACATTTCCATATTAACGTCCTGTCATCACTTTCAACTCAAGGAATTTAGACTAAACTTCATCTTTATAGCCAAACCGCATCCTCTTCCTGATATCTCTTCATCTGGCATAGCGATTGTACCATAGTTCTCCTTTTTGTTCAGGCTTAAATAAAGTCCAGGTGTCAAACATGACACCTCCCTTTCGTTTAACCTCCAAATCTAGTAAGTCACCAGGTCTTCATAATGTCTCCTGAAAGCATCATTTCTTTTGTATAACCAATTCCATCCTAATCCATCCAGATTTTCATTATTCTGTCATGTTTACTGGCAAAATCTCCTAATTTATCCTTCTGACTTTAGTTAACTAGGTGGCATGGTACACAGAGTACTAGACCTGGAATCAGGAAGACGAGTTCAGATCTAGTTTCAGACACTTCTTGGCTATGTGACCCTGGGAAAATCACTATTAACTTCTGTCTGCCTCAGTTTTCTCAACTGTAAAATCAGTATAATATAGCACTTACATCCTAGGGTTGTTATGAGCCTCAAATAAGACAATAACAGTAAAGTTTTAGCACAGTGCCTCACACAGAGTAGGGCTTAATCAGTGCTTGTTCCCCTGACCTTCTCCCTTAATCTCTCTTGCCTCCAGTCCATCCTGCATCCTCCCAGAATGCCTTCCTATCTCTTTCCTATCTGACCCCATGTATCTTTTAAAATTCAAGTCCCGTATTCTTCATGAACCCTTCCCTCCATAACTTGGCTCATTTTGATTTATATTTCTTCCTAACTCTTATAGCCCTTATTTTCTCTAAAGCTCATCTGATCCTTCAGGATGTTGCTTTGCCATAACTCTAATATTTTTGTTTCATATTGATATTTAATTTTTGTACTGTTACTTTCCCTCTCTCTCTTTCTCTCTCTCTCTCTTTGCTTCATATTCCTACAATATTTTAAGGTAATTAACTATGAGATTCTATATTTTTCTTTTTGGCATCACCCCCCCTTCCCACAAATGCCCAACCCAGTACTTTGCCAGTAGGTACTTAGTATTTGCTAAATAATTGAATGAGAGCAAATGAACAATTACTAGATATTCCCTAGCCCTGTGCTGTGATTCTCCTATTGTTGTCTATATTTGACATTGCCAGGTGGTAAGATATATCTACCAGTAGTCTAAAAAGGTTCAGAAAAACTCTGAGATCTTTGGCTGCCCCAGGAAGTTTGTGTTGAGTTTGAGACCCAGGAAACTTTTACCTGCATCAGGGCAGGGGAGAAGTTCTCTGGACTTTCCTCATGTAGAAGCCAGACTTCATCATACAAAATGGTTCCAGTGTCTCCAAATCGTTCTGGAGGTGGTCCTATTCATTCCATGCTACACCCCTTCTTCCTTCCTCTGCTGCTTGGTTAAGCCAATTTGAGAGGAAGTAAAGGAGATCACAGTCCATAAATACAGGCTTCCCATGCCCAGTGCTTAGCCGCCAGGATTGGTGATAGAGGTCAGCAAAGGTGTACTAAACTCTGGGCATCTAGCAGAGTGTCCAGTATTCATATTTAGATTACTGAACCACCTTTTAAAAAATTGGTCTTTTCCCAGGTAACTGACATAACAGTGAGCTTTCAGCAGCTGTGAATAGACATAAAGCAGTAGCTTGCCAGCAGGAGCTTTCAGAAAATACAGAAGAATGGGAAATAGACAGGCAATTCTGGACTAGAGAGCTATGGAGGATGGTGGAATGTCTTTGTCACTTGCTTATATCCTCTTATACAGTCTGGTCCTATTTCTCTAGTGCCCAAAGAAATGTTTACTCATTGTATATAAGGAATAATGCTGTAGAACCATAGTCTTCTAAATGGTTTTGGCGATGGTTCAAGGCAAATCATGTCATCCAGCACATAATAGCTATACATAATAAAGGACTGATATTGTTCTCTAGATCCTCCAATTATGTTGTGGACCTGGGTTTGGAGTTAAAGATATGGGTTCAGATCTCAGCTTTACCATTTACTTCTTTAGCAAATGGCTTAACTTCTCTAAGAGTTGGAATTGTCCTTAATAAAAGAAGAGGACTTAGACCAGATGGCCTTCAGGTGTCCTTCCAGCCAGACATCCCTGAACCAATGATCTGTTTAAATGGTATATTCTCCCATTATGAAATGTTGTTCCTTGTGAGCAGGGATTGTTTTCTGGCTTCCCAAGCTCCTAACACAATGCCTTGTGCCTATTAGGCATTTAATAAATGTTTATTGAATTTAATCAAATCTATATTTAAATTTATTTGAATTATATTGCTAGAGCTTGAGAAAACTTTACAATTGGTGCTTGTCCTATTCTGTTGTTGACAATCACTCAGCAAAGATTTTTAAGCACCTATTATGTGCCAGAGCACCCTGTTAGGTGATGGGGACTTTAAAGACAGAGTGAAACAGTACCTGCTTTTAGGAAGTTTATATTCTTTCTAGCTTGTTGAGTAGTTTCAGTTGTGTGCGACTCTCTTTGACCCCATTTTGGATTTTTTTTTTTGGTAAAGATACTGGAGTGCTCTGCCATTTCCTTCTCCAGCTCATTTTACAGGTGAAGAAACTGAGGCAAACAGGGTTAAGTGACTTGCTCAGGGTCACACAGCTAGTAAGGACAGATTTGAACTCATGAAGAGGAATCTTGCTGACTCCAGGCCCAGCACTCTACCTGCAGTCCCACCTAAACTGCCCATTCTTCCTAGAAGGGTGTTTTTAAAGAGTTTCAACCATACTATGTTCAAACAAAAATAATTAGAGGAATTATCATAGATCTAGGTCCAGATGGTAATTCAGGGGCCACTTGATCCAATTCCTTCATTTTACAGATGAGGAAATGGAGACTCAGGGAAGCTAAGTGACTTTCCCAAAACTGCATAGGGGCAGAGGTCAGATGTAAGACTTGAACCCGGGCCCTACAACTCTGGAGTCCGCGTTCTTTCTATTAGACCCTCCTGTTTCTAGTATCGAATGAAATAATATATGTAAAGCACATAAGAACCTTAAAGTGCTGTTTAAATGC
Organism: Pseudocheirus occidentalis; assembly: GCA_028646575.1. Classification (NCBI taxonomy): domain Eukaryota; kingdom Metazoa; phylum Chordata; class Mammalia; order Diprotodontia; family Pseudocheiridae; genus Pseudocheirus; species Pseudocheirus occidentalis. The sequence continues at coordinate 219,277,052 of CM053593.1, forward strand.
TAGCTATTATGAATTTTCAAGAGCTCTCCTTCTTGAGAAAGAAATGAAAAGGAAAGGTAATGTCCTTCATAATCTTGTTACTCATGGGTACTTATCTTGTTCTCTATCAAGGCTAGGTAGGAGCTTCTGTCTGAAATTGTGGGCATATATAGAATGTGTGATCCTGCAAGACATAGCTTTGCCATAATTGATATTTTTATTTCATATTGGTATTTCTCTCTCTCTCTCTCTCTCTCTCTCTCTCTCTCTCTCTGTCTCTCTCTCTCTCTGTCTTTGTCTCTCTGTCTCTCTGTCTTTCTCTCTCTCTTGGTCTTCTTCTAAACAAGATTAACAAGATTTTCTTTTTCCTTTCAGAATGACTGGCCTGAAGGATACCAACTTTCTAGTTCCATGAACTTCTGTTGGCCTCAGTGCATCCCTAAAAATTTAAAGACCCTGATTCCAAATGCCAGCAGTGAAGCAATTCAGCTCATGAGAGACATGTTGCAATGGGATCCCAAAAAGCAACCAACAGCTAGTCAGGTTTCCCTTCTTATTTCATTACTCAATGCTTTTCTCATAACATATTTAATTCTTGATGTGGAGGAATTTTTCTTCTTGTTTTTACTATTTTTTTGCAATTTCATTACTATAATGAAATTTCATTACTATAATCATGGGGGTAGGAGGGAGGGGAGACCCTTCCCCTCTATATGGAAATTATATCCATTGATTGATTGTGATTGACTTGTAGTCTTTGAGAGTCTGATTGAGGCACTGAAGGGTTAAGCATGTTGTCTATTGCTTACCCAACTATTATATGTCAGAATCAAGACTTGAATCCTGGCTCCAAGGCTGACTCTGTCTTCTACACAATGATGTATTTTAACAGGAGGAGTAATTTCCACAAATCTAATTAGAATTGCTTTTATTGGTGCTTTGAATAGAAGTTGTAAAGAATCCCGTATCTGTTCATAGGCAAAAATACGGTCATTTAAAATATACAAGTTTACAATGATTATAGGGAGGATTTTTTTCTTGTGACCACTGTTTATTTTAGGCTTTCAGGCAGCCCAGGAGCCCTGCCCCTGCTCCCAGGCCCACACAAAGAGGAGGGGAGGGGGCCTAAAGTACATGGGGAGTGGGAGAAGGCCTGCTACCAGAAGAACTCCATGGAGGCAGCATGTGTGTGATGGCACCTGGGGACATGTTAAAGCATGTAATATGTGTTTGCAGGTGCTTGGGGGCAGTGGGCAGCATGTTACAGCATGTGGTATGTTTACAGGGGTGCTGGGTAGAGCTGGGGGGCAGCACATTACAGCCTAAATATTTCTAAGGAGGCTGGGGAGCATGTGGCTGACATGTTAGAGCATGTGACATGTTTACAGGGGAGGAGGAAGGCAGCTTCCTGGCAATCTCTGTCCTAGGTGGTGGGGGGACTGATGATCAGTCATGTGGGTAGATGCCTGGGCCTCAGGAGTATAGGGTCAGCTGCAGCCACTCTTGGATGTTCACCCGGATCTGACCGCTGCCATCCTTGTCCAGAGACTTGAAGGCACGGAACATGGCGTCCAGGCGCACAAGACAGCCGATGAAGTTGTCAAAATCCATTTCCCCATCCTCATCCGAGTATCGCCTAATGATCATCTGGTAGAGTTCTGGGCTGAGCCGGAAGCCTGCAGCTGAAAAGGCTCTTGGAAGCTCGTTCCTGTCGATGGTCCCTGAGCGGTCTAGGTCGTACTGTTTGTAGATGGCCTGCCATTTCTTTATGTTGTTCCAAAGGTACTTGAACTCCTCAAAGCCAAGTTTGCCGCTGGTATCTGTGTCCATGATGGCCACCATGCTCCGACAGTTGTCGATGCCAAAACCGTCGGTCTTCAGGTCAGGGTGTCGAGTTACCACCTTGTTCAAGATGTTCATGAGCTCAGAAGCACTGATTTCCATGTCATCTCCTGCCAGCTGGGCAAACAGCTTCCTGAACTGCCGGACCTCCTCACTCTCATTGGCCTCGATGTTGGAGAAGTGGGATCTAGGGGGCGGGTGAAAACGAGCAGGAAGGGGCTCTGGGTTATAATTGACTGCAGCTTCACTGAAGGCGCCGATGACACCGCCTAGGAATTCCATGGCACCTCCCGGGCCTCTGCCGCCTCCGCCCAGGAATGAATTAACCAAGAACATGTCTCCAGAACGCTGGTCTCAACCTCGGTCTCAGTTTCCCCAGGACCGCCCTGGCCTCCTGCTCTGCTCCGCTCTGGTCCGGCTGCAGGAGCTAGGGAGAATTTTTTAATGTACAAGATCAAAAGTATGGTAGTTGCTCAGAAATAGGGGTATATCACGTAATTTGTTGGTATATATTAAATAATAATAATAATGTAAGAATATTTTATTTTTGTCTTTGGAGAATATTATAAAGTACCTCATCACTTCTGAAAGCCAGGATTTCAGGACATATTGTGTTTTGTAATAAAATAAAACCTAAGAGCAATAGTTCTTGATTTAGGATAACTGCTGGACCCTAACTGTATGAAGATTCCCTGAGATTTTTAAATATGTAAGATTCAAAAATAATAATAATTTCATCTATTAAATGTATAATGTTGGTTTTAGTGGCTTAAACTGACCTAAGCAAGTGCTCACATACATGTGCTCATTCTTCATAGAAAAAATAATCTGTTCATTTTTTAATATAAATATAATTTATTGGTATAGAGACCATCAGTATAACTTTATTTATTGGTACAGAGAACTTCTGATGAGGAAACTCCCAGGACCGATGCAAGGCAGCCTTTGATCTACAGTTAGTAACTCATTAAACTCTCCTCCATATGCCAGAGACTGTGTTAAGCTCCAAGAGTACAAACAGGACTACAACGTAAAAGTCTAGAGCCTGAGAGATCTAGATGGCCTGTAAAGTCCCTCCCAACTTTAAATCTATGTTCCCTGCAGTATGAGGCTATCTAAAAGAAGCCATTTTTGGGGAACAGAGAAGAGTGACCAGGATGGTAAATAGTCTGAAGATCATGCCAGATGAGTATCAATTGAAGAAACCATTGACATTTAGCCTGCAGATGACCAAGATGCTGCTTGTTAGCTGTCTCTTGGTATTTAAAAGAATGAAAAGAAAAAAGAAAGGAGAAAGAGGGAGGAATTAAAGTTGTCTGGACTGATCTGAAAAGGAAGAATTTAGGATCAATGGGTAGAAGTTGCAAGAAGAGAGATTTCAGCTTGGTAATTGGGAATAAAAACTTCTTTAAAATATGAATAATCCTGAAAAACAATGGGATGCTTTCTGGGGATGGTGGGTGTCCACTCCCTGGAGACGTTCAAGTAAAAAGTAAGTGAGCACTTACTAGATATGTTATAGATTCTTATCCAGAGAGAGATTTGATTTCATGACTTCTGAAGGACCTTCACATTCCAATGTGTTGTATTTTTGATTTTGTGTATTAATTTCCTAAGGGTTCTCAGTGACCAAAATGTCATCGTATAACTTGTCTTTTAGAGGACCTGAACTGAAAAGTGTTTGCATGATATTTATTTATCAGTCCTCATCTTTAGAAAGCTCCAGGATCATTTCATTGTACAATAGGATAGTGTTTTTTTTCCAAAACCACAAAATATGGAAACAGACTCAAATGACTCATGACATGTTTATGATAGAACAAAAGTTAAAAGAACAAGCAAAAAAGTCATTGATGAAAGAAGAATTCGAATTTAAATCTATAGTCTCAATCCAGTCTGCGTTTCAATAATAATATCAATAATTATTGATTGTTGACAATGATGTGATTCTCAGTCCCAGGCCCTAAGATCATGACTTGCCCAGGATCACTCAGCTGGTAAATGTCTGAAGTAGGATTCAAAGTGAAGCTCCAGATGCCATGGGTAGACCTGTGTCTGCTTCTCCACGTTGTGTTTCAGTAGGAGACTAGTACTTGGCTGCTCCTTTAACAATCTCTAATAGAGGCAGTCAAGTGGTACAGAGAATTGAGATTAGAGCAAGGAAGACCTGAATTCAGATTTGGTCTGAGACACTTACTAGCTGTATGACTTTGGGCAAGTCACTTAACTTTTCTGCATTAGTTTTCCCACCTGTAAAATGGAGATACTAATAGCACCTACCTCTCAGGATCGGAGTGAGCATCAAATGAAATAATACTTACAATGTGCTTAGCCCAGTGCCTGGCAAATAGCAGGTGTTTAATAAATGCTTATTCCTATTTCTTGCCCTCTAGTGAGCCACCTATATTTACTATCTATATTTCCTCTCCAGCCGGTCACTCTTCTACCCCTTAAATCTGTTATTCACTCCTTTGTTGTTGTTATTCAGTCATTTTTCAAACATGTCTGACTTTTCATTACCACAGCTGGGGGTTTTCCTGGCAACAAGACTGAAGTAGTTTGCCATTTCCTTGTCCAGCTCATTTTACAGATGGGGAAACTGAGGCAAACAAGGTTAAGTGACTTGGCTAGGGTCATACAGCTAGTAAGTGTCTGAGGTCAGATTTGAACTCAGTTAGATATTCCCGATGCTAGGCTCAGGATTCATCACCTGTACCACCTAGTTGCCTGCTGTCTATTCCTACATTCTACTGGAGCTATTTCCTTACCAGTCACTAATCAGGTTGAAGTATCTAAACACCAAAGTCTTTCATCAGTCCTCATCCTCGGTGAGTTTTCTAGAAAACTTGGATAGGAAGGACCACTTCTTCCCCTTGATCTTCTCTCCCATGTCCCCCATGACACCGCAGTACTGCTGCCACTTCAACTCTGTGCACATTCTTTCTTTGTCTATTTATGATGAGACCTCTTCTTTCTCCCGTCTTTGACACATAAGCATTCCCTGGGGCTCTGCTCTCGACTCTTCCTCTTAGTGATTTCATTTACCGACACTCTGGAGTGGTAGCCTTTGCCTACCACCCTAACCAAATTCAGTAATAGTTTGGTTAGTATTTATGAGTGGCCTTTTATATGCTGCCAACAAAAATAACTCTGATATTGTTGAGATAGTTTCAGTATGAAAATGTGATTTGCTCATTACTAACATAACTAAATGAAAATTATCGGTGTTTATCAGGGATATAAGAGACATATGTTCTAACAATTAGTATCATTGTCCCTAGATGTAGAGGACCCCAGGCTAGTGGGGCTCCAATCCTGATTGCTGAATAAGCCCTCTCAGCAAAAGTCTCTGCAGCCAGACAGGGATTGGTTCCTCACCCTCCAGGAAGGATCACAGGCATGAGTATTACATCCTCATGAGAAGTGTGTTATGTGCTCCCAGCTTGGGAACAAGGACACACACAGTGTTCTCAGGGGAAAATACCATAATGTTGCAATGTAGTACTATTAGAAACCTTGGGATGACTCCATCCTGTTTTAGGGAGGTTTAAAGAGGTTTGGGACATCCTGCCTGGCACTTGCACCCTGATAACCAGGATAGAGTACAGGGCCGTCACCTATGAGGCAAATGGGAACTAGGACAATGGTGTAATCCCATATATATATATATATATATATATAGTGGACTCTTGCCTGAATAAAATTGATTCTGTTTTCCACCATTCTCGTCGTCCTGTCTCATTCATGACTGTTGCAACCTCTGGGTAAGTAATTCTTTTCAAGTATCTTTTTTTCCACCTAACTGTTCCTTCTCAGTCCCGCTGCTGGTTGGCAGGGCTCCTCTGACACTCTCTCAGCAGCTCTGCCAATGTGGGACACGGGGCAAGGCATAGGAATGAATGAAATGGACCTGAATACTGAAGCAACGGACCAAGGCACAGAAATGGCAAGCTGAGTCGGTGTCATCAAGCCCGTGTTGGTTTCTCCCAAAGGTCCCCTTGGAGCCACACAGAACAACGGAGAGCAACAGAGGATCCTAGGATAAAGTAAGGGGGTGGGGGAGTCTTGGATAAACCACTTTCAGTACTTTCTTTCCTCCCGAGCAGCACTGGCTATGGGGCAAGTACAGATTAAACAGCCTAGCTGAGAGACGTTTGAGAAGGTCATTCTACGTGTTATGCAAGAAAGAGGATTCATTGTTACTATGAATCAAGTACAAGAATTTTTAGATCTGCAGCAGATCACTTCTCCATGGCTGCCCAAAGAAGGAACATTAAACCCTGCAAAATGGAAAGCTGTAAGTGAACAACTGACAGAATATTACACCACAGTAGGGCCAGAGAAGTTCCCAGTGCATTGCTTTCAATTATATAACATTCTTAAATTATGCTTAGTCGAGCCAGATCACTATCGAGAGAGATTTGGAGGTTCAGTGCAGGAACACAGGTGGAGGAAGTAGAACACGAACAGGGGAATAAACAGGGAGAGAAGGACTATTCCATGATTGGGGTGGAAGGCCCTACACCTGTTCTTCTCCCCCACCCCATTTCAGTGCCCCTCTTATCAGAGCATATGCACCCCTGCTGCTGATGTAGTAGGGCTGCAAGAGTGCAGTATACTCAACTCCCTCCAAAAGGCTATTCAACAGATGATTCACCAAGCTAAAGTGGGAGCAGTAGGGAACTTATTAACAAGTAAGCAGATAAACCCGGTCTCAGAAAACATTCAGGAGAAAATGGGACAAGTACAAAGTGAAAGTAGAGACTGAGAATATTATTTAAGACTCTTAAAGAAATTTGTAAGAGAAAGAGGATTATTTATCACTAGCAGTCAGTTACAACATTCTTGGAATGTTGTCCCTATCTGGTAAATTGAGGGCCAGCCAGGAGAGAGGGGAGTGAGGGACTAATGGAAGAGGGACTACAGCATTTCCCCATTTCTGCCTTTTTTCTATGGAATATATTAATGATATGTTTAACATCAGAAATGAAAGTGCCAGAGGTGGCTCAAACACTTTAATGTGATGCAGCTGTCTCTAATATTATCAATCTTACCCAGCTTCCATTACTATCTGGAGAGCCAGCAACTGCTTAAACTTTTCAGGAGATCTCCTACAAATTCTATGTGAGCTTTTGGATCTATTCTGTTATTTTCTGTATCTCCTTTTTTATGTGTCTTTGTGAGAATGAGTGAGAGTCATTTGTCATTCTATAAGATTTAAAAGGCAGCTGGACTGTGGAATTTTCCGTAAAATGGTATCTCTTTCACTCCCCCTCTCCCTTCTTTCTCACCAAAAAATGAACAAAAATATTTTATTATTTTACATGTTATAAAATGGTTATGTAAGTTGAAAAGTGTAGGAGCAGTGCCAGGTCAGAATTAGAAAGAAATTGAAGCATGTAGCAAAGAGAGAAGCTGGATAGAAAGTTTAAGATAGGTATGAATTATTTACATGAAAAATGTGAAGAGAAGTTTTAAGATTTTTAAAAGCTTGAAGATCTCCTTCTCTCACTCAACTCTGGCCAAGTTGGGTGCTGACAAGGAGATCACATAAAGGATTTTTTCCCTCAGATCAAAGAGGCATATGGAGGAGCATTTCACCATTCCTACCTCCATATAAGAGAATAATTTTGTGTATTCAGAATACAATTGTAAGTCAATTGAATTCATGTGCTAGGTAAAAAGTGTCGCTCCTAATTTGAGGCTAAATATGTCAGAATTTATTATACTATTTGCCATTTAGGCAAACTGGGATATTTTCTAAGATGTGGTTAAAAAAGAAAATACAGATTTGAACTCTGTAGTATGGGGGAGAAAGGATATGGAGACATTTGTAACTCCCTCTTTACTAGAAAGCTCTTGCTTTCAAAGAAGTTTTTAAGGCATGGACACATAAGTACAGTTTCCTGGAGTAAAAGTTTTGTCAACAAAAAACATTTTACAAAAATTCATTAAAGCCTCTCATTCCAGATTAGGCTAAGAGAGGGTGCTGAAGACTAATAGGGAATTTAAGTTACCCTCCCCAATCTGGCAAAAGGGAGGAGGCATACTAAATTTATCAAGGACCCTACTAGCAGCAGCCCTGAGGCACCCAGAAGCCCACTCCCTTAATCAAGCAGATAGACCTCTCCAACTGAAACCCCTAAATCTACCATTAGGCTCTGCAGCCATGAGGAGAGGAGAAAAATCTCTGCACATGATAAGCCCAATTTTTTATCAATAATTTTTGCAAGTGATGATTTTGGAAATAAAATTAATGCCATACTGTCACTGTGGACTTTCTAAACGATAGTGAAATTCTATTATATAGAAAAACTTGAGGGATCATTGTAAGCCAGCAACAGTGTTAGATAAGCAAATTTTAAGCTGAATTTTGTTCAAAAGATAGAAGAAAAGTTTGTGTAAAAAGTTATGTCACCTATGTCTCATAATGTTTATATATACCATATAGAAAACCAGGTATTTACACCTCTACCTATAGTTAAAAAGGAGGTCATAGCTAAAATCATTTGGCTATCACTTATGGAAATTATTACCTAAGTTACTTTACTATTTTAATACTAAAACCTAAAGTTGTTCATTAATTACTGTATGTAGAAAGGTAAATATTAGGTGACAACTTTATTTTGGATTAATAATGCCCATTCAGACCATTCCTCCTGCATGTACGAGGTTTGATAAAGCAGGTGCATCACTACCAGCCCCTCCCTAAAGTCCTTCTCAGTTATTCTTATTTTGTAAAACTGCCAAGACCCCTGAAAATTGTCTCTATAGGCCAGGTCATCCAGCCTGGGATAGGAACTTCTTTCAACTTGCTGAGAAGTTGCAAAAGATTAAAAAAGATTTCTAACAATTGGCTTTCACACAAGGACAGGTTTATATTTGAAATGTTAAATAATATCCTTAGGTATGAGGGACCTTGTAAACCTTTATTCTTCATTATAGCTCCTTGAGGATAAATTTAGCTGTAATCTGGCTATGAACTGTGATTTGATAAAAGCTTGTTGCTTAAAATAAATGCATTTAAGACTAAAAAATTTCTATGATCAGAGTAAATAATCAGTAATAGCTATGAACTCTTTTGTTTGAAGGGAATATACTTTTAAAATTTCTTTTCAATTCCTAGTATGATTTTTAGGAAGCCTATTAAAACTGTCATTTCCAGAAGACTTTATAGCCAAGTTGACATAAAGGAACAGATTTTGCTATTTTAATCTCAATGTACAATCACTCCATGGCCTAAGCAAGAGTTAACTAGTATCTAAACTTATTATATGTAAAAGATTAAATTCCTGAAGTATCTCTTTCTTCCAAAATGAACATAATCAGAGAATAAACAAGCTTTGTGAACCAAGGATGTAGGTCTACTATTCAGTTGTAAGGTTCTCGTCAGGAACTTCTGTTGTCTATCAGCTTCCTGGCAATGCAAGCTACTACAATAATTCTAATACTGATAAAGTTATTAATACTCATGGCACTTCTGCTCAAACTGCACTCCTTAATATTGTGTCAGACAGCAAATATTTAGTGTGTGTATGCCAATATACTGATACTGCTAAGCTTAAACACACACACAGAATACAGATCCTTTTAAGCCTTTTTTCTCATGTTGCAAACCCTTATAGGACAGAGGTCACAACTTATATATATGTAACTCATAGAGGAGCCCATTCTTCATTTTCTGGACCTCAACAATTCCATAGGAACAAGCTACCGAGATCCTTAATAACTGCCCTCTACCTGTGTGGCCTGTATTACTCCCCCACTACTCCCAGTAAATGTGCTCGACCATATGTTGCAGTTTTTTGCTTCAATGGGCATTCTGACACAATTGAATGCTGATAATGTTCCTGCCTCTAAGAATTTATTTCAATCTGTGATCATTTTTCAAATAACAATAATTGCAGGCATATCCCTTATAATAAAGATATTACAACCTAGTTACTACAAAAAGGGGGAGCAATTAGCTACATTAGCTACTGCTTTATACACCCAAAATACATTAGCTAAATAAAACATTGCTAAAAATGAATATAACTGGTAGTAAAACAATGTGAAAGGTATATGCTCCCCAAAATGAAGGTAATGTGGGGCTTTATTCTGGTGGAAGTGAGGCTGTGCTTTTATATTTTCCAGAAGCCCCGGGGGAATGACCAGTGAGGGTGCCTGAACAGAAATGTTGAACAGAAATGTCAGGGTGTGTACTCTGAATCACCAAGAAAGAGGAAAGAGCCCCTGCAGCAGCAGCAGAAATCAGGGAGATAGAACATGGGAATAAAGAAGAAGAGGTCTCCTAATGCAGCCACTAAACAAAAAAGCTGTACTCCCATGGGGGCAGATCTAACATTTTTTTTCTATCAAGCCAAAAAAATGGAACCTGTTACCCCAGAATTTGTGTTTCTTGCTATGATCACTGATTTCTATACAAATTGGACTGGTTACATCCTCATTTAAATCGTGAGACACTTTCCCCTGTCATGTCAATTGTTCCATATATAACTTTATACCTTTACTGTTATATTTATTTATATATACATTTACTGAGTGCTGGTATATATATATATATATATATATATATATATATATATATAAAACTAAGTATAACTTTTGACCCCTTTACACCTTCCTTACTTCTACTAATGTAAATTATTTACAGACAACGTAAGTCCATACTACATTTTATTGGAATATAACTTGCTTTAACTGCACTATCAATGTATTAGAGGTTATGATGTCATAGTACTGTTTGTAGAACCACCCTCTTTGGGTTTCAAACTTCAAGAAAATCTGCACTGAAGCAATTTCAGGACTTTTAATCATGGAACTAATTGTAACCATTTCTTCTATTTCTTCACCAAGTGAATTACAAGCTGCTCGATTTGCCAGTGTGCACTTGGGGCCAGACTCCTTCTCCTACATACTTATGGATGCACCTGTCTATGTATGACTCCTCTGTATGGAATATTGTTTGCATTCATTGTACTCTTACTCGATGTATGTCTAGTAGGAATTCGTTGTCATAATTGTTGAACGTCAGGGGGATTTGCATTATATGAACTTTCTGATTTCTTAAAAAAAGAGGGGAAAAGGTTTGCCCTACTATTATTTTGTCTACTATTATTGATAATATTGATCCAAACTGCAAAATATATTAATGAATTATAAAAAAAGATTTCTGTACACATCAGGGTGGGGATAAAAAGCAAAAATTAAAGAACACCATTAAAGTGACTGATGTATAGTAGACTTATGGGCTGAAAGATATACGTTGGCTATGTATTTGGTCCCAATGTTATACAAATTCCTAAAGACCAGTAGTTAGTAATAATGAAAATGAGTCATTGTGGTAAAATGGATGAAAATCTAGCTTTGGCATTACGTTTAAACTAAGCCTCTGATACCAGTTACATGACCCTAGAGAAGAAATTTAATCTCTCTGGTGCCCCAGGTAACTAACTCTTTAGGAATGTAAGTTATAAAGGAGTACTGATCTCACTAGGAATTCCTTATGCAATTCCTTATACACCAGCCTCAGTCTCCTCTGTCTCTGGGATTACAGGTGTGCACCACACATCAGGCCTCATTAATTCATACACAAGAGACTATATATCACTCTGTGGTGCAAGGGAAAGGCTTCTGGATCATTGAAAGAGTAAAGCACTAGAATAAAGAAAGAGCCACATAAAACCCTATTTGATGTAGTAAATACTATTCTGCTGTGAACAGGTCCTGCAGACTGCTTGGGATTCTCTAGGCAGCAGGAGATTACTGGGCACCATGTCTAGAAAGGAGAATGAGGCAAATGCAACTGTGTTTGAGCATTCTGAAGCAATGGCCTCTTCCAGGTTCTGCTACCCAGAGAACAGAAATACATGGAAAGTGACTACTAGAATGTAAGATCCTTGAGGGCAGGGACAGGTTTTGCTTTTTACTTGTCTGCCCCAGTGCTAATCACAGTACTTGGCACATAGTAACAGCATACTAAATGTTTCTTGAATACCTGCTTGTTGATAAAGCCTTTTTACTTTGGATATTCAAACTCAACCCTAAAGAAATTGACCTTTGACCTCCTTTCTGGTCAAGAGAGAAATATGTCAGATCTAGCAAAACCACATCTCTCTACACAGGCATGTTATCAGGATAGCCCAGGCTGCTGGGCAAACTCTGAAGCAGGGATCACATCCACAATATGAGTATGTCATTAATAGAAAAAGCTGCCATTATTTTCAGGAGATAAAAAAGTTGCTCTAGTCTATTAGAATAAGGGAAAGTTGAATCCTACCTGTCATATACTTACTAAAGCACTCCAGCAGTACAAGGGGTCAAGTAGCAAAAACCAACAGTCTGGGACAATTGCACTGACCTTTCACATGTAAAAAATGGGAAACATGTCTACTTGGGGACCTGAATGACTGATGGTATTGACTCATCACTTTAAGAGTATGAAAAGTCCTGATGGCCTCACCAAGCTCTTAACCACAACCAGGAGGAGGCTGAAAACATTTCCATCTTTGGGGCCCTACAGAACATGATGGTCAAAGGCACAATTTCATTAGAGTATATGGACCACACAAAACTTGCCCAAATGTACCAAGGGGCCTTTGATGCTGAACTGCTACTGCGGAAACTATGACTCCCTGAAAAGCAAGACTGGATTCCCAAGATGTGCTTAACCTTGATCTATATATAATGTCATAAAAGTATAGCTGTCCAGTCACAGAGGGGATTTTTAAGTGTTTCTTCTGTGACATGTGCCCTGTTTCAAATTGTCTCAGCACCAACACCACTTTATTGGGCTTTTCCTGATTTCCCTGGCTGCTAGTGCCTGTTCACCCACAACTTACCTTCTATTAATTCTGTATATCTCATATATGTATAGATTTTCTGACTGATAGACCATAATTTCTTTGGGAGCAGAGGCTGCTTAAATTTTGTTCTTGTAATTCCAGTAACCAATATATTGATTGTCTGCTTCAAATTGTAAGCCCCAGGCACAGAGCCCAGGAAACCCCCTTTTTATCTGACGTGATCCACCAGCTATATATCATCTTCCTCTGATACCTCATGGTGACATGGAGGTTATCCTGGGCATTCTAGGACATTTGGGGAGCACAAGTTCTGATGCCTCTTATTTGGGATTTATATTGGATCATTTTTGTCCATGGATCATCCCAATTAGGTCCAATGTATCTCATTACCAGGTTGACCTGTTGTGGTTTAGGGGTGCTGGCAACTCCTTTGAGGGGTCCATCCTTAGTGAACCATCAGGTTCAGAGGGATGAATTTTTCAACCCCAGAAACTTTCCAAAATCATTCACCAAGTCTTAGAGGGGCTGCTATCTACATTTATGAAATGAGTTCTCATGGGGAAGGAAAGCACAGGTCCTGGATGGATATGGTATAAAGTATGATTATAAGTTCCCCTATCTTAAGATAGACCACAACTTGAACAGCAAAGTGAATGTCAGTTCCCTCAAAATCATTAGGCTAGGAAGCTACACCCTTGTTTCAACAATGTTCTCATTGCTTATAGAATTACTATTTTTCAAATATTCCTTTCAGGATCAGTTTATAGATACTCAGAATCAGTCTCATTACTTTAATTTATACTCATACCTCAATTTTTTAACCCCAAATAGTAAAAGCCAGCTAAAAATTATGGGTTTATATAAACGGGCACGAGGGGTTTTTACTTAACTTATTATTAAGAAAAGAAAAGAGGCAGCAGCCTTTTAGTCTTTTATGCTCACTGCAGTTTTTATTACAATTTGTAATCTCTCCAGGCTTCCTGGGAGAGCCAAATAGAGAACACAGCCTTCTGCCAAACACGGAATTTTGTCACAACATTCCACCTTTACTCCCATCCTCTACACAGTTTATACCACAAACTTTGAGATAACTCTCAAATTCCTGACTTGGATTAAACTCTCCTAAAGTAAACATAATAGAGCTGCTTATGTAAAACAATTTGCTTTGTGTTTCTTATCTATATCCCAGGACTACCTCTGAACCAAAGGAATAAACATCTCTCTGGGTGGGTTCCTCCCTATAGACAAGCATAGAAACAGTCAATTAGCATTGAGGTGTGAAGTCTAGAAAGGTGAAATTAATTCTCCCAAATAGCATGATTCTGAATTAAGCTACAAAGATGCATTTTCAA
>CM053593.1:219291532-219308916 GCA_028646575.1 Pseudocheirus occidentalis
GAACTGTTGAAACTGTGAACATTGTACTGAACAAAGATTTGTAATGGAATAAACAGAGTGTTCACTAATACTATGTAATCCGAATCTTAAAAGCTCTTCACAGTAGCATTCCCTCAGGAATCTACTGCTGATTGGCGTTACACTTGCCTCATAACAAAATTTTCACTCAGAAGTTCCATGATAGGTGCAGCTAGGTGCATACAGCATTGGCCTTGGAGCCAGGAGGACCTGAGTTCAAATCCAGCCTAAGACACTTAACACTTACTAGTTGTGTGACCTCAGATAAATCACTTAACCCCACTTACCCTCCTTTTCCCCCTCCAAAAAGAAATTTCCATGATAATCATCACATTGATCGCATATATCCAACAATATATACCCATAATCTCCCTGTTTCTTCCATGAAATATTTATTTTTTCTTCTCTATGGCCAAGCTTTGTAATTCTAATTATATAACATTCAGCATCATCCTCCTCTCCCCCTTTGTCCCATTTTGTAGTCTCGGATATGTTTCTTTCCTGGTTCTGCTCACACTATTCTATATCAGTTCATTTAAGTCTTTCCATGTTTCTCCGAATTTTTATTTATTTCTTCTGTTGAAGCACAATTCCATTATATTCATGTGCCACAATTTGCTTAGCCCTTTCTCAGTTGATGGGCACCTACTTTATTTCTACTTCTTTGCTACCACAAAGCATTGCTAGGAATATTTTGAAATATAAGCATACCTGAGATTATTTTTCCATCTTTGACATCTTTGGCATATATGCCTAAGCTGTGGCATCTCAGGATCAAAGGATATGGAGATCTGTGCTCAGTTCCAGTCAACCTCCTCTCTGGGATCCCTTTGAGGCAGGGACAGCTTTATGCCCCTTGCCAGCAGGAAGCAATTTTGGAACCTTCACCCCTTGCCCCAAAAGATTTTATGTCCCATTTGTTTGAGGAAAGAATGATGGGATGCTGATGGACACTTAAAAGGTGAAAACATACAACCTTGGTCACAGGCATCATTCAGTACTAGAAACCAGGGGAAGGGATTTCTAAGGGGTGTATTTTTGTTCTGTTACATCTGTAGCAAAATTGCTTTGATAGTTGATGTCTATAGCTTGCCCAAATAAAGGAGTATGGTATCCTAGATGCTAGGAACAATAACAAACATCTGCATCCTTCCAATAGTTCATTAGTGGTGAGAAGACAAACATTCCAATTGATTAGAATCTACAGGAATCTGAAAACTGAAACATCTCTCAGAGATAAAAATGTTTCTGTAAAAAAAAGGAAAAGTAGCTGAGCAATCATGGATGTCTCATTCCCCACCAGCCCTTTAGGGAGCTGCCACTCTCCCCAGCTCCTATTTACTGTTCTGACACTGTCAGGCTTCAGCACTCTCCAAAGAGAGAGAAGAGGCCAACTGGGATACAGCCAGAGGAGGTCTGGCATCCCCATTTCCATTCATCCTGACACTTATGTGACTGGTCAAGAATGGCCTCCCATAAACTTCATTAGGAAATGGGAAGTTTTGGGCTGCCCCCACTCTTGCATGGCAATGAACTCACCACAAAATCCCCCCACTTAGAAAGCATTTCCTGCTAAGCATTATGGGTAAATGGTATGGTCATTAAAAAAATGTGATGGCCTTCTACTTACTCCAAAAAGCACTAATTCATGGCGGATCTTAGATAAGTCCATTACCGTTGAGAGAAATAATTATTTCTCTCTCATATTAATGGCCACTTATTAAAACTGGAGTGACCCAAGGTATTTTTCCCTGTCCTATTTCCTTGTCCAATCTCTCAAGGACAGGGCTGATGGAAAATAGGAATAATATTCTCCTCATTCAGGTCATTGCTACTCTACCCAATTAGATCAGACTTCTAATCTAAGGTGAAACTACTTCTCAGTCAGGGCCCCCAAGTTTCTTCTTAGTTTCAAGTCCCACTAGGCTAAGACTGTAGCTATGAGAACCGTGATCCCAGGAGGAGAGAAGGATCCTATCTACTGGTTGTGAACCATAATTTTCTGGGAAAGGAAGAAGAGAGACACATATACAAATATTTGTAAATCCTAGAGCCATGGAGGCAAAGGGCATTAAAGTTCTGAGCACTAGGGAACAGGGCCTCCTACTACTTAGCCCAATACCTGACACCACAGAGGAAAACACTTAATTGATGCTTTATCCATCCATCTACAGATGTGTGAGTGGATGGGTGGAGGGGGAATGGCAGTGGGGAGAATCTAAAGGCTGGAACCTGAGACCCCTCCCAAGGCTGTCTCTCTAGTGAATATGGATTCTAAGACCTTTGAGCCCCAGGATCTGGCCCTTTTACCAACTTCTATAATGTCCTGAGGAGGGAGAGCCGAACCAAAAGCCAGACCACTCCTTCACCTCTGACCTGGGGTCAGATTTCTGGCACAATATAATATCCTTTCTCCCCTGGAGGAGATCATGGAGGGGAGGAGGTCTTAGGGCTTTTCCCAGAGTATCTTGCCTTTCTTACTTTTCATGTGGACAATGAGGCCAACTCCAAAGATCAGCCCCAGCACCAGGCCACCGACTCCACTCAGCATCTTACTCTGGGTGTGTATCTGACTGTGTTTCAGGGGAGAAGACACACCAAGTATCAGAACTTTCCCTCCAGGAGCAGCCCCAGGTGGGGAGCAGATGGGTCCGAGGGGAGCGGGAGAAAGTGGCTAAATCCTATCTAAGAAGAGACAGATGTGCAAAGGGCCTTACAGGACGCAGGAAGTGAACGTTCACCAGGGGACACTGATACCAATCCATCCCAAAGCCTGACTCCCTTCCCCAGGGAAGGGGTCTATAGGCTGATCACAGAGTCTCAGAGGGAGGACAGCTCCCAGGACTGGGGCAAGTGAGGAGGCTGACAAGGTTCTAGGTCTCCATAGCTCTTAGGTCAACACTGCCATTACGGGGCTGTGCTGGGGAAAGGTAGGGAGGGTGGGTAGCACCACATGGAGTTTGTATCAGCCCAGGGCAGAAGAAAAGAGGGCACAGGACACAGACTGAGGGGATCTCAGAGCTAGCTCCGTGTCCTGAGCAATGTCAGTAAAGGAGGGTGAGGGAGCTCTGTCTCATTCCAGTCCAAGATGACAGGTCTCTGAAAGCTGGAGTGCTCCACTTAGCAGGTGTAGACATCTCCACACTTGGGGGTCATTTCCAGCATCGCCAGGATCTGGTAGGTCCAGTCTCCATTGCTGAGCAGGCCTGTGGACACAACCCCAACTGTCTGCTGCTGCCCGTTCAGGAACCACCTGACCTCAATGTCCCCAGGATAGAAACCAGTGACACAGCAGACAAGCAGGTTGTGGTGTCCCCGGGGGGAGCCATCTTTGATGGATACACAGTAACCTCGGGCTCAACTGAAAGAAAGAAGAAAGATCTTGAGTGAGGGAGCCAGAGCAGGTCTTTCTAGTCAAGCCCCTACCTCTGTCACCTGAGCCATGGGCAGGCTCATGTCTCCTCTTCTCCTCAGGGCCAGAAAATGGGCATCTTGGTGACATTTAAGCTCCCCCTAAGACTAGAAATCTGAAGTAGCAGGAAGCAGCCCCAGGAGTCCATCCATGGTGCTGAATTATCACAGCCCCAGCTCATCAGGATTCAGGGATATGGGAAGAAATTAGCAGACAAGATTTCTCGTTGTAAATGAATACTTTGTAGTGGATTATTTCCAAAAGTAGATCATAGATGTAGGTAATAAACTATTTTCGGGAAGATTTCAAGTTCAAATATTCAGAAATGCTATTAATCCACTGAAGAAATTGTGAATCAGGAGAACTGGGGGAAACATACAGGCCTAGTAGAACCTGAGCATGCTAACCCAGAGTCCAGGGCCCTGAGAGAAGTAAAAAATATATCTTGGTCAGTGAAGAAAGACAATTTCAGTGACGAGGCTGCAGTCATAAGAGTTTGTTTTATCAAAGAAGGCTAGGAGGAAGGGAGGGAGAGAATGTGGTTGAGGCAGGAGAAGACAGACCATGGGAAGCCTCTGCTAAGCTTAGATTCAGGGATAAAAAAGGGACTGTTTTATTTATAATTTAAAACAGTTCATGAAACCTGGGCACTCAAGACTTGGGGGATGTAATTTTATATGAACTATTTTGCCGTTCTCTCATTTTTCAATTGTGTCTAACTCTTTGGGGTTTCTTGGCAAAGATACTGGACTGGTTCACCATTTCCTTCTCCAGCTCTTCTTACAGATGAGGAAACTGAGGCAAAGGGGGCTAAATGATTTGCCCAGGCTCACACAACTAGGATGAGGTCAGATCTGAACTCAGGAAGATCAGTCTTCCTGATTCCAGGCCTGGTATTCTTTTCACTGCCCTACCTAGCTGTTTGTTAACCACTTAAGCACTGTATAAATGTGAGACATTTAGCAGTGGAGGGTTTTTGGCTTGTTCCCAGTGTAGTTAATCTCCATTAGAATTGGAGGAGGGAAAAAATCTGAATTTGACTGAGGAAAGAGGACTCAGGAACCAGAATCCGGCTACTCTCAGAGGGTCTCTTCCCCTTCTCTCTCCAGCTCATCTTCCCTCGCTCTGTCTCTCCCCTCTTTCTCCCTCATTCACTCTTCCCTTTCTTCTTTCTCTTCCCTTCCCTTGTTCCCTTTGCTCATCTCCAGTCTTCCTGCCCCTGATTCCTCCCCCTCATCTCTATTGCTTTTCTTCTCTCATTTCCCCACTCTTTCTTCTCATTCTGCCTTCTTTCTCTTTCCATCCTAACCCCTTACCCCTATTCTTCTTCCTTTCCCTCCATCCCTTCTTTGTCCCCAATTTCTCCCCACCTCCATCACCTTTCCCGGTTCTTCCCCCTTTGGTCCCCTCCCTTCCTCCTCTTTCCCAATCCATCATCTCCCCTCTCTCTATCCCAACTGCCCCTTTTGTCTCCCTTGCTCTGTGCATCCTTCACCTTCTCTCCTCCCCACCTGTCCCGTCCCATCACAACCTTCTCCCTCTCTCCCCTCCCTCGGTGCTGCCTTCCAGTCCCTTCTGTTCCCTCCCTGCCCTGCTCCTTCCCCAGGCACCCTCCCTTCCCCGGGGGCGCACACTCACTGCGCCTGCGCAGGAAGACAGGCTCAAACAGCCTGTAGTTGTGCCTGCACAAAGTGTCCACCAAGGCTCCTGTGTTCTCCAGGAGCTCCTTCTGGCTGTTCCAATACTCTTCCTCGGGCCGACCCAGCTCCGTCACCGCCCAAACCTCCCCCACTTCGCTGTCAAAGCGCGCGCACTCCTCCCGGTTGTAGATGAATCTGACCACAAACCGCACGTGCTCCGTCCTGTTCACAAAGTGACACTCGGCCTTTGCCTGCCCCATGGAGTGCCCTGGAAGGATAGCCGGGGAAGGGTCAGCTCTGACGGACACCCCAGCCCTCGAATCGGTGACCACAACCTGGACTAACAAAAGAAAACAAGGCCACTGTCCCGCTGCCGTTCCCGCGCATGATCGGCCCCACCTTGTCTTTGACCCAGAGACAGCAAGCGACTTTTCCGAGATCACACCGCAAATCTGGAATGTAGGCAGAACTAGAACCTAGACCTTCAGGTTCCCGGAGCGCTTCTGTCTGTCCATTGCTTCATAACGGCCTCTCAAACACACCCACTCTAATGCAAACACTCCCGGGAAATTTTATCCCAAGTCCTCCTCACCCCAGTTTAACTCACTCTCGGATTCTCATCCCTCCACTGTATCTTTGTTCCCTTCCTCCCCTGCCCCTGTGCAGAAATCCTGGCAGGTGACAGAACCTTAGCACATTTCCATAACCCTAGAGGCCGCACCTTTCTCGCCCCTTTGATCTGGGGACAATAATCAAATCAATATTACCCTCCCTACTGAAAAGGGCATGGAGATGTACTGTGCTATGTAGGACTCGGCACCCTCCTGGGCATTTCTTAACATCCTCCTCCTCCTGGAATGTAACCTCATCGAGGGAAGGAAATGACTAGTTTTTATATGTAAACTAGCACTCAGCACAGGACCCAGAACATAATAAGCAGTGAATAATGCTTACTTACCAATTGATATCATGTATCTATCCAACCCACTAATGGCAAAATTATTTTTAGAAAGTCTAAGTCTGACTACTTAACTCAACCCCTCAAGAAGCTATGGTGGTTCCTTATTGGAGGGATTGGAGAAATTAGGAGAAAAACTTGGAGAAATTTCAAAACCCCAACCTTGGCATGTAAGAGCCCTCCCCATTCTGACTCCAGGCTAACCTTCCCAGCATCTCCTATTAGTCCCTCTCATACACAATTCCCTCTAACTGGCCTTCCTGCTGCTCCCCAAACTCGGCATTTCATCTCCCAGGTGAACAGCCTCCATGCCTGTCCTGCCCTGTCCCCCACCTCCAACTCATGGATTCCTTGCTTCCTTTATACTTAACAGCCTTTTCTTCTCTGTGTACTGCTGTACTTCCCCAAAGAGAGTCAGTCAATCAATAAGCATTTATTAAGTGCTTGCTGTGTGTGAAACCGTGTTACGTGCTGGGAATACAAATATAAAGAAGGGAACAATCCCCAGCTTTACATTCAAATGGGAGTGACAAGGGTCCATAAAAGTACAGACAGCAGGAATCCAAGTGAGTAGAAGGGAGGGAGGCAGGGAGGACCCTGGCATTTGAGGGAAATCAAGAAAGGCTTCCCCTAAGTGGTGCTTGAGCTGGGCCTTAAAGGAAGGGAGGATCTGTGAGGCAGAAGGAAGGAGTGAGTGGGTTCCAGGAATGGGGGATGCCCTGGGCAAAGACCCAGAGGTAGAAAAGGGGGGCAGTTTGTCAGGAAAAGAGTGAAGCACACTGACTCTATCATATGACAGTTCTGGAGCTAGCTCTGTTCCTTTGCTGTTTGATTGTGGGCAGAGTCCAGTTTCTGTCTTGTGAGAAAATTTTATTCAATTGTAGGAATTGGGGGGAAAAACCTTATGGCTGGGAAGCTGGACCAGCTCTCCCTGCTGATCAGAGACCCCTAAGACCCAAGGTTGTGCTGAGCAGAGACAAGGGTAGATGCAGAGACTGAGGCATGGAGTTTTGTCACAATTATACATCCCAAGGAATTCGTATGTCTTATCTGAAAACTGGCCCCATACTAATCATGCTGTCATTGTTTCCATGTTCACAGACACTTGGGATGGGGGGGCACCTCTTTTTCTTATTTCAGGGAATTGCACCTGTTTGCTCTCCCCTTCCAGTGTGGAAAGTCCTTAATTCTTCCCCCAATTAAAATTCAAGGTCCCTAATGTTGTTTTGTTTCCTTCTGAAGAGGGAGAGAGGGAGATGGATTTCTAGGAAATCCTTTGAGGGTTCTTTTAGTCTGAAAGAATTCCCAGGCACAAGCAATCTTGGCAGGTTTGTAAAAGTTTATTATGCTTTTCATTGGGCAGGGTGGGTGATGTCAGAGAAAGCCTGTAACCTGCAGGAATTAGGGATACTTGATTATATAGTAATAAATCCATAAATCTGATATCAATTATGCTAAATAGATATGTAAAAGAGGGACTTGGGAGGAGTTAAGAAGTGGGCAGTGCTTAAAGGGACATGTACTTATATCAGCTGTGCAGGTGTATTGTCCATAATACACTGGGAGAAATCCCATTTTGGGGAGGCTACCAGGAGGTGTGGTTTTTGCCTTGAAACGTCACTAAGTCAGCTAGTGGTCAGTTCTGACTGAGAGGTGCCCATTCTGTTAGCCATAAACGTCATGTTTTGACAAGATAATTGTTTGGGAAGCTAGGCTAATTGGGGACTCAGTATGTGTCTGATTGTGAGGAATTATCTTACTGATAATTGAGAGATTCATAGTTTGCAACTGGCCACTAGAATGAAATAGCTATACATTTCTCTTAACTGAGGGTTTGCTTATAAAATGCTTTTGAAGGATTCATAGGTATGGCTTGTTATTATACCAAGCAGGGATAATTACTGCTGGGCAGAGTTAATGGTTTCAGGGAAAAGGCTTTTGGGCTGGGAGCAGGGGAGAGGTAGAGTCGATGCTTTTATGGCTGGGGGAAGTGTGACTTTACAACTTGGCTTCACAAGCTGATATTACAGACATAGGTAACCAAACAAAAGTGAGATTTTTACAGACTGAAGTTATAACAATATTACAACCGAATGTTACAAAGGCACCCCAGCACCCCATCACTTCTAGTTCATTGTTCTTACTTGATTCATTGTTTTTAATTTGTAAAAGTCTGTCTCCCCTGATATTCCAGGTCCAACCCTAAGCTGAGGAGGTCTGGTTCCAGTTTGTTAGTAATTGGCATACATTGCTTAATAAATTGATATGTTCAAAAGCTCAAACCTTTGTTTCCTCAGTTGTTAGAGCCAAATGAAATAGCAAGTTTAACAAAGTGACCACAGAGTCCAATTAAAAGTTTTAAGGAGCTTTAATTTAGCCAGCTGGCATGTGTCCAATATGCCAATTGAAGGAGCAGCAGCATAACACAGAAATACAGGATCTTTTATACCATTTGGGGTTTCTAACAACATAATCAATATCTAAGTTGGTATTCAAATGTAATCTAAACTAAATTGGGATCCAGATACAATCTGTAACCAAAACTAATTGGTATCCACGTATAAGCAGTTACTTTTCTATAATTAATTGATTACTAGTTGACATCCAGGTACAGGGATTTATTTTTTATCTTCAGGTAAATGTGAAGTAGGGACCAGAAGAATGTGATGACCTCAATATTGATTAATGAAGAGTTAGGTACAGAAGCCAGGAGAGTGAATATGGGGTTGGGCATGGGGGTACAGGCTCAGTTACATAGCTGCTAGCACTGATCTCTAATGCTTGATTTCACTCTGAGTTTACTGAGTTCTGCTTTGGATATGGTTTCAGTTTGGGTATGTTCACTGACTTCTTATTTCACAAATTATTAACTGTTTCCTGACTAACCTCTTGAGTTCATGGCCACTTCACAGTCATCTCATCTTTCACCTGCCACATGTAAGGAATGTTATGGCAGTGACTCTGGGGGGAGGCAGAGTGAGGAGTTGAAGATAAAACCAAAGACGTGGACTATGAGACTAGAATTGTATTATGTTCATTAGGAAAAGGAAAGTCTGAAATAGGTATAGTTTAAATGGAAAACAATTAACTCGCTGGGCTAGCTGGTAAAGGCAGGGAGAGGGGAAGAAAGAGTGAGAGGGAGAGGTAGAGAGGGCCGGTGGTAAGGAGCACGTGCTAGGGAGTCCAGTAACCAGGGACAACCACGGCAACAGAGCTCAGGAGGAGGACGAGGAGGAGGAGGGGGAGGGGAAGGGGGAGGGGAAGGGGGAGGGGGAGGAGGACGAGGAGGGGGAGGAGGAGGAGGGGGAGGGGGAGAGTGTCTCTGCAGCCCCAGCCCTGCAGCCCACGCCCCCGCGCCTCCAGGCCTCCTCCTGGAGCCAGCGCACTGAGCAGAGTCCTGCTGGCGGGTGGTAAAAACCTTTCCGGAACTCTGTTCTCGGCCTCACTCCGAGTCCCTTCAGGAGCCCAGTGGCATAGTGCTCCGCGAGCTAGGACCTCGGTCCAGGACCGAGAGAGCTGGAAACAAAGACACCCTAGAGCCCCCCCGCCCCTGCCCCTGCCTTCGCTTGCCGGTCCCTTGCTCCGAGCCGGTGTAGGGCCGCCTAGGGCAAGCCCCCGCGGCGGGACAGGGGAGAGCCGGCTGGGCCTGGAGCCGCTCCGGGGTTTATGCCCTAGTCGGTTCGGGCCCGGCGGGGGACGTGGCCGCAGAGGATGGGGAAATCCAACAGCAAGTTAAAGCCTGAAGTACAAGAACTGACCGGGAAGACCTACTTTACTGAGAAGGAAGTCCAGCAGTGGTACAAAGGCTTCATCAAGGACTGTCCCAGTGGCCAGTTGGATGCTGCAGGATTCCAGAAGATCTATAAACTGTTCTTCCCCTTTGGTGACCCCACCAAGTTTGCTAAGTTTGTTTTCAATGTCTTTGATGAAAACAAAGAGGGGAGGATAGAGTTCTCGGAGTTCATGCAGGCACTGTCGGTGACCTCTCGGGGGACCCTGGATGAAAAGCTAAGGTGGGCATTCAAGCTATATGACTTGGATAATGATGGCTACATCACAAGGAATGAGATGCTGGACATTGTAGATGCCATTTACCAGATGGTGGGTAACACTGTGGAGCTTCCAGAAGAGGAGAACACCCCAGAAAAGAGGGTGGATCGGATCTTTGCCATGATGGACAAGAATTCAGATGGAAAGCTGACACTGCAGGAGTTCCAGGAGGGCTCAAAGGCTGACCCTTCCATTGTCCAGGCACTCTCCCTCTACGATGGGCTTGTATAGTCCTAGGGCCAGAGTAGGGATGCCTGCAGAGTGCCTGCTTCCTTCTGTGCCATCAGACCACCTCAGTAATGAAGCTCGTCCACTGATCTTTCTTCAGCGTTCCTTTACACACAGCAGGGCTGCACACGAAATGTGAGGTCCGTTCCCCCATGCCTTCTCACCCTCCGCATTCCCTTACTGTGCCCTGGAGTTACTGTCTCCATTTGCCAACTTCTGCTTGTCGGAGGAAGAACAGCGGCGATTATCTGCAGAACCAAGGACACCCACTGCATCACAGAAGAGCCTCATTGTTTTCTCTCTCATGCCCATGCTTTTATTTTTTATTTGGAACAGACATTTTAAAAAATGCCCTTCTGTTCTAGAAAATGGAGACTGAAGAATGATGATGGCCCTGGGTTATGCAGCTTCCTTTCTACTGAAGGCTGGAAAGACTGTTAGGAAGCTATGGCTTTGGTTCTTGGACTGGGCCAGATGTGTTTGGGAGATGATTGATGTTTCTTTGTCATCCAGTCCTTTTAGCAGCAGAACAACCTGCGTGGCTAGGATGATTTATTATTAATTTTTATCACTATTATTTTTCATGATGTCAGTATTGTGTTTTTTTGTGGGAAAGTGAGTTTTTTTATACATATATATGATCAATATCTTTATTTATTGGTTGTTAACTGTTGCTGCTGTCTGGTATGTCTGAGCCCCAAGCCCTCACTCAGGAGGACGGTGGCTCACAGTGGCCAAGAAGCTAAAAATACTTTCCCAGATACTGTGCTTGGTTTTTGACTGGGGTTAGGGATGAAATTCTTGAAAGGGTTATATACCTATTTTCTCTTCCAGATGCTTGCTTCCCTGGGTCCCTTGCTTCTTCACTGCTTTCTCCTTTCCCTTGCCCTTCTTCCTTTCTCCTCCCCTTCCTCCTTCCCCCAACATTCTTCTGCAGGACTCATGCTCATGCTCAGAGAGAGACCCCAGCTGCTTTTGCATTAAGATTTTCATTTGGCCTGGATGCCTTTTTTGTTTCTTGCTTTTGTGTCTTGGGCAGATTAGAGAAATTGAGTTTCTTGAAAGGTTTCACCAAAAAAAGACTGTTTTAAGGAAAAAAAAATCGATGGATTCATTTAGAAGACAGTTTAGGGAAGGGAAAATCCATTATATTCACAGAAGAGAGAAGAGCTGCTGTTAGCCAAAAACTTAAGTATCCCTCTCCCTTTTGAGAGGCTTGCAAATGATTTCCAAATCTTCCCACTAAGCAGATTCCCTCCTCCTCCATCCTTCTTTTCCTGAGGAAAGACAGGAATTTAAATATCTGTAGTCTGGCTCACACATAGTAGATACTTACCTAAATGTTTATTGAATTGAGATATCCTTGGGTCCAGTGGGTGAACAACTATGGGGTGAGAAGCTTATCCAGAGAGGTAGTTGCCCATGAATTTGACTCAATTGGACAATCATGTATTTAGCTCCTATTAAGTGCAAGGGTGGAAGGCCCTGAGAATATGAAGACAAAAACAAAACATTCCTGACCTTTGAGTGGCTTACATTCTACTGAGTATCAGGCAGCAGTCTTGTATCTCTTGGGGGAGAGCTCTAACCTCTTTCTGGAAGTTGAGAAAAATAGGTAAACTGTGATATTCTAGAAAATGTTGCCAAAACTTTTAGTGGGAAGGACAAACAGAAAACCCACCAGAGAGTTCTGTGGGTGATGCCATGTAACTTTCTGTATCCTATGATGTTTGATGAATGTCCTGCCATCTTGTTTTTCCTTTGAGTCTAAAAATGGGGACAATAATGTGTGAGGCCTGGCTGTTCACAGCTGTTAGCACTTTCCCTTAGCCGGATGATTGGGAAGTGTTAGGACTGGCCTGTAGGGAGCATGCCATATAAATTTCGTCCTATTGCAGTGACAATTAATGTAGATCACCCAAGAATTAGCATTTTGATCTTTCTGTTTTTATGGCCCTACCATTCCTTCCCTGACCAACTACTACAGAGTTGGCCTTAGAAACACCTGACACCCAGCATGACTTGGTTGACATCTGCCCTTGCCTGAAAAACCCTAGTCTCATCGTGGGCAGATAACCTTGCACATTTTGGAGGCCACATCCCTCTCTCCCTCTCCAAGTTCCTTGTCCCTTCCACCATTCTCTGTCAAAGATATCTCTTCTGGGGAAAGGGGGCATTCAGGACTTGGTGACTGATCCCCCTATCTAAACACTCTGCTGTATCTTCTTTTTGATATCGAGAGTTTTAGAACCCACATAGGGCTCAAACCCAAAGCTTCCTCTACAGCCACTTATCCCCCCTTGCTCTAAAACCTCAACCATCCTCTTTCTTGGGGGTCTTGTGAGTTCTTCTTCCTGCCCCCTACATGACGCCCCCATCTCGCTGCTGTTTTGTTGTGTGAACTACAGCTAATTTTGATTCCATATTCAGATCTTCACTTCTTATTTTATCTCCAGGGGGTGAGGGTGGGATGGCAGAACTCTCATGACTTCATTCTCTGGTATTTTCAAGAGTCTCCCTTCTTCCCTAGGGAAATGTCATGAAAATTCTTCTAATACACCTCAGGCTTGTTCTCCCCTCTCAAGAACCTCAACATACTTGGGGAAGGGATTGGGTAATAGCAAGTCAGGGAATGAGTCCTTATTCTCTCCAAATCAAGAAGACCCTTCCTGGTTAAGTTTCCTCTTTGCCTACTTCCTAAAGAGCTCTCTTACCTTTCTCTTGGCTGTGATGCTGGGTAAGGAATCTTCTCCAGCTCAACCAGATAACTTGTTGAGGAATTTCTTGGATCAGAGATTGAGTAGGAACTGTTGTTTAAGTCTGTATTCCTCCTGACCCATTTTGGGACTCTCTTAGCTCCCAAAGTCATCTCTTAACATGGGTGGAACCTTGGGCTAGCCATGGAAAGATCTTTCTTCCAGCTCCCTCTTTAATGCTGAAGGCTGGGTTTCTAGGATTATTCATTTGGCAAAGACAGCTGGGCCAGGCCAGAGAATTTTACATGGGAGCAACCTTCCCCCTCCTAAGCTCCCTGGCCAGATGTTATAGACCATATGAGATAGAAAATTACCAGTGTCAAACAGAGAGGCAGTGTCTTTTAGTGGAAATCAGACTTGGGTTCAAGTTTGCTTTATGATCTTGGGCAAGCTGCTTCTCTTCTCTGGGCCTCAGTTTTCTCATGGGTAAAATGAGGGGATTGGACCAGACAAATCTCTAAGATATCAGGAGTCTGAGCTCTGGTGTTCTGTGAGATGGGAATTTGAGCTCACAATGTCAGGACCAACAAAATCTCTAGAGTCATCCTTTGATGACTTTTCTCTTGTTCCATTCAGTCCCTTGATCCAGGGTTCTACAAGAGAAGTAACCATCAATCAGTAATATCTGGGTCCTCTGATAGCTTAAGAGAAGCCTCCTCCTTCCAGTTAGTGAATTAGATCTCCCTTTTCTTTCCTGTGCTCTGAAATCCTTAGTCATGTCTGGGGCCAGATGGGCAGGTCTGGTTATATCTGAGAAGGCGAGCAGTAACTACCCAGGGTGGATTATGATTAATGATAAGGGTAGAAATGTTTATTTTTCCTCACTTTCCCTCCCAAATACATCATAAAGTGCCCCCTTCCACTTTGTGAATTAATAAAAAAAAACAACTTTTTGGCCCTTTCTTCCCCAACCATCACTACAATGCAGAGTTTGCCTTTGGTGATATTCTCACCCATGGAAAAGGAGGGAGGCAGTTGACAGGCATGCCATCTTGCCTCTGATTTCAAATGCTTCATTACCTTTTGCATTTTTCTCTTGTGCATTATATCCACACAAGTAATTGATCCATGACAAACTATCTTTAGCAGATGGGTCCTTTCTCCTTGTTATAGGGGTTAGCTGATGTGGGTGCAATATTCCAATGCAGTGTCTGATGAAGCCTAAAAATGTCCCTGATAACTGTAAATATTTCCTGGTAAATTGGGGCAAAGGGAGGGAATATACATTTATATAGCACCTTCTATGTTCTGAGTGATTTACAAATATTATTTCATCTGAATCAAGATTTCCTTTGGATACAAAGTCTTCTCCCTGTTCCACCTCTGATTAAATTTGGCATAAGTTTCTTGGAGTCCTTCAGTGGCTGCTTGGGAATAGGGCCATATTTATATGAATTCTGAATGGCAAGATTCAGAAACATTGGCCTCAATTGCTGCTCTTGAATTGTTCTTGTGAATAATACTATGTTTTCCTCTTCTGTCCTCTTATGGAAGGGATTCTGTGTGTCTTGGCTCATCAAATTGTGGGGTTTGGGGGGGAGGGGTCATCTCATTCATGCCTTCTTACATAAGACCATTTTTTGTGCTCAGTGAGACATTCTTGAGGTACTAGATACCAGGATATGGAATCTTGAGACTCGTGCTGCCACTTCCTTAAGTGACCCCAGGCAAGTTGTTTCCCTTTGTTTTTGTTTTTTAAATCAGTTTCCCTGTCTGTGAAATGGGGATGATACCAATTTATAGCATGCCTTGAAGGAGGTCATGCTGAATCTCAAAGATTTTCCTGAACTTGTGAGCAAAGGTCCTGAGCATTTGGATTAAGATTGAGTAGTGTGGAGTATGTCTCTAGAAGACTCTCCATGCCCTCTTCCCTCTTGCTCTTAGTGACATGTGGATCTCACAGAGGCAACACAAAGCTTTCCAAGAAGCCCATTCTTATCTTGCTGGTGGAGATGTGGGTCATTCCTTATTTCCTTGCACCAGGTTGTATAGTGAAGACCTATCTCAATGATGGATCCCCATAGAAAGCATCACTCCAGTTTTTTCCTATTATCTTTCACCTCCCACTTAGCCTGGCTCCTTTCTTTTGCAAGTCTCCTGGCCCACAAATCCTTTAAGGAACCTTGATTTTGTGCCCCAGCCCCTGAAGGAATTCCTTCCACTTCTACTGTTTTTTCTCTGGATCCAGGCCTCTTTGCTCACAAGTGGCAAACATCTCTTCCAGTGGTGCCCATATACTGGGAGGGAACCTTGAGCCTCTCAGGTGGGCAAGTCTAGGGCCATTAACATGTGTTCTATCTAATCTAGCTGGGGACAAGAATTTTTAAGATTCTGGGCTGTTCCCTGCTGTGTCTGCTCCTACCCTGCTGATCCCCCAGCCCCAGTCCCAGCCTTTGCCTCCCAACATGTCTGCTTCCCACTGTTAATGGTGACTTATGAGAATTTCATAATTTTCTAGTGATTAAATATTTAACCATGCAGCATTTCAAATAATATTAAGACAAACGTACGCATCATTTATACTGAAATCTCTTCCTTATGAAATGCTTTTAAGTTTGACAGATGTCATTCTTAAAGGGACACTGTCTTCTTGTTCTAGGAAGTGGGTGCTCATGCTCAGAAACTCCAGGCCAGGAAACAGTTTCTTCCAGAAATTGCCTCTGCTGTTGACCTAGGAAAACTGAGTCTGAGTTTTGGAGCTGGATGCTGAGTCCCATGCATACTCCCTGGTGGTAATAAGTAGTAACTATACCCGCTCATTCAGGGCTCTCCATTCATTTTAGGGATATAAAAAGTTGGTCAGCCAGGTGATTTCTGCTGTTTTTATGGACAAGGAAGCTAATGGTTTGGGTGGGAAGAAGTCTTTGGTTTAAAAATGCTCTCGGCTTCTGGTTCCAGTTTTCTGACAATGTCTCTTTCAACTACTTCTCAACCCACCCCTAGACCTGCTATCACCCACAAGGGATGTTGGAATTAATTAGCTTATGGTCACTGTGATCTGAAGCCTTGCCCTTTTAAAAAAGATATCTGCAGAATAATTCCAATGATCGATTTTTGAATGAATAAAGCTTTTGTTGAATAAAAAAAGAGAAAACAATTAACTCAGTTTTTGACAGGTGTTTAAGTGAGCTTAGAGACATAAGGACTGAAATATCCAGGAGACAAGTGGTGATGCTGGACAGAGAGTGGAGCAGGAAACACAGACCTACATCTGAATAGAGATAGGAATTAACTCTCTGAAAGCTGATGAGGTCCCAGAAAGAAGGGGAGAGGACCCAGGACCCAGCCTTAGGAAACACCCCCATTTAGGACATAGGATGTGGATGAAAAGTCTGAAAAGGAGACTGAGAAAGAGTGACCAGACAGGTAAGGAGAAAACCAAGAGAGAACAGAGTCACAAAAACCCAGAGGAGAGAGAATACCCAGGAGTTGCAGGTGGTGACATGGTCAGATCTAGCAGAAAGTTTTTAAAGAAGGAAGCCTGAGAAAAGACCATCAGCTTTGGCAATTAAAGATAGATCCTTGGTTACTGTGGACAGAGTAGTCTCAATAATGAGGTGGGAAGCCAGGCTGCAAGGGACTGAGGAGTGAGGGAGAAAAGAAGTAGAGAGAGTGTGTGAAGATATTTTCTGTAGGAGTCTGGCTGAGAAAGGAAGGAAAAATATGTAGGAGAATCGCTTGAGTAGAATACCGTGTCCTAAGGTCTAGTTCATAAAAAATTTTTACAATGTGAAGAATCTACTCATATCTGATTTTCTCTGAAGAAATGCTTCAAATGCCTCTTTTTACTGACCATACAAACTTTACTAAGAAAGGCACCACCATCCTCCAGTCACCCAAGCTGGGTTTCATCTTTTGTATCATTTTGGATCCCCAGTGCTTAGCATGGTGCCTGGCACATAGTGGGTGCTTAATAAATGTTTGTTGACTGACTGACAGTGGGAACTGGTGCAGAATGAAGTGAATGGAGCTAAGAGAACGATTTATATAGTAACAACAATACGATAAAGACAGTTTTGAAAGACTCAGGAACTTTTATCAGCACAATAACCAACCATGATTCCAGAGGATTAATGATGAAACATACCACCCACTTCCTGATCAAGAGCACTCAGAATACAGAATGAAAACTTGTTTCAAAATGGCCAGTGGAAAATTTGCTTTGCTTGACTATACATGTTTGTAATTTGGGGTGGGGTGTTTCTCTCAGTTTGAGAGGGAGCAATATAGGTTTAGAAAGTAGAAAAACAGGAAATTTTATGGGTTGAAAATATATATTTCTTTGCTTTTTTGGAGGGCAGTTGGAGTTAAGTGACTTGTCC
>CM053593.1:219309416-219325981 GCA_028646575.1 Pseudocheirus occidentalis
GAGTTTAATCCAAGTCAGGAATTTGAGAGTTATCTCAAAGTTTGTGGTATAAACTGTGTAGTGGATGGGGGTAAAGGTGGAATGTTGTGACAAAATTCAGAGTGTTTGGCAGAAGGCTGTGTTCTCTGTTTGGCTCTCCCAGGAAGCCTGGAGAGATTACAAATTGTAATAAAAACTGCAGTGAGCATAAAAGACTAAAAGGCTGCTGCCTCTTTTCTTTTCTTAATTATAAGTTAAGAAACCCCTCCTGCCTGTTTATATAAACCCATCATTTTTAGCTGCCTTATGCCATTTGGGGTTAAAAAAAATTGAGGTATGAGTATAAAGTAATGAGACTGATTCTGAGTATCCATAAACTGACCCTGAAGGAAAATTTAAAAAATAGTAATTCTATAAGCAATGAGAACATTGTTTAAACAAGGGTATAGCTTCCTAACCTGATGATTTTGAGGAGGAGGACATTCATTTTGCTCTTCGAGTTCTGGTTTGTCTTAAGATGGGGGAATTTATAATCATACTTTATACCATATCCTTCCAGGAGCTGTGCTTCCCTTCCACATGGGAACTCATTTCATAAATGTAGATAGCAGCCCTTCTAAGACTTGGTGAATGATTTTGGAAAGTCCCTGGGGTCAAAAAATCTATCCCTCTGGACATGATGGTTCACTAAGGACGGACCCCTCAAAGGAGTTGCCAGCACCCCTAGACCACAACAGGTCGACCTGGTAATGAGATACATTGCACTTAGTTGGGACAATCCATGGACAAAAAAGATACAATATGGATGTTTCCAGGTTTGACCCCAAATAAGAGGCATCAGAACTTGTGCTCCCCAAATGTCCTAGAATGCCAAGGATAACTTCCATGTCACCATGAGATGTCAGAGGAAGATGATATATAGCTGGTGGATCATGTCAGATAAAAAGGGGGTTTCCTGGGCTCTGTGCCTGGGGCTCACAATTTGAAGCAGACAATCAATAGGCCACTGGAACTACAAGAACAAAAATTAAGCAGCCTCTCCTCCCAAAGAAATTATGGTCTATCAGGCAGAAAATCTTGTGTTCATAAATATGTGTGTGTATGTACTATATATATATATTGTATATATGAGATATATATCTCTAGATCTATATCTATCTAGATCTATATGTATATATGACATGCATATATATATATGAGATATACAGAATTAATAGAAGGCAAATTGTGGGTGAGCAGGCACTAGCAGCCAGGGAAATTGGGAAAAGCCCAATAAAGTGGTGTTGGTGCTGAGACAATTTGAAACAGGGCACATGTCACAGAAGAGACACTTAAAAATCCCCTCTGTGACTGGATAGCTATACGTTTATGACATTACATATAGATCAAGGTTAAGCACACTTTAGGAATCCAGTCTTGCTTTTCAGGGAGTCATTGTTTCCACAGTGGCAGTTCAGCATAAAAAGCCCCTCGGTACATTTGGGCAAGTTTTGTGTGGTTCATATACTCTAATGAAATTGTGCCTTTGACCAACATTTCCTGTAGGGCCCCAAAGATGGAAATGTTTTCAGCCTCCTCCTGGTTGTGGTTAAGAGCTTGGTGAAGCCATCAGGACTTTCCATACTCCTAAAGTGATGAGTCAATACCTTCAGTCATTCAGGTCCCCAAGTAGACACGTTTCCCATTTTTTTCATGTGAAAGGTCAGTGCAATTGTCTCAGACTGTTGGTTTTTGCTACTTGATCCCTTGTACTGCTGGGGTGCTTTAGTAGGATATGACAGGTAGGATTCAACTTTCTCTTACTCTACTAGACTAGAGCAACTTTTTTATCTCCTGAAAATAAAAACAACTTTTTCTATTAATGATAGACTCTGATTGTGAATGTGATCCCTGCTTCAGAGTTTACCCAGCAGTCTGGACTATCCTGATAACATGCCTGTGTAGAGAGATGTCCTACTTTAGTCGTTTTACTAGATCTGACATATTTCTCTCTTGACTGGAAAGGAGGTCAAGGTCAATTTCTTTAGCGTCCACTTTGAATATCCAAAGTAAAAAAGCTTTATCAACAAGCATGTATTCAAGAAACATTTAGTATGCTGTTACTATGTGCCAAGTACTGTGATTAGCACTGCGGCAGACAAATAAAAAGCAAAACTTGTCCCTGCCACCAAGGACCTTACATTCTAGTAGTCACTTTCCATGTATTTCTGTTCTCTGGGTAGAAAAACCCGGAAGTGTCCATTGCTTCAGAATGCTCAAACACAGTTGCATTTGCCTCATTCTCCCTTCTAAGAATGGTGCCCAGTAATCTCCTGCTGCCTAGAGAATCCCAAGCAGTCTGCAGGACCTGTTCACAGCAGAATGGCATTTACTACATCAAATAGGGTTCCAGTGCTTCACTGTTGTAATGATCCGGAAGCCCTTTCTACAGCTTCCCCTTACACCACAGAGTGATATACAGCCTCTTGCTATGTATGAATAAATGAATAGTTGGATGTGTGCACACCTATAATCCCAGATAGAGGGGAGGCTGAGGCTTGCGGATCTCTTGAGTTCTAAAGGGAGGTAAGGAGGAAAGGAAGGAAAGATGAAGAGAAGGAACATTTATTAAATACTTACTATGTGCCAGGCACCGTCCTAAGGACTTTACAAATATTATCTGAGCTGCAGTGTGCTATGCCAAACACCTTTCTGAGCTAAGTCTGGCATCAGTATAGTGACCCTTTTAGAGCAAGGGGCCACCATGTTGCCTAAGGTGGGGTGAATAGAAATAGACATGAAACAGAGCAGATTAAACCTCCCATGGTGATGAACAGTGGGAATGAGCCCATGAGTAGTATTTCAGGCTGAATGAGACATAGAGACCTAGTCTTTTAAAAAAAATAAGGAGTGAATGAGTGAAAAAACTTTAATTAAGCACTTGCAACATACAAAACAAATATAGTCCTAAACCAAGGAATTATAAAACAATGAAAAATAAATATCACTAATGAACATTGACTCAAAAATTTAAAATCTGAACAAAAAGACCACATCGATATATTCCCAAAAATCATTCACTACAATCAAGTTGGAGTTTTACCAGGGATGTAAGGAAGGCTCAATATTAGGAAAAATAATATGGATTTATAAATTAATCATATAAAATATATTAAATTAATAAGATAAATTAATGATGAATAAATTAATCATACTAAAACCTGAAATGGAGCAGGTAGGTGGTGCAAAGGATAGAGCACTGGGGCTAGAGTCAAGAAAACTCATCTTCCTGAATTCAAATCCAGTCTCAGACACTTACTAACTGTATGACCCTGGGTAAGTCACTTAACCCTGGTTGGCTCAGTTTTTTCATCTGTAAAGTGAGCTGGAGAAGGAGATAGCACACAATTACAGTATCTTTGCCAAGAAAACCCCAAATGAGTCATGAAGAGTTGGGTAACAAGTGAACAAGAAAACTTGAAACACCCCAAACTACAATGCCTGTGAAATACTACTAGTTCCACAACCATCAAGTTTTTGTGTATGTTAGGTTCAGAGGCTGCAAATACAAAAATAAATGTTATGGTGGATAATTTGGAAAACTTTATCTTGGGTCATATATCTTACCGCCCCATCCCTGCCACATCACAAGAAGCACTATGGTATAATAGAGAACCAACCTTGGAATCTGGCTGGGAATGATCTAGGTTTAAGTATTGAAGGTTAAGGACCTTACAAAATAGTTTCCTGAATCTCCCAAAGCACCAAGAATAATAAGCACAGAATCAGTATCCAGAACATGAAACTTTCAGTGCTTAACTATATCATTAAATGAGTTACCAGACAAACTGCAGTTACCTGATCCCACCCCTTTTCATCAGGTACCACTCTGAGCTATGAGATTTAGTCTTAATATTGAAAGCTCCTGTTAAAAAGGGAGTATAAGCATGATAGTATAGCCATAGTAAGCATAATTCTAAATGACCAATTATAATTATAATGACCAAGCTAAAGAAGACCTAAAGAAGCTAAAGAAGATAGAAAATATACCTTGCTCCCCCTTTTTTTTTTACAGAAGTGGGAGACTATAGGTGTGAAACACTGCATATACTGTTTTAGACTCAGCTGTTAGCTTCTCTGAGCAGCTGTTTTTTTCTCTTTTTTGTTGAAAGGGATGGCTCCCTGGGCAGGAGGGATAAATTTGGAATTGAACTTGATATAAAAATGAAGGATATGGATAAAAATTATTTGGGAGTAGGAGAAACAGTGCAACTCCTTGTGATATATACATATGTATATAGATATATCTATATATGTGTATGTGTATATGTATGTATGCATACACATATATGCAAAAGCTAAAAGTCAAGGTGACTAGAATCCACCTTCAAGAGATTGTTTTTCTTCCCTATTTGTATTACTTGGACCTAAAAAAAAAACCCAACCCTTTATAATATGCAAAGCAGAAGGCTATAAGTATACTTAGGCTAATTAGCCACCCTAGTCAAAGATGTCCATTCTGGTCTCCAGAGTGAAAAGCAGGAGAAAGGTAGCTCTAGGAAACCAGCCATGCCCATAAGGTCAGGTTAGATCTAAGTGGCTGCACCAGTTGGGCTAATATTGGCTTGTACTCAGAGGGGCAAAGAAAACTGGACCTTTTTCAAATTCACTAACCTAGGGTAAGCTTTGGATAAATCTATTAGTAATAATTAGATAAGAATGCATATAGGTAGAGATCCTTTTGTTATCAGGGGCTGCACTAATAGATTTGTCATTCTGTTTGTGTCCATGGGGAGGAAGAGATTAATCTGGTCTTACTAGCCAAAGCTAGAGGCAAATAGGTTTCACACAACTGTCCATTATAACTCTTGTACAAAGATGCTGCTCTTTGATTACATCATCTTCTCTGATTATGAACATCTGTCACCTCCTGGAGGAGTTCACCAGATGGACTTCTTTTGCTTAGACACTCAATTTGTTCATCTCTAACCAAAAATCAATGTTATTGTCATCTCTTTTCTTCTCATAATGGCTTCAGTGTGACACTCTAGAGCAAGGGTGGGGAACTTGCAGCTTTGAGGGCCACATGTGGCCCTCTAGGTCCTTAAGTGGTGCTCTGACTGAATCCAAACTTCACAGAATAAATCCCCTTAATAAAAGGATTTGTTTTGTAAAACTCGCACCCAAGGACCTAAAAGGCCACACATTAGAATACACATTTGTATTCTAAGGCCATATGTGGCCTTTCAGAATACACATGTGTATTCTAAAGGAGTTCCCCACCCCTTTAGAATACACAAGACATTTTCTTCTCATTAACCTGGTGAAGTAGATCATGTAGGTAGGTGGTTTTTAAGAGGCTCAGAGAAATTGCAGACTTGGTTACATGGCTAAAAAGTGGAGTGTGGACTCTTAGTCTAATGTCTTTTCATCATGTGCCATTGTTTAGGCATCTGTCCTCATTCTCATTTGCCCACAACACCGCACTCTAACTATCCAAGCTCAAGCAATTCACCCTCATTATTTTCTAGACGACTCACATTGGGCATTGTGTGACTAAAGTTTTCAATGGTATGTTCTGTGAGCTCAGCATATCAGGTTTCAAGAAAAACTGCTCTACTCTGAAAACATTCTCAGTTATACAAGCCCCAAAGAGCTTACTCAGAGCTAGGGTTGGATTGGCGGAGAAGGGGTGTCCTGGGATGGTGTGGCTCAGAATCTTTAGGTATCAGATTTACTTAATGCAAGGCACACTTGATAACGACCAAAACGCCAAATTTGAAAAGGTGGGACCATTCAGCCTCAGCATAAAGGAGAATCAGAGCTCCCAATGATTTTGCTGTTTTCTGGAAATCTAGGCAGTCCTCACCACTCTTCTTGTTTCTTTCCTGGTTTGCTTCCCACTGGTACAATGTCTGCTTCTGCTGCACCTGCTCTTTTGATTTGTGGCACTGTTCTGCTCTCACAATGAGAATAATTGGGTTTCACAGTTTTTAAGTACAGTTATCCCTTCCCCATCACAACTTTCCCCGTCTTGGTTTTGATATATCTTGGGTCAGCATAAAAAATAAATGGGAATTTTGGGAGAGTTTTGCAGAAGCTGAAACAGACATGTAAAGGCCAACAGGTGACACAAAATGTTTAGAAACTCAAATGCACAAAATATATGTAGAGCATTGTTTAATATCAACATATTTTATCTTTAATACCATAATGATTTAGACAGCTTCTCTGACACAGAGGGAGGGCCAAAAAATTTTACTTGGATTTTCTAGATGGTGGGATATCATGCCCCTAAGCCCTTCCACGTTGCATGGGACAGTAAAGACCCTTGTCCAAATTAAACTCAGGGGCTTCTTAAGGTAGAAAGTAGACAGGAGTTTATTATGATCTCATGAGAAAAGGTGTCCCCAGTCTGACAAAGGACCAGAAGGGAAAAGCACTGTACAGAAGGCAAAATCATGATTATAAAGCCCTAACATGGGAATTCCACACCCTCCCAACTGACCCACCTTACCATGGGTTGGTAAGGAAAGCTCACAATCTTATTATTAATGCTAACCAATTGGCACAAAGCAATCTCAGTCCATTACCATAATTATTACTAATGAGGTTCTAATTTTGTTAAATAACATACATAATACATGAGGTTCACTAAGCAAGCACAGTAACAACCCCAGAATACTGAAACCCCATCAGTCCAACATGGATGTGTCCTTATTTGGGCCTGAGTGTCCCAAGGCCGCTGTCTGCTTTCTGATTGGTCAAATCCACCTGCTGCTGGCAGCTCCTTTTATTCTACATCATTTCGTTTTTTTAGTATTATCTAGGAGTTCTGTGGGAACTGGGAACCCAACTTCTTCCCAAGGCTACTACTATCTGGTACTTTCTATCAGTAGTCTTGTATCAGCAATTCTTGCAGTTCTGTAGAAACTTAACCCTTTGCTACCTCTCATACTACCATTCCTTTCCCCAGACTAAAAAACACCTCTAATTTGGTCTTAGCAGTTAATCCAATCAATTGTATTAATACCCATTAGCTTTTACATTACCTTGAAATATATATATATAATATATATATATATAATATATATATAAATATATATATAAATAAATATAAATATATATAAATATTCCCCATATATATGGGGAAATGATACTGATACTTAGTTACAAAGTATGAAGAAGAAATAAGAACGCAATAGGATGTTCAGAATGGGAAACTTCGCTGCAAGTTATCCCTCACAATGTGGAAGGGATAACTGTGTTTGATTTTAGAAAGCAGGGTAGCAGCGTGATGACTGGAGCCAGAGTCCCTGGCCTGAAAGTCTTGCCCTGCCATTTTCTACCAGTGTTATCTTGGCCAAGAAACAACTTCTTTGGGCCTCAGCTTCCTCAGCTATAAAATGAGCGGGTTGGACTAGCCTTTGAAATTCCTTCTAGCTCTAAGTTGATGATTCTATGAATTGTGCCATGGTAGAAGTGAAAATAGAGGGGAGAGGAAGAATATCAGAGACATTGTAGAAGGGGATTTCAAAGGACATGGTAAATGATTGGATATGAGAGGTGAGGCAAGTTTCCAATAGAGAAAGGCCCACCAGGTGAAGAGTAGACCCACTGACAGAAATGGCAAAGTCAGAGGGAGGAATAATTTTAGGGGTAGAAAGAAGGTAATATAACATAGTGGAAAGAGAACTGTATTTGGAATAAGAAGTTCTGGATTCAAATCCTAAATCTGTCTTTCCTTATCTAGCTGGGGTCCAGACCCCTGTGCCAGTTCCAGGTCATCTTGTCACCATGACCTTACTATTCTCTGACCTTGTGCACCCCACTAGAAACTTAGACTTATCTCCTGCACCAGAAAAGTGTTTTCCCTTATATTGCTGGTACACATATCTCCATATCAAGGACATCCCACCTGGGGAAACTCCTGGACAGCCCAAGGACAAGAAGTGAACTGGATAGTAGTTCCCCACGTTCTGTCCACTCATGGAAAGGGAGGATTTCAGGGGCCTGGACCCTCCTGGGATAGGGGATGGGCTGCTCAGGAGTGAGGAAAGTGCTTCTTTGTACTATACTCATTTTGAGAAGTATGCTAACACAATTGTTGGTTGTTTCATTGTTTAGTTTTATCTCTTTGTGACCCCATGGACCAAGCAAGTCAGGATCTTTTATCCTTTACTATCTCTCTAAGTCTGTCCAAAATCCTGTTTGTTGTTTCCTTGAAACTCTGTATGCATCTCATCCTCTGTCTTCAATCTTTCTCAGCATCAGGGTCTTTTCCAATGAGTCCTATTTTCTCATTATGTGACCAAAGTATTTAAACTTCAGCTTCAGTATCTGACTTTCCAGTGAATAGTCTGAATTAATTTCTTTAAGCATTGACTGATCTGATCTCCTTGCTATCCAAGGGACTCTCAAAGGTCTTCTCCAGAACCATTTGAAAGCATCAATTCTGCAGCACTCAATTTTCCTTGCAGGCCAACTAGCACCATATATTGCTAATGGAAAAATCATAGAAAAGTTGTGGATTGGCAGGCAGTAACTTTGGCCATTATCAATATCATTTTCCCTGCCCCCCACTAGCTCTGGCAACTGAAAGTGTCCCAAATGCCAGGATTCCTATGTATGTCTCTAGTCTAGACAATCTCCAAAGTTCCATACAACTCCAAATCCTACAAATTTAAACAAATGTGGGCTTCCTTATTCCCTGAGGCTTAAGGGACATGTTCAATGAAAGCAAATAGAGGTCAAGGAAAAGGGAATGGATACTAGAAAGATTTGAGGTTAGCTGGAGGCTTGAAGGGGGTTATTTTTTAATTATTGCTTAAGAAGCATTTTCTACATATGCAGGACTGGGAAAATTAGATTTACAATGACTAGAACAATGTACATGGAAAGAACAATGACCACAAAATAATTCAAAGTAAATGTGAATGGCTAATATGGAAAGGTTTTGTATGACTGAATGTGTATAATCTCTATCAAATTATTTGCCTTTTCAAAGAGAGGGGAGGGAAGGGAAGAAGAGAATATGGAACTCAAAATTTTAAAAATGTTTACAATTTTTGTTTACATGTAATTGAGAAAAATAAGAAAATAAATGTTGAGAAATTATAAAGAAAAATTTGTCCCCAAAGAAGAGACATACAATGACTTTCTCTCTTGCTCCACTGCAGAAATCAGAATGAAGCATTACATAGGATGTCAGATTTTGGGGGATGCATTGAACAGTTTTCCTGAAATTTTTTTCTTCTTCAAAAAAAATCATTTAATAAGTTATCTCTCTGGGAGGGGAAGGAGTTGAGTTGAGAAGAGGAAGATATAGGGGAAATCTAGCTGGTGGGGGAAAAAAGATAGCAAAAATTTGTTTCTTAAAAAAGAAGCATCCACTGAACTGTGTCCAGAATTGGTAAGGGAAATGCAAAACAAGTATAAGACATGATCTCAATCTTCAAGAAGCTTACCGTTTTTTTATCAGGAGCATCCTGGTAAAGGTGGTGTGTTGAAGTGGGATGATGGCTTCCATCTTTAAAAAATCTTAGTTCCAAAATTTTTAAGGCAGAATTATTTAGAAATTAAAAAGAGAAATTTCATTAACGGGGATTTATTAGATTCTGGATGAGATTATCTATAAGGTACAGTCTAGTTCTAAATCTGTAATCCTATGAATTGGTGATCTTTTTATAGGGAAAAAAGAGAAGAAATCTGGGAGGGATCACCCTTATCTGAAAATTGGTAAAGTGGCATATGTGCCTACTTTTTCTTTACTATTCCAAGTTAAGAATATAATTGAGGTTATCCCAAGGAAAGGGGCTATGACAGAGTTAGAAAGGATCCCTCACAGTTTAGTTACAATAAGGGGAGGTGAGAAGGAAGAAAAGTTTAGATTTCCCCTAAAAATGGACCTAAGATTTAAAAGTAGCTCTTGGATTCTACTTCCGGAAGTCAAGATGGCGGAGCGAGCATTAAAAAGCTGTAGCTCTCCCACATTCACCTCTAAACAACCCTAAAATAAGTGTCCCAGAAGAAATCCTGGAACAGCGGAACCAGATGTCTGTCTTTAGCCCAGGAGACTTGAAGGACTGGCAAGAAAAGTCGGTCTCACTCTGGTAAATGGAGGAAAAGGGGGGGGGGGATGTGCACATTCCATTACAAGAAACGTCCTGGCAAGCCAGCAGCAAGTCCTAGTGAAGCAAACCAGCTGGAGATCCTGAGCCCCAGGGTGGAGAAGGAGGCAAGCGCCAATACCAGGATCCCCCAAGTTCTGTAGCAGAGACAGGGGAACCACCACAAATTTCAATGTAGCCCAGGGCAAATGGCATCTTCCAGCTTTGTAAGAAAGTAGCCCTGAACTGCATGTGCTTCAGTGTAGCCCAGGTCAAACCCCCCCCCCCAGTTTTGTAAGAAAGTAGCCCCGAACTGCATGTGCCTCAGTGTAGCCCAGGGCAAACAAGAACCACCCACCACCCACCCCCAAAGATACAGAGAGCATCCAGACCTGCACGTGTTTCAGTACAGCCCAGAGCAAACTGACTTTTCAGCTGATAGACAAAGTACCCCAGACCTCCTGGTACTTTCGTGTAAGTCCCAGAGAAACCCAGAAAAACCCTACTGGGCTTTTGCACACCCCAGACATCCCCACTAGGATTCCAGCTCAGCAGCTTCCAGCCAGTGCTAGCTACCCCTTCAACACAGCACTAGACGAGTGTCCCCCGTGGACCTCTGGGTAATATCACCACAGCACCGGGTAAACAGCCTGCCATCACTGGACCAAGAAGCCTGAGACAGAGCCCCTTCTACCTTGGGAGCAAAACTCAAATTTAAGAGGAAAAAGGTCAAAAAAATAAAATTTCTTATTAAAGGCCTGAGACTTTTTCTTTCTCAAGTAAGGAAAGGTAAGGTAAAAACTTAGGTACTAGAGTAGAGAAATGTAACTATAGAAAGCATTGCATTTCTTTCTTCCTCTCTCTCCTTCCTGACTTCTTTCAAACATTCAGTTAAAAGATTTGGGTGAAATTTGCTATTCATGGATTTTTACACTCATTCAATTTTCCCATAACACTAAAACTTGTTTTTTTCCGTTAGAGAATGTGTAGTTGGTTAAGAATAATGAGTCATTGTATAACCATCAGGCAGAGTGTGAGTAAAGCCAGAAGCTCTTCAGCTCTAAGTGCTGATAACTTGCTGGTCATAGCCTCAATAAAATTGTTGCCTGTGCAGAGCCCTCCAATTCTGACCAGTGGTGAATGGGTGACATTGTCACCCTTACCTTTTGCAAGCTGCTCTGGCAAACTGCCACTCAGAATGGAGAGGAAGGGAAAGCCACTTACTCTAAAAGTATTCTGAAGCTAAAAATCAATGTTATTTCCAGTGCATGAATTTTTTGGGTTCCAAGAGTCATTCTTCCTCTCTCTGTCTAGTGTATTGCTAGTACTCATGGACTTTTTATGAAAATAATAAATGCTACTTTTTCTTGACTTCTCCCTGTTCCTCCATCTTACACTGAGAGGGAAACGGTCAGCTTTCCCTCTGAGAAATGGGATTCCTCCTTCCCTCTATCTCTTCGCAAATTTACTACCAATTGCAAACAGTTTGGATTGATGGATATAAATTTTATGTAACAACCATTTAAATAGCATAGTCAA
Organism: Pseudocheirus occidentalis; assembly: GCA_028646575.1. Taxonomy (NCBI): domain Eukaryota; kingdom Metazoa; phylum Chordata; class Mammalia; order Diprotodontia; family Pseudocheiridae; genus Pseudocheirus; species Pseudocheirus occidentalis. The sequence continues at coordinate 219,321,023 of CM053593.1, forward strand.
TGAAATGAAACAGGCAGGAATAATTCCTTGCAACTTGGTTGTAAATGGATGTTTTGTCCGGGTGAAAAATATCCTCTAATCAATTCCTAATTTTTTTTATTTAAATTTTTTTTAAAAATTCTCTTTATTTTGTTCCCAGGCAACTGATAACCTGAAGTCATGGCAGAGAAACCCAAACTTTACTACTTTTATGGAAGAGGTCGGATGGAGTCCATTCGATGGCTACTAGCAGCGGCTGGAGTTGAGGTTTGTTCTTTCTAGGGCCAAGTAGTACACAGGAGATTTTTTTCCTGTGTTTGGTTGTTGACTGAGTGGACTGAGAGGTAGCTAATATACTTGATCCAAACATTATGGAATGGATGATGGGTTCATGGTCTGGGATTTGGGGTAAAAGCTCTAGTTTTGAGTCACATGGTACTTTTCTTACTCTTAACTTGCAAGTTCTCTCAAAATTGGGAAGATATAATTTTTCTCCTTCCCTCTCTCAGTATTCTGAGACTGCCTTACAGTTTGAAAGCACGTACTTCACTATTACAGAAGACATTTTTTTCTTTTCAAAAAGAAGAAAAAAACCAAAAAATCTTGAATGAACAACAATTAATTCCGAATATGTATATAAGTATCCAGAGTCACAGATCCAAGTATGAGTTCTGCCTGGGAAACTCCTGTTTGTTTTGGTTCCAAAGGAAGGTTTATCAGGGAGTCTCTGACTTTTTGTGTCTCCTTGTTTCTGTGAGTCTCTGCCTTTCCAGACTCTGTCTTCCTCTTTCACTTCCCATCTTGCTCTTCCTCTCTCTCTCTCTCTCTCTCTCTCTCTCTCTCTCTCTTTCTGTCTCTCTCTCCCTCTCTCTCTCTCTCTCTCTGTCGTTCTTCATGTCTCTAACATGAAAACAATTTTTTTTTAATTTCTAGGCCCAGTTGAGGTAAATGAATGGAAAAGCATGCATTAATCATGTACTACCAGTCAAGTTTTGTGCTAAATGCTGAATATACAGTTGGCTGAGCAGGACGGTTCCTGCTCCCAAGGACTTCCCATTCTAATTGGGAAAGAGATCACATACATCAGAGTTCCACTGCAAGGAATATGGAAGCATCCAGTGGCCCTTAGGGTGTGATGGCAATAGCAAGGCAAGGCTGTTGTTTGGAGAACATTGATATAAAGATGCCAGACTTTTCAAATGACCAAAAATTCTCCCAGAATCCTCTAGTGTGATGGCATAATTTGAACTTTATTTGCTGGGACTTGAGAGAGGGAGAAACCAGAGGAGCTTGTCCTTCATTTTGTTTGCACCTTGCAGAAGACCAGGGCTCTTTCCACTGTACCATACTGTCTCCTCAAAGTAGTCCTGGTGGCATTCTGTAGTTCCATATATATATATACATACATATATACACATATTTACATACATATACATATGTATACACACATATACATGCAACTTGTTTCATCATCAGTTTTTTTGGTCCATGCTACTCCTGTACTGGGTCTCCTCAGGGAATAACTCTCTGCCTATAACACGAAAGGGACCATCGTAGAACCTAATGCCTGGATGCTTTTGCATACTAATGCTCCTAGTTGTGAGTCTGAAAAGCAGCTTCCCAAAAGGCAATGATATAGTGAAATCTTGCCTCATCAAATTGCTATAATTGTAGGTATCAATTGCTTGACCTCTGAGTCTCAATTTCCTCATAATAATAGCACCAACCTCCCAGGATTATTGTGAGGATCAAAAGAGATCACATTAAAGTGCTTTGAAAACCTTTAAGCTAAATATAGTTTTCCTTTCTTTTCCACAAGATGCTTTCTATGAATTCAGTGGTCCTTTGACTACAGTCAGTAGTTCTGTAGTAGTAGTTCTAAAACATGGGATTTCGTGCCATGCGGTCAGCATCCCACTTCTTTTTGGCTATTCCATGCATTGGTCCCTCTTCCCAAAAGTTTTGTCAGTTTTTCTCTTGGCTGTCTAATTGGGCGGGGAGTGGAATTCCAACACAGATTGCTTGCTTACTGAACTAAGTCAGCCCTTTTCTTGAATACCTTAATCATTAACTTTTGAAATAACCCCTAATCTTTGATCCTTTGATCTTGAGATCTTTGATAGAGATCATCAGTCACAGTCATCATTTTCATCAGTCTCTTTCCTCTTTGATTATCTAGGTTTTTGAGGGAGTTGCCTTTGTTTTGGCAGTATCCATTCTTCCTTTATTTTATTTACTTCTCAAGTACTCTATGGACTTTGATGCAGAAAGGCAGGATCCACTGCCAATTCTCCCTGTAGTCTAGTTTTATTTGTAATTCTCTCAATTTGGACTTTGTTCAGCATCTGGGGGGACCCAGCCTTAAGAAGTGGCCCTGTCATGTTCTGCCTTCTCAGACCATCTTACTCTATGCTATTGATTAAAACTGTGGTTCTATTCATTGTTAAGATTGTTTTTATATTGATTCAATTATGAGTGCAAGTTGAAGAAATGATAAGATGTAGTAATCATTTCCTATTGTAGTGAGTTAATGTAAAGAAGAAGCAGATGGGTAAAGATGGAGATTTCAAACTGTTTTTTTTACTTTTTGGAAAGGAGAGGGCAGGGCAATTGGGGTTAAGTGACTTGCCTAAGGTCACACAACTAGTAATTGTGTCAAATGTCTGAGTTTGGATTTGAACTGAGGTCCTTCTGACTCACTGCGCCACCTTGCCGCCCCTGAGATTTCAAACTCTTAACTCCAAGAGTCAGAGTACACCAAGGCTTTCTTTCTTTCTTTTTAAAAATTATTTATTTTATTTTTAATTTGTGGAGTAAAACAAGAATTTCCATAACATAAGACCTTTCTTACATTAGTAGCTGTCAACATGTCACCCGATAAAAAAAGTTTACATTCATAAAACACTTCACCTACAATATCTTGTTTAATTTTTCCAACATTGTGAGACAGGCAAAACAATGCCTAGCATTTATATAGCACTTTAAGGTTTATAAAGGGCTTTATATATGTTATCTCATTGCTCCTCAACCATCCTGTGAGGAAAGTGCTATTATTCTCTTTTTTATAGATGGGGAAACTGAGGCTCAGCAAGGTTAAGTGAATTTCCTCAGGGGTTGCATAGCTGTCAAGTACCTGAGACAGAATTTGCAACCCAAGTTTTCCTTTTTTTTTGGCTTATTCTTTTTTGGAGGGCAGTTGGGGTTAAGTGAAATGCCCAAGGTCACACAGCTAGGTTTTTTTTGGTGTGTTGTGTCTGAGGTCAGATTTGAACTCGGGTCCTCCTGACTCCAGGGCTATTGCTCTATTCACCCAGCCACACCTGAACCCAGGTTTTCTTGAATCCTAGTCAAGCATTCTAATCATTATGTCATGCTGCCTCTCTTCTTTCCCCATTTTATAGATAAATGGGGTTTCAGAAAGGTTAAATAACCTGTACAAAGTCACAAAGTTAATAAGCGGTATATTGAAACTTTGGTCTTCAGATTCTGCATAGTGTTCATTTTTTTAAAAAAAAGTTTTATTAGTTTTTTGCTTTTTACACCAGAGATATTCCTGATCTCCCCCACTCCCACACTGTTGAACCCAAAGTAAAAATCAAGCAAAACCATCTGATAGTTACTTCATCTTATTCTGTATACACTATTCTATTCCTATAGGTCTTTACCTTCATTGATGATAACAGATTTAGAGCTGAAAGGTCCCTTAGAGTTTATCTGATCCAGTCCCTCCTTTTACACTGGAGAGTCCTGAGGTTCAGAGAGGATCTAAGTTCAAAAGGGTGAGAGAGAGTATTTAAACTTAGGTCCCTCTGACTGCAGAATCCAATATTCTTTTAATCTCTCTACAAGAGAAAAGAGGTAGATTTCATCTCTCCTCTGGAGTCAAGATTGGTCATTGCCTTAGAGTTCAGATGTCTCAGCATTTTTTTTCATTTATATTATTGTGTGTTCTTTTTTTCACCTATAAATTAATTTATTTAATTATGATTTTCAACATTCACTTCCATAAACTTTTGAGTTTTACATTTTCTCCACCTTCTTTCTCCCTTCTTTTACTCCTCCCCAAGATAGCTTGCAATTTGATAAAGACTTTACATATACATTCTTATTAAACTTATTTTCACATTAGTCATGTTGTAAAGAAGAATTAGTATGAATGAGAGAAACCACAAGAAAGGAAAAAACAAAAAGAGAGAACAAATAGTATGCTTCAATCTGCATTTCAGACTCCATAGTTTCTTTCTTTAGATGTAGATAGCTTCATGAGTCTTCTGGAGTTGTCTTAGATCCTTGCATTGTTGAGAAGAGCTAAGTCTGTCAAAATTAGTCATAGCACAATGTGGCTGTTACTGTGTACGGTGTCCTCTTGTTTCTGCTCATTTCACCTGGTATCAGTTCATCTAAGGTTTTTCTGAAGTCCCCCTGCTCATCATTTCTTATAGCACAACAATATTCCATCACATTCATATACCAAAACTTGTTCAGCCATTACCCCAATTGATGGGCATCCCCTCAATTTACAGCTCTTTATCACCACAAAAAGAATTGCTATAAATATTGGTCCATTTTTGATTTTTATGATCTCTTTGGGAAACAGCCCCAGAAATGGTATTTCTGGGTCAAAGGGCATTCACATTTTTTAGTAGGTACTTAATAAATGTTTATTGATTGGTTATTGCTTTTTTGTTCTGCATTATTCTTTTTATGTAAACATATGTATATTTTTAACATTTGATTATAGAACTTTAAATTCTAGATTCTTTCCCTTCCTCCCTCATCACCCACCCCCACTGGAAGGACAAGCAACTCAGTACAGGCCATACATGTGTAATTACACAGAACATCTCCACAGTGGGCATATTGTGAGAGACTGACTATATGTCCCTCCTTCCTATCCTGCCCCCTCCCCATTCTATTCTCTACCCTGTCCCTGCCCCTTTACTGAAGTGTGTACTTCCAGTAACCCTCCCCCCACCCTGC
>CM053593.1:219326481-219376253 GCA_028646575.1 Pseudocheirus occidentalis
AAGCAAGATGACTATAAAAGCTGTAGAGACACGAACCCTCCGTTTACCTGCTTTCACTAGTTATAATAATTTTGCCTCCAAACTTATCCTTCTGTCACTGCAGCCTTTGGCACTGACAGTCACCTCCATGAAATCCTCCCCTCCCTGGGCTTCCAGGACACCTCAGTATCCTCCCTTTTTTCTTTCCTAACCACTACTTCCCTGTCTCCTGAGCTAACTCAGTTTCCTCTTCTCAATCACTAAACATATTCATGACCAAAGTCACCACTGTCTATTCTCTATCAATACTTTCTCTCTCTCTCCCTCTGACATTATTCACTCCCACCCTTCAATTCTCTCTCCACAGACATCTCCTAAAGCTATATCATAGTTTCACTTCCTATGCTTGCCTTGTCAAGCATCTCTATCAAACATCTCTACACGGGTGTTCCCAAGTACCTCAAACTAAAAATGTAAAAGTTGCCGTCTTGTCCCTAATAAAATCTTCCTACTGACTTCTTAATTTCTAAGAATGGCAGCACCATTCTGCCCTACACCAAGCTATAGAACACCTGGAATAATTTGGGACTCGTCCCACAGACAAGTCAGAAAAGCCTTACTGAGTATTCATCTCTAGTGTCTCCTCTCTGCCCCAGTTTTTCCAATGACACCATGACCACCTAACTTAAAACCCTCTAATCCTCAAATATCCTCATCCAGACTAATATGGCAGCTCACCACACTACCTGCATTACCCTGCTAATTACTGCTATGTCACTTTGGCTAAGTCACTCATTTGGGGGCCTCAGTTTCCTCATCTGTAAAATGGGAGAGTTGGCCTAGATGATCTCTGAGATGTTAAGTCCTGGGATTCTGTGAAGATGAGGAGAGAGTCTGAGGGAATCACCCGCAGGTAAAACTCCTTCAGAAGAATAAGGGATTAGTGGAAGGAGGAAACCTTGGCCTCAGATACAGGAGCTCAGAATGACACCAATGTAGTCACCAATTCAAGTGAGTCAGACTAGACCTAGACCCCTTGGGATCACTTCAGACATCTGGTTTCTTAAGCATTTACCTGGTTTCTTAGGCATTTGCCTGTCTTCTTGGTAAGTTTGAGAAAATGTGTTCTAGTATTTTCCCACTTTTAGATTCTGATGTTACCAAATTCCTTACATTGTGCTTCTGAATCTTTGACACATCTGGAGCCTCTGGTCCCTCTTTGCTTCCCTGACACCTTGATCTAGCTGTGCTGATGACTCCTGAGTCCACCCCCATACCTTTGACTGCCTTACTGGGCCCAGCCCTTCCTACCAGGATGACAGTCTACAACATGGTTCTCTGCCCAGCTCCAGAGGCCAGGCATGATGGGTCAAACTTCACCATCTGCAGTGGCATCCTATCTTTCTCAGTGCTTCAAAATCTCTCCAAAGCCCCCAGCTCAGCCCATGACTCTCCATTGCTGTTTAGATAAAGAACAATTTCTTTACCTAGGAATCAAGGCCTTCTCCACCTTTGTTCCCATTTCCCTTTCTAGTATTCTCTTCCACTTTTGCCCACATGAACCTCAGCCCAAACCAAAGTCTGCTGACAAAAACCTTAATTCCTCCTTGTGCCTGTCCTTTTCTGTGGTCATTCTCCAACAGACATGAATTCTCTCCCTATTACCGGAGAGGTACTACCATCCTCCGGGTCATCTCACCTCACAGTCTCAGTGTTATTCTCACTCTCATCATCCATATTGAATCTGTTGCCAAAATGTGGCAATTTACCTTTGTAGCATTTGGAGTATACCCCATTTTCTCCTCTCACCCTGCTACAGTCTTGATGCAGGCCCTCAGCACCTTCCACCTGTACTGTTGCAACAGCTTACTTGTGGGTCTGCCTGCCCCAAGTCTCTCACCACTCTGGTCCATCCTCCATTCAGCTGTCAAATGCATCTTCCTAAAGCAAAGATCTGACCATGTTACCTACCTGCTCGATAAACTCCAGTGGCTCCCAATGATCTCCAGTACCAAATTTAAAAATCCTGCTTGCTCTTCAGGGTCTTTCACACATTGGCCCCTCCTACCTTTTCAGTCTCCTTACCTCTGACTCCCCTCTCCCCGACCCATGTACTCTGTGACACAGTAACACTGGCTTCCCTGCTGTCTCTCCCACTAGACCCTCCATCTCTCAGCTCTGGACATTTCCTCTGGCCATCCCCGTGTCTGGAATGCTCTCCCTCATCATCTCTGACTCGTGGCTTCCCTGGCTTTCTCCAAGTCCCAACTAAAATCCCATCTTCTACAGGAAGGCTTTCCCAGGTCCCCTTTATTCTAGTGCCTTCCCTCTGTTCCTTATTTCCCAATTATCTTGAACGTTTCTTGTTTGTGCACAGTTGTTTTCATGTTTTCATCCGCAGAGACTTTTACCTTTCTCTATATCCCTCATAGTTAACACAGTATTTGGCACATAGTAAGAGCTTCATAGATGTTTGACTAACTTGTAGTTGGGAGGCTGCTTAAATACCATGTAGCTTGGGTGATTGGGGGCAACACCTGTTCAGTTCATCCTTGGCTGATACCAGGGTGTTCTGGAGCTGTCAGTTGGGTTAAGCAGCCATCATCCAGCTAGGACTGGGAGATCCCCCTACTCAGGGATTTTCCTTGCTCAGGCCCTGAAAGACTGTCTCTAGAAGGCCCCTTCTTTCTTACCCAGCCCTGGGGAGCAGGTGTTACCCATGGCATACTCTTCCTCCAGAAGGAAGGAGTGCAGGGGACAAAACTCAAAAGGGGGACAAATTCCTGGAGAATGGCTCTAGATGAGGTTAAGATCTCAAAGAGAGTGTGATGGGCCACGTCAGGTGCCAAGCCAGGTTATAGGGGCAATAATATGCAGTGTACCAGAGGGGCTTTTATCTGCCTCCCTACAATACTTACACTTGCTGAAAGAGGATTGTGTACCATCCCACACTCCCTGTCCATGACATAGAATCTCCTACTTCTGTTGTGTCATTTTAGAGGCCCATTGCTCCAGAACTGGGCTTCAGGGAGAGCAGCAGCAGTGTGGAGACTGGAGATGACAATGAAAGACTAGGGGAAGTAGAGAGTGTAAAACCTTTTTGATCCAGGGGAATTGGGGATAGGGGAGCATCAAGCCTGCACCTCTTTTTTCAGTTCTTTAACAAGGGATCATGAAGATAAGAGAAAAGTCATCCCGGTTCAATCCCCTTGCTTTCTCCAGCCCAGTATCTACTTCAAACCTGCCTTTGAGGAAGGGATGTAGAGACCTTCCCTTATCCCATCATGATGTTATTCATGAAAACCAGGGGGGGTGGTCCCAAGTTCTAGCTTCTCTTAAGGACTTGCAATCATACCTGGGAAATTAAGCCAGGAAAACCAACCCCTTACTGCCCCAATAACAGCCAAATTGAAACCTTAACAGCAACTTAAGTAGACTCTGTGAAACTGTTTAGCAGAACAGAAATGCTTAGAAAGTAGTGAGAGACCATGGCATTTCTGACCATGGCACCCCCTAATCAATAAACTCTAGTGACTCCCTATCACCTCCAGGATCAAATATAAAACTCTCTACCTGGCCTTCAAGGCCCTTCACAACCTGTCCCCCTCCTACTTTTCCAGCCTTCCCAGGCACCCAGGACTCAGCTATCCAGTGACACTGGCCTTGCTCTTCCTCCCATAAACTACTCCATTTCCCCGTACCAGGAACATTCTGGCTGTCCTCCTGCTCAAAAAACTATTTCTCCTTACCTCTGCCTCCTCACTTCCCTGATTTACTTCCACTATCAGTTCAAATCCCACCTTCCCCTCCTTTCCTGATCCCTCTTAATGCTAGTGCCTTCACTCTGTTTATTATGCACCATTTATCCTGCAAACATCTTGTTTCTACAGTTGTTTACATTTTTTCTCCCTCATTAAATGGATGTCCTAAGAGCAGAAACTGCTTGTCTTTCTTAGCATTAGCCCAGTGCCTGGCAGATAATAGGTGTTTGATATCATTATTCATAAACTTACTAGGGCCCTCCGCAAATTTGGCCAGGGTTGGGGGAGGGATAGTTTTTTTTGTTTCTTTGTTTTAATAAATTAATTTATTTATTTTCTTGTTTACATCATCCATTTCCACAAGATTTTGAGTTATAAATTTTCTCCCCATCTTTCCCCTACCCAACACCTTAAAACAGCCATCCTCCAATCTGTTCTCTCCTATGTCCTCTCCCTTGCCACTCTGACTTTCCGGTAGGGCAGGATGGATCCCCCTACCACAGTGCCTGTATATCTTAATTGGAGGGAGGTATAATTTAAGAAGTCCCTGAACCCTGAGAAAAAGGGAGACGGAAAGCAAAGGACTAAGGAAGAGTTAGTTGGGAGGGGAGCCTGAAAAACAGTTTCATCTAATGTTCATCTATCCGAAAATTATCCTGTCCCAAGCCCTTAATTTGATCTGGGTCTAGAGAGAAGAGGGCTCCCATTAGGGACCCAGCTGGGCTCCCTGAGAAGCTGCTGCTCTGTACTTACCTGCCATGTGTCTGCCTGCAGTCATCTGGGAATTCAGTAACAACAGGGTCACAGCCAGAATTTGTATCCAAAAGCCTGTGGGGAGCAAGACACACACTATCCTGGAGACAAGATGAGGTTAAGACACTCAGAGAGATATAACAGTCAGGATGGCCCTCATTTCATGGGAATTGCCCCACACATCTCCCAGACTAAGAACTGATAGACTCTTTTTAACACCTCAGGGTGGGACAACCTCAGAAAACCAATTAGTATTAGGAATGAAGAGCATCATTAGTTCCCAGGCTTTCTTTTGCAGGCTCTCTTCTAATACTTAAATGTTTTTATAGTTAAAAAAAGTCAAAGTCATAGAAGCTCAGGTAATAATGGGGCCCCAGAGTCATGTCTTACCTGTACTGTTGCAACAACCTGGTCTCCCTGCTCCCAGCCTAGTTCACCTCACTCCCCAGGCTGCCAAAGGAATATTCCTAGAGCACAGGACAGATTGTATTGATTCCCTACTGAAGACCCTCTAGAGGTTCCATCTTGGCTCTAGAGCAGGCCTATACAACATGGGGACTGCAGGCTGCTTGCAGTTCACCAAAGAATTACAGGCAGCCTGTAAAAATGTAGATTTGCCAATGCATACTCTCTCCTATTCATCTCATGACCCATGGCAACCAACCACTGTCACTCTGTCTCTAGTCTAATCTATCTGTGGCTTAAAGACTTTTACAAGTTGTGCAATTCTGATCTAGGGAGGTAAAACCAAGGTGGTGAAGTAAAGGCAGGGATTTTTCAGAGTTGTGCCCCATACCCCTCCAAATACCTTTTTAAAATTACTTAAATCTAGAGCAGAAAAACCTACAGAAGGATGGAATGAAACAAATTTCCAGCCCAAAACAACTTGGAATTTCAGAAGAAAATTATGTGGTTTGGGATGCTTTTGTCTATAACCCCAATTTGTAAAAATCTCCCTTATGTTCAGGTACCTATGTATGTAACATCAGTTTGTAACAAGCCTGTGTAATTAAGTTGTAAAAGTCACACTTTCCCCCTGCCATAAAGGCATAAACCCTGCTTCTCCCCTTCCCCCAGCCTGAAAGTCTTCCCTTAGCTAGAAATTTGCCTAGAAACAAGCCCCTGGGAAAGTCTCAAAAGTTTCTATAAACAAACCCTTAAAGCCTTGAGCAACATTATCAGGAGATAACTCTGTCTCAATATGGTACATCCTGAATTCCTAATCAATTTATTTCTCAGACTTGGAAACAATCAAAACTATCCCCCCAAAAGCCATATTGAACATATGTCATTTGTCCTTGACCATAAGTGGCCTGTAACGTGTCAAGCTCAAAACCACACCTCTCTCTCGCCCAACCCATAGGAATTCACCAGTGAATCATGGGAAATTCGCATGCACAGTTGTTAAAAAAGTGCATGTCCCTTTAAGCACTGACCACTCCTAAATCACTCCCCAACTCCTCCCCAACTCCACCTCTGCCCACCTAATTAGCATAATTAGCCTTTGACTGACAGTTTTAGGGTTATAAATCCTGTCCCTCAAGCCCAAGCTCTTTTCAGGCTATCTCCTTAACCTTTTCCTGCCTGCCACAGAGCGTAAAACTTTATAACTCTACCTTAGATCCCTGCTCTTTTCAGGTCTCCCCTATTTCTCCTGCCAGCTACTAAGCCAGCATATCAATAAATTTTATAACTTTACTAAAGACAGCTTGGGCCCTATTGAATTTCTTTCCAGACAAGAACCCAATAGGGATTCATATGAGATTCCTTAAACACCCAGCACTTACAAACCTCTTCAGAAAAGATCTGTTTTACCAGGGTGAGAAAGGAGTCCAATCCAGTCCAGGCTGTGTCAGTGTCAGCACAGACCTGGAGCAGGCCTCACAGTGACTGAATCACTGGCAGTAGTAACAGTTTCCAGATTTCTCAGCAAACAGAAAGAGGATTCACAGGCCCTGAATATCAGCTTCACCTACTTTTCCATGTGACTGATGGTCAGCCTTGCTCCCAATCAATCAGTCAACAATTATTTATTAAGTGATTACAAAGTACCAGAGACTACAATAAATGCTGTGAACACAAAGACAAAGACAGACACTGACATATTTAGTGCCAGCATTTTCACAGTCAAAAAATATAAAGCTAAATCTCATCATTTTAAATGTGAATACACTGAGCAATCCAATAAAACTGGAGAGTGTGAAAGATTGGGTAAGAAAACAAAGCCTACCACCCTGTTGCTTACAAGAAACACTACTAAAAAGCAAAGAAATATATAGAATAAAAATAAAGGTTAATATTTCTCTAACTATACCAAATAATCATGATAAAAATGGACTTCCTTGCTTTATGCATAACATAATTGGAATGTCCTCTAGAGCTGTTTCTCTATTATAGAGAATGCTAGCACTTTGGTTTTATCAGTTGATTTTTCTTAATGGCATTTTTCTTTGCATTAATCTAAGTCCTTGTATCCAGCCATTTTCACTGTCATGCTGAAAGTATTAAGCTCATTTTTACTTTGCTGTTACTTAGGGATAAACTTTGCTAGCTTTCCTATTACAGGTGAGCTTGAGAGGATTTTAATAAAGCTGGGGTAATTGCTACCCAGCCCTAGACATTATAGGAAACATTATGGAATAGGAGTGGTGGAGAAAGTGTTTTCTCCGTTCCTCCTTCGAAGGAAGGTCAGAAGTTGCTATTGTGCTAGAGAGACAAAGAGGGCTGATCAAGGATGCAGTTTCTTATGTCTTATGACTGATCTTAATGGACTGAAAAAACATGCCCAGAATCAACCTTCCCTAATCCCTCTCTCACTTTTCCATCTCTGACTGAGACAGGGATCCTAAATCAACAAGTACCACTTCTTTTTCTAGCTGATAATCATGGAATCCTTGAACTTTCTGATCACACAGCAGGAGCTGAGGCATCCCCTGTTCTGTAGAAGGAGTCCTCTGGGCTATAACAGAATTGCCTTCCATTTAGGGGTATTTTGTAGGTAGAAAGTATCTGATAAGAACCTTCTGACGCTCTCCATCTATCTCCCTTATAGCCTGACCTGAACTGTCACCTGGAGTTTCCAAAAACTGTCTTTGGGATCAATAACTTAATTGACATCTGTCAGAAACTTGTACTTTTTCATGATTACAGCCTGCACAATCTTTCTAGCTGTGTATTTGATGAATACCACCCATTTCTGGGGGTTGAGCCTAAGACAAGAGCGTCCCAGGGATCACCTGTCAGGGCCAGAGCAGTAAAAACAGGAAGACAACAGGAACTCTCAGTCCCAGGAGAGTAGGGTGCTTTTTTTAACAGAACCCACAATTCTAGTCAGTCCTCATGATTGCTGTGGATATATGGTTCAGGCAATGCCCCATGTGACCAATCATCCAAACTATAAATAGAGTAACTAATGTTTAACACCAAAAACACAGGTGCTCAGTCAGCTATCACCACATCATCCATATGTAGAATCATTGGTTGCAGCAAATGGAGAAGTTTAGAATTCTGTGGATAAATTCACTTACCATGGCAGTATAACTTTCCAGGGATGTACACATTGATAATTGCCAGAGTAAGCTCAGTGTTTGGGAGGTTCTGAAGGAAAGTGTGGGAGAGAAGAAGTATTAGACTGACTACCACACTAAAGGTCTAGAAGGTCTAGAAATCTATCTTGCCCTACAGGAAAATAGAAGTGGGGGATTAAGAGAAGGGAGAGTGATAAAAAATGTGCAGAATGGTGGAAGGGGTAATCAGAATGCACGCCATTGTGGGGTGAGGGGAATGAGAGGGGTGGGGAGAAAATTGGAAGCTCAAAATATTGTGGAAGTGAGCACTGAAAACTAAAAATTAATTAATTAGTTAATTATGAAAAAAACTAACCAAAGATTTAGAGCCTGCAAAGTCCACGATGACAATGATAACACCATGCCCTAGATCAGAGCACTTGAGCACATTGAATGTAGCTCCCTTGTCTGAGCTGCCCCTGTGATTCTTGAAAAAGGTAATACCATGAAAAAGCAGTGTCAGGACTCCAGACCACAGTCATTGATATTCCATGAATATATACATAAAGTCTAATACCAGTCCAGAAAGTAAAGCTGTAAGAATAAGTAGACAAAGAAACCCTGAGTATAAATAAATGCTAGTGTGCTGAGAATCCAACTCAGAAGAGAAGAACTCTAAAATAGATTGAAAAAAATACTGCTTGGTGTTTTGGTGAGAGGTCAGTTGCAATTCCTAGAAGAAATGATGCAAGAATGTTTAAAAGCATTTTTAAAAAATAGTTTAAGGTGACATTGAAAATGACAGAATAATGCTAAAGTAATAAATTAGAAAAGAAGATTTGTAGGAAAAACTTGGAGAATCAACTGCTTAACATAAGAGGTGCAAAAAGTTCCCAAATAACTTCTTCATTGGGCTGGCAATATCTCTTCATGTTTGATCTGGAAATCTCTTAAAGTGGTTTGAGATCTATGAAAAACAGTCCTAGTGCCCAGTTGTAAAGTTGAAGAATCTACAATTGGAAAACTTACCTGCCATTATTTATTTATCCCTGAATGCTGATGAGCATGAGCTGCAATAATTCAGCATCATGGATTAATGAACCATGGAAGTTTCCTGCTAGCCAAAGTGTATGGTTTACTGAGAGTCTTTCCTATATCCAGACTGTGGGGAAAACTGGGGGGCACTGGAATCTTTCTGTGCAATGGAGACTGAGGCAGGGTTTTGATAAGAAAACCTACACTAACTTTCTCACATAGAATTATACATTTTTCCAATCAAGCATGAAGTGACTGGGTATTCAGCAAAGATGACTTCCCTGAAATGCCATAACATGATTTTTCTATTATTGGTTTCCTTTCTGGTACCTTTGAAGGCAAACATCTCTTGATTGGGTAGGAAGAGGCAACTAGGTTTGTAGACATATGATTAATCCATGATGGAGTTTGAATTTTCTAGGCCATTAGTGATGTTGGAAATTACCATCCCCTCCCCAATGTGGACAATTTTGCAAGTTCCAAATGGAGCATGTTGTCTTTCATCATCATCACCATCACCATCACCAACACCATCAACATCTGGAGTTAGTTGTTTCTCAGTCCTCTATCTGGTCAGCACAGGAATCTGCCATTTCAAATGAGCCCATGGAGGGGAGGGAAATAGAAGCTTTTGCGTGTGAGGGTTACAACACTCCAGATGTCTCACCAATATTCATCTATTCTTTATCTCCACTCTCTCTTTATCTCCCCTCAAGACCACAAAAAGGATACAAATTTTAGTAGAATTTTATCAAGGCTTTTAGGCGTTGCAGTAATTTTAAAATTGTCTCTCCTGAATCTGCTTTCCAAGTCAGTCATTTTTCCAGTGAGATATTTCACATTGTATTCTATTTTTTTCATTCTTTTGGGGTTTCTTAATAATTTCTTGCTTTTTCATAGTCATTAGTTTCCATTTACTCTAATCTAATTTTCAAGGAATTATTTTCTTCAGTGAGCTTTTGGACCTCCTTTTTCATTTGGCCAATTCTGATTTTTAAGACATTCTTCTCCTCTTTGGCTTTTGGGACTTCTTTTGCCATTTGGGTTACTCTATTTTTTAAGGTGATATTTTCTTCAGTATTTTTGGGTCTCCTTTACCAAACTACTGACTGATTTTTCATGATTTTCTTACATCACTCTAATTTCTCTTCCAGTTTTCCCTCTACTTCTCTAACTTCATTTTCAAAATGCTTTTTTGAGTTCTTCCAACCTGTGCCCCATTCTTGGAAGCTTTAAGTGTGGGAGCTTTAACTTTATTGTCTCCTGGTCGTATGTTTTGATCTTCCTTGTCACCAAAGTAGGATTCTATAGTCTGAGATATTTTCCTAGTGTTTGCTCATTTTCTCAGCCAAATACATGACTTGTTAGCTCTTTGTTAAGGTGCATTCTGCTTCCATTATACAGGCTGTACTGTCCCAAGCTTCAGGGGTTTTGTGCAGGTATTTTCAGAGATACTTCTAGGGATCTGTACATTTTCAGTTCTTCCAAGGTGGTATGATCAAAGGAGAGGTGTTTACTCCTCTCCTGGCCCAAGCTCTGGTCTGTGAGTGATCACAAAGACTCTTTTCTGCCTTGGAACTGTCAGGAGAATTCCATCTTCACTGCTGCCACAAGTTCTACCATGCCAGTGCTCCTCCTTGCCCCAGGACCACCACTCAGGACTAAGACCCAGATCCACTTTTCCTGTGCTCTGTTGTCTGTAAAGATATTAGTTCTCTTCCTCTGGGCATCGGAGCTGAAGACCCAGCCCATGTGCTGCTGGTCCAGGTTTATGTGGCCTTATCTCAATATTTTATTAACTCAGCCCTACTTTAAAGGTCCCATAAAGTGACAAAAACCATATGAGAAGAGGGAAAAGGAATTACATGGAGGAGTAGACTAATATTAAAAAAAGAGATGGGTCATTGGATAGAGAAATAAAATAACATTGCATTTCTTTTGTGTATTATCTGGATAGGGTTTTATTTGTATGTACTTTTTAATTTTTTAAATTTTTCACTTAAACACGAACAAAAATTTTTCTATATACATATTAGAAAACAAAAGAGGATTGAATATGAATTGTGACACTCCATTTCATATTGCTTTTCAAAACCAGTCTATAATAAATTTTGTATATGACTTTCAAAACTGCCCTTTCTGTCTGTGCTTCCTTCTGAGTTTCCTTCTGTTTTCTTCCGTGCATTGGACAAAATGTTTCGATCACCTTCTTTTTCTATATCAGTATTGCTAACTCTTCTTTCCACCTCAAACACAAAGCCCCCTCAACTAAGAAATAGAAGGAAAGAAAGAATAAAATCTTGTAACAAATAAGCATAACTCAAGCAAAATGGTCATGGTCAAAAATGGATGTCTGTTTCTGTACCTTGAGTGCAATACATCTCTATCTATGATGTCTGTTTCTGTACCTTGAGTGCAATACATCTCTATCATGAAGAAAGAAAAAAGCATAACTCAAGCAAAATGGTCATGGTAAAAAATGGATGTCTGTTTCTGTACCTTGAGTGCAATACATCTCTATCATGAAGCGAGTAACAGGTTTTATCGTAGGTCCTCTGGAGACATGACTGCTCAGTGCTTTGACTAGAGTTCTGAAACCTTTCGAAGTTGCTTTTCCTCACAACATTGCTTATTTGGTAGAAATCCTTGTCTTGGTTCTGCTAACTACTCTGCTCCAATTCACACTACATAGAACCATCTGAAATGGCCTTTGGCATAATTTCTTATGGCTCAGTAATATTTCATTAATTCTTGTATCACAATTTTTTCACTCATTACCAATTAATAGGGAACCCAGTCTTAGATCAGAATTCATCTATTTTTTTCCTTTTAATTCTCCCTTGAGGATCAGGAAAATTCTTTTCTCTCTTCCTTCTTCTTTTCCTCATTTCCCTCCCTATCCTTTTCTTCCTTCCTTACATTCCTTCTCTTCCTTCTTTCCATCATAAAGGCCCCCTTGGCTAGCAGGTAAGGTGATCTCTTTGGTGTGGATTCATGTGATTATACTTCTTAAATAGCAGTATACATCTAAGGAGATTTACAAGGACCTGGTACAATAGCTGTCCCTCATGCAGTCATGGCCCTCATTCCAAAGGGCAAAACCAGATATGTTTCTCAAACTTTCAACAAGAAGATATGTTGCTGTCAGTGATCCATATTATCCCTGAAGGGCTTCCCTGTCCTAATTCCTATTCCCCTGTTGCCTATACCCAACAATGGAAACAACCGTATTTCTGTTTCTGTCACTGCACAGCATTTCTTCCCAGGCTTGACCTATAAGATGTCCTTCAAAATAAGTGCAATCCCCATTTATTCATGAATGAACTAAAAGGACAGTTGTCCAAAAGGTATTCTCTCTGCCCTCAGTAATCTATCTGAAGTTCATTTCCTCTCTTCTACCTGCTCTGCCCCATATGCCGAAATTGTCGCTTTCACTTACGTCTGTTTTGTTGCTGGTAACCAAACTGCAGTCAGACTTATGGATTCTAAATATACAGTTGGTTCAGTGCATAATTTTAGTCTAATACAGAAAACAATAGGATTCCTGACTTCACCTGGAGTCTTTATCCACAATGATTTCTCTGTGAGATATCAGTGTATTATCTTCTTCAAACTTCTAAACTTTAAGGCTTCCATAATCCTTATTAGGTAATTACTAGAGAAAATAACCTGTAGGCCCATTTCACTGGACTAGTGGTCCTTTCAGTCTAATAAAATCGTATTTATAAGGTGCTTAGCTCAGTGCTTGGCACACAGTAGACACTTCAGAAATACTTATTGCTCCTCCACTTTCTTTCCCTTTCCAGTCTTCAGACTCCTACTTCTGTTCTCATTTGTCTAGCCATAGATCAATGATCGCCGGCCAGCCTTTTGGATCTGACCATCCTCCAAGTTCAGAGATCTTAAAAAGAAAAGGATGGCTGCTTTGATGAATCATATTCCCTGTAAAACAATAACTTCATGATTCCCTCAGATGGTCACTTGAGGGTGCCCAAAGGACTTCTGCCCACTTCCTGGTCCCACTCTGGTTCATAAAAGCAAAGTGGGAACAATATTCTTTTGTGGAAGACATTTTTTAAAAAGTTGGCTACTCCAAACTGACCTGCTTTGGCGAAAAAAGCATCATTTCTCCTGCCCAACGAGTTTGGTCTTTGAATTTGTCAATGAGTAATACACACATCTGCTGTCCACCACAAAGTCCTTTTGGAAATTTGCATAATGAATTCATTCAATTCTGTAAATATTTCATTTATTACTATGCTCCTTTTTATGGACATTTTTGTTATTGACACTCTGTCTGCCCTCTGTAAACTACTTGAAGATTCTTGATGAGTAAAAACCTCCCCTTGCACTTTTGCACACTACACAGTCATAGCCAAGAAATTCCTCAAGGAATTCATTGCTGGCTGTGGATTGCCACTCACTTTAAGCAGGAATAATTATACACATCTCATTGGTCAGACATTTAAAATATTTATATATGTATATAATATCCTATGAGCATATATAAATATTCAGTGTAAATATAATATCAACATTATGTATTTGAATATTTGACTTACAAAATATGTGCCACTAATTAATATGTGTTACATATAAAAGAACTACAGGTTAGCTACCATCCACAATCCAACAGAGCTACAGAGCACAGAAATTCCAATATGAACACGCTTGGCCAAAGTTTGTATAGGAAATGGGCTTCAAAGGACCTTCTATCACAGAACTAATTGAAGGTTGCCTTTTTATAGGAAAGGAAAGAAAAAGACAAATATTTGTACTGTTTAACTACATTATGCCTAGATCCTATAACATTGGCAATAATCTTACCCAGACTGGAGTGTGATCTGGACTCACACTTGGGAATTGTATCCCTGTGCTCTATGTGACTCAATGTGGGCTAACATATTTATTTTCCTTTTATACTCATCTCTGTGTTTTTATCTTTATACACCCTGAGGATGTATCTATAAGCTAGATTGATAATACTTCCCTGAAACTGACCCAGGTGAGGGGGAGGGTCAGAGAA
This sequence comes from Pseudocheirus occidentalis, assembly GCA_028646575.1. Taxonomy (NCBI): domain Eukaryota; kingdom Metazoa; phylum Chordata; class Mammalia; order Diprotodontia; family Pseudocheiridae; genus Pseudocheirus; species Pseudocheirus occidentalis. Next base: position 219,340,542 of record CM053593.1, read on the forward strand.
GGGTGTTTGTACTGGTATCCTCCAGTCAATCCCATGTCAGAGCATGACTGGCTCATCTGACTGCAGTTGCCAGTGTCATCTGGTGCTTCTATTTTTAAGAAAGTGCAGGCAAGTGAGCAAATGCTGGAGAGCTCCCTGGCAAGGTACTTGGTGTTTCATTCTAAAGACAACAGGGAAGCACTGGAGGTTTTTGAGCACAGAAGTGCTACAGTCAAACTTACTAGACTTCAGCAATATCATTTAATCACTTTTGTGCATTAGGGATTCAAGAAGGGAGAGAAATTCAGGGCAAGGAGATCAAGTAAGAGACTATTATAATAATCCAGGGAATAGGCAACTTCTGAGGTCCTTATATCCATGAGATAATAGGAATTCTGCTCTCTTTTTCCATCAGGAAAATCTATGGATTTGAAGAGAGTTTTCAAATTAAACTTCTGTCTAGGAACTGATTATGTAGTGCAGTCCTGATCCAGATTGGTTCTCCCATCTCTGAGGTTGCCCAATCATGGAGCACATAAGAGAGCACTATTTATTATTCTGGAGGTTTCTATGGACTGATGATCATCCTGATTGCCATTCCTATGTCCCTTGTCCCTTCTTTGTCCCTTGGATGTAGTGTATGTGGACAAAAGTTCTGATGATGACTCCAATGGTGTTGAATTCCCTGATGGGTCCAGGTAGATACAGCCCAGGTAAGTATAGAGCAGTCGCCCCACATACAGCCTAGGTGAAAAAATAAGAGAAATTTTCCTTTCCATGTGACTCAGACCAAAGAAGGACTGAGAGCAGGCTGGCACTTGGCAGAATCATCCTTTTCTTATGCTCTCCTCCTACCTTTAACTCATCTTGCAAGTGTACCTTTGCTTTCCCTTTCTTTCTCCATCCCTAAACCCATCCCTTCTCATGGGATGTGAGTCTCTAACCTCCCCATCAAACTTCCACCTCAACTTTCCTATCTTCTCAAACACGTCCACATGGATGGCCTAATTTGTTAAACTGATTTGAACTTTGGTATTTATGGGGGAAGAGTTTTCCTGTTTTGCTTATCCCTCCCTGGAAAAAGTGGAGAATTTTAAAGCCTTGTACAAAGCCAAGGTATTTCGGATCTATCCCTAGATTTAGGGTTAACATAGTAATGGCAGGTAGATGTGAGAAAAGTCAAAGGCAAACTATGAGTTAGGGAGACCAAGGGGACTGAGAGAAGTGGGATTTCTTTCATCTTCAGGATACCTTGTTAATGGACTGAAGAATTATTTCAGGTCCAGTGTCCACTAAATCTCCACTTCTTTGTTCCAGTCAGAGATCATTTCCTGTTGTGACTGACAGATACACATCCTTACCCCAAATCAGCCACTACTATCACCTCTCTCCTTGCTACTGCTTCCTGAACCCAGGATCTGGATCATTGGCTTTCTTCCACGAAGACAGCACCAACCAACCAGTCAATAACCATTTATTAAGTACTTCCCATGTGTCTGGCAGTGTCCTTACTGCTGGGGATAGGAAGGGAAAAGACCCAAACTCATTCTGCCCTCAAGGGGCTTAGAGTCTCTCAGAAGAGACAGTTTATACAGATAGAACTATACAAAGTACAAGCTAAATGAGAGAGAGAGAGAGAGAGAGAGAGAGAGAGAGAGAGAGAGAGAGAGAGAACATGGAGATGAGAGATGGAATGTGGTATAGGGACAGCAAAAGATTAATTTAATGAGACCATAAATTTCCTGGAGGGGAGTAATGTATATAATGAAAGTGGAAAGGTAGGTTGATCCACATTGTCAAAAATCTTCTGTCCTCAAAAGGGAACCATCTGGGCTTTGACTGAAACCCCATTAAACCAGAGCTAGGTTTGCAGGTAGCTAATGACCAAATCAAAGGCCCTTTAATGCTATCCCAGACATTTACCCTACAGTCTGTCCTGGCCCCCAGCCTTGTCACCTCCTCCCCGATCAGGTTAATCATCTACCTTGGAGCCATCATTCATGATGTATCTAGGAAACCCTTCAATTTCTTGATGCAGCAGTACAACCCTCCAAGTAGAATGTCACATGCAACTGGGATTGCCAAGGGCTAAGCCTGAGACAGGGAGCTGTCTCAGGTAGAATTGTCAGGTCCTGAGCTAGGGAAACCCAGTAGTGGGATCTCAGCCTCAACAGAATGATGTCTGTTTAGACAGTTCCAAAGACTCAGCCTGGCCTAGAGTCAGCAATTAGTGGAATGAAGAGGCAGTGTTCCAATGTAACCAGTCATCCAAAGTAGAAATGTTTATTAAGAAACCGTTCTCCACTCAGTGGGTGGAGAATACCACTCAGAGGGTCTGGGGAATACAAAGGATCAGAGACAACCTGACCCACATGAAAATGTGTAGCTAATGAGCCAAGGTCAGGTGTGTGTGGTATAAAGGGGAAGTACAGCAAAAATGGAAAACAGGGGGATATTCCTATGGCATGGGATGGGCCAGGAAGAAGCAGGTAGGATTTGAGCTGGGCCAAGATGTGGAGAGAGAACTCAGGTTAAGTGTTAGCAAGTGTTCCTTCACTACATTAGTTCTTATTTATGTGGTGTTGGAAGATTTGCAATGTCTTTTTTTTTTTTACAATTGTTATCTCCTTATCAAGGCAACTGTGGAAGGTGAGTGCTATAATTATCCCAATCTATACATAAGAAACAGAGAAAGATTGTAAGTGCCTTGCTGATGATCACATGGCTAGCAAGTGTCGGGGGCTGAATTTCAACTCAAGTCTTTACTGTTTCAGATCCAATGCTCTATCCCCTAGAGTGCTTAGCTGCCTCCTTCATTCACTTAAGCAATAATCACTGAGAATTTTCTGCTTGAGAGTCCCTGCGTCAAGGTCTGTGGGGTTCAGTAAAAAGTTTGTAATCTAGCTGAGAGACAAAAGTACAGCCACAGAAGGCTGCAAACCAGTGATGCATGTGATATGTGCCATAGATATTGCATAAAAGATCAGTGCTTCAGGAATGCAGATGGTGATCTTACTTTAGGCACATGCCTTCCAATATGACCTTGGGTAAAGTGTTGAAGCTAATTTTCCTAAATGAAAAATTGGTAGTGGTGGCAGGAAAGGGGTGAACTAGACCAAATGATTGCTGAGATCTTTTCTAGTCCTAACATTCTATCAATTAATCAAGAAACAGGCATTGATTAAGCACCAATTATATAACAGGCACTTTACAAAGTACTGGGAATACAAAGATAGGAATGAAATTTAACTTCTTATTCAAGATATCAGACTAGGGATTTGCGTGTGTACATGCATGTGTGTGTGACAGTTATCTATCTATCTAATTATATACAAAATACGTAAAAATAAAGACCAAGTTGATGTTTTCAGAAAGGCACCAGAGTAGCTGGGACCAAAAGGAAGGGCTTCATGTAGAAGTTGGTGTTGAACCAGAACCTTGAAGGAAACTAGGTATTCTCCTAGGCCAGGTGAGGATAGAGTGCACTCCAAGCACAGGGCCAGTGATACAAAGGCCTGAAGATGGGAGATGATAGACTGTAGATGGGTAATTGGCAGAAGGGCAGTCATTTTGACTGAATTGCAGAGCAGTGGCATCAAATTCAAATAGAAAGAGGGGCCACACTAAACATCAGTAATGGCCCCATGTGGACTGCACATTGACTTAGAAAACAGCATATTGATATTGTCTAATTTGATTGTATTTTTATTTATTTCATTAAATATTTCCCAATTATATTTTAATCTGGTTTGGGACACACAGGAGTGATGCATGTGGCATGAGGCCTTTGGGCCATATTTAATCCCTCCACTGTAGAGTGTATGAAAGGAACTCTGGAAGGAGAGGCTTCAGTGTGAAAGTAAAGTACTCAAAGTGCCCAAGAGAGGAGTGAAGATTCTCTGGAGCCAACAGGAACCATCAGAGGTCATTGAGCTGACAGAGTTGTGGTGGTAGAGGGTGATATGGTCAGACCATTCCTTTAGGAAAATCACTTTGGGTGATGTATGGAAGTTAGGTTAGAGTGGGGAGAGACCATAATCACTGTGATTTTTCTGACTAGAGGGATTATGGAAGGTTTAATGGAGGTGGAAACATTTGAGATGAGCCTAGAAAGACAGATAGTATTGTGCTGAGTAGAGATGAGAGAAACAGAATTCCAAAGCATACAAGTATGTGTCGATTATTTAAGATTTTCTGTCTGCAAATGCTCCATTTTCTCTGCTATTAAAAAATCAACAACATATTGCTCTTTTCTTTTGATCTTTGAACCTTTGAAATAATTATTTAAAAGAGAAAAAACTTTGCCAGAAGCAGCCAATACAGCAACATTCTGACTATATTCATGCATACATACATACACATACACACACACACACACACACACACACATATATATATATATATATATATATATATATATAAACTTTCACACCCATAAGCCTCTGCTTCTGCAATGGAGGGATGTCCATTTCCTCACCTCTTTTAAGGGACCCAGGTTTGGTCATTAACATATGGCAGTCAGTTTTGGTGATTTATTCCTTTCATTTATATTGTTGTAATTACTGTGTACAATATTTTCCTAATCTTATTTCATTTTATAATAGTTAGTGTCTTCCACATCTTTTCTGAAGTCTTCTGCAACATTAAATTTGTATAACACTATATGGTTTGCCATTAAGGAATCAATGAGCACTTATCTTGTTTCCACACTTTTGATGCCACAAAAAGTGCTGCCATAAATATTTTGACCTATATGTATATATAACATTTTTGTTGCTGTGAACATGATAGAAGTATATATCTAAAACTAAAAGCTAACATTACTTGCAAAGGAGTAACAGCAGACATTTCCCCAATAAATGACAGGTAAAGCCAAGGGTCTTCCTTTCTCCACTATTTTGGCCATCTGCTACCCAGTGTGAAGCAACATTACATTGGAAATATCACTAGCTCTAGAATCAGAGAACATTAGCCTCTGACCTTTAATTTCTGTGTGACTTTGGTTTCTGTCCTGGTCCCTCTTCTCTTCTTCCTATATATTATTTAGCTTCATGATCATCCACTTCAACAGATTAAACTATCATCTCTAAACATACAACTTTCATATCTGCATATCTAACCTTAACCTCTTTCCTGACCTCCATTCTCCCACCTATTGGACACTCCTAAAATGGATGTACTCTAGATATCTTAAACTCAACATGTCAAAAACTGAACTTATTACTTCTGCCCCCATTCAAACCCAACTCCATCCCCAACCTCACTTTCCAATGGCTGTGGAAGGCACCACCACCATGTCTGTCACACAGACTCACAATCTTGTCAGTCTTGACTCTACCTTCTCATCTCCCGTATATATCATTTGTCATGTCCTGTCATTTATACCTGTGTAACATGTCTCACTTATGCCCTCCTCTCTCCTCTCTCCTGAATTCAGCCTGGCCCCAGTTCTCATCACCTTAGGCCAGAACTACTACAATAGCCTGCTGAGGGGTCTCCCAGCCTCAAAGTCCCTCCCCACTCTGGGCCATTCTCTCCTCTGATGTCAAATTTTTCTTTCTAAAATTTCCAAAAGACTCATGATGGAAAATGCCATGCTCATCCAGAGAAAGAACTGATGGAGTCTGAATGAAGACTGAAGCACAATAGTTTTACTTTGTTCTTTCTATTGTAACAGCCTCTTATCTCAGTATAACTCAGTAGCCAAAGGGCCAGCCTTAGGCAGTATTCTCAGAAGGGACTGAAGAGACCAGACTTGAGAGAGAGGTGTACAGCAGCTGACCTTTATTGTATTGTAGCGTCCTCCTTATATACCTAGATCCTTAGAGCTAGCATGATTCTCACTTGCACTGGAGGAGAACCGATCAATGGGGGAGGAGATTGATCAGTGGAGGAGGAGTTGAGCCAGCTGTTTCAGCTGCCACTTTTCAGGCAAGTAATTTCTCAAGAAACCTCCCTGTGAGCTTAGCAACTGGGCTGTGACCCTCAGCACCATGGGGGCTTTTTGACTCACACTGATCCCTACATTCTATGGGTTTTTCCCCTTTTGGTTTCTTTCTTCTTTCAGAATATTACCAATGTAGAAATGTTTTACACGATTGACATGTATGACCTATATCAGATTGCTCACTGTTTTGGGGAGGAGGGAGAGTAAAGGAGGGAGAGAAATTTGTAATTCAAGATCCTATAAAAATGCATGTTGAAAATTGTCTTTACATGTAATCAGAATAAAATAAAATGCTGCTTTAAAAAAATAAAGTACACGGGGCAGCTAGGTGGTGTAGTGAATACAGCACAGGCCCTGGAGTCAGGATGACCTGAGTTCAAATTCAACCTCAGATATTTCATACTAGCTGTGTGACCTTGGGCAAGTCATGTAACCCCAATTGCCTTGCCTTCCCCCATCTAAAAAAATAAATAAAGTGCAGGTATGACAATGCTATTTTCCATTTCAGTAAAATCCGGGGACCCTCTAATACCTACTGGAACAAAATAAAATCCTGTTTGACTTTTACACTATTATTTACACTTCAAAACAAGGATGACTTTCTGCCTTTCTTATAGCACAGTGTCTGGCATACAGAAAGCACTTAATTAGTGCTTACTCATGTAATTTGACTAATCTTCTGAAACTTTGCCTTCCTCATCTATAAAAGGAAGAGTCTAGACCAGATCACCTTGGAAGTCTCTTCCAATTTTAGATGTATGATCTAAAATCAAAGGGCACTGATTGCTAGACAATGTAGCAAAGGAAACAACAAAGACTCTGGAGCCAGGGTCTACTGCTTTCTTACAAACTAATAAGGCAGAGAATCAATTCCCTTGGAAATAGACAGTTACTTAGAGACTGAAGAGAATTTACTTGAGATTCACTTTCTCCTAACAATCATTTAGTTACTTTCTTCCTTATGAGATTTATTGCTTTCTCCTCTGTTACTTCATATCCCTAAATTCCAGAGATCTTTGTTTCCAAAAATTATGATTTCAAACGTAAGTTTTATATCAGTCCAAATAAACGAGTTTGGCAGCCCAGATGCTAGGAATAATAACAAACATCTGCATCCTTCCAAATGTTCATTAGTGGAGATAAAAAAGGTAAGCATTCCAATGGATTAGAATCTATAGGAATCTGAAAGCTGAAATATTGCTCAGAAAAGACATTGTTTCTGTACAAAAAGGAAAGGTAGTTGGGCAACCGTGGGTATCTTCCCCCATCAGCCATTTAGGGAGCTGCCACTCTCCCTACATCTCCCCAGCTCCCATTTACTGCTCTGACCCTGACAGGCTTCTGCACTCTCCAGAGAGGGAGAAGAGCCCAACTTCTTCTGAGGATGGACTAGGAGGTCCAGCATCTTCATTTCCACTCATCCTGACACTTCTGCTGCTGGTCAAGAACAGCCTCCCATAAACTTCATGAGAAAAAGGGAAGTTCTGGCCCATTCACCCCTTGCATGGAAATGAAGTAACCACAAAATCCACTCATTTAAAAGTGTTTCATGATAAACATTATGGAAAAATGCTATGATGATTTTTAACAATTCATTTCATTCTACTTACTTCAAATAGCACTAATTCAAGGGAATCCTAGATGAGATTCCATTATCACTACTAATAAAAAACTAACAAACTTTTACCAAAAGTTTAGAAAATGGCTGGAAGAAGATTTCATAACTGTGGCTAAGGAGAGAATTGTTCACTAAATAAGAGTTTGAGGAAACCAGAGCAGGGAGGGGGGAGGGAATTGATTAGCTGAAACTGGGAAATCTTTGCATGACAAGATCAACAGCTAAAAGAATTGTTGATGGAGAAAAATGTCTTACATCAAATGTCTCTGATAAAGGTCTGTTATCCAAGACAAGTAGGGAATGAGTACTAATGTGTAAGGTCCAAAGCCCTTGACAGTAAATAAGTGGTCAAATAAAATGAATAGTTCTCAAGTTTGCTGCAAATCACTAAAAATGAGAGAAATGGAAGTTTAAAAAAACAACCCGAGGTTTTGTTCGGGAAGGACTACACAAAAACAGGCAGGTTGATGCCCTATTTGTGGAGCTGGGAACTGGAACAACAACTGTGAAAAACAATTTGAAATAATTCTCAAAAGTGTCCAAATCTCCATATCCTTTGATCCTGAGATCCTGCTGCTTCACTTATATGCCAAGGGTGTCAAAGATGGGGGAAAAAAATCTCAGTCATGCCTATGTCCTCCACAGGGCTCTGCTTCAATCAAAATATTCATTGCAACACTTGTGGTAGCAAAGAAGTAGAAATAAAAAAATGTCCATCAACTGAGAAAGGGCTAAGCAAATTGTGGCACAAGAATGTAATGGAACTGTGTTGCAACAGGAGAAACAACAAAAATGAAAAAAATCAGGGAAACATGGGAAGACTTAAATGAACTGATACTGGATAGTGTGAGCAGAACCAGGAAAGAAACATACCCAAGACTACAAATCTTGGAGGGAAAAATTATGATGAATGTTATAGAATTAAATTTACTAAACTTGGATACAGAGAAGAGAAAAATAAACATTACATGGAAGAAGTCAGGAGATTATGGGTATGTATTGATGCATATACTGTTGGATGTATATAATCCATGTGACAGTTATTATGGACCTTTTGAGTAAAAATTTTGTTATGAGGCAAGGCAATGGTGGTAGGGTATATATTAAGCAATGAATATAACATAAACACAAAACATATTACTAAAACTTTAATTTTTTAAAAGTGCAATGGAAAGACACATGATAGGTAAGCACAGGTTACAGTATATCATCAAAGAAGAATGGAGCAGAAGTGATAGAAGAAAGTCATCAGAGAGATGTGTCTCCAGAATGAGGGGACATATCACAAAGGGTAAGCTAAAGATTTGTGGGCAGGCAGCTGGTGAGGGCCACTGGTATCTGTGTAATATCAGGAAATATAGAGGAAGGTCACCAGCAGGCTGGTTATCAACTTCTATAGGAATTATGGAAGGAAATGGACAAGAGGAATCCAGGATTAAAGGTGTGGATGGATTGCAGTCTGCACCTCTAGAGACATTTCACACACTGACAGATTCTACAAATCCTAAGTGATGGAAGTTTCCTACACTGCTCCCCTCACTTTGTCTCTGTGTCACCAAGCACCAGTTGATTCTCAGTCTTCTAATTCTTGGGCTGAAGGTTCAAGGGACAAAAATGGACAAAGAAAAAAGGTATAGCAACAAAGAAGGGTGAAGAACATCTTTGAAGCTATGTTGGGGAAATGCCAAAGAATCCAGACAGAGTCGCAAAGAAATAGAAGATGTTTTCCAGGGAAGGAAGGTGTCAGTAGAGCTATTCTCTTATAGATCTGGAAACAAGCAGAGGGCTTCCAAATTTGAGAGGAAGGCTATGGGGATGCAACAGTTTGAGGGGACACAGTCTCACAGATCAGCTCAGGAGCCCTGCAGAGGACAGAGAACAGTTACATCAGAGTCTACCTGTGGGTCTGAAGCCACAAGTAGAACCACTTCTTCCCACTAAAGGCCGCCAAGTCTCTTCTTGGCTTCAGGCCCCACTGGGCAGAGACTGTATCTATGAGAACCTTGATCCCACCTGGGTAGAAGGATCTTACCTGTTGGTTGTGAATCACAATGTCCTGCAAAAGGAAGGAAGCTATACAGACATACAAGTACTAGTAAATCCTAGAGTTGCAGAAGCAAAAGGCACCAAGGTTCTGAGCACTGTGGTTCAGAGGCTCCTAACACTGCTTAGCCCAACACATGACATCACAGAGGAAGCACTTAATTGATGCTTTATCCATCCATCTACAACTAAGTAAGTAGATGGGGGAGAGGAAAAATGGCAGGGGGAGGGTCTAAATGATGGAACCTGAGACCCCTCCCAAGGCTATCTCTATAGTGAATATGGGATTACTTAAGACCCTTGAGCCTTGGGATCAGGCCCCTTCGACTTCTATAAGTTCTTGTGGGGGGTGGGGTGGGAAAGCTGAACAAAGAGCCAGACAAGCCCTTCACACCTGACCTGAGGCCAGATTTCTGGCACAATCAAATATCCTCTCTCTCCTAGAGATGACAGAGTAGAGGGGATCTCAGGTCTTTCCCCAGAGTATCTCACTTTTCTGACTCCTCTTGGGGACAGAGGCCAACCCCAAAGAAGATCAGCCCCAGCCCCAGAACCCCAGCTCCACTCAACATCTTACTCTGGGCAGATTCAGACTGTGTTTCTGGGGAGAAGAGACACTAAGGATCAAAACTTTCCCTCCAGGAGCAGTCCCATGTGGGGAGATGAGTCTAAGGGCAGCCTGTCTGTCTAATAAAGGAAGGGACAGATGTGCAAAGGGCTTTTCAGGATTCAGGAAGTGAAAGCTCACCAGGGGATACTAATATCAATCCATCTCAAAGCCTGGCTCTCCTACCCCAAGGGAAGGCATTTATAGGCTGATCACAGATTCCCAGAAGGAGAATAACTCTCATGGTTGTGAGGAGGCTGCAAGGTTCTAGGTCTCCATAGCTCTTAGGTCAGCATTGCCATAAGGGGGCTGGGCTTTGGAAAAGGAGGAGGGTGGGTGGTACCACATGGGGTTTGTATTAGCCCAGGACAGAAGAAAAGAGGGCACAGGACACAGACTGAGGGGATCTCAGAGCTAGCTCCATGTCCTGAGCAATGTCAGAACTGGAGGATGAGGGAGCTCCAAGATGACAGGTCTCTGAAGGCTGGAGTGCTCCACTTGGCAGGTGTAGACATCTCCACACCTGGAATTCATTTCCAGCAGCACCAGGATCTTGTAGGTCTAGTCTCCATTGCTGATCAGCCCTGTGGACACAATCCCAGCTGACTCCTCCTGCCCATTCAGGAACTACCTGACCTCAATGTCCCCAGGATAGAAACTAGTGACAGAGCAGACAAGCAGGTTGTGGTGTCCCGGGGGAGCCGTCTTTGATGGATACACAATCATCTGAGGCTCAACTGGAAGAAAGAAGAAAGATCTTGAGAGAAAGCCAGAGTAGATCTTCCTAGTCCAGCCCCCACCTCTGTTACCTGTTCCATAACCAGGCTTAGGTTTCCTCTCCTCCCTAGGGCCAGAAATAGGCATCTTGGTAAACATTTAAGTTCCCTCTAAGAACAGAAATCTGAACTAGCAGGAAGCAGCCCCAGGAGTCCATGGTGTTGAATTATCATGGCCCCAGATCAGCAGGATTCAGTGATATGGGAATAAATTAGCAGGCAAGTTTTCATTGTAAATAGATAACCTTGTAATAGATTATTTCCAAAAGCAGATCATAGGTATAGGTAATAAATTATTTTCTGAAAGATTTCCAGTTCAAACTATCAATCCACTAAAAAAAATTTGAATCAGGGGAATCATGGGGAACATCTAGGTCCAGTAGGAACCTGAGCAGCCTGACTGTGAGTTCAGGTACCCTGGGAGAACCAGACAAATGTCTGGGTATCTGGAGAAAGAGAATTTCAGTGATAAGGCCTCAGTTGTAAGAGTCTGTGTTATGAGAGAAGGCTGGGTTGGGGGTGGCAGGGAGAAGCTAGGGTGAGAATGTTTTTGAGACAGGAGAGGGCAGAGCATGGGAAACCTCTGTTGTGCTCAGATGCAGGGATAAAAAAGAAACAGTTTTATTTACAACTTTAAAAGGTTCATGAAGCCTGGGCCCTCAGGACTTGGGAGATTTAATTTTATGTTGTATACATATATAATATTTTGTATTAAATTTTTTTATTCAGTTATGTCCTACTCTTTGTCACCCCATTAGGGTTATCTTGGCAAAGACACTGGACTGGTTTGCCATTTCCTTCTCTAGCTCATTTTACAAATAAGGAATTTAGTCAAACAGGATCAAGTGACTTGCCCAGGGTCACACAGATAGGAAGTTTCTGAGGTCATATTTTAACTCAAGATGAATCTTCCTATCTCCAGGCTTGGCACTGTCTCTACTGCCATACCTAGTTGCCTATTAACCATTTTAACATTCGATAAATGTGAATTATTTATTTTTGAAGGATTTTTGGCTTGTTCCCAATCCAATTTATCCCCATTAGAATTTGAAGAGGTAAAAATATCTGCATTTGACTGCTGCTCTCAGAGGGTTTCTCCTCCTTCTATCTCCAGCACAGGTTAGATTCTGGAAGATAGCTCTAGAGCAGGTTGGATCCAAGAGAGACTGTGATTGGCCAAGGCAGGAGCCAGGCCAGACTGCAGGGGCAATAATATGGAGAGTACCAAAGGGACTTTTGTCTGTTCCCCAGCAATACTTACACTCTCTCAAAGAGGATTGTGTCCCATTCTCTATCCAGGACAAAGGATGCCACACCCCTGCTGGGTCACGTCAGGTACTCCGTGATCCAGACTCTAGCTTCAGGGAAAGCAGCAGCAGTGTGGAGACCAGAGAGGACACTGGCAAATCGGGGATAGAAACAGAAAGCCCTACCTGATCCAGGTGCACCAGGGGAACAGAGAACATTGGGTCCATACCTCTTTTTTTAGCCCATTAACAAGGGATCATGAAGAAAGTAGAAAAGTCAGCCTGAGTCAACCCCCTTGGTTTCTCCAGCCTAGTATCTGCCTCTAACTTGCTTCCAAGGAATAGATATGGAGATCTTCCCCTATTCCATCATGATGTTATTTGTGAAAGCCGTGGGTGGCCCCAAACACTCCAGCTTGACTTATGAACTTGAAGTCTTAACTGGGAAATTAATTCAGGAAAATCTACCTCTTTCTCCCCCAATAACAGCCTAAATGAAATATTTCCAGCTGCTTAGGCAGACTGTAAAGATGCTTAATGAGGCAGAAAAGTTTAGATGTGGGTTGGAGACCTTGGCAGTTCTAACCATGTCATCCCCTAGTCAAAAAACTGCAGTGACTCCCTATTACCTCCAGAATCAAATATGAAATCCTCTGCTTGGCCTTGTAGGCCCTTCCCAACCTGGCCCCCCCTACTTTTCCAGCCTTTTTACCTTTAGGTTCCCAAGCTCCTCCACTCTCCAGTGACACCGGCCTTCTTGTTCTTCCTCCCATAAATTTTACCATCTCCCCTCTCTGGGCACTCTCTGGCTGTTCCCCATGCTTAGAATATTCTTCTTCCTCACTTCTACCTGTATTTATCTTGTTCACGCAGAGCTGTTTGCCTGTTGTCTCCCCATTAGACTGTGAGCTCCTTGAGCACAGGAGCTGTCTTTTGTCTTTCTATGTTTAGCATTAGAACAGGATCCAGCAGAAAGTAGCTGCTTCATAAATGCTTGTTGATAAACTCTCTGGAGCCTTCAGATATTGGAGAGGGATTGAATCAAGTCCCTGAACCCTGAGGAAAAGGGAGAAAGGAAGTAAAGGACTAAAGGAAGAGTTAGCAGGGAGGGGATCCTGAAAACCAGTTTCACCCACTGCCCATCTAGCTAAGGACCATCCTATCCCAGTCCTCCCTTTGGTCCGGGCTTAGAGAATAGAGTACTCCCCTTGGGTCCCTGCCTGTGCTCTCTGGGGAGCTGCTGCTCTGTACTTACCTGGAGCACGTCTTCCTGCATCCACCTGGGAATTCAGCACCATCAGGATCACAGCTAGAACCTCTGTCCAGATGCCTCTGGGGAGCAAGACATACACCATCCTGGAGACAAGATGAGCATAATGGACTCAGAGAGATTTAACAGTCAGGATGGCCCTCACTTCATGGGAACTACCCCCCATATCTCCCAGATTAAGAATTTACAGACTCTCTTGTCTGCCCCAGGGTTGGACAGCCTCAGACTTCAGAGAGCTAATTACCGTTAGGAATGAGGGGCATCGTTTGTTCTCAGGTAGTGGTTCCTTTGGCTGGGTTGTTCTGATACTTAAGTATTTTTCTGGTGAACAAAAAAAAAAGATCACATAAATCATAGAATCTCGGGGAAGGAAGAAGCCCCAGAGGTCATGCCTTGGCTGGACTATTACAATAGTCAAATATTAGGGTGCTGAAATGGACCTGCTAGTGTAGATCAGTGAAAGTCTTCACTAGTGGTGCCATAGTGGGTCCCATAAAACTGGAGGGCAAATGTTCCAATATTTTTAAAAAGGAATCGTTGATGAGTCTGTACTCTTTGTTTCAATTAATTCTGCTACTGGCTTGCAGAAAAATTTAAAACACGTTATAAAAGATACGGTTTATGAGCATGTTGAAAGGGAAGAGTGACTGCATAAAGTCCATCAAGACCTCATTAATCACAGATCATGCCTGATGAAACTTCCTTATTTGACAGTATAACTTAACTGATGGATCAAGAAAATGTTGTTGATGTGTTAAACCTGAATTCCAACAAGGAATCTGATGAAGTCTCCAGTGCTTCCCTTGGGGAGAAGATGGGCAGCTCTTGATTAGATAATAATGTTGTTAGCAGGATTTGGAAATGGTTGAATGCCTGGGGCCCGAAGATGAATCCTCAAGGGCTGAATGCCAGATTGGAGGAAGTTCTCTGGTAGAGTATCCCAGAGGGCTGTTCTTGGCACTATACTACTCGATGTTTGTGCCAGGTTTGGGTTTTTTAATCATGTTTTCTTATGTTTTTAACATGCCTTAATAAAGTGAATTTTCAGATGACCTGAAACTGGGAGACATAGCTAACATATTGGGAGACTGTCAGGTTCCAAAAGGTTGTTGACAGGTAAGAATTAAATCAGGAGATTTAATTTGATAGAGATAAAGTGGACAGTTCTACACTTGGGCTACAAAATATCTACTATACCAGTTGGAGTGACTTTATGTGCTAAAGACACCTCGTAATCATGGCGCATACACATTTAAAGTGTGCAAAGTGCTTTCCAAATTTTATCTCATTTGTTTTTCTTGCGATTTTTGGTTGATACAAAAAATGCAAAGTGCAAAGATGACTCAGGGATTTATCTCAATTGGCTTCAGAGACTTTAGAGGCGTTATCCAGAGAGAAGCATGGACAGAGGAAACTCCAGGGCGTTAATGAAGAAGGAATTGGGAATGGCATGTATGGAGCGAAGGTCAGCAGTATCTTGTCTTTGGATTTCCTTGAATTTCTAGAGATTGCTAAGAATAGACCTACTCTGAGTGAGATCCTTCACTCATTCCTAGTTTCATCTCAAAACTTATTTCACTACCAGATGAAGAGTTCATTTATTCTTGTGTATTTTATGTCATGTTCTAATCAGACAGCTTCTCTGATTTCTGTTTGATATTTTGTTTTCGTAAATAGGTTTATTCACTATTTGCTATTTATTATAGTCTTTTGCATAACCAATATTTAAAGGAAAGGAGCCAAGCCGAGGTACATCAGCTGGGATTTTCCTCCTTCTTTAAAAGCACTAAGCACAGAAGTTTGTGTTGTAAAGCTGTCATTCTGCAGACTACAAATTTTTGGAGGGAAGAGTCACCAGGAAATGACAAGGAGAGAGAGAGAGCAATTTCCCCCAGAGAATGACCATTCTAAGAAGTGACCAGAATTTCAAGTAAGTCCAAAAAAAGCATGGAGTCAGTTTCCCGTGCATGTCTGTCATTTCAAAGTTTTTCTCCACTACCCCCCTGGCGTCCTCTGCCCACATGTCTCTCTGAATAATCTCTCCAAAATTTCATCAGCCAAATGAGGTAAGGCCCTTACATAGTTATGCAACATCACACGCAGCATTCTTTCCACCAATCAGGAGTCACATACCCCTCCACATAAGCAGCATGCAGCATAACTGTCCCTCCCCAACTTGTCCTCTTATTCCCATCACAAGCTTCTTCCACCTGGTTTGGAACAGATCACAGGTATTACGACTGGAGTTTTCAGCAAGATTTAATGAAGGGTGAGGAAATCCAATATAAGAAATACTGGGGACAGAATCTTGAACTTTTATTGTCCCAATAGTTAGTTAGTCCCAATGATGAGAGTCTCTTCTGGTCAAGAGCCTATAGTAGATTTCAAAAAAGCCTGAGAAAGGTCCATGCCCAGACCTACCTCAATTACAATTACCCTTTTAATGAAATATCTCAACTTGAGGTCCTAAATGAGGCAGAGAAAGGACTGATGTAAGGAAAAGGGAGGAGAGTTCAACACAGGGCTCTCTTATGAGAATGAACACCATCAGTCTTGCTAATAGATGTATCATCATGTACACGTGTCCTTTTGTCTCACCTGACTCCTCTTACACATGCCCCACTCCATCTTTCTTAGACTGTCCCACAGACCTTATCCTTCAGAGTCATGGGTCCTATTCAAAAAGACCCTAACGCCCCTCAGGAAGGGAGGAACAGAGTGGTTCTCTTTCAGTTGTAAGGAAGGGCTGTTGAATTCTGAGCTTCTTGGAGTGACTGAGAAAGTTACAGATTGCAGAACAAACTTTGAGGAATCCGTTTGTGGAAAAGCCTCCAGTTCCAGCCAATAGGGAGAAGAGAGAAAGACAGACAGACAGACAGACAGAGAGACAGAGTGGAGAGAGAGAGAGGGGGGGGGAAGGCAGAGAGACAGAGAGGCAGAGAGATAGTGACAGATACAGAGACAGAGAGAATTTGGGGGGACATGGAGCCTGTATCTGAATACTTGGAAAGCAGAGAACTTGGAATCTGGGAGGGACCTGGAGTAGTGGAGAATCAGCAGTTCCATATGGGCATGAAACAAAGTCTAGACTAGAGATAGAGATGGGGAGAACTGGGGACAAGATATTTGTATTTCTCTGGCCACTTCTTAGGGCAGGATGTGACAATAACTTGGTCTGCTACTAGTTGGATGACTGGATGCCAGTGATTGTGGCTGAGATCATGGGAAGTGTAAGAAAGAAGAGTCCATGCCCACACCTGCTCAGTCATGGAAGAGCTGGTCCCATAGCCTATTTCCAAGACCAGCATCAGTACCAGAATCTGCATACTGTATTTATTAGGTGATGGGGTTTAGTGACTCAGTGAGTCAGTGTCATTTATCACTATGGTGACTAATGATTGAGGGTAGAGGCAGCTAGGTGGTACAGTGAATAGAGCACAATCCTGAAATCAAGAGGACCTGAGTTCAAATCTGGCCTCAGACACTTGACACTTACTAGCTATGTGACCTTGGGCAAGTCAACTCCAACTGCCCTGCCTTCTCCCCTCCAAAAAAAAAGGGATCGAAGGAAAAGATGGGCAAGTTCTGATCTGGGATTGGCCTTGAACACAGCAAAAGGAAGCCTCATATATTCCCTTGTGTGGGTTGAAATGTGCCTAATAAAGTCCTCTTGCTTTAAGTATAATTGACCAGTCTGTCTCTTCTGTGGAACCTTCTAAGTCCCCCAAAGAAGCCACAGTTGCCTGGGATAGGAGTGTTCATCTACGATACTATCTTGGAGTCTGGCAGTCCAGAAACCTCACTCAGACCCATGAGACAGGACAAAACTATAATCAGAACATGTATGAATTCTCAAATTTTAAATTAGAAAACAAAAGGGGGTCATGATGTCATGTCACATCCTCAGAATGCCCTGAGTTCCCTCTTGGGTAGTTAGTGGTTCTCAGCGTTGGTTTTTTGTAGTAGAAACTATCAGGTTTCCATCACAGAAGGTGAGGAGAAGGATGCCATTTATTTGTCCAGGACACACCATTTAGAGGACACACTTAAAGGAATTACTGAGGTACCTTCCACAACCAAAATGAATTTATTTATTCAATGCTGTTTCAGTCAATCTACTAAAATGTTATTTTATAAAGCTTGAAAAAATAACAACAAATCTCACCTGGAAAAACATTTGATATAATAAAGAATTTCAAGAGAAACAATGAAATGAAGGGGGACTAATGGTACTAGGCCTTAAAGTATGCTGCAAAACAGTAAAAACCAAAACAAGTTGGTACTGGGTAAGAAATTGGTGGGAATGATCAATTTGATACTGAGTAAAAAAGTAATAGGATAATGGAAGCTTATTCATTCACTTCACAGAAGCAAATGAACACAGTAGCTGCTTGTTAGACAAACTTAAGAATTCCAGCACCTGGGTAAGAACATAGTCTTCAAGTAAAACTGTTGAGACAACTGGAATGCAATCTGGCCCATTTAGGTTTAGACCAACATCTCACACCATACAGCAGGGTAGGCTCCAAGTGAATATATGTAACATGAAATGAAATGTAACATCATAAACAAATAAGATCAAGGGAAATTTTTATCTTTCAGTTCTATGATCAGGACATGAGTTCATGAGAAAACAAGAATTTCAGTATATGAGATTAAAAGATTTTGCATAAACAGAGCCAATGTTGCTAAAACTATAAGGCAAATAATCATGGGGAAATTATTTTCAGCTACTTTTTCTCATAAGGAATTCATTTCAATCACATATGCACACAGTAAACATATGTCTATGCATATATTTAAATCTAAACAGTTTCTTCTCTTGTCAAGCTTCCTCCCACACCCCTGCTCCCACACTCTCAATAGATAATTGAGAAAAATCTTTCAATGAAAAACCTGACTCAAAAGAAAAAAAAGGTGCTTCCAGTGCCTTGAGTCTCCCTACAACCACTTCCACCTTCTACAACACTAGAAGTGCCCTAGTGTGCTTATTTTCCCTTCAATGTGTGCATTTTCCTCTTAGGTCCTTTTTGTTGGTCAGATGAGTATGAGGTGAAACCTGAAATTGACTTTAATTTTCATTTTTCTAATTATTCCTATTTGGAGCATTTTTACATGACTATTGCAAGCTTGATTTCTCCCTTTGAAAATTTCCTCTTCATATTCTTTGACTATCATTGACGGAATGAATGGTTCTTATGCATTAAATCAGTTCCATAGATTCAACATTCACTATATATATGTATGTATACATGACATATACATATGCATATATTCATGTAGTATATAAGTAGGAGAGGAAGATTCAGGGGTGATCAGCTGGGAGAGTATTAAGGGGTGGAGGGGCTGAAGAAAATGGTGTGGACAGAGTATGTTTAGGAGGAATGAGAGAAGGATCAGAGCTTAGTTTCAGATACAGGAATTAGAGAGTGTGTGATCACGGAAGTGAAAGAAATGAGGTTGATAGTGAGATCAAAAGTATGACCTTTCTTACATTTGGTTGTGATAGAATGAAGGAATAGGTCAGGAGTTGAGGAGATTGAGAAACTGGGAGACTGGGGGTGCCTGAGAGAACACCATTGTGTACAGATAAGTACTCAAAAGTTCAGGATAGGGGTATGGGGTTCAGAAAAAGACTATGAGCTAGAGTCTATACTTTCTAAGAAAAGAGGGAGATCATTATATTGCTGAGAGCAGCTGTCATTCACAGTTGATCATCATTGCAATATTGCTGTTGCTGTGTGTGATGTTCTCCTTGTTCTTCTCACTTCACTTTGCATTGGTCATTGTAAACCTTTCCCAGTTTTTTTCTTAATTCTGTCTGCTATAAGTATCCCTTTACATTCACGTGCCATACTTTCTCCAGTCATTCCTCAATACAGACATCCCCTCAAATTCCAATTCTTTGCCGCTGCAAAAAGAGCTGCTGTAAATATTTTTGTGCATCCATGTGAGTTCCCCTTTCTATGACCTCTTTTGTATACAGACCTAACAGTGGTATTGCTAGATTACAGTGTATGCACAATTTTGTTGCCTTTTGGCATATCTCTAAACTCCTCTCTAGAACAGTTGAATCAGTTCACAACAATACTAAAAACACATTAGAGTCCCAATTCTCTCACATCCTCTCCAACATTTATCATTTTCTATTTCTGTCTTATTTACCAATCTGATAGGTGTGAGGTAGAACTTCAGAGAAGTTTTAATTTGCATTTCTCTAATCAATGATGATTTAGAGCAGTTCTTCAAAATGCTATCCACATCCAGAGAAAGAACTGATGGAATCTGAATGAAGACTGAAATATACTATTTTCCCTTACTTTGCTTCATGTTTTTCCCCCTTTTGGTCTGCTTATTCTGTTACAAGATGAAATATGTTTTACATGATTAAACACATATGGACTATATCAAATTTCTTACTTTCTTATGGAAGGGGAAGATGAGGGAGGCTGGAAAAAAATTGGAACTTTAATTTTTTTTAAGAGAAAGTTAAGGAGCAGCTAGGAGGTACAGTGGAGAGGGCACCAGACCTGGAGTCAGGGGTTCAAATGCAGCCTCAGACATTTACTAGCTCTGTGATCCTAAGCAACTTACTTAATCCTGATTGCCTTTTCAAAAAAACTGTTTAAAATAGTCTATACATTCACTTGGGAAAAATAAAATTTTTTAATCAGTAAAAAAAAGAAAAGGGAGAGAATGACTTGGACTGAAGTAGATAATCACCACCATGATCTGGATTAGGTAATTTGTTCATGTGGAATGAATCTGAAAAAGAGGTTTCCCAGAAATGGCAAAACAGAGAACATCTAAAAGTGGCAATGGGGAAAAGACTCTAAAAAGAGAGCTTCTGTCTTACTTTGCCTGAAGTTGGGCCTCCAGGTCACTTCCTGGCCATTTCCAAACCATGCTGCAGCCTTCTCCTCTGGCTCCAGATCTACTGTGTCTTGTCTCTCCTTATTAAAATGTAAACTCCATGAAGGCAGAGACTGAGGTGCATGATTGTGTTTGCACCCCCCAACATTTAGCACAGCCCCTTACACATGGAAAGTACTTCATAAAAGCTCATTCATTCATTCATTCATTCATGAGAAGTCCCTTCTAAGACAAGGGTGTGTATTGATGTGTGGAGACAGGGCATGCATAAGAGACCTGCAACTAGCCCTGGAAAGGGTGGCTACAGATGCGTGTCTTAGGAGGGGGAGAGGGGAATGGGACAGGGCTGTGGAACTCATTCACTGCTAGTGGACAAATGTATTCCACATTCATCCACTGGTTTGAATAAATGAATCAGTTTGGAGGCCCCAGAGAGCAGTGGGAGGGGCTGATATTTTGGAGTAGCAGGGATAATAACAGGTAGGCTTTCATGAACATCTCTATCATCTCCAGTTCAACACACTACTATCCTGAGGGAATAGTGGGACTCTTGGGTCTAGAAGGAGGTCTGACCAGAGTCCAGACTGAGACGTCAGAGCTGCCTTTTTGCTTCTAAAGTAACTTTAATAAGAGGAAGACTATGGCTTATTTCCACAGGCTGAGAAGTGAGAATGGGCTACGACCTGACTTTGGCTAGCAAACTGTATACAAGATGGAAACCAGGGCAGGTAATTGTGAATCCAAAAGAAGGGAACAAAGCTAAAAGAAAGTCACCAAAAGTTTAGAATGTATAGACCTGGCCATGAAACCTAAGAAAATCCAAGTGGATTGAAACAATTTATTTATACAAGGCACTCTGTTGGATATTGAAGATATAAGGCAAAGGAAAAGAAAAGCAAAAAAAGACAGAAGCTGATGTTACATCCAAGTCACTTACATTCTACTGGGCAGATATGCCATGTACATGTATAGATAAATCCAAAATTATACATATAACAATTATTCCAACTTTTTCTTGCACTGACCACTCAATTCCCCAGAGGATGGCAACTATATCCCCTCCAGGCTCTAGGATTAGACTTGAGGGTTTAGGGAGTGTCTTTCCTACAGCTATGTTGATCATAAGACCAAGACCCATGCTCCCATGCCACTCATACCCATGATTATCAGTGGACATCAATTAGTCAACCAGACTTAATTAGGTATAGAAAAGGGTATTTGTTATGGTAATAAACTTAAAACAGTACAAGCATCTCCCCATACATCTGTGACACTTTCTGCTATTAGTACATACACAGTGTAGGGAAAAGATAACTCACAGCTTCTGAAACTCCTTTTTCCTGGAGTCCTCAAGGTGTTGCCCTTAGGTATGATGAGACTGCTTATTTGTTTTTATGTTGTGCCGGCAACTGACGTTGATGGATGGACAGCGAACTAAAGAGAATTGGGCTAGGCGAGCATAGTTGGATAACAATGCTGGTTTATTAGAGTAGTATAGTTCATATATATATATATATATATATATATATATTTCTTGTTTATACATGGAAACTTTTACAGTGAACAGATGGCACTCAGCTGAACATGGATGTCAGCAAAAGACCTTGACTGCCAAGCAGCTTCCTACATGCCCAGAGTGCTTGAAGTAGACACAGCAATACTTGATACTGTTTGACAAATATTCTTTTTGGGGAAAGATATGGCACACCTGTCCAGAGGGGACTTTGAACCCTCCTGGATCCAAACAAGTCAACAAGTCTGGACTCGAAAATAGGTCAATGAGTCCTTGAACTCAGAGCAAGTCACAGCTCTTTAGACTCAAACAGAAGCTCAAGAATCCATTAGACCTGGCCCCCTACAATGCTGGGCTCTCTATACAGCTCTGAATCTACATCCAGTCTATCCTTGGTTCCTGATGCAGACACTGCCATCACCTCTTCCTGGGAGGTTCCTTGCATGTCCATAGGATGATGGGAAGTATAAAATGCTTGAGATCTTTCAGAACTCACCAATTCCTTCCTGTGGCCAAAACTGAGGGTGAGTACTTGGTCAGGGAGGAAACCAGGCTTAGGCTTAATCAATCTCCACCCCTAAGCTATTCCTTCACTATGAGGCATTTATCTCCCTTCTTCTGTGCTCAGCAAGTGAATTTCTGATTTGAACAATCTCTGAGGTTTTGTTCAGCTTCTGAGGGCATGAGCAATAATCTGATAGTCTCAATGTAGGGCTAAGGCAGGCATTTCCAGAACAAGCTCAGTGTTTGAGAGACTCCAAAGGAAAGAATGGGAAAGACTGCCTACAAAACTGATGGTAAACAGAGCCCTTGTGCTGACTCATTGTCATAGTCCTGTGAAACCTGGACAGTATACCAGAGCTGTGCTTGAAAACTGAACTGCTTCCATTTGAATTATCTTAGTAAGATTTTTAAGGTCACCTGGCAAGATAAGGTAATGGACACTGAGGTCCTTTCTTGGGGGAACAGTCGAGCATACAAACTGTACTTCAGAGAGAACAATTCACGTAAGGCAGGTCCTCACATGGTTGTCAGAAGAAAGGACACTCTCAAGGTATCTCTGAAGAACTTTAGAATCAACAACATGACATGGGAGACAGTGACAAAGGACAGTACAGCATGGTGTGCCTGCATCAAAGAAGTCATTGCGCTTTATGAGCAAAGCAGAATTGCAGTAGCTCAAAAGAAATGTAAGATGAACAATTTAGAGACACCTTCACTCCAAATGTTCATATGAGCTATTTGTAGCTGAGTTGTGGTACAGCCTTCTGAGATCATATTGGTCTGATCAGCCATAGTCAGATACACTGTGCTTTAACTACAACAAAGTGTTGTCATTTTGGTCTTCTTTGAGAATGAAGGACAACAACCCATCAGCACCTAGGAAAGTGTCAAGGCTTTGTTCAAATCTAGTGAGGAAAGGAAGTGTGTTCTCAACCCATAAAAATATCACTCCCTTTCATGGATCATGGCAGAATTGACTCAGTGGATTCCACCTTCAGAGTCATTTCAAGAGGAATAGACGCTGACATTTCTGGGTGAAGGTGAGAACTACAGAAAAAACAAAATGGTGGAAAGTCCAGTGAAGGCTGTGACTCTGAGCTGAACTTTGGAGAAAGCTACAGATTCTGAGATGCAAAGATGAAGGAAAAGTACATAACAGACATGGAACAACACATTCTCAAAAGTTCAAATATGTATGTAGTAGAGGCTGTGATATCAAATATGGGCAACAGCAGGCAGCGGGTCAATTCAACTAAAACAGGACATTCCTGAAAGTGAGTCACAGAACAGAAGATTGAAAAGGGAGGTGGGACTTGTAGGATCCTATATTTAAAACTGGAAAGGACCTTAGTGGCCATTGAATAAAGCCTCTCTCATTCGATAGATGAGGACACTGATGTAAAGAGAAGTTAAGTGATTTGTGCAAGGGCATGTAACTAGTTCTTATTTGATCTGGATTTGAACTCACATCTCCTTGATTTCCAGTTTAGTGCCCTGTCCACTATGCAATGCTGCCTCTCAAGGAGGGCTTTAAAGATAAGGTGCAACATTTTGCATTTTGTCCTTGACAATGTCAGAATTATGCTTCATGAAGATTGTTTTGGAAGTTGTGTGGAGGATGGATCAGAAGGCAGAGACCGGGAGCAAGGAGACCAGTTAGGAAATGGTTTCATTTATCCAGGTCAGAGATCATAAGAGCCTGAAATAGGGTAGAGGTTGTGAGAATGGATAAAGGGACAGATGTGAGAGAAGTTGAGGAAGTGAAATTGAAGTAACAGAGCCACACCTAGGGGTAGATGGAACAGAAATAACAGATGGGGGTGGCTAGCTGGCACAGTGAATAGAACACTGACCCTGGAATCAGGAGGACCTGAGTACAAATTTGACCTCAGACACTTAACACTTATTAGCCATAGTGACCCTGGGCAAGTCACTTAACTCTAATTGCCCTGCCTTCCCCCTCCAAAAAAGCCAACAACAAAAAAGAACAGATGAATTCAGAGAAAGCAGAAGTAATCCATCCTTCTTATGCTTCTGTTTTCTCAACCAAGGAAAATGAATAATCTTTGGTTTTGTAAGGATAAAACAAAAAAGTATCAATTGGAAGGTGAAATACAAGAGAAGTAAGATGGTGAGAAATCATATAATCTGGTTCTGAGATTACCATGGATCATAGATATTGAGTTGTAGGAGACTAGGCCAATCTACTCCTTCTATTTTATTTTTAATATGTTAATATTCAATGCTTTCTTCTTTTCCATTTCTGTCATTTCCCAGTAATCCTTTTCCCCTTCCCTACCCTACAACAAACCTTCCTTACAAGCTAAATGTAACCTGGATTAAATCACCATCACCACAGAGATGTCATGATAATGTACTAGGCTGGGGTGTATGTATGAAAGCAGGTAGTCTGAGTTACTCAAGGCTTCAGAGATATAGACCTTGAGGTGAACTTCCACCCAGAGACCCCATAGTAGAAACCAAGCAGGACTTTGTGCTGCTCTGCTCTTCCTCCTTCCCCTTCTGAGCCCATCAAGGAGCATGGGATATTTAAGAGGAAGTGAAACTTCTTTGGAGATAGTACATGAACCAGGAAACAGGGAGGAAAGTGGAGAAGAGCTTCTATTTTTGGGAAAAGGCACACTAATCAGTCAAACCAGCAGATCTGTTTAGTGAGTTGGATGAAGTTCAGGATACGCGTCCTTTCAACCCTTCTTTCCCCAGAATACAGCATTAAATCAATGTCTACCTAGAATTTACATCTCCATCTCTTCCTTCAGTACCCCTTCAGACCATCTGTGAGGGTGATAGGAAGAAAGGACAAAAATTCCACCCTGACTGCCAGTAATATTATAGTGCGTCATAACTTGTTTCAATATCTATCGGCTATTTCCTATGTTCTTTGATACTGTTAAAGTACATAGACATTCATTCTGACTTTCCTAATCTTACAAGTTTAAACGTGATGGATTGAGAAAGAAAGCCATACCAAGGGAGAAAGTTAGAGGTTCAAAGTCAATGAGAGAAAGGGGAACAGGTGACAGAAAGAGACAGAGATAGAAAGACATAGAGAGACAGAGACAGAGATTGAAAAAGAGAGAGAGAGATGGATTGACAATGGGTAAAAAAGAAAATGTAATTAATATATCTGTGAATTTTGGACTATAAACTTCCTTGAAAATTATATATAGACAATAAAAAATAAATTTCCATTTTTAGCAACAACAATTATAAGATTCTCCTAAAATGTTACATTGTTTAACTATGTGAGGGAGCATTTTGACTTTTTCTAGTTTTAAATAAAAACCCAGAGATAAATTTGATGCAGAACCAAATTTAAGACTGTTTGTTTAGTGTTGGGCCAAATATTGCAAATTTTTGTCCAAATGAAAAAGGTTAACATTGACATTAAATTTATATATGACTATAATGTTGTGAAAAAATCTTACATATTATGACTTTTTAAATTAAAATGTTATTTATATTCAAACCATGATCAAAAACAGGAGAGGAAAATATGGTCAATGTATCCATATCTGAAAGCTCAAAGGGGAATACGAACTGATTTGAAGCCCAAAAAGCCTTCTTGGAGGAGCTCAAGAAGGGTTTTAAAAGTCAAATAATAGAGGTAGAAGAAAAAATTTTAAATACAATTGACAAAATGGAAAAAGGTACACTGAAGAAAAGAACTCCTTAAAAAGCAAAATTGGTCAAATGAAAAAGGAGGTATAAAAACTAACTGAAGGAAACAATTCATTCAAAATCAGAATTGATTGGGCAAGTGGAAGCTAATGACTCTATGAGGCATCAGGAATCAGTCAAACAAAATCAAAAGAACGAAAAAATAGAAGAAAACATAGAATACCTCATTGGAAAACAACTGACTTGGAAAATAGATCCAATACAGAAAATTTAAAAATTATTGGTCTTCCTGAAAACTGTGATGAAAAAAGAGCCTGGATAGCATCTTTCAAGAAATCATCAAGGGAAACTGACCCAAAGCCCTAAAAACAGAGTGTAAAATAGTAACTGAAAGAGTCCACTGATGCCAAAGAGATCTCAAATTGAAAACACCAAGGAATGTAGTAGCCAAATTCCAGAATTATCAGATCAAGGAGAAAATATTGCAAGCTGCCGAAAAGAAACAATTCAAATTTCATGGAACCACAGTCAGGCTGACATAAGACCTTGCAGCTTCTACATTAAAAGATCACAGGGGTGGGAGGCAGCTAGGTGGTACAGTAAATACAGCATTGGCCCTGGAGTCAGGAGGACCTGAGTTGAAATCCAGCCTCAGACACTTAACATTTACTAGCCATGTGACCTTAGGTAAATCACTTAACCCCAATTGCCCCTCAAAAAAAATCATAGGGATTAGAATTCAATATCCCATAATGCAAAGGAGCTTGGATTATAACCAAGGATCAACTAACCAGTAAAATTGAGCATAAGATTTCAGGGGAGGAGATGGACATTCAGTGAAATATTTGACTTCCAGACATTCCTTACAAAAAAACCAGAGCTCAATGGATACTTTGATCTTAAAACGCAAGACTCAAGATAGGCATAGAAAGGTAAATAGGCAAGGTGGAAAGAAAAGAACATATCACTCAATAAGGACAAACTATTTACATCCCTACATGCAAAGATGATACTTACAACTCTCTAGAATTGTATATTTATTACATAGAAGGGAAATACATAGACAAAGTTGTGGGTTTAAGTTTATTTTAATGTGATGATAAAAAGCCTAATTGAGTACAGAAAAAATGTAATGGGAGAAGAGAAAAGGGTAAGGCAGAAAAGGGTAAATTATATCACATGAAGAGGCACAGACATATTACAGTAGAGGAAAAGAAGGGAGGATGATGAACACTGAACTTTAGACTCATTGGATTTGGCTCAAGGAGGGAATAATATAGTTAGGTATAGAAATCTAACTTGCCTTATAGGCAGTTGGAGGGGAAAGGGGAAAGAAAAGGGAGGGAGGGATAGAAAGAAGGGAAGAAATAGTAAGGAAAAGGGGGAAAGTGAGGGGAGCTGACAAAAGAGATGGCAGCATGAGGGGGGCAGTGGTCAAAAACAAAATAATAGTGAGGAAGGAAAAGGAGAAAGGAAAAATAAAAGCATAAACAGGCAGGGGGGATATGATGGAGAGAAAGACACAGATAGTAGGCATAACTGTGAATGTAAGGGGATGAATTCTTCCATAAAACAGAAGCAGTTAGCAGAATGGATTAAAAATCATAAACCTACAATAAACTGTTTACAAGAAACACTTTTAAAATGGAGGGCTAAATACAGGGTAAAGGTAAAAAAAAGCTAGAGTAGATTATATTATGCATCAGCTGAAGTAAAAAAAAAAAGCAGGGGTAGCAATCCTGATCTCAGACTAAGCAAAAGCAAAATAGATCTAATTAAAAGAGCTAAGGAATAAAACTATATCTTTCTAAAAAGCACCATAGACAAAGAAGCAATATCATTATGAAACATATACGCACCAAATACTATATCATCCAAATCCTTAAAAGAGAAGTTAAGGGAGTTAAAGGAAGAAATAGACAACGAAATTATATCAGTGGGGGCACTCAACCTCCAGTCTCTGAACTAGATAAATCTAACCACAAAATAAGCAAGAAAAAAGTTAAGGAGGTGAATAGAATTTTTTAAATTTACATATGGTAGACTTCTGGAGAAAAATTGAATGGGGATAGGAGAGAAGATACTTTTTTCTCAGTAGTTCATGGCACCTACACAAAAATTGACCATGTACTAGATCATAAAAACCTCAGAATCCAGTGCAGAAAGGCTGAAATATTAAATGCCTCCTTTTCAGATCATGATGCCATAAAAATGATATGTAATAAAGAACCATGAAAAGGTAGACTAAAAATCAGTGGAAACTAAATAATCTAATTCTAAAGAATGAGTGGGCCAAATAACAAATCACAGACACAATCAATAGCTTCACCCAAGAGAATGACAACAATGAGACAGCATGCCAAAATTTATGGGATGCAGCAAAAGTTTTATATCTCTGTATGCTTACATGAATAAAATAGATAAAGGAAAGATCAATGAAGTGGGCATGCAACTGAAAAAGCTAGAAGAAGAACAAATTAAAAATCTCCAAATAAATACCAAATTAAAAATACTGAGAACCAAAGGAGAGTTTAATAAAACTGAAATTAAGAAAACTGTTGAACTAATAAATGAAACTAAGAGATGACTTTATGAAAAAAGCAATAAAATAGAAAAAATCTCCAGTTAATTTGATTTAAAAAAAGGAAGAGGGACGACTAGGAGGTACAGTGAGCAAAGCACTGGCCCTGTAGTCAGGAGGACCTGAGTTGAAATCCAGCCTCAGACACTTAACACTTACTAGCCATGTGACCTTGGGCAAGTCACTTAACCCCAATTGCCCTCCAGAAAGAAAGAAAAAAGAAAGAAGACCAAATTACCAGTATAAAAAATGAAAAGGGTGAATTCACCACCAATGAAGAAGAAATTAAAACAATAATTAGGAACTATTTTTGCTCAAATATATGCACATAAATTTGAAAATCTTAGTAAAATGGATGGATATTTATGAAAATATAAGTTGCCCAGAATAACAGAAGAGGAAGTAAAATACTTAAACGATCCCATCTCAGAAAAAGAAGTTGAATGAGCCATCAATGAACTCTTCAGGAAAAAATTGACAGGGCCAGATAGATTTACAAGTGAATTCTATCAAAAATTTATTTTTATTTCATTCTATTTATTTACTTTTAGTTTACAACATTCAGTTCCACAACTCATTTCTAAATTTTCTCCCCCTCTTTTTCTTCCCCCTCCCCCCATGGCAGCATGCAATCAAATACAGGTTCTACTAACACCTTCACAATGAACATTAGTCAAGTTGAAAAGAAGGATTATAACCAATGGAGTGGACAATGAGAAAGAAGGGACAAAACAAAACAAAACACAAAAGAGAGAAAGTAGTTTGCTTCAATCTGCATTCAGACTCTTTATTTCTTTCTCTGGATATAGATATCCCTTTCCATCATGAGTGTTTGTAGTTGTTTTCTAACCTTGGATTGCTGAGAGGAGCCCAGTCTATCAAAGCTAGCTGTCACACTTACAATGTGTCTGTAATTGTGTACAATGTTCTCTTGGTTCTGCTCTCCTCACTCAGCATCAGTTTACTTAAGTCTCTCCAAGTTATTATGAAGTCCATCTGCTCCTCATTTCTTATAGCAAAATAGTATTTCATTACATTCATATACCACAACTTGTTTAAGCATTCCCAAAGTGATGGGCATCTCCTTGATTTCCAATTCTTTGCCACCACAAAAAGAGCTGCTATAAATATTTTTGTACATATGGGTCCTTTTCCCACTTCTATGATTTATTTAGCATACAGGCCCGGAAGAGGTATTTCTGGGTCAAAGGCTATGCACTTTTTATAGCCCTTTGGGCATAGTTCCAGATTGCTCTGCAGAATCGTTAGATCAGTTCACAGCTCCACCAACAATACATTAGTGTTCCTGTTTTCCCACATGCTCTCTACCATTTGTCATTTTCCTATTTCGGCATCTTAGCCAATCTGACTAGTGAGATGTGGTACCTCAGAGTTGTTTTGATTTTCATTTCTTGAATCAATAGTATTGAGAACATTTTTCATATGCTTATACATATTTTTCATTTCTTCCTCTGAAAAACTGTCTGTTCATATCCTTTGACCATGTATCAGTTGGGGAATGACTTGTATTCTTATAGATTTGACTCAGTTATCCATATATTTTAGAAATGAGGCCTTTATCAGAGATATTGGTTGTAAAAATTCTTTCCCAATTTTCTACTTCCCTTCTAATCTTGATTACATTGACTTTATTTGTATAAAAACTGTTCAATTGAAAGTAACTAAAGTTATCCATTTTGCATTTCGTAATGCTCTCTAACTCTTGTTTGGTCATAAAAATCTTCCATTCTCCATAAATCTGACAGGTAAACTATTCCTTGCTCTCCCAGATTTCTTACAGTATCGATCTTTATACCTAGATCATGCACCCATTTATACTTGATTTTGGTATACAGTGTAAGGTATTGATCTATGCCCAGTTTCTACTGTACTATTTTCCAGTTTTTCCAGCATTTTTTGTCAAATAGTGAGTTCTTATCCCAGAATCTCAGGTTTTGGGCTTATCAAACAATAGATTACTATAGTCGTTGACTGCTATGTCTTGTGTACCTAAACTATTCCACTGATTTACTACTCTATTTCTCAGCCATTACCAAGTAGTATTGATGACGGCTGTTTTGTAATACAGGTTAAAATCTGGTACAGCTAGGCCACCTTCCCTCGCATTTCTTTTCATTAATTCCCTTAATATTGTGGAATTTTGTTCTTCCAGTTGAAATTTGTTATTATTTTTCTAGCTCTATAAAATAATTTTTGGCAGATTGATTGGTATGGCACTAAATATGTAAATTAATTTAGGCTAAATTGTCATTTTTATTATTTTAGATTGACCTAGCCACAAGCAACTGATGTTTTTTCTGATTATTTAGATCTGAATTTATTTGTGTGAAAAGTGCTTTGTAATTTTGTTTGTATAGGTCCTGGGTTTGTATAATAGTAATGAAATTTGAAGTTCCCTTTATATTGCTAAGCCGAGAGGTACTTAGCACCTAGTTTCAAATTAAGCCTCTGTTAAAGAAACAGAAGGTATGAACCCCTGTTGCTGACATAACAGGAAGGGGCTGAACAGGGAGGAGCAATACTGTATATAAGGAAAAATACTAGCTGGGAAACTCAGAATTTCTTGGGATAAGATTTGTGGAGGCAGAAGCAGCAGATTCCATGAAGGCTGAAGAGGAAAGGTGTAGGCTAGAGAAAATGATTTTGATTTTGGGGGCCTGGGTGAAGTGATTTTGATTCAAGGAACCAGCTGAGCTTCTGCTAGGGAGCTACAACTTCTCCTGGGAGCTGCTGAATACTGAGGAAGCATTTACTGTGATGCTGGTGCTTTTCACGAATCTGTTTGGTGCTTTTTACGTACCTATTAGTGGCTTTGTTAAGCTTTGACTTCTTGGGAAAAGAGACTGTGAAGGATTTAAGATGGACTGGATTCTGTGAGCTTCAGCATGGTACAGAAACTGCATAGAGAGCTGGACAAGGAACTGGAAGCTACTTGCCTTTAAACCCAGGTGACAGTTTGGTGAATCCAGGTAGGAATTGGAACCGTGGAGGGGGATCCCGGAAATCTGAGTGCCTACCTTGAGTCAAGATGAAAAGACCTCTCTGTGAATACTGAGTAGTGACTGACCCCGATATGAGGTTTGGATTTGAGACTCACTTTGAGAAGAGTTGTGTGATTTGGCCAGATGAGACTCTTGGCAGCCATTGAGCCTCCCTCCTCCCCTGCCCCAGTTTTGAAAACCCAGATGTTGGTGCTTCCCTCTCTGGTAACTAATTAGGTACTGATGTAATGGTCAGACAGCTGGAAATCTGCTGAATTGTGTAATTTTCTGTTGGAAAATGGAATGGAATTGTAATTAATTTGTGGTTGAACTTTGTGATTGGATTAATGACTCTGTGATTTACCAAATGAATGTACTGCCCAGGGGTGGAGTACTTTGACTTTCATATTTTGTGACCATTAAAGAGGCAAACCTCCTTAAGGATGATTGAATGATTGAGTTCATGGAATGATTGAGTTACTAAGTGATTGAATAACTAAATGATAGTACTTTGTTCAAAACTATGTGACCATTGTGGTGAAAACTATGTGGCCGTATTAGTGATAAGTTGTTGTGAATACTGTATTTTGATTTTCTGTGATGAGTTATAATATTATGAATGCTGTATTTTGATTTCTGTGAATATTTTGCTCCAATTTGTAACTGAATAAATAGAGTATTCACTATACTATGTAATCAAAACCTTGAAAGCTGTTCACAGAAGCCATCCTATGGAAAGCTGCTTGTGCGTGGCTTTGCAATTTGTTTTTGCGGGTAAATTCCCAAATATTTTATAACATCTACATTAACTCTAAATAGAATTTCTTTACCTATTTCTCACTGTTGGACTTCATTAGAAATTCATAGGAATGCTGAGGATTTATGTGCATTTATTTTATATCTTGCAACTTTGCTTAATTTATTTATCATCTCAAGTAGTTTTTTACCTGATTCTTTAGGATTCTCTAAATATATCATCATATCTTCTGCAAAGAGTGATAGCTTAGTCTCTTCTTTGCCTAATCTGATTTCTTCCATTTCTTTTTCTTTTCTCATTGCTACTAACATTTCTAGTACCAAATTGCATAAGAGGGGCGATATTGGACATCCTAGTTTCAGCCCTGATTTTACTGGAAATTGTTCTAGCTTATCCCTATTAAATACAATACTTGCTGATGGTTTTAGGTAGATGCTACTTGTTATTTTAAGGAAGACTTCATTTATTCCTATACTTTCTAGTGTTTTAAATAGGAATGGTTATTGTATTTTGTCAAAAGCCTTTTCTGTACCTCTTCAGATAAACGTGGTTTCTACTACTTTTATTGTTGATATTATTGATTATACTGATAGTTTGCCTAATATTGAACCAACCTTGCATTCCTGGAATAAATCCTACCTAATGAAAGTATATTATTATTGTGATAAGTTGCTGTAGGATTTTTTGCTAATATTTTATTTAAAATTTTTGCATCTATATTCATAAGGGAAATTGGTCTCTAACTTTCTTTCTCTGTTTTGTCTCTTCCTGATTTAAGAATCAGTACAATATTTGTGTCATAAAAAGAATTTGTTAGGATTTTTTCTCCTCCAATTTCCCCAAATAGTTTGTAAAGTATTGGAATCAATTGTTCTTTAAGTGCTTTCTAGAATTCACTAGTAAATCCATCTGGCCCTGGAGATTTTTTTACTACAGAGTATTTGATGGCTTGTTCAATTTTTTTTTCTGAGATGGGGTTAATTAAATATTTTACTTCCTCTTCAGTTAATCTGGGCAATTTATATTTTTGTAAATATTTATCTGTTTGACCAAGATTGTCAAATTTATGGACATGCAATTGGGCAAAATAATTCCTAATTATTGCTTTAATTTCCTCTTCTTTGGAGGTAGATTCACCCTTTTCATTTTTGATACTAGCAATTTGGTTTTCTTCTTTCTTTTTTTAACATATTGACTAAAGTTCTCCCAATTTTATTTTTTTATAAAACCAGCTCTTAATTTTATTTATTAATTCAGTAGTTTTCTTAATTTCAGTTTTATTAATCTCTCCTTCATTTTTCAGTATTTCTAATTTATATTTAATTGGAGGTTTTCAATTCACTCTTCTTCTAGCTTTTTCAGTTGCATACACAATTTATTGATTGCCATTTTCTCTATTTTATTCATGTATATATTTAGAGATATAAAACTTCCCCTAAGAACTGCTTTTACTTCATCCCACAAGTTTTTATATGTTGTCTCATTATTGTCATTTTCTTGAATGAAGTTACTGATTATTTCTATAATTTCTTGTTTGCCCCACACATTCTTTAGGATTAAATTATTTGGTGTCCAATTAGTTTTTAGTTTATCTTACATGGCCCTTTATTACATATAATTTTTATTGTATCATGATCTTAAAAGTATGCATTTAATATTTCAGCCTTTCTGCACTGAACTGTGAGGTTTTATGCCATAGTACATGGTCAGTTTTGTGTATGTACCATGTACTTCTGAGAAGGTATATCCCTTTTTATCCCCATTTAATTCTCTCCAGAGGTCTATCATTATCTACTTCCTCTAAAATTCTATTCACTTTCTTAACTTCTTTCTTGTTTATTTTGAGGTTAGACTTGTCAAATTTGGAGAGGGGGGGGCAGCTAGGTGGCGCAGTGAATAGAGCACTGGCCCTGGAGTCAGGAGTCCCTGAGTTCAAATCCGGCCTCAGACACTTAACACAAAAAAATCTAGCTGTGTGACCTTGGGCAAGTCGCTTAACCCCAATTGCCCTCTAAAAAAAAAGTCAGTAATTACTGCCTTATAATATAATTTGGGGCGGCTAGGTGGCACAGTCAATAGAGCACTGGCCTTGGAGTAAGAAGGACCTGAATTCAAATCCAGCCTCAGACACTCTACCCAAAAACTAGCCATGTGACCTCAGGCAAAGTCACTTAACCCCAATTGCCCTCCAAAAAATTTTTAAAAAAACATATTCAGAGAGGGGGAGATTGAGGTCCCCCAGTAGTATAGTTTTGCTGTCTATTTCTTCCTCTAACTCCCTTAATTTCTCCTCCAGGAATTTTAAGATTATACTGCTAGGTGCATATATGTTTAGTAATGATATTACTTCATTTTCAATGGTGCCTTTTAGCAAGATATACTTTCCTTCCTTATCTCTTTTAATTAGATCTATTTTTGCTTTTGCTTTATCTGAGATAAGGACTGCTGCTTTTTTTACTTTAGCTGAAGCATAATATATTTTACTCCAGCTTTTTACCTTTACCTTGTGTGTATCTCTGTATTAAATGTGTTTCTTGTGAACAGCATATTATAAGGTTATGTTTTTTAATCCATTCTACTATCTGCCTCTGTTTTATGAGAGAATTCATCCCATTCACATTCACAGTTATGATTTCTCTCTGTGACTTTCACTCCATCCTATTCCCTCCTTTGTTAATGCTTTTATTGCTCCCTTCTCCCTTCCCCTCCTTAAGAGTTTTCCTTTTGACCACTGCCTCCCTCAGTATTCCTTCTCTATCAGCTCCCCCTCCCTTTTCATATCCTTCCCCCTTACTATTTCCTTCCCTTCTAATCACCCCCACTTTTTCTTATACTTTCCCCCTCCCATTCCCTGAAGAGTATGACAGATTTTTATACTTGATGTAGTATGTTATTTCCCCCTCGAACCAAAACTGATGAGAATAAATCTCATACAGTGTTCCTCTCCCTCCCGTCTTTCCCTCTATTATAAGTTTTACATCTCTTTGTGATAGAATCCTGTACTTAACTGTTTATGTTATTCCCTCCCTAATCCAATAATGCTCGTTGGATTAATTAATTAATTAATGATGCTCATATAATGTTCATCTCCCTCCCTTCTTTCCCTCTACTATGATTATATGCCTCTTTGTGTGGCATAATTCACCCTTTTTTGCCTCTTTCTTTCCTCTTCTCTGATTATAATCCCATTGCACCCCTTAATAAGGTTTTTTATCATCTCTTTAGTTAATTTATATCCATGCCCTCTATCTGTCTGTCTGTCTGTCTGTCTATCTATCTATCTATCTACCTACCTACCCATCTATCTATCTATCTATCTATCTATCTATCTATCTATCTATCTATCTATCTAT
>CM053593.1:219376753-219423052 GCA_028646575.1 Pseudocheirus occidentalis
ATAAACCTGCTGTCTCAGAATAGTGAGATGGCCCAGAGGAAAATTAATTCAGAGACAAATGAAGTCATGGACAGAGCGCTTTCCAAGCAGAGTTCTAGTCAGGGAGTAGACTACCTCTAACTGTTGGCCTGAGGGGGACATCATAAGCTAAGATTGCTTGTTTAAGCTGGAGAGAGTGGTTCCTACAGAACTATACTTTCAAGATGAATTAATGCAAGTTATATCCTATTTTCATCTACTGGTAAAAAACAAATACACACATACGTGTGTGTGCGTGTGTGCACTCATACTGAATACTACTTCCAGGAAGCAGGTCCCTCCCCTTGGCAGACTGGGTTGTACTGGGCATAGGAACACAGAGTAGGAAAATTATATATGGGGTATGGGTCATTTGTTTTCAAATGGGGCTTCTGAAAAAGGATCATTGTTTTGAAAGCATCCAGTCGAGTCTTCTGGACAAATTCAAATGTGAGCTATCATTAATAACAACAAGCTTTTATCTAGTAAGACATGCCACTTGGTATGGGACCAAACGGTCAAAGAATACTTATTAAGCACCTATGTACAGAGGAGTGGGGCTACAAATGTACTGTCTACTAACACGTCGTTTATTATATTTAAATGGAAGATGGAAGGTCGGGTGTGAGGAACAGAGAGGTTTGGTAAGACTGAAAAGTGTGGGTGGGAGGGGGAAGTAATGCACGGTCTTCCTCATGAAGCCCTTCCTGATCCCCACAACCTCTAGCCCCTCCACCCAAACTACTTCGCATTTTAATTGCATTATATTTATTCTCTTTATAATTTAAGAGATTTATTTGTATTTATTCTCCATCTTTGAGCCTTTGCACTGACTGGAATAGATGCCCTCCTCTATGACAGTTGAATATACACATATACATATATGCATGCATGCATGTATAAACTCATATATACATACTCATACATGTCTTTTGGTGGTGAGTGGGTTTTGTTTAACTGTTTTGGGCTTTTGAGGCAGTTACGTGGCACAATAGATTGTATGCTGGGTCTAGAGTCAGGAAGACCTGAATTCAAATGTGACCTCAGACATTTATAAGCTGTGCATTCCCAAGTAAGTCATTATAACCTCTCTTTGCCTCAGTCTCCTCATCTGTAAAATGGGAATAATAACAATAATACACTGACCCCCCAGAATTGTTGTGAGGTAATAATTATAGTGTCTGGCACGCAGTAAGAGTTATATAAATTTTTTTAAATTTTGTTTATACGTCTTGGTTCAACATGGAGGAATGTAGTGTATCAGGAAATGACATACAAAAAAATTACATTGTTTTAAAAATGGAAAAGCAAAGGATGGGTAAGATTTAAGTGAAATAGAGTGAAGGGGGAGAACAGTTTAGTCAAACAGAAAGATTTGAGTCATGAGTCAGAGGCAAGAATGCACATGAAGAAAACATACACCAAAGTATTGACTAAGTTATACTAATACGCTAGGGGTGGCTAGGTGTCTCTGTGGATAAGAGTGACAAGCCTGAGTCAGGAAGACAAGAGTTGAAATCTGGCCTCAGACACTTACTGGCTGTGGGATCCTGGGCAAGTCACTTAACCCTGTCTGCCTCAGTTTCCTCATCTGTAAAATGGGTTGCAGAAGGAAATGGAAAACTGCTCCAGCATCTTTGCCAAGAAAATCCCAAATGGGGTCATGAAGAGTCAGATATGATTTAAAATGACTGAACAATGTAGTAGAGTTTACGTTAATATTACACTGTTTCTAGATCAAAACCTCTTTCCTGCCTATTTCCCAAATCCCAGCTTATGCCAGTTCATTCAAATTCTGATTCAGTCACTGCCATTATGCTTGAATTATATGGCCAGATGCCAGTCATGACTTATCCATTTGGATTTTAAAATGTGCCCATTTCTTCTAGTTTGTTCTAATTCATATTTTGGCTTTGTCTTCAGAATCCACATTACCTGCCCCCTCCCAACAGAAACTGACCTTGACTGTGACCTTGGGTCTGTCTAGTGCTTTATCTGCTCTGACCCACTGGAATGAACTGGTTCCTGCCTTTAGTAACTCAAAACTTTACTCATGGTATAAAACCTCAGCTAAGGGATTATGATCTGTAAAGTAGAGGGAACATCCCATCACCAATGAAAATCATGGTTCATTTTGAGAGCAGGGATCATAGGATCACAGATTTAAAGCTGGAAAGAATCATAAAAGGTCACCTAGCCTAATCCCCTCCCCTTACAGATAAGGAAACTAAGACTCCAGATCAAGGTCATATAGTAAGTCACAGAGCAGGCCTTCAAACCCAGGTCCTGATTCCAAATCCAACACTAGTTCTACCATACCAGGGTTTATTAACCTTTTTTTTGTCCTGGACCTCTGCCCCTTTGACAGTGTGATGAAGTCCATAAACCCCTTCTCTGAATAATATTTGTAAATGCACAAAATAAAATAGATAGAATTACAAAGAAAACAAATATTTTGAAATAAAGATATACTAGGGGCATCTAGGTGATGCAATGAATTGAGCACCAATGTTGCAGTCAGGGGAACTTGAGTTCAAATCCAGCCTCAGACACTTAATACTTCCTAGTTATGTGACCTTAGACAAGTCACTTAATCCCAATTGCCCTGCCTTCTCCCTCTAAAAAAAAGAAGAAACAAAGAAAGAAAGAAAGAAGGAAAGAAACAAAGAAAAAAGAGAGAAAGAGAGAAAGAAAGAGAGAAATGGAGAAAGAAAGAGAGAAATGGAGAAAGAAAGAGAGAAAGAAAGAAAGAAAGGAAGGAAGGAAGAAATGGAGGGAGGAAGGAAGGAAGGAAGGAAAGAAAAGAAAAGAAAAAACAAAAGAAAAGAAAAGAAAAGAAAAGAAAAGAAAAGAAAAGAAAAGAAAAAAAAAGAAAAGAAAAGAAAAGCTTTTTTTTTTTCCCCACTTGAATTCATGGACTACAGGTTAGGAAGCCCTGTACTACACCACGAGTGCTACCATTTTAGAAATCTTTGTATCCCCAGCATCTCACAAACTACCTTTCACCCATCAGGTACCTGATAAATGTTGAATGACGGTTGCTGAATGAATGAATGGTGTTTAGTGCCCATTGCCTTAGATATTTGATGATTACTGAACTGAATTAATGCCACTGCTAATAAACATATTTACACAAGTAATTTTTCCAAAGCCTCAAATATTTCTTCTTTCCTCTACCAAGTTTGTGCAACTACGAAGCCTTCCTCCCTATTTCTTTCTGGTGACCTATTCTGGTTGCCTTAACAATTCAATAAACATTTGTTAATTATCTGCTATCGGCAAAAGGCACCATGGTAAGCACTGGTGATACATATAAAGATAAAATGAAACTGTCTCACTTTTAAAAACATATTCTATTGGAGGCTCCAAGATGTTCACAAATAAACAGACTTAAGATAATTTGAGAAGGGGATCCAGAAAAAGTTCATGGAGGTAGCATCTGAACTGAGACTCTTAGGGGCTGACTTGAAGAGGGAATACACTTGAGGTGTGGAGGTCAGCTATAGGGAATGAACAAAGGAGGGAGAAGGAATGTCAAG
Source organism: Pseudocheirus occidentalis (assembly GCA_028646575.1). Taxonomy (NCBI): domain Eukaryota; kingdom Metazoa; phylum Chordata; class Mammalia; order Diprotodontia; family Pseudocheiridae; genus Pseudocheirus; species Pseudocheirus occidentalis. The sequence continues at coordinate 219,380,311 of CM053593.1, forward strand.
TGCAAAGAAGAGCTGAAAGTCCAGTTTGGCAGGAGCACCAAATATCCCTAAGATACCGTTCTCCATTCTTCAAAATTTCTCAGCATTTTCCTTCTTCTCCCTGTCTGTGGTCACAGAAGAAGGGTATCCTCCTCCACCTTACCAAGGTTAATTTCACTTATGTGCTTGATTCTAGTCCCTTTCAACATTTCTAGAAGTTATATCCTTTTCTCTCTCCTCCAGGTCTTCAACCACTCCCAATCCAATGAGTCCTTCCCATCTGGGAAGACAAGCAATTCAATATAGGTTGTACATGTGTAGCTATGCAAAACATTTCCATAGTAGTTATATTGTAAAAGACTAACTGTATTTCCCTCCATCCTATCCCAACCCCCACTTATTCTTTTTCTACTTTGACTGTGTCACTTTTCAAAAGTGCTTGCTTCTAACTACTCTCTCCCCCAATTTGCTCTCCCTTCTATCATCCTCCCTCTTATCCCCTTCCTCCCTACTTTCCTGTAGAGTAAGATACCCAATCGAGTGTGTATGTTATTCCCTCCTTAAGCCAAATTCAGTGAGAGTAAGGTTGTCACATTTCCCTTCACCTGCCTGCTCTTCCCCTCTTTTGTAACAATGTTCTCTTGCCTCTTTTATATGAGATAATTTACTGTAATATATCTCTCCCTTTATCCTTCTCCCAATAAATTCCTCTCTCACCTCTTAATTTTATTTTTTAAATATCATCCCTTTATAATGTTTTTTCTTTGGCACAAGGGAGGGTTCAATCTGGGGTTAGGTGTGGAAAATGACTACCCTGTAAATAAAAAGATGTTAATAAAACAATTTTTAATACCTCAGCACATTAGTAATCAGAGAACTGCAAATTAAAGGACCTCTGAGATTACACTTCACACAAATCAGATTTGCAAAGATGGCAAAAAAGAAAATTTATGAATGTTTGAGAAGCTGTAGGAAAACAAGCTCCCTAGTACATTGTTGGTAGAGTGATTAGTAGAGTTGGTTCAGTGATTCTGAAAAACAATTCAAAACTGTGCCCCAAGAGTCACCATACTAGGCATTCTCCTTGACTCAGCATTATCAACACTAGATTTATACCCTAAGGAGATCAAAGAAAGAGGTAAAGGACACATACATATGAACACATTTAAAGAAGTTCTTCTTGGGGCGGCTAGGTGGCGCAGTGAATAGAGCACCGGCCCTGGAGTCAGGAGTACCTGAGTTCAAATCCGGCCTCAGACACTTAACACAAAAAACTAGCCGTGTGACCTTGGGCAAGTTACTTAACCCCAATTGCCCTCCAAAAAGCAAAAAAAAAAAAAAAAGTTCTTCTTGTGGTGGTAATGAACTTGGAACTAAGGGAGTGCCCACCAACTGGAGAATGGCTAAATCAATTGTAGTATATAAATGTAATGGAATACTGTTTCCAAAGAATTGTACTATAAAAAACGATGAAAGGAACGGTCTCAGAGAAACCTAGGAAGATTTGTATGAACTGATACAGTGTGAAGAACTGGACTAGGAGGATTATTTATGCAATTACATCATTATAAAGACAACTTTGAACGACCTAAGAACTTTGATCAATGCAATAAACAATCATGATTCCACAAGACTAATAATGAAGCTTGCTACCCACGTTTTGACAAAGTGATAGAGGTGATACAGTCATCTCTGGAGGGCAGAATGAGACATAATTTTTGGACACAGTCAATATGGGAATTTGTTTTGCTTGATCATGCATATTTGCTATATGGGTTTTGTTGGTTTTTTTTTTATTAGTTGGGATGCATGGAACAGAAAATAATGTTTAGGAATTAAAAACGAAAATAAAATAGAAAAAAATCTCAGGGACATCTCTCACTTTGTCCACCCCTCACTATTTCTATTGCTCCAGTCCTGCCACAGGCCCTTATCTCTACTTTTGGGCTATCTTAATAGTATTATAATAGATCTCTACTCCCTTTCCCCTCCAGTTCATTCTTCACTTTTCTATCAGAATAATTGTCTTCTTTTACTCATAGATCATTCTTACATTCAAAAATGGTCAGCGGTTCTCCTGTGGCCCACTATAACCAATTAACGCAGTGATTCTCAACTTTCCTAATGCAATGATCCTTTAATATTCATATGTGGGCGTATCTGCATGTGTGTGGACCCGCCTGGAGATGAATAGAGGAGTGGTATCTCAGTTCCTAAGACCATGGAAAATATGTGTTTTCCAATGGTTTTAGGTGACCCTGTTTGACCCCCAAAGGGGTTGCGACCCACAGGTTGAGTACTGCTGGACTAAAGAAATTCAAAAATCCTCTTGCTTTACACTGTGCGCTCTCCACAATTTAGCACCACACAAAGCTTTCAAGGCTTGTCTAATTCTATTCACTTCCATTATTGTTATTGTCTATCCAACATGAGCCACTTCTTCCTTTCCCCACCCAATGCATTCTGCTACACTTTCCTGTCACTGTTTAATGCTATTCCTACTTCTGGAATGTCTATCCCACTCCCCCTTTCCTGCTGAATTTCTACTGCCCTTTAAAGACCATCTCAAAAGCTTCCTGCTTCTCAAAGCCTTTTCTGATTTCCTGGATGATAATGATGATGCTTTAGATAGCAATTTGTTTTGTAAATTTCTCATTATCTGTATTTTTGTCATATCCCTCTATTAGACTGTAAGTTATAGGAATGCAATGGTTATGTTTAATTTATATTTTGTATTTCAGTAAACACAATGTTCTCTGGACATTGTAGCCATTGAATGAGTGAATGACAGAGATATCCTCACTCTGACTCCTACTCCATGAACTGGGTAATTAAAGTAAGACCTTTCCACTTTCAAGTTCCTAGAGTTTGGAGAGTTTGTAAAGAGTCCGGAAGGTTTGTGAGGAGTTTGGAGGGTTTCTGAGGGACAAGGGTTCCAAGGTATAAAGTAGAACATGGTCCAGTGGTTCATTTGTACATTGGGTGAAGGTGGCAACACAGAAGGAGGAGTAGGTTTGGAGTGAAGTATAATGAGCTTGATTTTGGACTTGATGAGCTTGAAATACCTAGAAGACATCCAAGTTTAGAACATAGTTCAGTGAGGAGGGGCGGTATAGAAGGTAAAAAAGAGAAATGACACAATAAGATTTGTTTTCCTTCCTCTACTTCCCATCTCATGTTTCCTCTTTCCCTTTGCTTCTTCTGACCAGCACTGGGTACTGGGGCAGGATAAAAATTTCAGTTGTAGATGGAGGTTGAAGGAAGGAAGTAGTAGAAAGGACTTCCCTTCTTTTCTTCCTTACTGCCACCAACCAATCAGCGCAAGTGTACACATTTAGGGGTGGGGAGAGGACTGAAATGTCAAAACAGGAATTATGCATGTGTTGAGAAAGAGCAAATATTTGAGAATTAACTCTGTCCTGCTAAGAAAGTTTGCATAAGCCTATTCTAACAAGGAAGGCGTTCCAGTAAAATTTTCTTTCAGTGAAAAAAAAAAAACGTCCTTGGAGAATACTTGATTTCACCTTGATGAACTTTGTACTGACAGTTTTTGATAATGCTTTATCTTCCAGTTTAATCTACCCCCTCCTCCCACTGCCAGTCTTTTAAGGAAAGGTCAGAGATATGTATATAATGTGGTATTAAGGTAATCAAGACCTAAGAACTAAGAAAGGTAAGAAACTGGACAACAGAAGAGTAATTTTCAACATAAATCAAGTAGCTTACATTAAAGAAAAGCTAATTGGGCAAGAAAAAAAATAATTGCTAACTATTCTCATACAAAAGAGTGGTTGAATTGGGGCATTCATTTAGAAAAGAGAAAAATGAAAGAGAGGGAACAGGAAAGATATTTGGCCATAATGATGAATTAAGAAAAGTTCCAACCCTCCCCCAAAAAACATAAAAGCTTCCAAATTAGGAAATGGTAGTATAAAAAGTTTGATACGTATTTATCCTGTTTATGGTTATATTTTATAGGAAATCAGTTTGAAGAAGAAAAAAGGTAAAGCATTAGAGGGAGAGGAGAAAAATTGAAACAAGATAAAAGTATATTTGGAAAAAAGAGAAATAATCTTTACCTCCTGCCAACAAATTTTCACAAATATTAGTACTGAACCTTATTTTAAAGACTAGCTGGAATTCATCATTCCAACAATACAGTGAGCTGACATATTTAGTTATTATATAGTAAAACCTTTATAGTGGGGTGGGGCTCTGTTTTCAGTGAGAATTCATTTATTATTGTAGGTAATACTATAACTTTATAGTCCTTACTTTTATTAGCTACTCTGGACTGTCAAAATTCCCCTTAGGGGATGAGGTATTAATAATATTTAATAAATGGAAAACTAAAATTGTGATTAAAACTACTGGCCATCACTAACTCATGTAGACAAACCTTTAAAAATTAGCCATTAACACAAAAGATTTGTTTATGTATTTTAAAATACCTTAACCTCCCGAAGATTCATGCATTCTTCCCAGGAATAAAACTTTCTTTTCATCCTAAGAAAGAAGAAAAGAACAAACAGTATATTAAGTGAAAACAACTATCTATAAAACATAAAAATTGGGGGTTTTCACTATAAACTGGACAAAGCTGACTAACCTTTCCAGGTTCTACCCAATGGAAATCTACAAAATGACCTCATCATTCAATATCGCTCTAAATTGCATTGCATCTTAAAGCCTGTCAATTCATTGCATGCTATGCCACAAAGTATAGTAGATATAGTATGGCACAGCACAACAAACTGGGCAAGGCAGGAGATCTGGGCTAGGGTTTAGTTTCAACTCTGTCACTAAGGAGTGCTCCAACTTTGAGCAAAGCACTAAAACCCCCAGGGCCTCAGTTTCTTCATCTAAAGAGCAATAACTAGGGTGTGGCAACTGTGACTTTTTCCTAAGACACCAACACCAAAAGGGCATACTTCCTTGTATTCCATTCTATCAACCAGCACTACACAGGGCCACAGAGTTCCCACCTCAGCATTGCGGCCTACACCTGTATACCATCTGCTTATTCCCAGAAGTTGCTGGGGACTGTCTGGATGACTTCATTCAACCAAGGCAAATTGCTCTCCCCCTACAACCAAGAACTGAATTTTTCCCTGGTGACAGAATTTCCATTGACAGTTCTGCCCACCTGTGAAAGGAGGGGGACGACCGCTAAGGTCTCTTCTACCTCTTGTCATCCATGATTTGCATTCGCTGACCAAGGTAAAGATTTTGGTAGATCTTTAACAAAATCAGATAGTCAAAAATCACCTTTGATTTAATTATCATCATAAATTAATCTTTTCTTCATACTAACTCAATGAAGTAGGTTACCAAGCTAATATGTAAGTTATAAGGGAAACAGGACACCCGGAAGGTCATATTCTACAGCAGTGGTTCTCAACCTTCCTAATGCCGGGACCCTTTAATACTTGTATGTGGGTGTATCTGCATGTGGGCAGACCCACCTGGAGACAGAGAGAGAAGCGGTGTCTCAGTTCCTAAGACCATCGGAAATACGTGTTTTCCGATGGTCTTAGGCAACCCCTGTGAAAGGGTCGTTTGATCCCCAAAGGGGTGGCGACTCACAGGTTGAGAACCGCTGTTCTATAGCATGTGTTTAAGGATAGTAGGTGAGATCTACATTTTGTGGGCAGTTAGGAGGCACAGCAGATAGGGTACTGGAAATAGGAAGACCTGAGCTCCAATCTAGCCTCAGATACTTACTAGCTATGTGACCATGGACAAGTCACTTAACCATGTTTGCCTCAGCTTCCTCATGGTAAACTATTCCAGTATTTTTGCCAAGAAGACCTCAGAGGGGGTCACAAAGAGTTGGGCACAGATGAACAACAATAAAGGGTATTAGGATGCCTTGCTGCTCTAACCAAACTGGCATGCCCACACCATTGGAGGCACTGGTCTGATAGCTGGTGCTGAGAGTTAACAGACATGGAGGCCCATTCTGCATGAGTGTGGCCTTCCTGGACCACAGCTCTGGGAGCCAGACTAGAAGCAGAAGGGGAAGGGGGAAGGAGGTACTGCCGTTCCCAGGACTGTTGGCCTTATGCACTTATTAGATGATACGGTGTCTCATAGCTAGCCCTGTATAGATGCTTAAATTGTCTCTTACCAGACTATCCATTCTTAGTGGGTATAGATCACATTTTATCCAAACTTTATACATCCTCTAACAGGTACCTCGGACTCTGCCCATACCAGGTATTTAGCAAAAGCTTTTTGAATTATAGCATACTATTATATTTGTTATATAATAAAAAGGTATGAAACTAAGCCCTTTTTCCCCCTTCTCCAATCTCTTAGCTTTCTTATGAACATAGATACAGAATTGGAAGGCCATAGAGTCCAACTCCTATTCCATTTTACAGATGAGGAAATTGAGGCGAAAGGTTAAGTGACTTGCCCAGGGTCACACAACTAACCACAATAAATAGTATTTATATGGTATTTTATAAACATCACCTTATTTTAACCTTATGACTCCTCTGGGAGGGAGGCTGTTTAGTTATTCCCTTTTTACAGAAAAGGCAGACAGGGATCAAATGACATAATCAGAGTCCCAAAGCTAGTAAGCATCTGAGGCTGCATTTTAACTGAGCTCTTCCTGACTCCAGGTCCACTGCTCCACGTGGCTGTCTTATAACTAGATTTGATTTAAACCCAGACCCTCTGGACTCCAAGCCTATCTATCTCACTAGCTGAATATACAGTTGTATTTCAAAAGCAACATTTGATCTGGGGGCACAATCCTCTGATTCTTTCATTCTAAATCCTCTGTAGATAAGGGGGAGGCCGTAGTTATCCTACCAAGCCTCATCCCTGAAAACAGAAGTTTAGCTCTCCTTTCACTGTTACCTCAAACGAAATAAACAGATATTTGTCAAACACCTTCTGTATACAAGGAATAGTGATAGACACAGTGGAAGATATGAAAAATGTGAGCCACTTCAGGGTGTTTGTTCACTGTTGCTGAATGCAATAAAAGTAACCTACCCACTAAATCCATCTCTCTATCTATATACATACACACATAAACATACAGTATACATACATGCATGCATATGTGTGTGCATACACAAGCATATGTGTATCTATGCATGTGTGTATGGATGGTACCAGAGGTTAAGTGACTTGCCTAGGGTCATACAGCTAGGTAGTATCTGACCTCAGATAAGGAAGGTGAGGCTCAGAACATAACTCATGGTCATGCAGGCAGTCAGTAACCTGGGTCCTCTGATGCTAAATGACATTGCTTCTTCCGCTGTACCCCTCAAAGCTGGCTTCCGCCCTCTCTGATCTATGGATTAAGGCAGGAGATATAAAAGCAGAAAAAAGGAGGGAAAGGTATGGAATGCTTTACTAAAGGATGTTTTATTTTGGCCTTTCTTTTCTTCTTCTAAATCCCCATTCTATATCACTCATTCACTCATTCATTCAACAAACATTCATTTATATAAAACTAGGGGACATAACTGACCTTTAATTTTCTTAGTGCCACTCAATACTCTGAGAATTTTTCCATCTAGTATGTTTTCCAGTTCCTGGATTTCATTTCAAAGGTGAATTTAAGATTTTTTTTTCCCCAGAAGCCATAATTAGTGTAACAAAGTGACAATTCTACAACCACTTAGGCAAAAAACATAATCCTGTAACGTTGACATTAATGTGTGAAGATTTAAAAATCTAATTTTGTATTTTCCACAATATAAGTTTCCTGCTATGTTCGAGGCACCACCCTGAGCAATAAGGGGTCTACCAAAAATGATTAAGACGAAGTTCCCTGACCTCAAGGGGCTCCTGAGAATTCAAAGATCATTCTCCTCTTAAAACATGAAATGAAGAAATTCATATGAGAGGATGTTGAATCCAAGGGCAATGTCCCTAGGGTGGGGACCACAGAGATAAACATTAACCTCCCTTCCTCCCTCTCTCTTTTCCTGTATTCACCAGCAGCATTCTCCTTTTCCCCAGTATCTAAATGACTATTTTTTGTTTCTTCTGAGAGCAAGTATATAGGGGTGTAGTTGGTGGACCTCAGGTCTATTTATAAGATTTTTTTTCACATCGGTGCTCCAGAAATAATTACAAAGAACACACTTAAGTAACCAGGATTCATGCCACCCCCAGTGGAACAAGTCCCACTGTCATTTCTTCCCTGAGGAGCCTCAAAGTCTTTTATGGTCTATGGAGTAAAGAAGTTTGAGGTTTACTCCAAAAGGGCAGCTGGCTCTCATTTTGGATCAGCCAACAGAATTCCTAGTATGTCAAGTCACTTTGAGAGAGCCAAGAGAATGGCAACTTACTTCAATTGGACTTGTAAAAGTCAGGCACAAACCAAGGCTTCTTCATCCTCTGTAACAAACTAGAATCCTACAGATCTAACTCAGGAGATTCTGTTATCTAAGGAGCTAATGTAAGGCCGGAATGGACTTGAGTTAAGATCTACCCCTGATGCCTATGTGACCTTGGGCAAGTCACTTAACTGCCATTTAATGTGCCTCAGTTTCATCATTTGTAAAATGAGAAGGTAGGAATATATGGTTTCTGAGATTCCTTTCCAGCTCTAAATCGATGATCCTATAACCATTTTTTCCTATTCTAGTCCTTCAGTAGCATAGGGAAAAATAAAAGAATTCCTACAACTTTATAGCAGTACCTTGCATTTGTACTGTCCTTCCTGTTTGTCAATGCACTTTCCATCTGCGTCATTTCAGTTGAATCTATGTAACAAGACATTATCTGGAGGATAAGTGACTTATCCAAAGTCACAAAGCTAGAATGCTACTCAATGGAAGAAGTAGAAGTTAGTCTAGGTCATCTGCCTCTTGTATTTAACACAGTTTGCACTGTTTGTGATTTATGTGGAGTTTTAGACTGGCTAAGTACTTTTTAAGCATTATCTCATTTGAACCTCACAATAACACAGGGAGGAAGGTAAGTACCAAGGCAATTATTACCTTGGGTTTCAGATGAGGTCAAGAGACTAGCCCACAGCCACACAGCTAAATAACTATTAGAGGGTGGTTCTCAAAGTGTGTGTGTGCGCCAAGGTGTTAGGTATGTCACCAAATTGTGGATATTATTGCAAATAAGAAAATTTATAAATATTTGGGCTAAATATACAATTTCACTTACCCAGCCAATAGAGTCTGGCAAATATTTGTGGTGTTTAATTGTTTTCTGTCGTGCCCAACTTTTCATGACCTCATCTGGGGTTTTCTTGACAAAGATACTGGAGTGGCTTGTCATTTCCTTCTCTAGCTCACTTTACAGATGAGGAACTGAGGCAAAAAGGGTTAAGTGACTTACCCAGGGTCACATAGCTAATAATAATAATGAGACCAGATTTGAATTCAGTTAGATGAGTCTTCCTGACTCCAGGCACTGCACTCTATCCACTGTGCCACCTAACTGTCCTAATATTAATCTTTATTCGCAGAAAAAAAAATTTTAAAAGGAAAGTAAAAAAGAAGTGTATTTGGGGCCATATGTCCTGTTGGAAACACCTGTATCCCATAATAAAAGGGATACTTTATATCTACATAACAATTAAAAATTTTTAAATAGTGATTTTTCAATTTATCATCCCCTGTGATCATCAGAAACTCTCCACCACACAACTACTTGTAGGATTATTCTCATTTTGGAGCTGAGGAAACTTGAGGTACATAGAAGCTAAGCAAAATCATCCAAGGTCACTCAGAAAGCCAGGAGTAGAGCTGGGAGTACAACCCATGTCTCCTGACTACTTTACTATGCTACCTCAGCTGCCTCATTTGTAGAACGGAGATCAGAACCAGCCTACAATGACTACCTTACAGTCCTCATGATGATCAAAGGAAACATGGAAGTTGGAACCCTTTAAGAATCAGAAGACACTAAACAACACAGAATATCCTTAAGTCTAACCCCAGTAGCATGCCAAAGTCAACTATCACTCAATGTATAAAGTGACTGCTAAGGTTGAATCAGAGTGCTAATAATGAGAGTGATCTAAAAGGGTCATGGGTTCCCTTAGTGGAGGTCTTCAAGCAAGGGCTAGATGACCACTTCCTGATTATGTTATACAGGGGACTCTTGGTCAAGCACTGGATTGGACAAGATGGTCTCTGAGCTACCTTCCTTCTCTGACATTCCATGAAACTGTGGTCTGGTAGATACATCCTATTTACATTGTAGATATCTTATATGTAAATAATTGTCTGCGTGTTGTCTCTCCCATTAGCATGTGAGTACTTTGAGGGCAGAGATTTTGTTTTTCCCTTTCTTTGCATCCTTCATCCTTAACACAGTTTTTGGAACACAGTAAAGGCTTAATAAATGTTTCTTGATCACTCAATGATTGATATTAAGAAGATGGGAGAAAAAGTTATAGGATTAAAAGGTTTTTTGGCATGCACAGTTGGGGATTATAAGATTTAGAGCTGGGAAGAACATGGAAGAAAATCTATTGAACACCATCATTTTTGTTTTGTTTTGTTTTTTGGAGGTGGGAAGGCAGGGCAATTTGGGTTAAGTGACTTGCCCAAGGTCACAGGACTAGTAAGTGTTAAGTGTCTGAGGCCAAATTTGAACTCAGGTGCTCCTGATTCCAGGGTCAGTGCCCTACTCACTGTGCCTCCTAGTTGCCCCCAAAAGCCCCATCATTTTATAGATGAAGAAAAAGAGACCCAGAATGCGGAAGTAAGTGACTCGTCCCAGGTCACATGGCCACTAATTCTCAGAACGGAGACTCAAGCCTAGAACTGATTCCCAATTCAAGTGCTCTTTCCACTATACCATAATCTCCTCAGGCAGAACCACAGAACTTCCACCCTGCATGAATCAGGGTGGGAGCTGGCATTGGCAGGGAGGGTGACAGTCCTTGGCACTGGTAGGGAAGGTGTAGAACTTACTTTTTAATGGCAATCAGCTCTCCAGACTCAATACTTCTTCCTAGGAGGACAGAGCCGTAGGTTCCATCACCAAGCTGCTTGATTGTCGTGTATCTATGCATGGTGTGTCCCTTCTGGCTTTATACTCATCTCAGTCCTGAGACTGCTCCTTCCTGTCATGGAAGCAGTTCTCCTCAGAATGTAGCCACACTTTTCGGTGACAGCACCAGCACAAGGTATTTGAGATGTCGTGACAGTGTCTCAAATACATAGTTTCAAGGCTCAGTCTTCTGCCTGCTGTGAAAAAAACGAAAGATGACGATGAAGTCTATCACATTTTCAGTGATGTAGGTTACGAGTCTTTTTTTTTTCTTTTAACAGCCAAATAAAGACCTTTTTTTTTTTCCATTTTTTTACTAGAGATAAAATGTGGAGAAATAGTGTGCATTTTTTTCACTGACTCAATAATGAATCAGCTCCAATTCAATGTTTTTCTGATGACTAACATGTTCTATGCAGGCCCAGCCTGTCAAACACACTAAGTGAGAATAGCTTTGTGAAAGGGAGCTAAGTTTATCAATGTAAACATACAAGCCCAGAAGAGCTAAATTTAAAGTTCTCAGACAAGATTTTTGAAGTAAATTACCCACACTGCACAAGCTATTTATGGGTGTATATGCAGGATGACTTTTACTATTAAATCCTCACTAGTTAAGCAATAGACTAGAAATTTAAGGACTGTGTCTAATCTGTTGGATGCCTCTGACCAAGTTGCTATAATTTGTAAATCTGAGTACAGCATATTCCAAAAGTCCTAGTGCCATCTTAAGCTTTAACAGTTATTAATGCAGAAATATTTTGCATGATTGTGTATGTATAATGGGCATTGTATTTCTTACCTTCTCAAAGGGTGGGGAGGGAGTGGAAGGAGGGAATGTGGAACTGAAAATAAAAATAAAATGAAAAGAGTAATTCAGATAAAAAATAAAATCAATCAAAAAGCTTTAATAAATGACTAAGCTATTTAATAGCTACTAAGACCAAAAATCTTGGTGCAGTTTTAAGCTTTAATAGTTATTAAAAGTTCTCTAAGAAAAGGAAAGCATTTAATAAGCATCTACTATGTGTCAGATACTGCACATAGTAAGGTTAAGTATCTTACATATGTTATTTTATTTGATTTTTACAACAACCCCAGGAGACAGGTGCTATTATCATGATTTTACAGCTGAGGCACACAGATATTAAGTGATTTGTCCAGCTAGTAATAATCTAAGGCTGGGGGTGGCTAGGTGCTGCAGTAAATAGAGCACGGGCCCTGGAGTCAGGAAGACCTGAGTTCAAATCTGACCTCAGTCACTTAACAAAAAAAAAAAACTAGCCATGTGACCTTGGGCAAGTCACTTAACCCCAATTGCCCTATGTTCCTCCCTCCAAAAAGCAAAAAAATAAAAATAAAAAAATAGAATCTAAGGCTGGGTTTGAACTCAGGTCTTCTGGACTCCAGGCTCACCATTCTAACCACAGGACCATGTGGCCACCCCCAAAACTTTTGCGACCCCATGTGTGCCAGTATCCCTAGAGGCAGGGGGCTGTGCACTTGAAGTCTGTCTGGCCCTATTACTTTAGGGTGACCTTATGAAAGTCATTTAACATCCCTTAAGCGGGGGCGGCTAGGTGGCGCAGTGAATAGAGCACCGGCCCTGGAGTCAGGAGTACCTGAGTTCAAAATCCGGCCTCAGACACTTAACACAAAAAAACTAGCCGTGTGACCTTGGGCAAGTTACTTAACCCCAACTGCCCTCCAAAAAGCAAAAAAAAAAAAAAAAAAACATCCCTTAAGCTTAGTTAGAAATTCACACAATGACCACAGTAATGAAAAGGAGACAGGAGTTCTCCGATCCCTGCAAGTGATCAATTCTTACTTCCCCTGACTAACAGTAAAATAACTAACCTCCCTTTTCTCACAACAGGCCATAGACTCTAGGGGTGGAATATGGCATATATCCACAGGGAATATGCTTCTATGAGTTTAATTACTGGCTCTCAGGAATATATTTAATCAGCATTATTAACAATTTCTCCATCATCTTCTTAAATCTAGACAATGAACCAAACAAGAAAGCAAACACTGATTTGTAGAATTTGCTGACTTCCAATGTGTAGTTGTTATAATTATACAGAAAAAAGTAACAACCTGCTTTATGAGTTGGTTTCCATCTACTCCTGAATAGATTAGGCAGGAACAATGTATTGTTTTAGTTTTGCTTAACTAAACTATATTTCTGTGTAATAAGGAAGGGTCCTGTGGGGGCTGGGGGGAAGTTCTTTGGGAAATGAGTCATATGAGAAAGGGAAAAAAAAGCATTAAAAAAGTGCTTGTTTTTTTTAAATGTAAAGGCAGAAGACTAGAACTGGGTTTTTTGAAACTGCAAACTTTGTGAGGGCAAGGACAATGTTTTAGATAAATTTTGTATTTTCCTTAATAATAAACATTTGTTGAATAGTTGAATATTGCTAACTAAATGGATGAATCAGACACAATAGATAAAGCTGGAGCTGATAACTCACTACCTTGAGCACTTATTACTTCATCAATATGGAGACTCCCCCCATCTATGAAGATCACAATCTATCCATGCTTTCTCATTCTGTATGGCTTTTGCCCATGTTCTTCCATAATTCCTCAACACGCTAAGTGTACTAATAGGGTAGAAATCCCATTTTTTGCAGAGGAATTTATAAGGATATAAAAAGGACAACTGAATACGACCAAGGACTAACCAGGATAGGGTATGGAGTAGAGGAAAGTATAAGGAAAAACATATCTTCTGTGTTCTCATGAGTGGTATTCAGTGTTATGTAGGTCTCAGCAAGGATCAACAAAAATAGGCTTGGCCAGGTCACAGAACCTCAGTAACTCTGACAACGAGTGATAGAATAAGGCTATATTAAGCACTTGGATGGCAAAGCATCCAAATTTCATTCTGTATCCCCATGGACAGACTACATAATTGGAAGGACCATAACTGAGACTTTAAATGTTCTCCTAGGAAGGTGTATTGAGTCTAGAGAGCTGATTGCCATAAAAAAAGTTTCACATCTTCTGAAGTGATGCCAAGAACTCTCACCCTCACTACCAATGACATCTAGTTATTTATCTAATTAATGCACATGGATTGTGCTTGAGGAAATTATGGTACTATGAGAAAAGTATTTGAATGAGATATATGGCAAGATTTCAGTTTAAGTGATATGTATGTAAATATATGTGTGTATGTATGTATAAATATACACACACATATAGATGCATATATATATATATATATATATATGCTAGCATCAAAATGATGAGTAACTTTTGTGGGAGTACTTATTGAGCCAATGAACTAACAGTCTTAAGAAACTAATAATAATAATAATAAACTGGTTAAAGAATGTGAAGATGTATGCTTAGATTTTTTTGACCTTGTGCAACTAAGAGTGACCAAAGACTACCACATGCTTTCTCACTTATTTCCTAACTGAGGAATTATTAGGAGTTTGAAATCTGTGCCCTGTTTCACAATGTTGAAATAAAGAGCAGTAAGTGTCCTTGAGAGAGCATTTGGTCCAGCCCTCTGCCCTCAAGCAGGTGAATATCCAAACTAGGCAGGAGAGAAAGTTGCTTATTCTCTTCCAGACATTTGTCAGGGATAGGGGCCTGTTTTATCTTGGTGTAAAAAGAAAAAAAAACTGTCATCATATCTAACCAAAATCTGCCAGTCTTTAATTTCAAGCTAATTTCATGGGTAGGGATATCTGTTCAATGGCCCTCTCATGAGAACTTTTTGCTTACTTGAGACCAGTAATCACATCACCCTGGGTTTTTTCTTTTCTAGGATAAATAGTTTTTCTTCAAAGGATCTGTTTTCTAGCCCCATTGTTATCCTTGTCTCATTTGATGGGACTTTGGCTCTTCATACCTTTTTGGAAGTGCCAAAACTAGACTTACTACTCCAACTAAAGAGTTTGAATAATAGACCTCATGTTCTCTATTTCCGTACATGCCAGTATCATATGAGGTTTTACACAGTGACAACACACGACTGATTCATAATCGGTCAACTATTAACTTATTTTTCTTTGATTCTTATCTCAAGTCACTTGTTCACCCACCAAACAGCAGTAGAGTGGATTGATATCTTCCTAGCTCATAAATGAAAGAGAGACTCTTGAGATAAAATGTAAAGTCTTACTGACAGGTTACGTTCAACGTCTTTCCTTCATCCGGTACTCAAGTTTGGGTGGAGGAGGGGTAGCTAGCTGTTCCCTGTGTAAAAGATGTGGGAGTTTTAGTGGTTTACAAGCTCATTATGAGTCAAGATTGTGACATGGCAGCCAAAAACCCCCAATGCAATCTTGGCCTATATTATAAAAGGCACAATGTTCAGAATGAGAGAGATGATATACTTTGCCTTGGTTAGGCCACATCTAGAGTACTGTGTTTGGTTCTAAGCACCATGTTTTAGGAAAACCATTTGGTAAACCAGGAATGGATACCAAGGTTAGTAACTAGGATGGTAAAAGGACTGCAGATCCCAGGTATACAGGGATCATTTGAAGAAACTAGGAAACTTTAACTCAGTAAAAAGAATACCTAGGGGAGTGACATATATTGTCTTCAAGTACCTTAGGGGCTGTTACATGGGAAAAAAAGAATTAAATTTGTTTTATTGGGCCTCAGAGGGTAAAACTAGGAGTGATGGATAAAAGTAATTAAGTCCTTTCAATAAAGGATTCTTTTTTTTCAACTTCTATCTTTAGTGCCTAGAAAAGTGCCTGGAACATAGTGTTTAATAAATGCTTGTCAGTTCACTGATTGAGCAGCACAGTTTCAGTTCATTCTAATTAACAGCATCAGGAACAAGAAGTACTCCTAACCCATAGTGTTACTTTCCCTTTGGCCTCAGTCTTTTTAGTACATTTTTTAGAACATGTGATGATGGCTAGCAAAGCTCAGGCTTTGGGTATTCGCACATGATACTGAACCTATTTTCTGCCTGTGCTTTGGCAAAGAAATAAAAAAATAATATCTTTTGGTAAATATTCTGTATCTCTTTGACACCTATGCAATGGACAATGCTTACATTTATATCAGCTCTAAAGAAGAAAGCATAACAAATGACCAATGACACAGAAAAAGATGATAAAAATTCATTACACACTCAAAAGGAAAAGCAAGCTCTACATCACAGAAATTTAGAGTTTTGTGTCCAGTCCTCTTCTGTCCTGCTATTTAAATATGGAAATGAGAAAGCAAAGTTTTAAAAATGAATGCTAAAATTTGTTTTTACACATAACTGGGGAAAATACTAAGTTAAAAATATGGAAATGTTGTTTTATTTAGTGTTTGTTAAGTTCAGAGTAAAACAAAAGGAAGAGGGAGTGAAAAAATGATTAAAAGTTGAGACATTTGTAAGCACCCAATGTTTTGGATGGTTCAGGGGTGGATAACCTTCAGCCTCAAGGCCACCACATGGCCTTATAGATCCTTGAGTGCAGCCTTTTGACTGAGCTCAAGTTTTACAGAACAAATCCTTTTATTAAGAGGAATTGATCTGTGAAGTTTGGACTCAGTTGAAGGTTCGCACTTGAGGACCTACACAGCCACATGTGGCCTTGAAATTGCAGGTTCCCCACTCTGGTTTATCTAAATGCCAATTTCTTCATTTTGTCTCTAACTCTAACCCAAGGCTGCAAACAGAACAGCATGAAGGATATCATCTTGGAGCTGCATCATCCCCCACCTCAGAAAAAAAAAAAAGAGCCAATCAAGTGAGGAGAGTCAAGGATAACTGACAAACAATCACAGTGCTCCAGTGGTACCAACACGTTGTCCATAGTCAACTCAAGTATGTGTTAAGCATTTATTTTGCACCAGGCACTGTGCTAAGTGCAGAGAATAGAAAGAAAGGTAAAAACAGACCTTATCCTTAAGGAGCTCATAATCTAATGGTGAGCCAACATCCAAACAACAATGTACAGAAAAAGTAGAGAGAGGACAAACTGGAGATACTCTAGAGCAGTGGTTCTCAACCTTCCTAATGCGGCGAACCTTTAATACTCATACGTGGGCGTATCTGCATGTGGGAGGACCCGCCTGAAGACAGACAGAGGAGCAGTGTCTCAGTTCCTAAGACCATTGGAAATATGTGTTTTCTGATGGTCTTGGGTGACCCCCATGACCCCTGTGAAAGGGCTGTTTGACTCCCAAAGGGGTTGTGACCCACAGGTTGAGAACTGCTGCTCTAGAGGGAAGAGGGAAATGATTAAACGTAAAGGAGGACCAGGAATAGAAGAAGGCCACCAGCACATTTGGTGGACTCTCTCTGGAGGACAGACAGGAAGATAAGGATAAGACTTTCATGGGATAGATAGGCATGGATAGGTTAATTTCTGCATCCTTGGAAGGAATATCCACAGAGAGACCCAGCTAACTTCAAACACAAGCTGCACCCATACCATTCAGTTCTGCCTCTAGGGAGGCAACTTGGAGCAGTATGGATAAATGCTAGATTTTAGAGTCAGGAAGCCCCACTTTAGACATTTATTAGATACATAATCCTGGAGTAAGTCACTAAGTCTTGCTGAGGCTCAGCTTTCTCATCTGTAAAATGGGAATAATGAGTACCTACTTCAAGTGAGAAAACAGATAGAGAGCTTTGTAAACCTTAAAACTACATAAGTGTGAGCTATTATCATTATTCCACCTTAAGGTCACTGCATTCACTTTTATTCTAAAAGTTAGCATCCTTCCACTGAGTCCTGGGCTTATCAAGAGTCACTGCATTTCTAGCACTGTTCAGTGTGGGACACAATGGTTAATTACACAGGGCTTACTCCATGTCTCTTTCTTGTTTGCTTTTGGGCCTGCCCCTATTATTTCACTGGTACAAGGAATTCCCAGTACAGAAACTCCCTCTACCAATATAGATCATATCTTAGCTTTCTCAAACACTGAGAAATCAGGTGATTGGCTCTGGGCCATGAAGTAAGTGTCACAAGAGGACCGTGAACCCATGTCTTCCTGACTTTGAGGTGAGCTCTCTATTTACTAATCGACTTTATGATTTCTGTATTTGAAACAATTTCCTCTCAAGTGGTATTTCACATTCACCTTAAAAAAGCAACTTCTTAACCCCAATTGCCTTGCCCTCCCCCCTTCAAAAAGCAAAAAACACCCAACAAAACCCAACTTCTTACTGAGCACAAAACCACATGGTAGGTACCATTCCAGGCTCTGTGAAGGATACACAGAAATATAAGGCATAGTTTCCATCTGTAGCAACTTAAAAATCTAGTTGGGAAGTTGAAATAAACACAAATAACTACAGTAGGTGACAATAGTGGAGAATGTAAAAGGGGCCATGAAAGAGGGAGTGTAGGTAATGGAGAAATCATTGGACTTGGACTCAAGAGAGACTATGTTCACATCATATCATATTCTTTCATACATTTAGTAACTGTGCATGAGTCATTTTATTTCTCTGGGCCCCATGTTTCCCATCAGTAAAAAGCAGCTAGTAAGAAATATATAACCAGAAAAAAAGAATATGCTGCTCGTTTAGCAAGAGCATAAGACAAGCAACAGATAGCCTTTGAACTCCACTGGTACTTTGAGAAGATCTGAAGACCATTGTATGGACCCCCATGGAAGATGTGTAGGACACAGACCAGAATCAGCCAGGATGTGATGGGCTGCCATCTGTCCATACTTCAGAGGACTTATTTCAATGAGAACCTAGATGTTATTTACATATCAAGTACCTCTCTTGCAAGGCTGGTGTGAGGAAAGAACTATAGACAGGAGGGCTATTATTATTATATGAGTGACATAAATAATAGGTGCTACAGGCATTCAAAGGAGGGAGACATTATTTCAGTTGTCAATTATCAATGAGAATGTAGATGCACTGAAATATCAGGTATCTCAGACAACAGGGGCTACAGGCATTCAGAGGACAGAGACATTATTTTAAGTATCAATTGATATTCAGATATCAATTATCCATTCAACAATTCCTGGCTACTGTGCCAAGTTTTCTAATAGAGAAAGTTTTGCCCAAAATCCTGTCACTCACTGAGACTTTGAGGACATCCTGTATTTACTTATTTGCAATTTATATACATGCACTATTGTACTAATTTTTATGTACAGTAGGCAAGGGATATAAAAGATGAATTAATGACAAAATATTTTATTCTAGAGTAAATAGGGAGTAACATAGTCTGAAATGCACTTTAGAAAAATAACTTTGATAACTGTGGGGCAGATGGACTGGATAGGGAAGAAACCTGAGACCTGAGGCAGGGAGATTAATTAGAGATTGTTGCAGTTATCCAAAGGGTGTTAAGAGCAATTGTGTGAGGAGATAGAAGAGGAAAGATGTTAGAGATGTTACAGAGATAGAAATAAGGAGATTTGGCAAATGATTAAATGTGGATGATATAATGCCATGCACCAGCAGATTCCTAAAAGAATGCTACTGTGAATGGCTTTTAAGGTTCAGATTACATAGTATAGTGAATACTCTGTTTATTCCATTACAAATCAAGGTTCAGTACAGTATTCACAATATAATATTCACAACATTACATCTTATCACAGACAATCACAATGTAGTGTTCATAACAGCTTAACATTAGAATGGCCACACCATTTTCACTACAGTGGCCACAATATTCAGAAGAAGGCACAAAAGAATAATGATCTGGTTTCCCTAAGGGGGAAACCTCCTCACTTAATCATTCAATCAATTCACAATATATCAATCTTCCACTCATGGGGCAAACATTAACTTAATCAGTCACTAATCTAGATTTCCAATGACTAACTATCATTAATCACTAGTACAGTGACTAGAAAACCACACAAACCTTCCACCAAGGTTTGTCCAGCAAACCTCAGTTTCATCAAAGGGGAGGCCTTTTCTTCATCTTGACTCTGGGTGGTCTCTCTAATTCCCTGGATCCCCTTCCATGGTTCCAGCTCCCTCCTGAATCCACCAGTCACCTGGACTCAGAAGCAGATAGCTCCCAGGTCTTTGTCCAGTTCTCAGGGCAGTCCCTGGAACACACTGGAGTTCACAGGATCCAACACATCTCAAACCCTTCACCACTTCTCTTGGCTGGAACTCAAGGATCAGCCAGGCCATGAACAAACAAAATCTTATCCTGGTCATGCTTCTTCAGTCCTTTTGCAGTTCAGTTGGCCCTAGGACCCAGAAGGAATATCAGCCTTCTGGGTGGCCTTCACCAGATTCTGGTCTCAGGAAAACTCCATCTCAATTCTCAGTCAGCTTCCAGATGCTGGGAGAGAAACTCTTTCTCTCTCTCTCTCAAGAAAATTCCAACTCACTTCTTCATTCCAGCAGCCCAGCTCCTAGATGCTGAAACAATCCTGCTTCCTCCAATAGGAAAATTCCAATTCTATCTCTCTGTCTCTGGAATTCTTGCTTATATACACATACTGGCCTCCTGTCTCAGCTAATACCCTTCTTCCACATCAACAGGGGAGTTCACACCTTCTCAACAGGGGACAGGGCTCACACTTTCCATACTTAACCCTAAGTTTACTAAGTGCTAAGTATCTGCTAAACGGATTGCTGTTACAGAGAGTGAGGGACAGTGAGGAGTGGAAGATGACAGAGGTTGTGAAATTGGACTACTGGAAGGATGATCACCATCCCTCAACAGAGATAGGAAAAGTCATATGAGGGGTAGGTTTGGAAAGATAATGCTATGTTCAATGAAGATCATGACCCATCCATGCCTGTTCATCCAGTACTACACTCTCTGCCTCATCCAAAATGAAGGGGGTGGGCAGGACCCCAGGATTCACAGATCACTGCCCCAAAGCCCAGAGCCTATACTCTGAGGGGCAGCTGCCATAGACACAAGGTCATCTGGGGGGCAGAGGACTAAGTATATCACACATGGGAGGATGCAGAATTTTCCCAATGACAATGAAACAGTTTTTGCTAGGTAGTAGTTAGGATATAACTCCCCTGAAGGGCTGATATCTGCTCAAGAGTTAGGAGTTTGCACAGCAGAGGGAAGGGTAAGAGTTGGGGAATGTTGCAAGATAAGGGCAGGAACAGTTGTGTTAGAGACAAGCCTCACAATTAACTATGACAAGAAGGATACATACATTCCTTCAGATCTGGCTATGACCATCACTTTGAAAATATTTCCTTACCAGGGGCTTCTTACATCAGTGAATTACTGTTTGGGACCAAAAAGAAAAAGTTTATAGCAATACTAGCAGTATTTTCCCAAGCTCCATCAATGACATCAAGACGCAGGAATTTCTTGGTACATATTCAACCAATGGGGCTTGGGAAGTGAACAGGATATAATGGCTCCATCAACCACCTTGGGAGTGAGTGTTTCTAAACCTGGCAGGACATCTACATTGCTCTCCAACTCCATGTGTGATTTGGAATAAGCTGCTCACCACAACTGCTCCATGTTTAGTTTACCAACTTGTCAACTAAGCCAAAAATATTTATATACCTAACAGGGTGCATTGCCAAAGTACTTATTGGTAAAATGCTTTAAAATCCTAGAAAAGGTCCTTATATAAACATTCATCATTACCATTAATGCTAAGCCCATTTGTGGGAAACAATGATGGTGACTGAAAGAATGGCAGCTTTCTGATTAAGCATCACCAGAAGCAAGCTGATATTCGAAGCATTTCTGCCAGGTCTAATTTGTCAGCCTCTATGTAAAAACGAATCTCCTGTCATCACACCATCTGTGGACAACTAGGAATAAAGGACTGATTTATGCCAGGGGCTCTTAACCTTGAATTCATCTACTTGGTTTAAAAAATGTTTTCTGATAATTATATTTCAGCATAATTGGTTTCCTTTGTAATTATGTATTTTTTATTTGATGCACTTAAAAACATTACTCCTGATAGGCTTTAATGGCCAAAAGGGTCCATGACATACAAATGGTTAAGAACCTTTGATCTATATGGAACAAAGGTATTACTGGGGAAGGAGTGAAACCTATTTTTTAATAGTAATCAGCTCTCCAGATGCAACACTTCTCCCTGGGAGGGTAAAAGCCATATGTTCCAATGAACTTGATAGTCATATGAACGATATAAAGCTGTCTGTCCTCTTTTTCCCTCTATGGGAATTCTGTAAGAGGAGGGAAAACAAAAATACACAGGGAATGCTGGTACCATGCAACCCATGACTACTGGGGAACAAAAGAGCCCATGGGATTCAGCATCACAAATTGTTAACTACTGCTCTGTGTTTTCTGTGCCATTTTAGGCATGGATCCTAATCTTTCTGTACCTCTGATGTCTCATCTATAGATAAACACAGTTTGGACAAATCACCTCCCCTTTCTAAACTTAAGCTTCATTATTTCCTTGTATAATAATCTTGACCTTTGTTACTCCATATGTTAATATTTTTGTTCAATTCTGTAAAATACCCCCTTGAAAATTACACTGGTAAAGGACTAACTCTCTAGATCAGTTTGAAAACCATCATCATTTTTTGCTAATGCTAATGGCCTAGCCATAAATACTCTCCATTTATCGGGGTCCTTCTTTATTTCTGTGATAATTGTTTTGTGGTTATAAAAATTTTGTAGTTATATAAAATTTGCATGTTTCTTGGTAGGAAGGCTAACTCCCAGATTCTATTTTAACATGTTTTTGTTATTTTAAATATTTTTTCTTTTTATTTCTCCTTGGTTTTTGTTTTTAAGATTTCTACTTCACTGAAACAATTATCTCAATTTTGTATGAATTCCCTAAGTTTCTAAAACAAGAGTTATATTGTCATCAAATAGATAATTTGACTTATTTTTTTATTAATGTCCATTCCTTTAATTTTTTTTATTGTCTTACTGCAATGGCAGCATTTTTAGTATTATATCAAACAAAAATAGTGGATTATAATAAACAATAATAGTGGATATCCTTGCTTCACTCCTAATCTTACTGGGAAAACTTTTAGTGTTTATCCATTGTAAATGACACTAGCCTTTGGTTTCAGATACATACTTTTGGTTACGTGAGGAAAATACTCTCATCCCTATGATGTTCTTAGTGTTTTAACTCAAATAATACTGTAGATTATCAATGAATTTTTATGCATCTGTAGATATAATCATGTAGGACTCTTATTCATATGATTTTTATGTCCATTTTTCCACCTTTGAATTTCTGGTATCAATCAATAAACATTTTTTAAGTGTCCATTGTGTTCCAAGAACTGTGCTATGCACTATGGATACAAAAAGAGGCAAAAGACAGTCCCTGACCTCAAGGAGCTTACAATTCAGCTTGGTAATAATTAAGAATAATTTAGTTATATTGCTCTAAATTATCTGCCAATCTTGAATTTTTGTATCATTATGTGTTACTAATATTAGTGTATAAGATGACAGATACAGAAATCATATAGCCAAACCATTTTCATTTTGTAAATCAGGAAACTAAAACCCAGAGAGGTTAAATGCCCCATCCAAAATTCAACCCAGGTTCTCTGACCTTAAACCTGATGTACTTGGCTTTATCTTTGCCTGGTTGGGAAATCAGAAACCTAAATCACAAGTCCAGAGAACTGAAGATGAAACACCCATCTGCCAGAGGGGCGATGGACTTAGAATGCAGACTGTATTGCAGGCATATATTTACAGATGTGGTTAATGTGGGAATTTGTTTTGCTGGACTGTATATATTTGTTATGAGGCTTTTTTATTGTTCAAATGGAGGAAACAGTGGGAGGGAAAGATAATAAATGCTTATAAAAATAAATGAATGAATGAATGTCTAAGTAAATAAATGATTTTTTAAAAGATAAAGCAAGATCAGGTTTTTCTCACAGAAAGCACATAGTAGAGATTCTTCAGTTTCAAATTTTTGAGAACAGTTTATATAGTACAGTTACACTTTTTCATCTAGTGATCCTATTAAGAGGATTGATTATATTATATGGATAGTTAAGAGGGGGAAAAAAACCTATCTGCAAAAAAAAAAAATTGGAGATACTTTCTTTGTAATAGCCAAAAATTAAGATAATATATGTCCATCAACTGGAGAATGGCTGAATATGTAGTAGTATATTAATGTAATGATATACTGCTATACCATAAAAAATGACAAAGATGAAGACTACAAAAGAACATAGAAAAATTTAGATGAAATGATGCAAGGAGGAGAAATGTAAGAACAACATTCATACTAACAAAAATTGCATTAAAAAGTATTACTAAGAATGGTTATAGTTTCATAACTCTAGAGCTGGAAGGTTCCTCAGAAGCTATGTAGGCCAACCTTTCATTCATAAATGAGGAAATTGAGGCCCAGGGTAGTTGAATGAGTTGCCCATGAGCAATAAATCAATAAATTAACAAACATTACTAAGGATCTTCTAGGTGGTACAGTGCCTAAAGCGCTGGCCCTGGTGTCAGGAGGACCTGAGTTTAAATCTGGTCTCAAGTACTTGCTAGCTGTGTGACCTTGGGCAAGTCACTTAACCCTGTTTGCCTCAGTTTCCTCTGCTGTTAAATCAGCTGGAGAAGGAAATAGCAACGTATGCTAGTATCTTTGCTAAGAAAACCTCCAAACTGGGGTCATGAATTGGACACAAGTGAAAAAAAACTGAAAAAAAAGGTAATTACCTTATATGTTAGACAATGGAAATATAAAACAAAGAATGAAACAATTCCTACTCTCAAAAAATTTATCTTCTAATGGAGGAAACAAGTATACGTTTAAGTATATATAAAGCAAATTAATACAAGGTAATTAAGGAAGGAGGGTCCTGACAGTAGGAAGACCAGGAAAGATTAAATGTAAAAGGTGATTATACAAGTTATAAGCATCAGAGATAGGATTTGAACCTACGTCTTCTAATTCCAAAATTAGGACTGCTTCTATTGTGCCACAGAGGTGACAGACATCAGAGTAGCTTACATAGATAAAGAGCCGACCTTTGAACTAAAAAAAGGATATAGCAGAAGAAAAGATCTCAAATGGTCCACTAGGCCATCTTCCTGCCTTGATCCAGAGCTATACTTAAATCATAACAGACACAAGCTTCTGCCCTCCTTTAGTTAGCTCCAGAGAAGGGAACTCAATGTCACAATTAAAACACTCCTTTCTCACTACACCGAATGGGATAAGTAAACTACTAACCCTTATTGCCATTTGAATACATTTCTGCATACTGAAACCTCAGGGAAAACTGGACTTGGGCAACTAGCTTTAGCTTAAATGTTCACATAAGATCCCTGAAAAAAAGAGATTAGGGGCTATAATAAACTCCATATAATTCTGCATTTTTAAAACCATCTTATTATTAAGCACAATACAATTCCTGCATGAAATATCTCTCGTGTACCCACCATGTACAAGTCACTGTGTTAAGCCCCATGAAGGGTTTTTTTTTTGTTGCTTTGTTGATGACACAGGTCTGACTCTGTGACCCCAGTTGGGGTTTTCTTGGCAAAGATACTGGAATAATTTGACATTTCCTTCTCCATTTCGTTTTGCAGATGAGGAAACTACAGCAAACAGGGTTAAATGACTTGCACAGGGTCACATAGCTAGTAAGTATCTGAGGTCAAATTTGACGTGGGTCTTCCGGACTCCAGGGCTGGCACTCTATCTTCTCTATCACCTAGCTGCCTATGGAGGGATACAAAAAATGAATAAAACATAGTCCCTACCCTCATCAATTTCACACTCTAAAAGAGGAAATTTTGGGGTGGCTAGGTGGCGCAGTGAATAGAGCACCAACCCTGGAGTCAGGAGGACCTGAGTTCAAATCCAGCCTCAGACACTTAACACAAAAAACTAGCTGTGTGAACTTGGACAAATCACTTAACCCCAATTGCCCTACGTTCCTCCTTCCAAAAAGCAAAAAAATAAATAAAGAGGAAATTTTATACACACACAATTAGCTATAAAACAAAAAAATTAGTGACATGAGAGATAGAAAGTGCCACAGGAGAAAATAGGAGGAAGAGATCACTCTGAAGAACTGGCAGAAGGAGGAAGGGAATCCAGGAAAGCTTAATGGAAGAGATGACATTGGAGTAGGACCTTAAAAGATGGAGGGTATTTCAATGGAAATATGTCCCATTTCCTCCTTGAGAACTTCATTCTAATAGTCTCTTCTCTTTCATGTACCTTCAGTTTCTACCTCTCCACTGGCTCATTTCTATCTGCCTAAAAATATGTTCATGTTTTCCCAATATTATAAAAGTTTTCCCCTGACTTTTCTGTCTAATCCAGCTATTGGCCTATTTCTTTCCCAGCGGAGTTTGGGAGATGGGGAGAGTGCGGGTAGGACTTTCTCCATCAGATGCTTCCATTTTTCATTACCTCTCCTCAAACTCTTAAAATCTCTTTTTTTCCCCCTACTTTTCTATTGAAACTGCTCTTCCTAATGTCAACAATGATTTCCTGATTGCTAAATCCAATGACCTTTTCTCAGGTCTCAAGTTCCTTGACTTTTTTGCAGCTTTAGACATCATCAACAATTCCCTGCTTCTTTAGTTTTATAACATCACTCTCTTATTTGTTTATTTGTTCTTCCTCCTTTTGTGAACATTCCTGATGTGCTCATCCTTTTCCTTCTATCTTTATGTCTCACACAAAATTTTGGTTTTCAACTCTGTCCACTTGCCGTGTTAATAGTGTGTTACAATTATATATGTGTTGGTGTCTCAGCCCCTCCCCCCCATCAGGTACTGTGGACCATGAGGGCATGGACCATGACCCTTTAGCTAAACCATGAGCTTTAAGCTTAGCATAGTACTCTTCAAATGTTAGATACTTAATATAAGTTGAATGAATTAACAAATTAATAAACAAATTGAATGAGCAGGCAGAGATATGAGCCTGGGGAGTTCGCTCAGAGAGTATCATGATCAAAGGTAGGGAGGTAGATAAATAACAGGTGTATGAGGAGGGTAGGGGAATGAGCTGAACTGGAGCTTAGGACAGATGAACAATAGTTTGAGATAAGGTAGGAACTAGGTGGAGGAGTGAAAGCCTAGCATAACCTCGATGCTGGATCCTTGAGAACCTCTCTATGAACATCATCAGCTCCCTTGCTCCTCTTGCCTGTGATTCAAGATCATCTCAGCTAAGGCTCAGATTCTTCATCTGGCTGTAAGGCAGGTGTTATCTGCTCCTTTGGAGATCCAGTCATAGCCTTTTCTCTCTTTTCTTTATTTCCCACTCACGTTCTGGGTGTCTTCAGGTAAGGCACAAGACTTCCCCTTGTGTGAGTTAAAATATGCCAAATAAAGGCCTATTGCTTTTTAATATCATTGGCTGGTTTGAATCTTCTGTGGAAATGTCTATGTCTCTAAGGTGTAATGTATTGTGAAAAGCTTTAAGCTCCTTTCTACCTTTAAATCTATTAGCCTAAAGAAGGTAGAGTAGATATGATGCAGTCTGGGGTTGCTGGGAACCCTGAAATGTCAGGGTATAGGGCAAGTCCACTTGGAAAGAATTCAAGCCTTTCAGTGAAGGGGCAGTTTATTGTAATATCAATAGAAGCCATTGAGATTCTTAAAGAACCTGCAATTTAAATGGGGGTGAGATTGATGCTTATATACAGAAAGGACAGTGAAAACATCTGTTTAGGATTAAGGAGTGGTAAGTAGCCTGGGGTGGGCCAGGTGTAACAATAAAAAAGCTATCAAGTGGGCTAATTAGGTGATCTAGATGGGATTTAAGTGGTTGGTTTTTGCAAATAGTCTGGGGTAGGCCTAGAGGGACAGTGAAAGGAATCTCAAGTAAACTAATTAGGTGGTCCAGGTGGGCTGGAGTGGACCAGTTGCCTTGGGTGGAGGCACCAGTGGTCTGGGCTACCAAAAAGTATGGGAAAATTCAAGGATTTAGTTGCTTTCAAAGACATGGTCTTTTTCTTTTTTTCCCTAGGCCCCATCACCCCATGAGATGTAGTGAGGAAATTATTTTGTATTAATGATACTTAACAGAGTATACAGTTTCTGAGTTGTAGTCACATGTGACGAGGGAAGAGAGAAAAGTGTTGTCTTTATTTCTTTAAACACAATTGACCTTTTTCAAGACGGACTTCATCTCTCAACTAGGAGTCTCTGACCTAGGAATCCCAGCTTTTTTATTTTACACACACACACACACACACACACACACACACACACACACACACACAATCTTGTGATTATTGCAGTTGTCCCCAGCATTGATTCTACCTTGGTTTTATTTTTTTTCACGTCAAATAGTAGACAAAACTCAGGTTTAGAACCATCAGACACAAGAATAAGATTAAACTTTTTGTTTCCAAAAGCAGGCCTAACAATACAGAATTTACCCATGTATTTGTCTCCCTAGGTTCTTTTAATTTAATTTAATTTAACTTAATTAATTTCAGAGAGAAAAAAATGATTGGAATGGTTTTCCTTACTTTTTTCCTTTCTGATTTAGAAGGATAAAGGCAATGTTAACAGAAAATCTAGGCCTAGAAAGAACTTTAAAGGCCATAGTTCAACCCCTTATTTAACAGTAGAGGAAACTGAGGCCCGACCCAGGGTGTTTATGTTGATTTGCCCAAGGACATAGAGGTGGTGTCAGAGGTAATTTAACTGGCTTTGTCTTTACCAGGGCAGAAAAGGTCAAGTTAAAGCCACAATCAGCTGTTTGCCACTATCCTGGGTGAAAAATAAAAGAAGAAATGTGAATTGAAGGAGAAAAAATTAGTCAGCTCATCTACTATGATGTACTAGTTTTCAAACTTTTATTTTATTTTTAATTTATGAAATAAAACAAGCATTTCCATAATATAGAATAATTTTTTAAAAGATTGCACATGAAACTGCAACAATTTGCGTTATTATGCACAACTTGCTATTTCTTTTAAATATATAATAAAATTATCATGAAAATTTATCTTCTTCTCCTTCTCTATGCCCACCCCTTCCACCCCTACCCCCCACATGGCTACTCATTCCTTCTTTATCTCTCCTATATCCATCAGGCCAGGGGGGAGAAAGCTATTTAGCACTACTCATAATTAGTACCCCAAATGCACTACCAACTTCACGATGAGGGCAAAGTGCTAATTTAGGATTGCAATAGCTGCCTGGTCCATTCCCAGACCAAAGGTTCAAATATCCCAAACCTGAAACTTGAAAAGAAAGGGAATTATATCTTTAAACACAAGTTTTGCTCACTTATAAACCATCTCACTCACAAAAGAAATCTTACTCAGTATTTTGCTCTGGGAGAAATATTAAGAGATCTGAATTCCAATTAACTTTGCCACTGATTTTCAGTGTAACTCTCAGTGCCCCGAGGAGGGGGAGGGGCATCTCCAATAGTCCTGATCTATGTCTTACACTGAACACAGATGGGTTTTAGAGGAGTGAGGTTGGTGATTTTGTACAGCCCTGCCTCACTTAAATACAAGTCAAGTCAATACATTACCTTCCTAATGTCACTGATCCTCTTCAAGAAGGAAGGACAAACAACGGCCCAAGAATAATGATGACTATGGAGTATGACAGAGGCTCAGAAGCAGGTTGGTTATGTGATTTCTACCTTACTACAGGGTTAAAATATGATAGAGCAGGAAGGATGAATATATGTAAAGATGTGGGACAAAGCCCTTTTTATATTATGCCCGTTTCTGACCTGGAGTGGTTCATACCATGTGTGTCTTACACCCAGAATGACCTATTCTAAACAATAAAATATGTGAAACTGAGAGTGGCCATTCACTACTAGAAAAAGGAAGCTCGGTGTAAATAATTGTATATACTGCATGGTTCCTTTAGTAGGAATGAAGAACTTTCTCCATGCATTTGATGGAACTGTAAGGCAATTATCCAGTGGCTGTCTAAAAAAATCAGTGAATATCCCTGGT
Source organism: Pseudocheirus occidentalis (assembly GCA_028646575.1). Classification (NCBI taxonomy): domain Eukaryota; kingdom Metazoa; phylum Chordata; class Mammalia; order Diprotodontia; family Pseudocheiridae; genus Pseudocheirus; species Pseudocheirus occidentalis. The sequence goes on from CM053593.1 coordinate 219,410,123, forward strand.
GGTCTTTAAAAAGCCATCTAGGGAGCAGCTAGGTGGTGCAGTGAATAGAGCACTGGTTCTGGAGTCAGGAGGACATGAATTCAAATTCGAACTCAGACACTTAACACTTACTAGCTGTGTGACCTTGGGCAAGTCACTTAACCCCAACTGCCCTGCAAAAATTTTTTTTAAAAATTTTCTTTAAAAAAGCCATCTAGCTCCAACATTCTCTAAAGAACTCTTGTCATTGAGAAGAGTCTAGTTGTTAACTTTGTAGTCAACTTGAACTGTGAAAAGAAAAAGGACCAGGAAGCCTAGTTAAAGTAACACACCCAGAAGAAACACATTCTCAGATCAGTGTAAGAATGCTACCAGGAGAGAAAAAGACCTTAAGTTCTTGTATCCTATGTGTTCTGAGTTAGAATGGTATGGGGGGAGAGGGGAGAAGGTGTGTGTATCATTACTTATAGTATATTAAAAATCATGTATACATAGTATTTGTAATTTCTCAATTGTTTTAAAATGTTTTACTCTGATTAAAAAACTCAGTTGTTTCCCTACACTGTCTAAATTTATCCTTTTCTCATATTCAGGTTTGCCTCTGTAGGTTTATGGCACAGGAGGGTACTTGTTCTAATTTGATTTAACATCTGGCATTTTTAACAAACCTTGATGAGTTAAGTGATGATAAGAGCTATTAGTTGTCAACACCTCCCATGAAGGAAATGAATTTGAACTCTTATCTATTTCACAAAGAAAAATATAAGAAGAATTTTGGGACATGACTTTTGTCATAGAGTAACTCCTACTACTTACAAAATTTTCTTTACAATAGCATATTAATTATAATATCCAATATCATAATAGCTTTTAAAAATTTAATTCTCTCTACTCCCCTATCCTCAAAGCTATTCTGCTTTTCCTCTAACAAATTTTGGAAGCTATTTTAAAGGTTTCTTATAATGTACTTATTAGATATGAAAGTAATTGCTTTTATTTTCAAAAAAATCAGCACAGTTTGTACAGCAGTGTTCTGAAAAATAATTCATTGGGCCATGACAGTATACAATATATAGCTAAACTAAACAGGCATCTAGCTACATTTCACTCAGTTATACAAATGCTAATGAATGCAATGTAGACAATCTCTTTTCTTTTTAACATATTTTAGAATAATTTTTAAAATGACTGGATCTTCAACAAAGTGCCTACTATAGTAGATTTAGAATATATAAACATAACAAATTGTTGGGGCTGGGAGGAAATTGCCTTGTGGTAGTTGGCTTTTGATACAGGCTTTCTTTAAGAAAAGGTAGGACCAATTGGTCAAGATTATTGTCTAGATCTCCAAGGCATTAGAAGTTCATATAGATATTTACTTTCTTAATATGGTCAAACAGACAGCTTGATATTATACAATAATGCTTTCTCTCATTGGTGCTAAGCTCTTATAATTGCTTACAGTAACCTTCAGGCCAATCAGTCACATGTTATCAGCAGTTAAATGTAGGTCATGCCCCACCTTTAAGATGAATGCAATGTGACTCATCTAATGCAATGCCACCCAGACCTTTCCACAGAAGTATGTGGCTGTCATAAGAGTAACTGTTACCAATCAACGAGTATTTATTAAATGCAATCTACACAGATGCAGCATAACGTTAAACTCTAGGGAACACAAAAGATTTATAAATCAATCAGTAAGCATTTTTAAGTGCCTAAAGATATAATCCCTGTCCTTAAGAAGCTTACAATTTATTTTGGAAGTTTAGCCATGAACAAAGAAAAATATAAAATATTAATAATTGGCTGGAAGGGTGCATGACATTGTAGATTGATGGCTGATTTCAGACTCAGGAAAACTCACGTTCAACGTTCCTTCTCAGATACTTTGTGATCCTGAACAACTCACTTAATTTCTCAGTGCCCCTAGACAACTCTTCCAAAGTATAAATTTCTGAACAGTTAAAATCCACATTGTTAGAGGGAGTTTCCTCACCAGTGATTCTCTATACCAATGAAATCATAGGTTTGGATAAAACAAAACAAAACAAAACAAAAGAAAACGCCAAACGTGTAAAATCGATACTATGTGAAACCAATTATAAAATTAAGCTCACAAATGTTGATAGCAATCAAACTGAGTACAAGTCATAGACTGCAAAAACACAGAAACAATGACCTTTGGAGTTGTAGAGTACTTCATGGGTCATTCTTCATTTATCAAGGGAAGAGCACTAGGCTTTAGAGTCAGAAGACCTGCTCTGATGCACATTGTCTGAGCAAGTCATTTAACTGTCGTGTGACTTTGTATGCTTATCTGTAAAATGAGGGAGTCTGACCTGGTGGCTTCTAAGGTCCCTTCTAGTTATAAATCTAGGTTCCAATGACCTCCTAATATATGGGAGAGTTACTAATCTTTGTAGAGAAAGGAACTGCCCAAACTAAAGAAAATGTGAATCTTTTAAAGTCAATAGGTGTACAACTATATTTCAAAGGTTGACTAAGTAACCAAGCTACTACATTATAATAGAAAACAATGTCTGCTTAAGGTATAGGCACACCTCTATTTGCACATTCCCCCTTAAACCACAAAGAAGGGCCAGTTCTATAAGCAGTTCTGAATTACTCTTCATCACCTTTTCCTGGAACACCTCCAGTCAGTTGGTGAAAGAAGTAAGGGCTGAGTTTGACATCATGGACAGATTTATAAAGCAGCATGTACAGAGTTTTCATTGTAGTTAGAAGCCTCCCAAGAAACCACTACAGAGCAGGAACCTAGGCACAGTATGCTTCCTGTACTTCCCCCCTCACCACCACCCCCAACAAAAATGAGAAAGCATAAATGAATGTTCTATGCCAGTGAAATCTCCAGAGGATACACAATAGAAGGGCTAAGTGGACCAGGGCAGCCTTAAATTTAAAACAAAACAAAATGATATAAGCATTTCTGGCTAATTTCAAGTGGAGAAACAATGCCTTAGCTAGGAATAACCTACAAGTCACAAGCCACTGTAGAGAAGGACAACGGAGAAATGCTCAGATGGCTGCCCTATACCTAACTTTGAATTCTCAGGTTATCCACACTGAGCCATGATGTTTGGTCTGTCAAACATCCATCTCCCAAATTGCTGAATGTACATGTTTTCCCCCAGTGGAATATAAGCTCCTTGAGGGCATGAACTTTGTTTTTATCTTTTTTCTCCAGTGCTTAGCATAGTGCCAGGCACACAGTGGTCATTTAATAAATGTTTGTGGATTAAATGAATGAAAATGACCAATTTTTATAGAATGCTGGGTTCAATGTTCAGCAAGGGGCAAGGAGGAATATAAAGGCTGATACAGACTGGTCCTCTGTCCTCAAGGAGTTTATAAACTAGAGCAGGAAACAAGAGATGTAAGAAGACTAGCTAACAACACATGGTAGAGATAGTTAAGTACTAAATAATGTGTCAAATAATATATGCTCCATAGTAGTTGAGGAAAGAGAAGATCAAAAAGGAATGGGATGATCAGCAAGGGTTTTTACAAAGAAGGTGGAATCTGGAGACCTTAGCTTATGGGTGAGAACCTAGTTGAGAGGCCAACCATGTAGCTACAATACCATGTTGCCTCTCACTTGATTGCATTGTCTTAATGTTTTTTCATATCTGGTCTTGCAAAGTATATTGTAAACCCTTAAGATCAGGGATCATGTCTTTATAAATCTTTCACAATGTATGGATAGTAGCAGGGGAAGAGGAAGGCATTTCAGGTGAATGAGCATAGACAGAGGATACCACCCTGTCAAGTCAAGAGGAGGACATTTTGAGGGGTTGGTTGTATACGGGCGAGGTCAGATCATGGCATTCCTTGATAGCAAGACAGAACTTTACTGTTTGGCACAATCACTACAGTTTGAGGACATGGTAGTGGCATTTTTTTAAACAGATCTGTTATGGAATTAATTATTGGGATCTCTCAGTGAGAAAACTCACTCTAACCATGCAGATGTATACTTGCTTTACAACTTACAGTCTTAAAGAGCTATATGAGACAGTGAGTGGTTAAATGACTTGAATAGGACCACCTAGCTAGCATATATATCAGAGGCAAGTCTTAAACACTCATCTTCTTAACTCCAAGCCCAACTCTTTATCTGCTATACCATAATGTCTCTCTGCCAGCAACATTATTAAGCAGGAAAGTACAAGATATTACATCTGCTGCCTTAGTGCCTTTCCACTAAATGGTCCCTCATGTTTAGAAGGCACTCCCTTCCTTACCTCTACATAATAGCCCTAGCTTCCTTCAAAACAAAGCTCAAGTACCACTATCTAAGTCCTTTCCTGATCCCCACTAGTGTGATACTCTCTCTGTCTCTCTCTTTCTGTCTCTCTCTCTCTGTCTCTCTGTCTCAACTTCTTTGTAGTACTTTTTGACTTGTAGAACTGTTTATCTCCCAGCAAAATAGAAGCTCCTTGAAAGCAAGAACTACTTTGATTTTTGGAAGCAATTGATGGTGCAGAAGGCAAAGTTCTGGGCCAGGGGTCAGGAAGACTTGAGTTCAAATTCAGTCTCAGATACTTACTAGCTACGTGACTTTGGACAAGTCACTTAACTTCTGTATGCCTCAGTTTTCCCAACTGTAAAATGGGGGGAAATAATAGCATCTACTTTGAAGAGTTGTTGTGAGGATCATTTGCGATATTTGTATTAAAAAACACTTAGCATGGTAACTAGCTTTATATAAATATAGAAGGCTTTATATAAATGCTTATTCCTTCCTCTTTGGAACACTAGTACCTAATAAACCCTTAATAAATGTTTGCTAAATTGAATTAATTAATGAGAGCAATATTTAAGAAAGATTAGTCTACTATTTGTATTCAGGATAAGTATTAATAAGGAGGGCCTGGAGTCATGGAGGTCAACTAGGGAATAGCTATGGTAGTCCAAAGAAGAATTAATGGGGAACTAGGCTGAGGTGATAGTAATGGAGATAAAGTGGTTTAGATGAGCAGGAGACATATATTTATAATATTTGGTGATTGTTTGTATATAGGGGATAAAAGGAAGAATAGTGTCAAGGTTTTGAGATCTATGTAGTTTCCATCTTTATTAGGCACTGCAGAAAGCAACATAATTATAGCATCATGAATTGATTAAAAAGAGCTTGAGTAGATGAGATAGTTATCAGATGTATTGTGAAATTCTCCCCATTTTCTTTTCTTTTTTTTTAATCCTTTGTTATAAGGACAGCTCTCCAGGAAGGGGAGAGTAAGGGGTACAGGGAGAAATGTAGGCAATATTAACAAATTTTAATTTTAAAAGAGTGAATTGGATCAATATAAGATAAAAGGCATGATTATATTTTCTTAAGTCCATCATTTGGAATTAAGGTCCAGGAACAATGGGTTTTAAGTTAGAGGACTTAGGCTAAAATCCTAGCTCACATATTATTTTGGGAAAGTAATTTAGCTTCCTCAGGCCAATGAAAGGTTTGGATTAGACCAGCTATTCTCCATTTTTTTTGGGGGGGGGAATCAAGAACCCTTTTCTCTCTTAAAAATTATTGATAACCTAAAGAGCTTTTGCATATGTAGCCTATGTATGTTGATGCTTGTAGTATTAACAATTAAAATGATATTTTAAAAATATTTAATTCATTTAAAAATAATAAGAAATTACCATATGTTAACATAGATAGTATTTTATGGAAAAACATTTTTTTCAGAACAAAAAAATTTAAGAAGAAGAGCACTGTTTTACATATTTTTTGCAAATTTCTTTAATGTCAGGCTTACGAGAAGACAACTGGATTCTCATATCTCTGTTTTAATATGCTATTTTGGTTAAGGAAGTGAGGTCGCACAGTGGATGGAGCACTAGGCCTGGCATCAAGAAGACAAGTTCAAATGTGACCTCAGACACTTACTAGCTGTATAACCCTGAGCAAGCCACTTAACCTCAGTCTGCCTTAGTTTCCTCAACAATAAAATGATGATAATAAAAACACCTACTTCCCAAGGCTGTTTTGAGGAACAAATGAGACAATATTTGTAAAGTGCTTAGTGAAGTGCCTGGTACATAGCAGGTACTTAATAAATACTCGTTCTTTTTTGCTCTAGGTGAAGAAAATCTGGTCTTACAGAGAAATGGTAGTTGGAAAAGAGAGAAATATTTTAATAGGCAAATAGAATCCTAGTATTATTAGAAAAATAGTTTTGACTTTAGTATTATTATAAAATAATTTTAGACCATACTTTGAAAACTGCTTAAGTAAGATCACTAAGATTCACTAAGGCTTTAAATCCTATGAGCTGCCCTTCTGCAGATCTGCTTAGCCCACCAGGAACTTAACTGGGGAGGTAATGTGGGATGATGGAAAGAGCACTGGCTCTAGAATTAGAGGATCTGGGTTCAAATCCCACCTCCATCACTCATGACCTATGTGAACATGGACGAGTCACCTAATCTACGCTGGCCTCAGCTTCCTCATCTATAAATAAATGTGATTATATTAGATGTTCTAAGGACGCTTATAGATCTAATCCTATAACAAAATAAAGGCAAAAATTCTGAATGAACAGTAGTTAAGAAAATATTAAAGGCTCTGTTTCTCTTCCCCCTTAGTACTAAAAATACAACTTCAAGTCCTGGGGAAGGTAGGAGCAGCATTTAAGAAATGGCTTGCCCTCAGGAGTGGTGTGGTAGAGAATTAAAGCCACAATAAATAAAAATAGAACCAAGGGGCTAGATAGTTTCTCTATATAGATAGATTAGACATAGGTTCTCTCAAATAAGAAAAGGAGGAATCTCAAATTGATTACAGAAGTCAATAAGCATTTATTAAGCACCTCCTTTGTACCCAGTACAGTGCTAAATGCTGGAGATACAAAGCAAAAGACAGCTTGAAGTCTAATGTTTGGAGGTCAAATAATTCATGGCATAGTCAGTCAGCAGGCAGGACACATAGAAGTTAGTCTTGGTGGTTTTAGGCACTGGCTTTGAAAAATTAAAGCATTTTCATTTAATCATCACAATACAATATAGTATCGTTGGTTGCCCAGCAATCTAATTCATTGGAAGTGATGAGAATGACGGATCCACAGGAAACTTCCGGTTAACCACTAGCAAGTGACCAAAATCAAAAATCCAAACCAAACATACCTTTGAGAAATCCAGCCCAACATGCAAAGCTCCACACTCAAAGTGGCAGTTGTCTCTCTGCAGAATTCAGCTTTAGCAAAAGAAGAATGACTTAGTTTTAAGTCCAACTAAACCAACTCCTACCTCACCTACCCAGTCACATTAAATAAAAAAACCCGTCATTTAAAAGTCTCAGAGTTGAACTTTCAAAATATACATAGAAATATGAAGGCTAGGGCTGCTTCTGAAAACTCCAGGCATAACTGTTCCTTAACGTCCACCTCAGCTAAGGAGGACGGGAATAAAATCACCATCTGCAAAACCGATAAAAAATGGTTGCGACTAAATATGTGAGGCTTGCTACTTAGACCTCCCCCCCTTGGTGGGGCACTCAGTGGCCTAATCGGGGAAAATTCCATGTGTAGCTACTTGGGGCCCCCCTCCCCAAAAAAGGTTTGAGATCATAAAAGTGCCTCCCCACCCTTTTAAGACTGAAAGGAAAACAGTCATCCAAATCTTCCGGTCTCCCAGGAAACAGAGTTTTGATGCCAGGGGTCATGCAAAGCCAGCACTGCCTTATATACCTTTCCCTTCCTTTCTACTAGTGTCTAAGCATCTGCACAATCGATCTGTGAGACAGACATTCCCCCTCAAAGAATACATGCGGTCATCCCCAGTCTGGTCAATCCCCTTCTCTAAAGCGGACTAGAGGTGGCTGAGCCCTGGGCAATGGATAAACACAGTCTCGCAGCTCCCCGAGACAGCCCTCCCCCTACCCCACCGTGAAATAACTACCAACGTGGTACCAACCCTGCTAGGAGAGTCCGTGTGGTCCATCCTGGGGAGTCTGGGAGGTTCCGAGAGTCAATGGGCCTAGGCTGGCCAGTGAGCTCATGGTAAGTATCGCTGGAGAGAGAGCAGCTTTCCACCCACCAGGAGAAAAACAAACAAAAGCCAATGTGGCTTCTAATCAGGGACAACCAGTAGCATTCCCTGATCAAAGTTACACTGTAGCTCCCCTTGCTGGCTTTGGATATTTCTGCACCCTCCTTCATTTTCTGATATTGTAGCCTCTGCGTGTGTGTGTGTGTGTGTGTGTGTGTGTGTGTTATTTCCTTAAGGGGAGAGGGAGGGACTGGTTAGTGGTAAACCTCGAACAGAGTTAGGAAAGATGTTAAAAAGAAATAAATCCTTCCAGTCTTACACACACACACACACACACAGGAGTATGCACAGACATATTCAGTCAATAGTCTTTTTTTTTTAAGTACTTACTATGTCGCACACATGGTTAAGTATTGGGAATATAAACATAAAGAAAGACAGACAGTATTTGCCCTCAGGGAGCTTATATTCTAAAGGGGTAAGTCAGTTTAGAAAAGGAAGCTGAAAAGGGGCTGGGGGTTGGATGGGAACATGGTAGAAGAAGTCCAGAGTGGAGAAATGAGACCTGAGTGGCCTGACTGTCCCCCTGAAATGGAATTTGTGGAGGAGCCATCCAACCAGAAGCAGAGGCATGGGACGGAAGGTGCATATGTATGGATATGTATGTATTTATTAATATTACATTTATTCCGTATATAGTTTATGTGCACTTGTTTCCCCCATTAGAACATATGTTTCTTGCAAGTAAGGATTATTTCTTTATATTTGTATCCCTGAAGCACAGGCCTGGCAGGCCCTTTATTTAATATTTGATTTACTGTCAAACAATACAAAGTATTCTTATGTGTTGATACAAAGAATGAAACAATCTGCTTTCACATATGTTCTAATGAGGAGAAACAAGTACATATAAAGATATATACAGAATAAATATAATATTAATAAGTATATACATATTCACACATATGTACTTCTACTCTTCTTTCTTGCTCCAATTTAAGAAATCTGATAAGGTCAAAATTTTCCAGACTTCCGCTCCCTGTTGAGGACTATCTGACCAGGTAGTGAATCTACACATACAACTCAAAATCTAACTCTAAGCCAACAGGAAATCTTTATCAATGAATGAGGGAAGTAGAGAGGTAGGAAAACACTTTAACAAACTGCCTTTAAATTCTTAACACAAGGCATTTTTTAAAGTAACTCAATTTAACAATGTTAAAATTAATAGTATACTGGAGAAACATACTGCTTGAGGCAGTCAGATGGCCTGTGGAGTAACTGGCACTGTTCCTGATTGGGGAAGGAGTAGCCGTGGTCTTCTTCCTGGTCCTAAAAAGTGACCTGGCATTCTGAAAATCTTCATGGCTGTGTGGAGGCCCCCTGATGCTTCAGTCAAAGGCATTTTTATCCTCTAGCCTTGGATAGAAAATCAGGAACTACAAGCTACAGTAACTTTAATGAAATCATATTTTTTAAAAATTGTTAGTTCATTATAGTATTACTAAAGTTTATACTTTAATTCCGTGCCAGGCAAAATAAAACCTGTGTGCCCAGACTGGATTGGCCACAATGGAGTATTTTGACAAGCAGAAAGTTAAATGGACAGGACTCATTCAGAGTGCTGCTCAAAAGCCCATATCCTGTTTGCAAACAAAACTTTTTTTTTATTCTAGGACACCCAATTCATTGTTTCTTTATAAAACCCCCAGTCCCTTCCCCATATAATTTTAATTTCAAAACTGAATTTATGAATTTTAAAAATGAGGTGAGAGGGAGGAAAGAATGTTTATTTCCTCAAGAGATGTGAGTCACTAAATTATAATTAAATATTCCAATTAAACTTTTGTCCTCTAATAGCTCAAGGGCACTTTTTACTGTTGGGATATTATTAAAGAAGGACTAGATACCTCAAATGATCCCCAAAACATAATAATCTTACTTTGAAATACAATTTTTCATCCTACTATCTCTATTTTCTTTGCCTTAATGGATTTTTAAAAATGCAGTCAGTTGACACAGATAGATCTTTTGAGATATTCTTAAATTCTAGCTCCTCTAGTGTTAAAACCCAACTTTGAGAAGGTGTGGTTCCAGGGTTTGAATCCACAAGTAGGCTCCAGGAATACAAAACTTGGCATTTATTATCTATCTTTACCCTTTTCAATGTCACCATCCTCATTTGACAGTCTCTTTCAGCCCCATTTCCCAACTAATATATTTCCTTAACCTACAAAAATAAAGCAATAGATTTGACATTTAAACTCATGGACTGTGACTTTTCTGCCTATTATGAAGTAGTTTCCAAAAGATTTGGCTTCCCAAAGTAAGAGAACACTTGAGTAGCGAAGAGCCTTAAAATTAGATTTTACTTTAGCAGAAATTAAATAAATGTACTTGACCTTTAAGAGGTAGAGTATGAGTAGCCTCTGTCAGATCCAGCATGCAACACTAGTTTGGAAGACTACAAATCCCAGCATGCATCACTGCTGCCTTATGCCGATAAGAGGGAAGCAGTGCATGTAGGGATCTGTAGCAACATGGGATCTGTAGTCAGATTATGCCCGAAATCATTGCTAAAAGGTTGTTCTGAGTATTTCTTCACCTATTTATGTATTCCTTCCAATTCCAGGTTGCTCTCATACTCTAGCATCTATCTAGACTACTAATAAGTACAGTCCCTTGTTACACAATGCTATGACAAAACCCTTCCCTTATTATTGAGCATGTATACCCAAGAACTAAAAGCCACCTTAGAATTTCAGAATCTATACTCCATAATTCCAGTTTTAGAAAAAGCAGCTGAAGGAAGAGTGAGGGAACATGTGGTGATAATTTTGGGGCTAGAGGTGCTAAGTGTATTCTACTTTCATCACTTTTTTTCCCCTATAACACAACAATGTAGTAAAACATCAGCCCTGAATTTTACATTACAAATCTTATGAGGGAAAAACACTTTTGCTTATATCTATAATAGCAGAATCTTTCTGATTTGCGTGTTATGAGAATATGAAATGGAAATTTGTCAACCCCATTAGGAATCTAACTTCTCAACTAATATTAAAGCAGAAAAGGAATGAGTAATGACATCTATATGGCAGGAATTCTTTTTTCTTTTTTTAAATGAATTTATTTTTTTGTTTACATCATTCATTTCCACAAAATTGTGAGTTACAAATTTTCTCCCCATCTTTCCCCCACCCACCACCCCAAAACAGCCATCCTACTGTATAACCCCTCCCCCATCACCCCTCTGACTTTCCGGTAGGGCAAGCTGGATCTCCCTACCCCAGTGCCTGTATATCTTAATTCCTAGTTGCATGTAGTTAATAATAATAATAATAATGATAATAAGATATATATACATATATTTTTTTTAACATTTGATTGTAGAACTTTACATTCTAGATTCTTTCCCTGCCTACCTCGTCACCTACCCCTACTGGATAGACAAGCAATTCAATACAGGCTGTACGTGTGTAGTTACACAGAACGTCTCCACAATGGACATACTGTGAGAGACTGATTATATGTCCCTCCTTCCTATCTCACCTCCCCCACCTTGTTCTATTCTCTACCCTGTCCCTGTTCTTTTACAGAAGTGTGTGCTTCCAGCAACCTTCTCCCCCAGCCCCATCATCTCCATCTCATCCCCATCCCCCTTGCTCTCCTCTGTGGCAAGATACCCAGTTCAGAGTTTATATCATTCCTTCCCTACACCATATTCAACAAGAGTAAGGTTGACCCTTTCCCTTTTATGGCAGGAATTCTTAACCTTTTTTTTGTGTGACAGATAACTTTCAAAGTCTGGCAAAGTCTATGGATCCCTTCTCAGAAAAAAAAAACATTAAAAAAATCATAACTGATAAATTTCAGATAGGGGTTAGTGAAAATATATACTTTTCCCATCCAAGTTCATGGAACCCTTGAAATCTATCAGAAGAGGGGTTCTTCGTGGGATCCCTGTTAAGAATCCCAGAGTTATAGGGGATCAGGCAAAAAGGGAACAAGAAATAAGGAGAAAGATCATTTGTCATTGGAGATTTCTCTGCTAACAACTGTGATTTTCTTTTCAAGGTTCTTGGATTGTGACCTGTTTAAAAAAACAAATGTATTTCAAGATAGGGGTGGTGATGAAGAAAGGGGAAGGCTACTTCATTGTGAAAGAGAGGAGATCCACATATATAGATTTTCTCCATTTCTCTTCATACCAATTTATTTCTTCCAGTCTAATTTATATAGTACTCCCCACTACCCACTTTCTTATTGAAGTCTGAATATCAACTTAGTGGCAAGTCTCCAGTAAGAAATAATAATCAGTACTTCAGGAGGAGAGAAAAATCCAGCCCATAGGACCCTTCTCTTCTGTCCTCTTACTCTTTTGCCCAGTTCGGCAGGCTTAGGGATATGTCTAACATTTAGAAAAACAATGCAGATGAAAAAATACTATTTCCCAGAACACAGTTTTGTCAAACTAATCTATCAGGTTATATTTCTCTTTTTTCAACATAAATTTGTCATTTGTTTTCTTGTTTACATCATTCATTTCCATGAGATTTTTGAGTTACAAATTTTCTCCCTGTCTTACCCCAAACCCAAAACATTGATCCCACTGTAAAGCCCCGCCCCAGATCTGCTCTCTTTTGTGCCCTCCTCCAACACTCCTCTAACTTTCTGGTAGGGCAGGGAGGGTCTCCCTACCCCAGTCCCTGTTTATCTTAATTCCTAGTTGCAGTTATTACAGAGCTTTAAATTCTAGATTCTTTTGGTTCCTCCCTTGTCACCCACCCCCACTGGAAGGACAAGCAATTCAATACAGGCTGTGCATGTGTAATTACACAGGACATCTTTACAGTGACAGTCTGATCATATGTCCCTCCTTCCTATCCTGCCCCCCCTCCTTGTTCTGTTCTCTACCCTGTCCCTGTCCCTGTC
>CM053593.1:219423552-219454418 GCA_028646575.1 Pseudocheirus occidentalis
AAAACATGCTTTAATGACTCTTTTCTTTATTTTATTTTTATTTTATTCTTATAATAATAATGATATTAATATAATAATTAATATCATTATAATTAATAATAATTCTTATAGGTTGCCCTATAGCTTTTCTATTTTTTAAAACTATTATCAAATTGTTTACTGTTTTATTTTATAATTTGAGATCTAGTTCTTCTAGATCCTCTTCTTTCCTTAGTCATTTTTCATAAGTTTTCTTAAGAGGCTGGAGCTTTTGTTCCTCTAGAAGTCAAGATGGATTTTTAAAATAATTTTTTCATTCTGTAAAATTTCCTTTGGCAAATCAGTTTAGATATTATCATTTTTATTATCTTGGCACAGCCCAAATATAAATAATAAATTTTTACCCAAATTACTTAAGTCTTCTTTTATTTCTATAAAATGTTTTTTTGCAGTTGTATTCATATAATTCTTCAGTGTGTTGGTAAGTGGTAAGTAACCCAGATATTTTATATATTCTGTATTGATTTTCAATGGAATTTATTTTTCTATCTCTTTCTTTTGGGTTCTATTAGTAATGTGCAAAAGGATTATTTTATAGATTTATCTTATATCCTACTACTTTATGGAAGTTAATTATGACAGTTAATTTTTAGCTGCATCTCTAGGGTTCTGTAGGTAAACCATCATATTATCTGCATAAAGTGATACATCTTTTTTGTTCTTTACCTGAGTTTATTCCTTTGTTCTCTTATTCTTATTGCTATAGCTAGTATTTCTGGGCCTGTAGCAAATAATGGTGGTGACAATGAATAACCTTGCTTTGTCCCTGATATTATTGAAAAGGCCTGTAGTGTTTCTCTGTTATATAACTGTTATCTTAACTCCTTGCCTAGTATAGCATAAGAACTCAGGAACAGGGAATAGATTTTTATATGTTAATCTAGATTTATGACTTGATTTTTCTTTTTCTACCTGATACAGAAACAAGTTGTTTCCTGAGTCTGCTATTAGGAATATCATGTACCAGATACTACAGGGACTTGCATTCATCCACAAACATGGTAAGTCATTTGAGCCAATTATTCTTTTGATTCACAGTGAAGTGACATTACATGGTATCATATGTGGAAACCATTGGTACTGGATGGCTAGACACTGGTTTGTTTGGAGGGCAGTTGGGGTTAAGTTTCTTGCCCAAGGTTATACGACTAGTAAGTGTTAAGTGTCTGAGGCCGGATTTGAACTCAGGTCCTCCTGACTTCAGGACTGGTGCTCTATTCACTGCACCATCTAGCAGCCCCAGCTAAGACACTATTGATGGACTTTTGAATTTGTCACCTCCTTGATTCCTAGATTTCTCTCATTATTTGTCATGCACCTATTTGCTTACATGTCTTATGTTTATGGCCTTTAACAGTGCTGCTGCTTTTCTGCATCCAAGAATTATTACTAGTTGAAGGCTACATGGTGTGTTAATGAGGAAGCCATAGACACCATGGTCCTTTAGGCTTATGTGTACTGTTTAGAGCACTGAGTCCTCTGATTTTGCACATTAGAAATGTAATTCTTTTTGCCCTTCATTCTAAAGTCAAAATTGTCATTGCTGTTCTTGCACCCACAAATCACAAAATCTCAAGCATTAAAGGGACCTTGTGGCTATCTCATCCAACATACAATTAAAGAAGAATCTTCTTTATAACAAATATAACAAATGGTCATCTGGAATTTTCTTGAAGTTCTCAATTGAGAGGGAACCCTATTCCTCCAGAGGTAACCATTTCCCTTCTGGGCAGCTTTGCCTATTGGGGAGTTTTTCAAGCTTAGAGTTGCCTCTTTGCAACTTCTACCCACCACTTGGCTCAGGGTTCTTGCCTAGAAAGCAGATTTTTATCACCCAACAAGGAGATTTGGTTGAAGTGTTTTATAAATCTTCTCAGATTTATAGTTCAGCTCAGCATTGAATTGGAAATACTTATTGTAAGCATCTTGGTAGTAGCAACAGGGGGGCATAGCCAGAGTAAATCTGAAAAATAAAATTACCAATTTCATCCTTAATTGCCCACAGTCTGCTCTTGCCTGAGGTAGTCAAAACTTCCCCCTAATTACTGACTAAAGATAATAAAAATAGACATAATTTGCTTCCTTACATTAAAAAAAATTTATGTAATGTTATTAAAATATTGATTACAAGAACATATTTGAATTTCTCTACAGAGAAAGCTTCCTCTTTTCATTAGGCCTACTTGGGGCTCTACTTTCTCTTTTTTTCCTCTCCTCCCTCTCTCCTGCCCCTCCCCCTCTCCTTACCTTCTCCTAGTCTCCTCTTCCTCTCTCTTTCTTCTCCCCATCCCTCTTCCTTTGTTTTCTCCCTTTATGTCTTTCCTCATTT
This sequence comes from Pseudocheirus occidentalis, assembly GCA_028646575.1. Classification (NCBI taxonomy): domain Eukaryota; kingdom Metazoa; phylum Chordata; class Mammalia; order Diprotodontia; family Pseudocheiridae; genus Pseudocheirus; species Pseudocheirus occidentalis. The sequence continues at coordinate 219,425,921 of CM053593.1, forward strand.
TCTTCCTTTGTCCTTTCCCTCTCCCTCTCTCTCCTTCTTCTTTTCCCTTCCCTTCTCTTCTTCTCCCCTCCTCTCCCTCTCTTTTTTCCTCTGCTTTTCACTCCCCTTCATCTTCTTCCTCTTCTCCTCCTTTTCCTCCTCTTTTTGTTTCCCTTCTTACTCTCCCTTCCCCCTCTTCTTCTCTTTCCTTCCCCATCTACTATTCCTTCTCCTTCCCCCTTGCTTCTTGCTTTTTCTTAAATACATTTTATTGATGCTCTTTGTCTTTACATTCCAACTATTTCGAATTCCCCTTTTATAACAAAACTTTTCATGTGACAAACAAAAATAAATGGGGAAAAAACAGTTGATACACGGTATCTGATACCATATATAATACCTTAGTATTTCATACCTTGTGTATTATAATACCTCATGTCCAACTCTTTGTGACCCCATTTGGGATTTTCCTGGCAACGATACTGCAGTGGTTTCCATTTCCTTATCCTGCTCATTTAACAAATTTGGAAACTGAGGCAAGCAGAGTTCCGTGACTTGCACAGGTCACCCATTTAGTGTCTGAGGAACTGAGTTTTCTTGACTCCAAATCCAGCATGCTATCCATTGCACCACCTAGTGGTCTAAGTTGGGAAATACATTTCATTATTTGTTCTACAGGACGTTTATTATCCATGTTATTTACTTGGCTCTGATTATTTTCATTACACGTCAGTTCATGTGAATCTCCCCACATTTCTCTGAATTATTTTTATTCATAATTTCTTAATGCATAGTAACAATCCATCACATTAACCAACAAACATTTATCAAATAGTCCAATACTCCAGGTTTTGGTGACACAAAACCAAAATTGGAACTGTTTTTGTTCTCAGGGAACTTTTATTCTGCCTGAGAAATCAATACATACACATAAAAATATAGACAAATGCAAGATAATTTCATGGGAGGTGGCACCAGTAGCTCAGGGCATCGTAAAAGCCTCAGGTAGGAAGTGGCATACGCTTTAAAGAAAGCTAGGGATTCTGAGTGGAGGTGAGGAAGAAAGGCAATCCAGGTGTTTTAGCACATTGGGGTTCTCTAATGTTTTAGCCCTCCATTGTTCAGCTGATGGGCATTCATCTTCCTCTCTGTGTCCTTTGCTGGCTTTAGGCACGTGCGGAGTGTCAGGTGTGAAACAAACAGAAAGCTTTCTATCCAAGTCCTGGTATACAAACGTGATTCAGATAATTTTTTAGCCTTGTCTGAAAACAAAACAAAACAAAACAAAAAACTTAACCTATTCCGGTGGATAGAAAGCTGTGCTTGAAGATGAGACAGCCCAAATTGAGCTCTGCCTCTGTAACTAGCTAGCTTTGTAACTCTGGACAAGTCATTTAGCCTTAGTACAGTTTTTGGAAATTCCCAGCAACTTATTTATAAAAACATAAGATTGTGCACCATCTGTTTGGTGTGGAGAGAGTTCCCCATATTGACAGTTCCCTATCCTGATAAAATTGCAAATGGTTCATGTCTTTGCGTATTAGCAAAGATCACAAGAAAAAGCAATCTGCCAATTTTTTTTTTTAAGATTGTGATTATGTGTGAATTCGGTATGGTTTTTTTTTTTTAAGTTTTATTTTTGTCTTTTGGTTTTGCATCGTAGTTAACTTCCTCATTTCAAGAGTAACCTCCCCCCACCCCAGCTCATCTTCACTGATCCTTCCTTGGAAATTAAGAAAAAGGGTTAAGCAAAGCCAGTCTCCACAACACCTCTGACAGCATTCCATCTCCCCCAACAAAAAGAGGGTGCTGCATTTCTTCATTTCTTCTCTGGATACAAAATTTGTCAATATAGTTAAACATTGTTATTTTCATTTATATTATTGTATCATCATGGAACTTTTTCCCCTTAGCCTTGCTAATTTCATTCTGAGTCGGTTGATACAAGTAATAACAAAAATAACCAGCATTTATGTAACTGCTACCATGTACCAGGCACTGTACTAAATGCTTTACCAATATTAACTCATTTGGTTAATGGTAGGTAGGTGCTTTTATTATCCCCATTTTACAATTGGGGAAACTGAGGCAAACAGAAATTAAGTGGCTTGTCCAACATTGCACAGTGAATAAGTGTCTGAGGCTATTTTTAAACTTGGGTCCTCCTGACTCCAGACTCAATGTTCACCACCTAGCAGCCTGTCTTCCCATATTTCTCTGAATTCCTCTTATAGGGGAACAGCATCACAGGATTGAATTGTGTGTTATTTTAAAAATAAAGGGAGGGAAAGAAAGTCAATTTATGTAGTATGGGACTTTTGCAGTCATTCCACTGAATGAACATGTGTGTCTTAGATTGAGGTGGGCCATAAAACTTTGCTTTTCCTCCATCAGTCTGCACTGCTGTGTTCTTTTTAGAGTGTGCATGTCTCCACAGCAAATGTGATTCTCCAATCTCTTCCTCATCCTAGCTATAGACAATCTATTCATTCTACTTAAATCGGTAATGCAAACGAGAGGGACAGCCTTTCTCGGCCTTCCCAGCATTCCAGCTACAAGACCCTCGCTATCTCCCCTTTTAATTCTCTGGGCCCTCCCTTACTTCATGGTGCAGCAGGGAGAAGTAGGTATGTGATCGTGTGACCAAACACATCCTGGAAAACAAAGTTGCGTAGATGTCTGTTGATTGAGGAATGGCTCAACCAATTGTGGTATATAAATTTAGCAGAATATTCCTGTGCTACAAGAAATGATGCATATGATGGATACAGGACAGGCCTGGGGAGTTTCAGATGACCTGATGCTGAATGAAGTAGGCAGAATTGGGAGAACAACAAAAACAGTGCTACAATGATGTAAATTTTAAAAAATGCTAGCAGCAATAAAACAGAATGCTACAAAGTATAATGACCAAATTTGGCCCCAAAGAAGAGGTATGATATGGGAAGATGCCTCCTCTTCTCTTATGTTCAGAGGTTGGGAACCATGAGTATCAAACAAAGTACATGAAATTAGATTTTTTTATATATATGAATTATTTTTCTGACCTTTTTTCTTTTCCTTTTTTCCTTTATTGTAAAGATGCTCTCTGGGAGAGAATGAGAGGAAGGATACAATGGGAAATGTAGTTGATGTGCAAATAAGGTATCAATAACCATTTAAAAAAAGATTTTACATACACATATGAAAGTAAATTGACATAATATGGTTACTACAGAAAGTATTGATTGTCAACTTTACTTGTCATAACACTGAGATAAGCTATTTATCAGGAAAGAGGCAGAAACCAAGAGTTTCTAGCTGGAAAACCACAGATTTCTAGCTGGAAGGGACCTGAGGGGCTATGTAGTCTCACCTCTTCATTTTTCAAAGGAGTAAACTGAGACCAGAGAAGTGAAATGATTTGCCTGTAGGTAGTAAGTAGCTGACTTTAAGTACATTGTTCTTTCCCCTGTTCCACTCTGCTATAAACAGAAGAAAACATAAACTGGTAGGCACAGGAAAACCAATTGTTATGGAAAAAAATACTCATGAGAGTTTCACTACATTCACACGCCACTTTTTTTTGGCTGTTCCCCAGTCAATGGACACCAGTTTTGTTTCCCACGATGCTTTTTCCTTTATTGTTATTTGTTTCCTTTGTTGGACAAGTGGCAAACTCTAATGGACAAAAGTAGGAATGAGACACCCCTGAATGGATTCCTGTTTGGGTTTAGGATTTCAGCACTAATAGTCGCCAAGTATCAACAGAAACATGCTTAACCAAGGCAGATGTGATCTTGGAGGAGCTTCGTGCAGTATGCGTAGGGAGTTTGTGTAAGCCCCAGGGGCGCTCAGTTGTGGGAGGTCTGGGCCCTCACCAAGGACTTTGATTTGGGGGTTACCTATGGATTCTAACAAAGGTACTAATAAAATAATGATAACAGCTATCATTTCTATAGCACTATAAAGTTTGCATTGGAAGCCACTGCAAATTACAGCATTTGTTCCTTACAACAACCCTAGTAGGGAAGAACCATTTTTGGTGTTGATCATATGTTTTCAGTTGTGTCCGACTCTTTATGATTCCATTCAGGGTTTTCTTGGCGAAGATACTGGAGTGTTTTGCCATTTTTCTCCAGTTTATTTTATAGATGAGAAAACCAAGGCAAACAGCATTAAATGACTTGCCCAGGGTCACACAACTAGTAAGTGTGTGAGGCCAAATTTGAATTCAGAAAGATGAGCACTCTATCTACTGTGCTACCTAGCTTCCCAGTCCCATTTTTAACAGTTGGGGAGATAGTATGAGAGAAGTTAGGTGACTTGTCCATGGTCACAGAGTAAGTAGGTATGTAAGGCAGGATTTGAATTCAGATCTCTCCTGAATCCAAGTTTTCTGCTCTTGCCTGCTGCACCACTTAGCTGCCTCTAAATGAACTTTGCATGTTGTTGTGAGGTAGGAATGGATATAAGGTACTGGGAAAAGTCTTGGGGAAAAGAGGGACATAAGGTACTGGGAAAAGTCTTGAGGAAAGAGAACAATTTGATGTTTCATTGAGTGAAAGACCTTGTTAAGTCCCTGGGAAGGTACCCAGAATTGGGGTCACAGGCCATTGTAGCCAAAGGCACCCCACAGTAATTTGCAGTGGCTACAACTTTAACCCAGAGGGAGAATGTAGTTGATAGTGCCAGTGGCATTATTTTGGGTCCAAATTCCTTATACAGAATGTAAAAAAGTTAATTTGCCCTCATGTCCCATTGGTGAAAACATTTTCTAGCACTGATGATATCCTTAATCAGTTGTAGATTTCTTGCCTTATTTACTTGGTTGCCCCATTAACACTATATTAGGATGATTGATCTACAACCAGTTCATGCTTCTAGGCTACATGCTTGGACTTGGCATTTTAAAAAGAACAGAAGAGACAGATGGACCCAAAGAACCAGATCTGGTAAGTCTAACAGAGAAGAGTCAGTAGTTGGACCCACCTAGACTTCATTCTCTAGCCAGAAAGAAACCCATGCAGACTTCAACATCTAGAAAGAGCCATGTGTGTTGATGAACAGGTGGCAGATGAAAAGTTCCATTTGATTTCTAGACTTGAGAGGATGTAGGGGCCAAGGAAAGCTAGAGATTGAACCTCTAAAGGGAGAAACAAACCCACATCTTGCACTTCACTAATACTTTCAGTTACATGGTCTCTGTAGGTCTAGGCAAGGTGCCCTAACCCTCTATAAACCGTCTTTTCCTACTTGTAAGGCAGTCCTGTTCCTTTTTTTGTTTCTCTTTTATGAATAGTATTTTTTTTCCAATTACATGTAAAGATAGTTTTCAGTATTCATTTTTATAAGATTTTGAGTCACAAATTTTTCTCCCTTCTTTTCTTCCTTCCCCAAGGGGATAAGCAAACTGATATAGGTTATACATATGCAATTATGTTAAACATTAGTCATTTCCATATTAGTCACATTTGAAAGAAAAAACAGAACAAAAGCAAAAAACCATGAAAAAAATACACATAAAAAAGTGAAAATAGTACATGCTTCAATCTATATTCAGAATCATAGTTCTTTCTCTGAATGTGGATAGCATTTTCCATCATGAGTCTTTTGGAATTGTCTTGGATCATTGTATTGCTGAGAAGAGCTAAGGCTGTCATGGTTAATCATCGCACAATGTTGCTGTTACTGTATATAATGTTCAAGGAGGTCCTATTCCTAAGATAAATGTACTGTACATTTAGAAAACTCTCCCTAGGAGGTGGAGGCTGATGCGAGAGGGAAGGAGAGTTGTCTTGTCTGTTTTAGGGCCTAGGTATTAACATTTTGTATTTTTAACTTTTGGTTAGGCTAAAAAAATCCTTTCTTGTATTCCAAATATTATTAGCTTGACTGCTTTTGTGAAATATTAGAATCCTTTTCTAGCAAATAGCTAATTAGGTATTACATTCCAAGAGGAAACTGTGGGTAGGAGCAAAGGAAACTAAATATTGATTTTCCCAAGAGAAACCAACTGTGGTGGTATGTTCCAAGGAGATACTTATTGATTAAGTAGCCAAGGTGAAACCTAGTTCTGATATGTGTAAAAAGTTTTTTCTGACCATAAGTTACTTGCAGAAAACTGTTTGCGACCTAGCATCTCTGTGAAAGATGGGGAATGAGTGAATTTGGGGCTGCTATGATATATTTTAAGAGTTTAGAAGAAGAGGATTAAGGAGTTGGAAGATGCAAAGGGGAAGAGGGTATAGAAGCTCATTTCAGGGGGTTTGTAAAGGAAAGCCAGTGGGTAGAAAGGAAAAGGGCATTAGATTTGGATTGAGAAGACATGGGCTAGCATTCTCAGCTCTGCCGTTGAGTGCCTGTGTGACCTCATCAAATAACCTCTCCAGACCTCAGTTTCCTCATCTTTAAAATGAAAGATCTGTTCTTTTCAGCTCCAAATCTTCAGACCAAAAACATCAACCAGTAGTAATGTCTACAAGGAGTTTCTTAAAGTAACGAATGGTTGGTGGGAACATCTACATTCATTTCAATTTATTATTCATTTGTAAGTTTTACTAAAGACTTTAGTTTTTTGAACAACAGTCATTTCCAAATATGCCTCTCCCACTAACCATTGTACCTTCTTCTTTTTTTTTTTTGGAGGGACAATTAGGGTTAAGTGACTTGCCCAAAGTCACACGGCTAGTATGTGTTAAGTGTCTGGGGCCACATTTGAACTCAGGTCCTTCTGACTCCAGGGCTGGTGCTCTATTCACTGCACCACCCAGCTGCCCTTTGAACCTTCTTTTATAATAAAGCAAAGCAGTTCAGCAAAACCTACTGACAAAAGTGACATCAACATCAAGTGACAACATACAAAATATTTCACATCTTTAGAAAGACATGCAATAATAACAACAACAACGATGAAGATGATGATGATGATGATGATGATGATGATAGCTAGCATGTATTTAGTGCTTACTATGTGCCAGGCATTGATAGGCATTTTCCAAATATTCTCTCATTTGATCCTCACAACAACCCTGGGAGGTAAGTACTGTTATTGTTATCCCCATTTTACAGATGAAGAAACTGAGTCAAAGAGATGGTCACATAGCTAATAAATGTTTGAGACCTGCCTTCCTGACTATAAGCCTGGCACTCTATGAGATGGATGTGAATTCTGCAGGTCTGAAACCCTTTGAAAATTATTGGTAAGGCTTCAATGGCCATATTGATTTAGTCTTTGGTAAAAATCATTAAGGGGGCAGCTAGGTGTTGAAGTGGATAGAATGTCCAGCCCAAAGTCAGGAAGACTCATTTTCCTGAGTTTACATCTGACCTCAGACACCTACTAGCTGTGTGACCCCAAGAAAGTCACTTGACCCTGTTTGCCTCAGTTTCCTCACCTGTAAAATGAGCTGGAGAAGGAAATGGCAAGTCACCCAATATCTTTGCCATGAAAACCCCAAATGGGACCACAAAGAGTTAGACATGACTGAGTAGCAACATAAATCATTAAATCGTTGACTTGAAGCTGAAAGAGACTTTAGAAGTAATTTAATCTGATACCCTCATTATATAGGTGAGTAAACTGAGATCCAGAGATCTAAAATAACTTAGGGATCAAAGGAAGAAATAATCAAAGGCCATCTAGTTCAAGCAGCTTATTTTTTATAACTGAGGAAGCCTAGATCTACACAAGTTATAAGATTTGCCTGGGGTGGCAAAGCTAGCAAGTTCCAGAAGTGGGATTTGAAGCCTTGGTCCTTTTACTCCATAGCTTTCACTGCACAATGCCATCAGAGATCTTATCAGTTAGTAAGGGAGGACAGCCTGCATTCAAACTCAGGTGTGGCTCTAAAGCCAGCCCTCTTTTCACCTCTCAACACTGCCTTCCTAGGATATATGCCGCTCAATAATAATTCCTCTTATCCCTTATTGCTATGTTGAAACTTGGTGGAAAAATCAAGACTAGAACGGCTTATGGAGTCATGTTCTCCTGGGTCTCGTGCTTCCTTGTTACCTCTTCCTCAGTGTGAGAAAGTGCACCCTGCCCCTGGTGAATAGACTCCTTGGAGGGAGCAGAACCATTCTACAGCCAGTTGCCATAGCTCTAAGTTCATGTCACTGATGCATTTTTCCCCCACTGGAAATGAAAACATAGCCTTACTTTAAGGCCACTGAAAAATGTCAGAGCATGTGTCTGTTGTTGGCATTAAATATGTAAATTGTACCACACAGCCGCAATCTGCCAGACGGAAGGGTTGGGGCATTCTGAGCTCTGAAGGTGCTCATGAAAGCATTATGTGATTTAAGGGATGGTGATATTTGTTCTCCGTTGGGAGTAAGCTCCTATCCAACCCTGACTTGTTGGATGACCTTGAGGAAAACATGTGGAGAGGCGGTAGAATCACATGATTTGGATTTCAATCCAGGCTCTGCCACTGAGTACCCTTGTGACCTTGGAGCAAATCACTTAACTAACCTCTTTGGACCTCACCTTCCTCCATCTGTAAAATAAATGGATTGGGTTGTTGTTGTTCAGGTTTTTTTTCAGCTGTGTCTGACTCTTTGTGACCCCATTGGGCATTTTCTCGGCAAAGATACTGGAACGTTTTGCCATTTCCTTCTCCAGCTCATTTTTCAGATTAGGAACTGAGGCAAAGAGGGTTAAGTGATTTATTTGGGGTCACACAGCTAGTAAGTATGTGAGACCAGATTTGAACTCATGAAGATGAGTCTTCCCGATTAGGCAATCTTTAAGACTTTCAATCTGTCCTCTCTCCTTAAATCTCCTGTGTGCTTTAGTTCCTTCCTGTGTAAGGTGGGAATAATATCTGCATCCTTATTTCCTCTCAAGGGTGTTGTGGGTGCAAATTGAGTAATATAGGTGTGGAAATGCATCTCCATAATGGGGGGGGGAGGGGACAGCAAGATGTGCTCTGCAAAGAGAAATAAGAAACATTCTTTTCCTACCAGCATCACCTGGTTGGGGGCAAGCCTGCTCTGTCAGTTGGCATTTTGCTTGCCTGGTCATAAATAGAATAACTACATTATTAACTTCCTGCCAGGATGATAGGGCACATTCTTCTATTTTTTCAGCATCCTGAACTGAAAACTAATGTCAGTCAACATTTTCTAGATGAGAGGCCCTTTTCAGAGCAGGAAGACTCCTTCACTTTGTTGTTGAAAAGTAGCTGATAGTGAGTGATGAGGGTGGCTTTCCTGAATCTGATGCTCCCAAGATAGAAGCAAGTATATGATTTAGGTGGTAGCCTTTGAATGAAAGGTAGCATGGCGTAGGAGTGTAGGGGGTGTCCAGAAGGAGCCCTTTTCAGGGCTCCTTCTCTGCCTTTGATATCCAGCTGGCATTCAAATCTCACCTGTGGCTCCAAGAAGCTATAGTATGAAATGACTGAATAAATACAAGATTCTAGGCAAGTCACTTAACCTCCTGGTTGTTCATTGATAATAGAGTTATTTGCCATATCCTTCTCCAGTTTATTTTACAGGTCAGGAAACTGAGGCAAACAGGATTAAATGACTTACCCAGGGTCACATAGCTGGTAAGTGTCTGAAGCCAGATTTGAACTCAAGAAGAAGAATCTTCCTGACTTCAGGCCTGGCACTCTATCCATTTTGCCACCTACCTAACCCTAACCTCCTAGGGTCCTAAGCAGCTTTATTCATTGTGACATCTAGCTGCCTTATTCTATAGACTTTATAACTGAAGATTGAAGAGGAGTTAAGTCACTTGCCCAAAGATCATAAAACATATTAGTGGCAAAAGAAAAACAAGATCCTGGTCATAGTAATTGTAAGTAGGGTCGTGTTGCCATGTCCTTTCTTGTAGCAACTCTGATGTGAGAGCTTGCCCAGCCCCTTTCAGGGCTACTCATCTACCTTCCATCCAACCCTCACCTGTGACTCCAAGAAGCTGGAGCATGTGCAGTGGCCATATCCTGGTAAAACCATTTCAGCAGATGGGCTAAGTCAGGTTGAAGGTAACTGACAGGCCTCATACCTTGTGGTGAGTTAGGGGGATGTCTATTCCAAGCATGCACATGAAGACTTCCTCTGGTGTAATGGGCAGATGAAAACAGTGTGTTCCAGTGGCCACGAAGGTGGCTGAAGCAGGTACTGTGGAGTGCTTAGAGTTTGGTCAGACATTGAAGATGCCAAAGTCATGCACTGCATCCTGACGCATTGCCAGTAGCCATGATTTTTATCTTGCCACTGGACTTGGATGATTCTTGGAAGAGAGAGTGAGGCTTTGTGCAACTCTGCTTCAGTTAAATCCAGTTCACATACGAGTCATTGCCCCATGATATCATTGGTCCTCTTTGAAAATGAAGGACAAAAAACAACAACATGGTATAGTAGAGATCCCTAGATTTCAAATCAGGTAGATCAAACCGTGCCTCAGACATTTACTAGCTGGGCAAGTTATTTAATGTTTTTGGGCCTCGGTTTTCTTTGGGGGTTGATGAGTTTGATAGCTCATCTCTAAGGTCCCTTACAGGTCCAGATCTGTGATCCATAATGCAAAGTCATTGTTGGGAAAGGCAACCAAAGAGTCCATCGTCCCATCTGTGTTGCACTTGAGGTCATTAACACTTGAACAATTTGGCAATTCTGCCCTACAGAGAATAGGACTGAGGGAGAGATCTTGGACCCATTTGCTGCTCTTTAAAATTTATAAGCATGGGGGTGGACAAAAGCATACACACTGTTGTGTAATAGAAAGAACACTGGACAAAAGCCCAGATTTCTAGAGTGTTCTAATTTTTCCACTTACTCACTGTGTGACTTCATGTTAGTCACTTGGTATCTCTGTGTCTTGGCTTCTTCATCTGTAAAGTGGATATATAATCCTTAGCTCTACCTACGTCATTGGTTTGTTGGAAAGACTAAGTAGGATGGTGCATGCAAAAGTGCTTTGTAAATTGTAAATCACTGCACAAATGTATTTGTCACTAGTAGTAGGCACCATCTCTATCATCACATGGACTGTTATTGCTGGAAGGGACTTTAAAGATTATTCTAAGCCATTTACTTTAGGGAAAAGAAGCTGGGGAAATGATTTGCCCCAAGTCCCACACAGAAAGATAGTGACAAAGCAAAGACTAGAACCCAGGGCTCTGAATCCTACCCATATTCCTTTGCCTATAAATGATAATACTTTCCTATAATTATCATTAATATCATCGTAATTATTTTTGTTAAACCATGCTTGTGATTTCGTTAGTACAGTTATCCCTTCCATGTGTGAGGGTGTGGCACTCCTGCGATCTGGAAAATCTGTGTAAAATTTTTTGGCCCTCCCTTCATACCAGAGAAGAAGTATGAATTTTTTTAAAATTTTTTAATGGTGTGTACCTTATTGTAAATTTTGAGTTAAGTATTTGATCATAGGCTCTGTGCTGTCAGCTGGCCTTCATGTATCATCTGCAGCTTCTACAAAACTCCCCCCAAATTCCCATTTAATTTCTTATGTCAACCCACAATATATTGAGACCTCAATAGGGAAGGTTGCAATGTGGAAGGGATAAGTGTATAAGGAATTCCTAGTGAGATCAGTACTCCTTTATAACTTACATTCCTAAAGAGTTAATTACCTGGGGCACAGAGAGATTAAATTTCTTGTTCAGGGTCATGTAGCTGGTATCAGAGGCTCAGCTTGAACCTGAAGCCAAAGATGGATTTTTATCTATTTTACCACAATAACTCATTTTCATTATTACTAACTACTGGCCTTTAGGAATTTGTATAACATTGGGACCAAATATATAGCCCACATATGTCTTTCAGCCCGTAAGTCTACTATACATCAGTCACTTTAATGAGGTTCTTAAATTTTTGCTTTTTATCCCCACCCTGATGTGTAATTGACCTGAAGTGAATTCTAAGGAGAAAGAAATTGTTTACACAGGAATTTGTGAGAACCCAGAGTCTTCATTCTAGCAAACAAAGAATCCCATTTTGTAGTTTAGACTGGAGGGTGGTGTTGGATGGAGCAGAGAAGAGGTCTTGACAGAAGACAGATGACCAGTGTCTCACAGGAGACAGCCCAGGATGGAACTTTATAGGGAGAGTCTATGGCAGGAGTGCTGGCTAATCTGATGTAGCTTGTCTAGCTGGGACTAGTGAGGAAGGTAATTTAGATGGGGGGTTCCACAAGGAGTCAGTCTAAGGCTGAAGGCAAGAAAAATGATGTGACAATCTCGACCTAAAGAGAGAGGAAAAGATGGTAGTAATGAGAGCCTCAGCCCAAAAATTAACTGAGAGAATTAAAAGGTAAGTTTTTAAATTTAGCTGTGTTATACATATGACTCAACATTCTCTGTCATCTTAAACAATTCATCTTAATGTGTTTTTCCTCGTTATTAAATAATTATGCCCTAATTTGCACACCTCCCTTATAGTTACATACCTCCCCATATGTTATCTCATTTAATCATTCCCCACCCCCACTCCTGCAAATAAAAGCTAATCCTGTGGTATAGTTTAGCACAGATTTGATGGAAGTTAGACAGCTGGTGAGTGGTGGGCTTGGCCTACAGCCTACGTAGGTCCAGGAGCCGAGTCTAGAACTTTTGAGTCCAAGTTCAATGCATTTTCCACCATGTCATTTTACCTATTAAATAAGGATATCTAGCATTTCTTTTTCACAGTTTTAGTCAATAAACATTTATTAATCTCCTACTGTGAACCAAGCAATGTGCTAAGACACAGTGGTTTTTAAAGGCTCAAGAAAACATCTGAGTTCCTGAGCCTCCTCTCCAAGATGACCTTCTATGTATTTTGTTAGTGTTTTGTATGTCACTCTGTGTGTGTGTGTAGATTGCTCTCTCTATCTGTATAGTTTTCTATGTATATATCTGTATATTGTACACAGTAGTTGCTTAATAAATGATTGTTGATTGAATGCTTGTCTAAAAAGAGGTAAAGGAGCAGCTAAGTGGCAGAGTGAATAGAGCACCGGCCCTGGAGTCAGGAGGACCTGAGTTCAAATGTGATCTCAGACACTTAACACTTACTAGCTGTGTGGCCTCAGGCAAGTCACTTACCCCCATTTGCCCTGCCTTCTTCCCTCCAAAAAGACCAAAAAAAAAGGTAGAAATTGTGTGATTACAATAATGATAATAATAGTTCACATTTATATAGGGCTTTAAAAGTTTGCAAAGTACTTCACACATGATCTCGTTTAACCCTTGCAAGAATCCTTCAAAACAGATATTATTCTAACCATTTTCTAAATGAGGAAGCTGAAGCTGGCAGCTGTTAAGTAGCTGGGTTACACTGCTAATAAGTCCCTGAGTTGTAGTTGTTAACTCAGATTTTCCAGATGCCTCATCCAGCAATAACTCCAGTAGTCCATCCTGCATTTCAGTGTGGTTCATAATAGAGAAGTGAAGGCCTGTGGGAGCCCTCAGAAGTATTATAAACAATCAAGAATTGTTCTCTATCTTCTCATAGTTTTACACATTCTTTAGCTAATTCCAGGAGAGGAGTGGACAATCAGGCCTTCATGGATGTCATGTAAAGCTGGGTTATTCTGAAGGACAAGGGGTCTAGGGACAATGATACTAATTGTTAGAACATATGACTCTCATATCCCCTGGTAGGCACTGATAACTTTCATTTAGTTATGTTATTAATGAACCAACCACATTTTCATACTGAAACTATCTCAACCATATTAGAATTGTTTTTCATGGCAATGTATAAAAGGCCAGTCATAAATATGAATACTAACCAAACTATTACTGAATTTGGTTAGGGTGGTAGGCAAAGGCTACCACTCCAGAGTGTCAGTAAATGAAATCACCAAGAGGAAGAGTCGAGAGCAGAACCCCAGGGAATGCTTATGTGTCAAAAACGGGAGAAGGAAGAGGTCTCATCATGAAGAGACAGAGAAAGAATGTGCAGAGAGTTGAAGTGGCCGCAGTAGTGTGGTGTCATGGAGGACATGGGAGAGGAGATCAAGGGGAAGAAGTGGTCCTTCCTGTCAGAGTTTTCTAGAAAACTCATCGAGGATGAGAACTGATGAAAGACTTTGGTGTTTAGATACCTCAGCCTGATTAGTGACTGGTGAGATAATAGCTCCAGTAGAATGTAGGAACAGAGAGCAGGGAACTAGGTGGTACAGGAGATGAATCTTGGGCCTAGCATTGGGAATATCTAACTGAGTTCAAATCTGACCTCAGACACTTACTGGCTGTATGACCCTAGACAAGTCACTTAACTTTGTTTGCCTCAGTTTCCCCATCTGGAAAATGAGCCAGACAAGGAAATGGCAAACTACTTCAATCTCGTTGCCAGGAAAACTCCCAGCTGTGATAATGAAAAGTCAGACGTGTCTGAAAAATGACTGAATAACAACAACAAAGGAGCGGATAACAAATTGAAGGGGTAGAAGAATGACTGGCTGGAGAGGAAATATAGATAGTAAATATAGGTGGCTCACTAGAGGACAAGAAATAGGAATAAGCATTTATTAAACACCTGCTATTTACCAGGCACTGGGCTAAGCACATTGTAAGTATTATTTCATTTAATGCTCACACCAATCCTGAGCATTAAATGCTATTAGTATCCTTTTTTTTCTTTTTGGAGGGGGGAATGCAGGGCAATTGGTTAAGTGACTTGCCTAAGGTCACACGGCTAGTTTTGTGTTAAGTGTCTGAGGTCGGATTTGAACTCAGGTCCTCCTGACTCCAGGGCCAGTCCTCTATTCATTTAGTATCCCCATTTTACAGGTGGGGAAACTAAGGCAGAGAAGTTAAGTGACTTGCCCAGGGTCATACAGCTAATAAATGCCTCAGACCCAATTTGAATTTAGGTCTTTCTTACTCTAAGCTCAATTCTCTGTGCCACCTAACTGCCTCTATTAGAGATTGTTAGAGCGGCAACTGAGTACTAGACTCCTACTGAAACACAGCTTGGAGAAGTGGACACAGCTCTACCCTTGGCATCTGGAGCCTCACTTTGGATCCTACTTCAGACATTGACTAGCTGTGTGATCCTGGGCAAGTCCCTTAACCTCTGTTTGCCTCAGTTTACACATCTGTTAAATGGGAGTGGTACTAGTATTGCTTCTTTACAAGATTGTTGTGCAGCTCATAAAGTGCTTTGTAAACCTGAAAGCCCTGTGCAGATTTGAGCTATTATTACAGATGAGGAAACGAGGCCAAGAAAGGTCCTGCCTCAGGTCATCCAGGCAGAGCTGGGATTCTTTCTGAGTTTCCTCAATGATTGCTTTATGATTTCAATCAAAGCAGATTTAAAAATGTGAAATATTATGTAACTTACAGAAATATATACCAAAGTGTACCAAAAGCATTATAGAATAGGCCACATCCTTAGTTCCTCTCTTTTCTTTAAGGACTGGCTAGGCTGTAGCCAGAAGAGCAGGGCAGGCATGCCATATTCAGCACTGGTCTGTCTGCAAGGGAACTGACCTATCAGTTTCCTGTAGGCAGATGGCTTCCTCATGAGACAGTTAAAATCTCAAATCCCTGCCTGATTTGGCTTGGGGAGGATGGGCGCAACCTATCCCTTCAGCCTAAGACTGTGTGCACCTGCCTAAAACAGGTGTTTTTCTGCTTTGCAAACAAAAGATGAGGATGAGACTTGAAGGATTTCAGTTTTTGAATTCATTAAGGGAAAATGAATGAAGTGTCTTCTTGCAGAATTCAAAAGAATACTCCACTATCTGTGGGGTAATGCATATGGTGTTTGATAGCATCCTAGGTTTATATATACCATATATGATGAAACTTATGATTACTGTTAAGCTTAAGCTTGAAACTGCAGTGAGACTTTTGGGACACACATGCATGTATATATGTATGATGTGTATGTTCATGGATACACATGCACATACATTATATGTGTACACACCAACACATATGTCACACTCATGTGCATGTGCACACACATAAACATATATGTGCATATAATGCAGATTTTACACAGGTATGATATACTAACATAAATTGCATGTGGGTTATATTTTATTCTTATAGGTTTCTTCCATAGAGACTTAAAACCAGAAAACCTCCTTTGTATGGGACCAGAACTTGTGAAAATAGCTGACTTTGGATTAGCCAGAGAAATCCGATCGAGACCACCCTATACAGACTACGTGTCTACCAGATGGTGAATACTGCTTATTCTCTTTCAAATACAGAAAATTATTTTTCTTTAAATGAAGAGCTATCATTGAAAGGATAGCATTAAAGTTATCATGCTACAGTTACATTGCCATTTTGATTAAGAGAAATGCTTTGAGTAGACATTATTACGCTATGCAGAATACATAGTTCATGTTGCACATTTTCTGTGAAGGGCATTTTTTTTGTTTATCTATATGTATAAAGATTTTTTTTAGATTAAAGCATTTTTGCCTGAAGATGCTTGAGTTGCAGAGATATTTGTCTAGAGTGATTATGCCATCAATCATATGCTTTGCAGACCTGTCTGAAATAAATGCAAAGAAGTTTTGAGGGAATCATTTACAGCTCAAGATAGCAGTGTGACCTGTAGCCCAGTACTTCTCCAAGACTCTAGACTCACATCTAAGTTTTATGAACCATCAAGGCCATCTTCTCTTTTTGGCTCATTATATTCACTTGGAATTACTTGTAACCCATACAAGCACTCAACATAGCAAATACATGGACGGTATGGGACTGCCTTTTTTACACCTTGGAGAATTCAGAAGATGCAAAGGGTTCACAGGATCTCATAAACAGATACAGAGACATATATGACAATGAAGTAGCCCATAAGATACCCTGGAAGAAAACTGAGCATGAAATTTCTATTGAAGCAACTCTTTGACATTCTAGGGAGCCCCTCTTTCCCACGGGGCCCTACATAGTTCCCCAAAGACTTCTACTATCATTCTTTGTTTTATACAAAACCTCATAAGAAAAATCTCTTTCCTTAGTGTTTGTGCTAATATGCTCATACTTAACACAGCCTGAACCAAATCTCACATGATACAATAAATTTATCCATTGGATTAGGGTCTTGTGCTTTTTCGTTAATTCATCTCTAGTCATAAACTTTGACAGGTCTATATTTCACACTTAGCTAGATTAAAAAATGGAATTCTTAAACTCTTTTACTGGCATTAATCACATTATGTAATTTAAATTTCAATTAAGGAAAGCAATAAATAGCAATCCATTTTTATTTTTACCCTAGGTATCGGGCTCCAGAAGTTCTCCTGAGGTCTACCAACTACAGTTCTCCTATTGATGTCTGGGCAGTGGGATGCATCATGGCAGAAGTTTATACACTACGACCGCTCTTTCCAGGTGCCAGTGAAATTGATACAATATTCAAAATTTGCCAAGTGCTGGGAACACCAAAAAAGGTAATAAATTAGGTCCATAGGCCAAAGGCTATGACTTCCTTAGGCCTCATGTTCTTAACTTTCTGTTGCCCATCCCATCCTTCTTAAATTTTCCTCCTCTTAATTCCATAGATCTAATGTGGTCCTCCTTCCACATCTCTGACCACATTCCTGACTCTTTTACTTACTTGTCTTCCTCTGTTACCCCTTACTTATGAATGTTCTCCAGGCTTCAATCTTTAGCCATAAAATAACTTAACCCTTCTTAGAACCATGATTTTAACTGTCCCCTTTCTCCCAATGACTCCCACTTCTATCTCTGACTTATTTTACTTCTATGGTGCCATTTGCACATTTCCATATTAATGTCCTGCAATCACTTCCAGCTCAAGGAATTTAGACTAAACTTCATCTTTATAGCCAAACCACGTCTTCTTCCTGATTTCTCTTCATAGCAATTGTACCATAGTTCTCCTTTTTGTTCAGGCTTAAATAAAGTCCAGGTGTCAAACATGACGCCTCCCTTTCGTTTAACCTCCAAATCTAGTAAGTCACCAGGTCTTCACAATGTCTCCTGAAAGCATCATTTCTTTTCTATAACCAGTTCCGTCCTGGTTCATCCAGACTTTCATCATTCTGTCATAATTACTGCAATAATCTCCTAATTTATCTTTCTGACTTTAGGTAACCAGGTGGAACAGTAGATACAGTACTAGACCTGGAATCAGGAAGACTTGAGTTTAGGGTTGTTATGAGCCTCAAATAAAACTTATTAATAGTAAAGTTTTAGCACAGTGCCTCACACATAGTAGGGGTTTAATCAATGTTTGTTCCCCTGACCTTCTCCTTTAATCTCTCTTGCCTCCAGTCCATCCTGCATCCTCCCCGAATGCCTTCCTATCTCTTTCCTATCTGTCTGACCCCATGCATCTTTTAAAACTCAATTCAAGTCCCATACTCTGCATGAAGCCTTCCCTCCATAACTTGGCTCATTTTGATTTCTGTTTCTTCTTAACTCTCATACCCCTTATTTTCTGTAAAACTCATCTGATCCTTCAGGATGTTGCTTTGCCATAACGCTAATATTTTTGTTTCATATTGATATTTAATTTTTGTACTGTTATTTTCTCTTTGTGTGTGTGTGTGTGTGTGCTTCATATTCCAACTATATTTTAAGGTCATTAACTATGAGATTCTGTATTTTTCTTTTTGGTATCATCCCCCTTCCCACAAGTGCTTAACTCAGTACTTTGCCCAAAGTGGATGCTTAGTTAGTATTTGCTAAATAAATGAATGAGAACAAATGAACAATTACTAGATATTACCAAGCCCTGTGCTGTGATTTTCCTATTGTCGTCTATATTTGACATTGCCAGGTGGTAAGATATACCTACCAGTAGTCTAAAAAGGTTCAGAAAAACTGAGATCTGTGGCTGCCCCAGGAAGTTTGTGTTGAGTTTTAGACCCAGGAAACTTTTACCTGCATCAGAGCAGGGGAGAAGTTCTCTGGACTTCCCTCATGTGGAAGCCACGCTTAATCATATAAAATGGTTCCAGTGTCTCCAAATTGTTCTGGAGGTGGTCCTATTCATTCCATGCTACTCCCCTTCTTCCTTCCTCTGCTCCCTGGTTGGTTAACCCAATTTGGGAAGAAGGAGAGGAGACCACAGTCCATAAATACAGGCTTCCCATGCCCAATGCTTAACTGCTAGGATTGGTGATAGAGGTCATCAAAGCTGAACTAAATTCTGGTTATCTAGCAGAGTGTCCAGTATTCATATTTAGATTACTGAACAAACTTTTAAAAAACAAACTCGTCTGTTTCCAGCTAGCTGAGGTAGCAATGAGTTTTCAGCAGCTGTGAATGGATATAAAGCAGTAGATTGCCAGCAGGAGCTCCCAGAAAATACAGAAGAATGGGAAATAGGACAGGCAATTCTGGACTAGAGAGCTATGGAGGATGATGGAATGTCTTTGTCACCTACTTAAATCCTCTCATACTCTGGTCCTACTTCTCTGGTTCCCATAGAAATATTTACTCATTGTTTATAAGGAATAATACTGTAGAATTATAGTCCTTTAAATCAGCAATTCTCAACCTGTGGGTTGCGACCCCTTTGGGGGTCAAACGACCCTTTTTCAGGAGTCACAGGGGTCACCTAAGACCATTGGAAAATGTATTTCCAATGGTCTTAGGAACTGAGACACTGCTCCTCTATCTGTCTCCAGGCGAGTCTGCCCACATGCAGATACGCCCACATACGAGTATTAAAGGGGTTGTGGCATTAGAAAGGTTGAAAACCATTGCTCTAAATAGTTTTGATGATGGTGCAAAGCAAATCATGTCACCCAACACATAATAGCCATATATAATAAAAGATGGATACTATTTTCTAGATCCTCCAATTATCTTGTGGGCCTGGGTTTGGAGTTAAATATTTGGGTTAAATCTCAGCTTTACCATTTACTCCTGTAGCAAATGGCTTAACTTCTCCAGGAGTTGGAATTGTCCTTAATAAAAGGAGAGGACTTAGACCAGATAGCCTTCAGGGGCCCTTTCAGCCAGACATCCCTGAACCAATGATTTGTATAAATGGTATATTCTCCCTTTATAAAATGTAGTACCTTGAGAGCAGAAATTGTTTTCTGGCTTCCCAAGCTCCTAACACAGTGCCTGGTACCTATTAGGGCTTATTAAATGTTTATTGAATTTAATCAAATCTATATTTCAATTTAATTGAATTGCATTGCTAGAGCCAAGCAGGCTTTAAGATTGGTGCTTGCCCTATTCTTTTGTTAACAATCACTCAGCAAACATTTTAAAGCAACTATTATGGACCAGAGAGCCCTGCTGGTTGATAGGGATTTAAAGACAAAGTGAAAAAGTACCTGCTTTTAGGAAGTTTACATTCTTTCTAGTTTGGTCACTAGTTTCAGTTGTATCTGACTCTCTATGACCCCATTTTTAGTGTCTTTTTTTCTTAGCAAAGATACTGGAGTGGTTTGCCCTCTTCAACTCATTTTCCAGGTGAAGAAACTGAGGCAAACAGGGTTAAGTGTCTTGCCCAGGGTCACACAGACAGTGAGGACAGATTTGAACTCATGAAGAAGAATCTTCATGACTCCAGGCCCAGCACTCTACCCACTGCTCCACCTAGTTGACCATTCTTTCTACAGGGGCATTTTAAAGAGGTTCAATCATGCGAAGTTAAAACAAAAATAGTTTGAGAAATGATCACAGATGTAAATCGGGATGGGACTTAGGGGGACACCTGATCCAACCCCTTCATATTACAGATGAGGAAACAGAGACTCAGAGAAGCTAAGTGACTTTCCCAAAACTGCATAGGGGCAGAGGTCAGATGTAAGACTTGAACCCGGGCCCTACAACTCTAGAGTCAGTGTTCTTTCTATTAGAACCCCTTCTTCCAGTATCAAATAGAATAATATATGTAAAGCACTTAACAGACCTTAAAGTGCTGTTTAAAGGCTAGCTATTATGAATTTTTAGGAGCTCTCCTTCTTGAGAAAGAAATGAAAAGGAAAGGTAATATCCTTTACAATCTTCTTACCCACCGGTCCTTATCTTATTCTCTATCAAGGCTAGGTAGGAGCTTCTGTCTAAAATTGTGGGCATATATAGAATGTGTGATCCTGCCGGACATTGCTTTGCTATATCTGATATTTTTATTTCATTTTGATATTTCATTTCTCTTTGTCTCTCCGTCTCTGTCTCTCTCTTTTTCTTGGTCTTCAGCTAAAAAAGTTTTTCTTTTTCCTTTCAGAATGACTGGCCTGAAGGATATCAACTTTCTAGTTCCATGAATTTCCGTTGGCCTCAGTGCATCCCTAATAATTTGAAGACCCTGATTCCAAATGCCAGCAGTGAGGCCATTCAGCTGATGAGAGACATGTTGCAGTGGGATCCCAAAAAGCGACCAACCGCTAGTCAGGTTTCACTTCATATTCCATTACTCAGTGCTTTTCTCATGACATATTTCATCATTGATGTGGAGGAATTTTTCTTATTGTTGTTACTATTTTTTTTCCAGACCTGTAATTTCATTACCATAATCATGGGGGTGGGGAGGAAGGGAGACCTTTTCCCTTCCATATGGAAATTATATCCATTGATTGAGATTGTGATTGATTTGTAGTCTTTGAAAGTCTGATTGAGGCACTGAAGGGTTAAGCATGCTGTCTATTGCTTACCCAACTATTATATGTCAGAATCAAGACTTGTATCCTGGCTCCAAGGTTGACTCTCTATCTATTACACAATGATGCGTTATAACATGAGGAGTATTTTCCACAAATCTAATTAGAATTACTTTTATTGGTGCTTTGAATGGAAGTTGTATAGAATCCCATATTTGCTCATAGGTGAAATATGGTCGTTTAAAATATGTAAGCTTACAGAGATTATAGGGAGGGTTTTTTAAATGTACAAGACCAAAAGTATTATAGTTGCTCATAAATAGAGGTATATTATATGATATGTTATCATATATTAAATACTAATAATGATGTAAAAAGATTTTATTTTTGTCTTTGGAGAATATTATAAAGTACCTCATCACTTCTGAAAGCCAGGATTTCTTGATGTATTGTGTTTTGTAATAAAATAAAACCTAAGAGCAATAGTTCTTGATTTAGGATAACTGCTGGACCCTAACTGTATGAAGATTCCCTGAAATTTTTAGATATGCAAGATTCTAAAGATAATAATAATTGTTTCATCTATTAAGTGTATAATATTGGTTTCATTCACTTAAACTGACCTAAGCAACTGAGTACACACATATGTGTGCTCATTCTTCATAGAAAGAAATATCTGTTCATTTTTTGGACTGTCCCTATAATTTTGTTGGTACAGAGAACTGATGAGGAAAGTGAGGAAACGATGGAAGGCAGCCCCTGCTCAACAGTTAGTCATTCATCAAACTCTCCACTCTATGACAGATACTGTGTTAAGATATGAGTACAAAAAGAGGGCTACAATGTAAAAGTCTAGAGCAGCTGTTGTCAACCTGTGGGTTATGTTCAATTTGTAACAATTAAAATACATTCTGCATATCAGGTAGATTCATAACAGTAGCAAAATTACAGTTATGAAGTAGCAACGAAAATAATTTTGTGGTTGGGGATCACTAAAACATGAGGAACTGTATTAAAGGGTCCTTGCATTAGGAAAGTTGAGAACCACTGGTCTAGAACTTGAAAGACCTAGATGGCCCGTAAAGTCCCTCCTTAAACTTAAAATCTATGATCCCTGCAATACGAGTCTATCTAAAAGAAACCATTTTGGGGAGCAGAGAAGGGTGACTAGGATGGTAAATAGTCTGAAGGTCATGCCACATGAGTATCAGTTAAAGAAATGGTTGACATTTAGCCTGCAGAAGAAGACCAAGATGCTGCTTGGTAACTGTCTCTTGGTATTTGAGAAAGAGGGAGGAATTAAAGTTGTCTGGATTGATCTGAAAAGGAAGAATTTAGGATCAATGGGTAGAAGTTGCAAGAAGAGAGATTTCAGCTTGGTAATCAGGAACAAAAACTTCTTTAAAATATGAGCAATCCTGAAAAACAATTGGATGTTTTTTGGGGGTAGTGGGTTCCCACTCCGTGGAGATGTTTGAATAAAAATTAGGTGAGCAGTTACAAGATATGTTATAGATTTCAATCCACATAGCCATTTGACTTCGTGGCTTCTGAAGGACCTTTGAATTTCAGTGTGTTGTGATTCTGATTTTGCATAATAATTTCCCAAGTGTTCTCAGTGACCAAAATGTCATTCTATTACTTCTCTCTTGGAGGACCTGAGCTGAAAAGTGTTTCCATGATGTTTATTGATCAGTCCACATCTTTAGAAAGCTCCAGGATCATTTCATAGTACAACAGGATTGTATTTTTTTTTCAAAACCACAAAATGTAGAAACAAGCTCAAATAACTCATGACATATTTATGACATAACAAAAGAGAAAAGAACATGCAAAAATCATTGATGAAAGGAGAATTCTAGTTTAAAACTATAGTCTCAATTCAGTGTGCTTTTCAATAATTACATCAATAATTGTTGATTGTTGACAATGATGGGATTCTGAGGCCCAGGACTCTCCTTTGCACCAGATACCCAAGGTCCACGTGGGCCTCAGACAACTCCCTCAATGTCTGGTATCAAGAGTTTTATCTCTGTACACTCCCTGCATTTTCCCTTCCATAGATCATAGGCACTTGCTCCCAAAAGATACTGTACCCCTAGGTTACCTAACTAGAATCCTTGGCATCCTTTCACTTTCGCTTTTCCATATAAGCCCCAGCATCATCCTCACTCTCTCATAGGTTCCCTAAGGACCCTTGTCTGCTTTTGGTAAAGTATTACAATATTTTTTTTTTGCCACTTGACTGAGAGAAGGCTTGAGTGTGTGAATTCATTCCAGACAACTCTGCCTTGGCATTCTCAGGGTCTCAGCACCCTAAACCATGTCAACAGCCCAACCCTCTTCAACAATATTAAAAATATGTATTGCTAGTACGGAGAAAAGTCAAGATTCTTAGGTAATAGGACATTACTGTTCTTGAGCATTCTACTTATCTTAGGGAAAGCTACATGGGGACAGTATAAGTGCAAGTTGTGTTGAGGATGGTAACAACAGCAATGGTAGCTAGCACTTATATAGAACTTTAAGATCTGCAAACAGTCTTAGATCTATCTTTCATATATGGGTCTGGACCATATGGAGAAACAGGCAGCATTAAATTGGCAGCATAGATCAGGAGCTGTTTTATAAGTTATGCCTCATATAGTATATAGGGAAGTGTGATGAACCAAGAGTCAGAAAGACACTGGTTTGAATCCTCCTCCTGATAATAGCAGTGTGACTTTAGGCAAGTCACATAACCTTGCTGATCCTGAGCGTCCTCATCTCTAAAATGGGAATGAGGTAATAAAATCTGTATTACAGATTTGGGCCCCAAGTGAAATAATAATGGATATAGAGCACCTTGCGACTTTAAAGGAATTTATAAATATCAGCGAAGCAGCTGGCATAGTTTAAATCCTGCCTCAGACACATACTAGTTATATATCTCTGGGTAAGTCACTTATCTCCCTGCATTCATGCAACTCTCTTAAGACTGTAAATTATATTCTGTCAAACAGCTTGCCATCCCTGGGGGAGGGGAATAGAGAGGGAGGGAGGGAGAGAATTTGGCACTCAAAATTTAAAAAAATGAATGCTAAAAATTGTTTTTACATATAATTGGGGGGGGAATATCATTCAGAAAAAAGGATCGTAAATTACAGATGAATTCCAAGTCTTCATTGGTGGAGGGAAATTCCATACCATGAGTCTCCCACAGAGAAGAAATTATAGCTCTAGACTAGGCGTTCTTGACCCTTCTTTGTCATGGATCCCTTTGGCAGCCTGGTGAAGCTGATGGACCTCATCTCAGAATGCTATTTGAAAATGTAGAAAATAATACGATTATAAGGGAAATGTGTTATGCTGAAATATAGTTATCCAAATAATATTTTATTAAGTTTGCAGGCACTAGGTTAAGAAGCTATGGGTCTTGACAATGTAAAAAGACGACCACCTGTTGTTTTTATTGACCCTTGCCAGGTACTTAACCTCTGTTTGCCTCAGTTTCCTCGTCTGTAAAATGGAGATAATGATAGAACTACTTGTAGCATTGTTGTGAGGGCTGAATAGAATAATATCTGTAAAGTGCTTTGAAAATTGTAAAGTGCTATGTAAATGCTAGCCATGATTTATTATTGTAGTTGTGGCTCTTAATGCCACTTATCTCTCAGGATTATTGTGATGGTTAAACAAGTTAATAATAATACCTAACATTCACAAAGCTTCTAATAAGCTAAGTTCGTATGATCCTTGAAACTATCCTAGAAGGTGGGTGTTGTTGTTATTTTACCCATTTTACAAATAAGGAAACTGAGGCAGGGCTGGTAAGTGTCTGAAGCTGGGTTCGAATTCAGGTCTTCCTGGTTCCAAGCCCTGTGCTCTATGCACTTAGCCACCTGACTGTCCATATATGAAAGGCAGATGTACGAGTTTGCAGACCTTAAAGCTCTGTGTAAATGCTAGCTACCGTTGCTGTTGCTATCCTCCTAACTATGGTATAATAACATCAAAGGAACTTGGGAGGAATCTCTGAGCACTGTCCTGGGAAGAATGGTCCTTTATCTAATTATGTCTAACTCTGTGGATTTCAGGCACTTCGATACCCCTACTTTCAGATTGGACATCCCCTGGGCAGCACCCCCCACAGCCTTCAGGAAATGGGGAAACCGCAGAAAGACTTCCACGAGAAGATGGGACCCCCAGCTCATATTAAACCTGTCCCTCCTGCAAACCCACCTGCCAAACTACACCCCCGGATTTCTTCTCGCCCCCACCAACCCAGCCAGCCCCAGCAGCATCTCATATACCCATACATAACAGAGGCTTCAACCACAGAGAACCAGCATCAAGAGGACCAGCCCACTCCAATGCTTTTCCCAGCCCTCCACAACAAGATTCCTCAGAATGTAAGGGACTTCCAGTGAACCTTTTTTCATCTCTTTTTGTTGTTGTTGTTTGGTTATTCAGTCTCCCTGAGTCTTCATGACCCCATTTTTGGGTTTTCCTTGGCAGAGATACTGAAATAGTTTCCCATTTCCTTCTCCAGCTCATTTTATAGATGAAGAAATGGAAGCAAACAGGGTTAAGTGACTTGCCCAGGGTCACCCAGTTTGAGGCTAGATTTGAACTCAGGAAGATGAGTCTTCCTGACTCTAGGCCCAGCATTCAATCCACTGTACCACCTGGTTACAGACCTTAACTAGCTATATAATACTGGCCAACTCACTTAACCTCTCTGAGCAAAGAAGCAGATTTCATCATGAGGTAAGGAAGAATTTCCAAACTGAAATAAAGTGGGCATCTTTGGGAGATAGTGGGGTTCCCCTCAGTGGAAGCCTTCAAGCAAAGACTGGGTGAGCCCTCGGATACATTGTACAGGCCATTATTGTCCAGATATGGGTTGGCCTCGGTGGCCCTCAGAGTTTCCAGCTCTGAAGTTTTATGATTCTACAATTTTATGTTTTAATACTTATGCACAATAGTTATTCTTGTTCATTCAGTACTCGTTATTTCCTGAGACCCTACTGTGTGTTAAGTGCTGTTTTCAGCACTGAAGAGAATATAAAAGAAGTAGGAAATGTGGTCTCTGCTTTTAGAGATCGTTATGTTCTGATTGAGGAGATAAGAGGGGCTAGACAGGGCCGTGGGTCCAACACTGGACCTGGAGTCAGAAAGACCTGCCTCAGACATTTACTAGGTAAATGACCCTGGGCCAGTCATTTAACCTCTCTTTGCCTCAGTTTCCTCATGTGTAAAATGAGGGTCATACTAGTACCCACCTCCAAAGGGTGGAGTAAGGATCTAATGAAATAATTGTAAAACACTGAGCACGTGCCTGCTCATATCTGGTGCTATAGAAATGTTAGCGATTATCAGTATTATTATTACACAGGGGAGAAATGTAACACAAGGTAGCATCAGAAAACTCACAGAATGCTGTGAAGAAGACAATATCTGTGGAACCCCAAGAAAAAGATAAAACAGAATTGGGGCACTTAGGAAACTCTTCCTAGAAAACATTTATTTCTTGGCTCATCATATGTAAAGTTACCCCATAAATAGCTTATTAAAAAAGAGATATTCTGATTATTTCTTTTTATGTATAAAAGGATGGTTTTTATCCCCTCATCCCACTTTTGCAAAACCTTTTTGACTTTGAAGACATTTCTTGAAGGGCCATCAAAATGTATGTTTAAAAGAGAAAGCAGTAAGTATTCCACTTAAAATCGGCAGTGGAGATCAGACCCTGGCTTTGTTTTAGTCTGTATAGCATGGAGAAGTTTTCTCTAAATAAGGCAGCTAGCAGAAACTTTTAATGCTGTCAATCCTTCAGTGGCTGCTGATCAGTCTTCTGTGTGCTGGGCTCAATACTAGGTTCTCTGAGCAATATAAAAATGATATTGCATTGCCTACAAAAAAATGAATCTTTTGGTTGAAAAAAATGTAGAAAGAAGCAGTTGATTCTAAGCAGTTAACAGATAACAATGCAATCTAGTCCAATCAACATTTATTAAGAACCTATGCCAGACACTGTGCTTATAAGTGCATGGGTTACAATTAATTCAAATAAAGACAGCCCCTGCCTTAAGTAGGAGTAGGAAGCACTCCGCAAAAGGAGGCTCAAAGGGGGAAGGATTGGTCACCTAGAGGTACCTGACATGGGAGCTTCTTGCTCCACGGAGCTGAAGCCAGGCAGGACAGCAGATGTAAAGTGGGGGTAAATTGAGTCCAGTTTCTACTCTCAATGGAAGAAGGCATTGGCAGGAGGCTGGTCCTCTGCCCTGCGCCTCTCCAGTCAGAGGAGAAAGGAGGCTGAAGGAGGTGGTGTCATTGAGTTATCAGCATGGTGGGGAGCTTAGAAGGGAGAAGCTTAACCTGGGAGGGCTGTCTTGTTCTGTGGATTGAAACTAGGCAGGGCTGCAGATACAAAGTGAAGTGAGCAGAGTCCAGTTTCTGCCCTCTGTAAAGGAAGGCAAGGGCTGCTAGGTGGCACCACCATAGAGCAGACAGTGCTGGGCTTAGAGTCAAGAAGACCCATCTCCCTGAGTTTAAACTGGTGTCAGATACTAACTTTGTGACCCTGGGCAGTTCACTTAATCCTGTTTTCCTCAATTACCTCTTCTGTAAAATGATCTGGAGAAGGAAATGGCAAATCACTCCAGTATCTTTGCCAAGAAAACCCCAAATGGGGTCAGATGGGGTCACAAATGAAACGAGGGAATGATAACAACAGCAAAAAAAAGGAAGACATTGGAATAGTTCTTTTTTTATGTATACATCTCTATATATTTATATTCCCTTCAACTATCCTCATACTGAGAAATGTTTCATACCTTAGAATTATCATTTTTCTATGTTGACATGTAAATACTTCAACTTTAAAAAGTTTGTTATGATTTCTTTTCCATGTTTACCTTCTCATGCTTCTTGTGTTTGAATGTCAAATTTTATGTTCAGTTCTTGTTTTTTCATCAAGAATACTTGGGGCAGCTAGGTGGCGCAGTGAATAGAGCACTGGCCCTGGAGTCAGGAGTACCT
>CM053593.1:219454918-219470685 GCA_028646575.1 Pseudocheirus occidentalis
TCTGCTTTTCTAAAGGAAAGCAACTAAAAATGGGTAAACAGTCTACTTTAATCAGTCAAACACATATCATTTACCTAGTTCGGGGGAAAAAGTCAGCACCCTGAACTTCAAAGAATACAAACAAGTTACAAGCAGAAGTTACAAGCAAACAGAGAAACAGATCAGCAGACAGGCTTCCAGCTGTCTGACCATCACATCCATACCTAGTCAGTTACCAGAGAGGGAAGCACCAACATCTGGGTTTTTCAAAGCCAGGGAGTTCAACGGATTCTGTGAGAGTCCCATCTGGCCAAATCACACAACTCTTCTCAAAGTGAGCCCCAAAGCAAAACCTCACATCAGGATATATATAGCCTTCTCCTGGGTCAGAGAATGTCACAGCCCTCTTGACCCACTGCCCAATCACAAAGCAAGAAGACATGAACATTCCTGAAGAACACGCCTCCCACCACAGGCTCCATGTGACCACATTCAGCCAATTAGGGGGCAGAGTATTCTTTCAAATCAAGGAAGTTTCTCAGAGCCACTTAAGCCTGTCAAAGGGCCAAGGGGCAGGGAAGATCTTCAGATTCATATAACACCTAGTTCCAGCCCCATGTAAATAAGCTTTCTAGTCTTTCCAGCTCTAAATCTAGTATCCTTGATTTGTTGATAAGGGGATGCACAAAGTGGTAACTGTGCAGCTTGGATTGATTGTTAGACTTTGAGTCAGAGATGCCCAGTTCAAATGCTGCTTCTGACAATTACTTAGATATGTGAGACTGGTCAAGTGACATGTTGCCCTGAACATAATAGGTGCTTTATAGATGCTTGTGGACTTTACTTGACCTCTCAGCCTCAGTTTCCTCATCTGTAAAATAAAGTTAATAATAGCATCAACCTACTACTTGCTCTCTCTCTTTTGGGTTTTGTTTTGTTTCATCCCTTCCTTCTTGTTGTTCACTCCATTGGTTATAATTCTTCTTTACAACTTTGCTAATGTTTAATGTCGAAGGCATTTGTAGAACCTATCTATGATTTCATGCTGCCATGGTGGAGGGAGAGAAAAATGGGGAGAAAATTTAGAACTCAAGGGACTGTGGAACTGAATGTGGTAAATGAAAAGTAAATAAATACATTTTTTTAAAAATCAGAAAATAATAGCATCATTCTTTCAGGATTGTTGTGAGGATTAAATGAGATCTATGTGTAAAATGCTTTAAAGGCTTAAACGAGTTATCTAGGTGCTGCTTGTTATCATTAATAACCGACATTAACTAATCACTATGATGTGTTAGACCTGGTTCTAGGTCTGTTATTCTAGGAACAAAATGGCTCTTGTCCTCAAGGAGTCTGTGTTGTTCTAAGGGGAAGGAGGGTAAGAGCATCTGCTCAGACAAGCAAATATAAAAAAATAATAATAATCTTAAAGTGAGTAGGGAACACTAATGAACGATAGATGCATGCTTTTAGTAGTGAGAATTATCTTTTTCCCCATTTTGTGTGTTTACAGAAAATTCTGGCTGGCATGGAGCACCCAAACAGGGAAATTAAACCAAAGACTCAGAGGTGGGGCCATGCTTCCAGATCAGCAAAGGATTCTGACGATTGGGATGACTTGGACAACCTTGATTTCAGCCCTTCCCTCACCAGGACTGATTTAAAAAATAAGAAAAGACAGAGTGATGAAACTCTCTGTAGGCAAGTTTTACATTATTTTCTTTATTTTTGCTATCATTTATATTATCATTTGTTAGAGTTTATGTATAGATTCTCCCTAGTTGGAGAGTTCCAGAAATAATCCTAAAAATTGATTGTATTTCTCTTTTGCGAAAGACCAGTCTACCAGCCTAGATAAATTCAGAGGCTCATTGCTGGCCACTGCGCTGCAAGGGGATGAATCTTCTATCCAAGCAGCTGGCTAAGGCCATCCATTGAGTGGTATAGGGGCTTTGATATGTATTTGTAGAAATATTGACTGTCACAAAATCACAGACACCTGAAGTAATGATCTTGGACTGGTGAAAATCACTCTGTGAAGATCATTACTTGGGTGCTAAAACAAAGCATGTTCTCTTCTTACAGATTTGAGAGTGTTTTGGACCTGAAGCCTTCAGAACCCATAGGTACCGGCAACAGCGCACCTACCCATACTTCCTATCAGCGACAAGACACCCCAACACTGCGATCTGTAGCCAAGCAGCATTACTTGAAGCACTCCAGATACTTGCCTGGTGAATAGAAATTATTTACCATTAACATTATAGGCATTTAATGGATACCTGTCGATTGACTGGTTGATACTAAATCAGTGATGTTCCTTGTCCAAAAAAAAATGTACTTTAGAAGGCAAGATGAACATTTAGTGGACTATATAAGAGCTAATGAGAATGCTAGAAGAACAGTTGTTGGAGCCCAAGAGTCATAAAGCCATCCTATGGCATGTAGATGGGGTAAGATGGAAAATTTGAAAATGGGTACCTTGTGGAGTGTTCCCATGACTACCCACTTGGATATCATCATGAGCTGCCATTTAAAGTTCAGTGAACAGAAAATCAACTCAATTTCCACTTTCCTGCTCTTAGATTTAGTCTTACATCTTAGATTTAGGTAAAGCATTAAGAATGTGGGGGTGTGCTTTTTAAAAGAGTTAATGATCATCTGTGCTTGAGAAATGGGAGAAGGGTGAACACATGGAATATCATTCTCAGAATAAAGGAAAGAGTTGTCTTCTAGTCAGTTTAGAAAAATCTTCAGAAGAGTCTTCCAGTGTACATATACAAGTTATCTGCCTTTCAGCCTCTTGAGAAATAATATTTCAGTTAGGAAATAGTAATAGACATTTTTCTCATTCAGTCATTTTTCGGTCACATTTCACTCTTTATGACACCATTGGGGTTTACTTGGCAAAGATACTATAGTGGTTTGCCTTTTCCTTCTCTAGTTTATTTTACAGGTGAGGAAAATGAGGTAAACAGGGTTAAGTGACTTGCCCAGGGTCACACAGCTAGTAAGTGTCTGAGGCTAGAATTGAACTCTAGAAGATGAGTCTTACTGTCTCCAGGCTTAGCACTCTGTCCATGGTGCCACCTACCTGCCCACTTATAGACATTAGACATCAGTCACGAGGATTATGATAAACTGTTCTTAAGGAACTTTTCCTTTATATGGATCAAATATAAGTTGATCTGGGTGGTTACCAATTTGGGTTAAGTATATTGAGTCAGAAAGTCAAGCAGACAATCAAAAGTAGAGAGAGCAAATATGCATGGGAGGTCAGTCTTGGATTCAAGAAGATTCAAAGGTGCAGCCTTGCACACATATTAGCTAGGGGCAGCTGGGTGGCCTAGTGGATAGAGTGCCAGACTTGGAACCAGAAAGATGGGTTTTCCTGAGTACAAATCAGGCCTCAGACACTTACTAGCTATGTCACCCTGGACAAGTCATTTAACTCTGTTTGCCTCAGTTTCCTCATCTGGAAAATGAACTGGAGAAGGGAATGGCAAACCACTCCAGTGTCTTTGCCAAGAAGACCCCAAATAGGATCAGGAAGTGTTGGACATGACCGAAAAATGACCAAACAATAGCAAATGCTATTTAACTGTTGGCAAATCACTTAACATCTATTTCTGTTGTGGCTCACTCTTTCTTGCTCTCAATTTCTGTCTACATTTATTGAATCCAAATCTAATCACCATCCAGATAGGCTTCTGCATCTCATTCTCTGATATTTCCTATGACCAATAAAGTGGATCAATAAAATATATACACTCACCCAAAGAAGCATGGCGGAGATAAATATCAATGAGACTTTGCAGGTTTCATGGTTGGTTTTATTGAAAATATTTAATTGTTCAGGTTTTATGTTACTGCTTTTCTGAACCCTGATGAAAGAATAAATATAGACATTACTCTTTATTTGTTTCCTACCAGGGATAACTATTAGAAACGGCATACTTCCCAATCCAGGCAAGGATTTTCCTCCACCTAATTCATGGTCTGGTTCTAGTCTCTCTGGAAAATCTTCAGGGTCAGTATCAGGAATCAGCAGAATGAACTCAGGTGAGTAATAATGAAATGCTAAAAGATAACAAGCAAATTACACTGGGTTTAGCAAATTCCTGAGCAGAATCTCATGCAGTCAATGCCCTTGTTTTTGCCTTTTCACATTTTACTATGTTGCATTGAGCATTATTTTTTTCTTCTCTTATGTCGTCTGTGGAACCTCCTATGACAATATTCCTTCCCTTTCTACCTCAGTTGATTCCCCACCCAAACATTCTCTGCCATGCTTCCGCTTCCAGTTTCTACATTCCCTCACATGAACATGTCTTCTTAATATAAGCCTCTATTCTGCTTCTCCTTTTGATTAAGAACTACTCACAAAGGGAAATTTTCCAGTCATGAATTCTATCTATTTATGAGTTTGAATTTGCTTACCAGTATTGGAAAGTCAAAGTTAACCTTCTCATATATTTTACTCATATATGTATAAATATTTGAGATGATGGGCTTTATTTCTGGCTTTCTTCTTGGGTATCACCTCCTATGAATTTTTGGTCCTCTCACCAATCCATTCTTGGTTGGTTGGTTAGTTGGTTGGTTGGTTGGGTTGTTGCCCTTTGTTCTTGAAGAGGATCAAAATGGCATCACTATGCTAAAGTCAAGTTTCAATGTGTCTGATTGTGGCTGATCAGACCAATATGAGCTCGAATGCTCTCCCACAGGTTGGGCACAAAAACTCCATGTGAATATTTTTGGTGCATTCTCCAACTTTTCTTTTAACATGGTTTCATACAAGTACTACAGTTTCTTTAGCATTTCCCTCATGTGATGGGAATCTACTTTGTTTTTTATTCTTTGCTGATATAAGTGCTGCTATAAATCTTTTGTTGTACGTGGGAGGTTTCTGTCTGACCTCCTCAAGGGGTATGTTATCTAGCAATGGGATTTCTGGGTCAAAGATTATGGCCATTTTAATCACTTTTTAAGCCTAATTTTAACACATACCAATCAACTGCCAAATCTTGACATTTCTACATAATGCTTCTCACAAAGCTTTCATAGAATTCATATAGCCACCGCTTCAGTTCACTTCAGCTGCCTCATCACCTCCTGTATAGACTGTTGCAAAGGAATCTTAATTGATCTTCTTTCAAGACTCACTATTCTAATATATACTCCACAGTGCTGCCCAACTGATATTTCTTTTTTTTTTTTTTTTTTTTTTTGCTTCTTTTTGGAGGGGCATGGCAGGGTAATTGGGATTAAGTGACTTGCCCAAGGTCACATGGCTGGCTAGTAAGTGTAAAATGTCTGATGCTTAATTTGAACTCAGGTCCTTTTGACTCCAGGGCTGGTGCTCTATTCACTGCTCCACCTACCTGCCCCCCAAGTGATATTTCTAAAGCTCAAATCTCAACATGCCCCTCTCATACTCAGTAAATTCCAATGGCTCCTTATTACTTTTAGGATTAACAATGAACCCTTTTGGAGAGTTTTCAAAGTTGTAAGCAGTTTTTCCTACTTCAGACCGTGTCTGAATTTCAGACCATGTCTGAATTTCACTTCCTCTCACTTCCACCTCAGAAAATTGGTCACTTCTGTCAAGACTTAGCTCAAGTATTACCTTCTACAAATAACACCAATTTACCTGTTTTGATTTATGTGGGAGTAGACAACCCACTTTCCCCATGGATCACTTATCTATAAGGCAAATTGATAAGGTTTTTCACATATTCATAATCAGAATTTCTTAAGTCGGGTTACAGATCACACTACTTAGAGGGCTCCGGATAGAACATTTTGAGAAGTGCCACTAAAGTAACCAAGAGAACTTAAACATAAATTAACATCAAGTCTCCTTGTATCCTGGTTACCCACTCCCAATGTCCATTTAATCAGCACATTTTGAGTCCCAGATGTGCCAGGTAGTCATCTGGTCCCTGGATATCTTCTCTTGTACATTTTATAATAGGCTTTCATTCTTGGGACAGCTGTGAAGGGCTCTCTGCTTCTCTGGTTTCAAATCACTTGTAGAGATTCCTAAATGATTCTGCTAAAATCAACTACTAACTAGACCAATGGTGGTCAACCTTCCTAGTTCTGGGACCTTTTAATACTCATATGTGGGCATGTCTGCATGTGGGTGGACTCACCTGGAGACAATAGAGAAGCAGTGTCTCTAGAAGAGCAGTGTCTTGGTTCCTAAGACCATCGGAAATATGTGTTTTCTGAGGTGGATCTGGGGGGCCTTGATCTAAACAACCTTTTCTCTTTTCAAAGAAGGGTTACCAAGCACCTATGTAAGTTTTAAATGAATCTGTAAACACAAGCCTTTTTATCTTTTTTCCCTTCACTCTGAACTTGCTTTGAAAGGAGCCACCTTCCGTCATTATACTAAAGCAATAGCTTTATCAGTCTTCAGGAGGGAAAATGATCTATTTGCCCCAGAAACTTTCACAGAATTTATGATAAAACCACTGCCTGCTCTTCTAAAGTCTCTGTTCCTCTTCAGAAACATTACAATCTGTAGCAATGCTTTTGGGTGCCTTTTCCCTTATTCCTGCATGAGCAGCTGCCAGGAGGTGGGGGCAGTTTTGACAAGCCTCATTCCCTACTGGATACACATGCAGGGAAGACAACAGAACTCTCCCTTGTTCATGCCAAGGGGCCAAAGGAATGCCTAAAGGTCTCACAGAAGAGCTTCAACAACAATTACTCATCACCTCTTACATTCCTTTGGATGAACTGAGATGAACTTCCTTATTGGAGGAGCACTTTCCTGGTGCCACATGTGGCTCTACCTCATCAGCCCTTAGAGCTCAGAAGGTCCAGCTATACCCTTTATAGGACAAGCCTTACATCTGTTACTTAACTCCACACATTTAACAGTCCAGTGATGTTAGACTTAGAGTCAGGAAGACCTGGATTTGAATCCTACCTCAGACACTTAATAGCTGTGTGTCCCTGGGCTTTACCTTCTGGGCCTCGGTTTCCCCATGTGTAAAATGAGGTGGCTGGACTTGATGACCTCTTAGGTCCCTTCTAGTTCTAATTCTAAGGTTCTATGATCCATTTTTCAAGTGTCAGATCAAATTAGAAAGCATTTCTTAGCTTACTATGAACTAAGCATTTTGCTTAGTTCTGGGAATACCTGTATGTGCAAAAAGACACTGCTTGCCCTCACGGGAAGCTCCTGTGACATGCTCATCCAAACATTCATTATCCCCTATAACCTTATTTTGTGGAATGTCCCTTTCTTCCCCTCAACTTTCTTGTGTTTGTAGAAAAACCTGCAGAGTCCCAGGAAAAATTGTTTTGTTTTATTTTGTGTATGTGTCTCCTGTCATACCAGTCACTGAGTGGATGCCATTCACAACTGCTGGTGCTCTTAAAATTGTTTCTCTTTTCCTTCTTTTCTGAGTTCATATAAGTGAATTTGAGTAAGTTACGTGTGTGCATGATGAGACCCTGCAGTGCTCCCCCTTCTCATCCTCTGCATTTTGAACATATTCTCCTTGTTCTTCATACATAACATTTCATCTCCCACCTTTTCTTTTGCACAGGCTTGTGCCCCACACTTGGAATGCCTTCCCTTCTCCCCTCTTAACATTCTTAGTTTCCTTCAAAACTTAGCTCAGACACCATCTCCTACATGAGACTCTTCCACACCCATCTAGCTCCAAGGGGCAGCTAAGGTGGCACAGTGGATAAAGTGCTGGGGCTGGAGTCAGAAAGGCCTGAGTTCAAATTCAGATACTTAGTAGCTGTGTGACCCTGGACAAGTCACTTCTCCTTTGTTTGCCTCAATTTCCTCACCTGTAAAATAGGGATAATAATAGACCTTACCTTGCAGGGTTTTTGTGAGGTCCAAATGAGGTAATAATTGTAAAGTGCCTGGCACAATAAGTTCTTTATAAATGTTAGCTATTAGCAAGAATAGTCCTCTTCCTCCCCTTCCTTGTAGCACTGTATTTACTTTTTATATATTTACTTACTGTGTGCATGTTGTTACCTCCCAATGAAATCTGGGCTCCTCAGGAAGGCCCCCAGTTTACATGACACCTCACTAATGGACTTCCCTTCCCTTGTTGCCGGCCAGTTGTCTCTGGCTATGCAGGATCTGGCAGACTGACTGGGAGCTATCTCCCTTCATTTCTGAAGAAAGAAGTGGGTTCTGCTGGGCAGAGAGTGCACCTAGCTCCTATTTCAGATCCTTCTCCTGGTAAGTTCAGTTAGCACAGTGTATTAATTGTGTATGCAGTTGTCCTTTTATACATCCTACAACGCTAAACAGAAGCCTCATTTCCCAACAGGGAAGACACAATTTCCCTTAGAATTCCTGAGCGCTGCCCCCAGTCATCCCTCCCCTGAAAGGCTAGATGAAGAGAGGCAGTGGGGAGTGTGGGGTCTGGGAGGCAGCCAGGGAGAGCTGTGGCATCAGGCACTTCCCAGAACACAGAGCCTGGAAGCGAATGGTTGGGTTTTTGGAAGATAGGACTTCTCCATCTTCCCTGCCTTCCTGATGCAGAAGAAAGAAGATCACATGCTTCTTTGAGTGAGTGTCTGTGCAAGAAATACATTGTTTTATAAGCAGTTTGTCTGAAGGACATTCTATCCTCACCTCTGAATCCTAGAATCTTTGTTTTCTTTTAAAGGTACCTCTTACAAGGGGTCTTTCCTTATTCCCTCTGCTGTTTTAGCCAGCTTGGTGACACAGTGGATAGAACCCTGGCCCTAGAATCAGGAAGACCTGAGTTCAAATCCGGCTCCAGACACTTACTAGCTATGTCACCCTGGGTAATAATGCAGTATTGCAATAGATGTGCCGCTAGGCGGCGAGGTAGAGGGCCAGGCCTGGAGTCAGGAAGATTCCTCTCCCTGAGTTCAAATCTGGCTTCACACACTTACTAGTTATATGACTTTAGGCAACTCACTTGTCCATGTTTGCCTCAGTTTCTTCATCTGTAAAATAAGTTGAAGAAGGAAATTGTAAACCACTCTAGTATCTTTCCCAAGAAAACCCCAAATGGGGTCACAGAGTCAGACATGCCTGAAAAACAACTGAGACGCAGTTTAGGGCTGTGTGATACAGGGGCATTCACCCACCCATCTGGCTATTTTGTGAAGTGGTTAAGTTGCAAATATGGTACATTAGGTAAGTCACTGAGCCTCTGTTTGCCTCAGTTTTTTCAGTATAAAATGGGTGGAATATCATAGCATCCATCTCCCAGGGTTGTTGTCAGGATCAAATAAGATAATATTTGTATTGTATTTACTACTCACGCTATTGTTAAGTCGAGTCTGACTTTCCATGGCCCCATGTACCATGGTCCACCAGGCCCTTCCATCCTCCCTATCTCCCGAATTCTGCCCAAGCTCATGTTCATTGTCTCCATGACATTATCCACCTGATCCTCCTGTTTTCCTTCTGCCTTCAGTCTTTCCCAACACCAGGGTCTTTTCCAGTCAGTCCCACCTTCATTAAGTGGCCAAAGTATTCAAGCTTCAGCTTCGCTATTTTACCTTCCAGTGAACAGCCTGAATAAATTTATTGCCCAACTTATAGTAGCCACTTAATAAACTCTGGCTTCCTTCCTTTCTCTCCCTCCTGAAATTACTTTGCATATACTTTGTGTTCAGTCCCTTGTGGTCATGTTGTATCCCCCAGGAGAATGTAAACTCCTGGAGGTAGGAACCATGTTGGTTTTGTCTTTGTTTGCTCAGCACCTCCCACAATTCAGTACCTGTAGTAGGTGCCCAGTTAAAGTTGCTGAGTACAAAGAGCCAAATGAAACCAGATTCCATTTCTTTTCTGTCTTTTGGATGGTTATCATTTACTTTTTTTTACAGGTTATGCTTCACTGAAGTCTGTGAGACCTCATCATAATCGACCCCTTTTCCACACCCAGCCCAGAAGTACACCTGGGTTATTGCCTCGGCCACCTGCAGTGCAGCCGGTCCATGGACGTACTGACTGGGTTTCAAAATATGCACCACGGCGATGACAGACGTGAAGCACTTTGCACTGAAAGGCAAGAAACTTTTCATCAGATAATTATGGTGTAGGAAACTGTCTCACCTGCAATAAACAAGAAATGATAAGCAAAGGCCTCTCCCCAACATATTATACCTATCTTCTGCAATCAAGATATTTCAAGATTCCTTTTTTTTAGTTTTTTAAAAATATTCATTTGAATCCAATGTTGTACTTTTTGTACAAAATTATTTTGTTCTATACCTGGGTCTTATTATTTTCTTAAACAGCAGCATTTTGTATATAGGAAATTACGTTTTGGCATTTTATACAGGAACATTTATAATGAACTTAAAAAAAAAGTCTTTTATTTGGGGGGGTTGTCCAGGTAATATTTTATACAAATAAAGAAATACAGTGAAACTAATGCAGTATTGCAATATAGGTGCAATTTAGGCTGTGTGATACAGGGGCATTCACCTCGACCTTGTGGCTATTTGTGACATGGGTAAGTTGCAAATATGGTACATTAGGCACATCTAGCCTGCTCTGACAAACTGACTTGGTTTTAGTACTGTAAAAATGATTCCCAGTTTTTTCAGATGCCCTATTTTCCTTGGATTGAGTTTATAGCACTATGATTCATCCCCCTCCCCTAAAAGTATTATAATATTTCTTGAATTTCATTTTTAGAAGTTTCTAGCATCTTTTGAAATTATTGGAGACACCCTAAGGTATTGCAAAGTGAGGTTTGGGGATCACTGTAAGAGACCTTCCTATTTCCCTTCCTATACATTTTTGCAACTGATTAACCTGTGGGGAGAGCTAGCCCTACGAATAATTTTGCACACACACAAAATTGAATTTTGTATGAACAAAAGTCTGTTTAATCTAAAGGCTAACACAGACAATTTGAGTTTATATTCCTGCCCCATGACAACTGCTAAAAGACATAGCCAGTGGTGCTTCCCTGTGGCAGGGGATTTTTCACCCTCAGAATTCCAGGTGGGCTTTTACATACATTGCACATCTCTGGGTCTGGTTAGGACTAGTCAGCATGTAACCCCACTGTGCTCGCCAGATACATCATGGCAGTCTGATCAGCAATAAGGACTTGGGCTCTCTCTGATTTGTTGGGAAATCAAGTTAATGATAATGTTATTGTCAATAATGTGTCATATTTCAACTTAACCAATAATTTCTCTCAAGCAAAGGGAAGATAAACTTGTCTGTCAGAGGCCATTCCTGGAAGAGGAATGTTTACAGGAATATCAAAAATGACAAAGCTGGTTTGTAGGCAGAAAACATAAAAGGTTAAGACTATTCTTGACCCATCTCTGTAGGACTTTTCTACTCACTTAATGGGCAAAAGGGAAAGTTATTTCCAATGAAAACAAAAATATTTGTGGTTATTTGGGTCCATACCTGTGATTTCTTGGTCAGAAGGAATTCCCAGTGCAGAAAAACTCCCTTCACAGACAGAGACTAATAACTTACCTGCAACTGATAATCACTAAGGGGATAGATCTTAAATCCAGATCTTTCTGATTCTAAGGCCCATCTCATGCTGCCTTTAACAGAACATTGTTGTTTCAAATTTTCTGAAGCATTTGACCCTGATTAATCTTTTACTTGTAAGTGAACTCAGACTCAGCACCTAACTATTCTTTTTCAGATTTCTCAACTTCAGTTTTGTCATTTTATTGTATCAAGTTATGGTATGAAAAAATGACTAATGAGTTCCAAAGGTCTCCAATTTAAAACTGGGAGTATCTTATGCACTGAGAGTAATCTGGCTCAAAAATTTGTAGTCAGCTACTAACCAACCTTATACCCTTCCCTGGACCCAAGGAAGTAAAAAAAAACCCAAACTATTTTCTTTTAAAGCACATAGTGGATATGTATTTGGTCTTTGGACTGTTATGTTTTATTGCTGTCAAACTAGCAGCAAAATTTTAAAAGGAAGTGATATCTTTATATATGCAAGCACATTGCAACCGCATTCATTCATTTTATTGTATTGTGTAACTAGTTGATTTCTTAATGCAACATTAAATGTGTTTTCAGCAATGGCTTTTTCTGTATGCTAGCTAGCAAATATTTATTTTCTATCCTACATCATTACAAAAATACAGTTTACATGAAGATTGAGCATATATTGATTTCATGGGGAGAGCTGTTTTCACATTATAAAGAGACCCTGGGAGATCACAAGTAAGACACATACCTTATTCCCATCAGGTTCTAATTTATGTTGAATTCATCGAACCTTATCCATTCTAGATACTGGATTTGCATGTTTTCCAGAAGTTCAATTCTTACTATAGGACTATAAAAATTTGTGTATGAACTGTTAAGAAATATTTTTCCTTTGTTCCTTTGTTTTTTCTGTGTCCATCAGAAGTCCCAGCAGCTTTCCTTGGCAAAGCCCAATGGAGTTACCCGTATATAAAGGACAGAGCCGTTGCATAGAAGGGAAAACAATGGTCATTTAGCATTTAGAGTGACTCTGTCATCTAACTGCAGACTTAAAGCGCTCTTGTATTTGCCAAATGGGTAAAGGATACACTGTGTATTCCAAATCTGTGCAGCGGAGGCAAACAACTATTTCTCTTAAGCAGAAATGAATAGCTGCACGTGTTTTTTGCTTTTGTTTTAATGAGATTTATTTATGGTGCAAGACACTTAAAAAAAAGAGTG
Organism: Pseudocheirus occidentalis; assembly: GCA_028646575.1. Classification (NCBI taxonomy): domain Eukaryota; kingdom Metazoa; phylum Chordata; class Mammalia; order Diprotodontia; family Pseudocheiridae; genus Pseudocheirus; species Pseudocheirus occidentalis. The sequence goes on from CM053593.1 coordinate 219,467,577, forward strand.
ATGAGCTTGATGGTATTAATGTGTGACTAAACCTCAGCTAATCATATTGAAGGAAAAAGCACAGTGTAGTATCAGTAATGGTCACAGATTCAGCTCTTGTGCTCTGTCCAAAACTGTCCAGAGAACGAGTTTTAAATGCAAATGCAGGCATACCCCTGCTTTAAGAAAATCCAATATTTGGAAAAACTAGATTTACTGAGAAGATGAATTAGTGAATTGGTAGTGGCTGGTGTGTGTGTGTGTGTGTGTGTGTGTGTGTGTGTGTGTGTGTGTGTGTGTGTGGTGGGGTAGGGTGGGACATAGGGAATAATTTGTTTTGCCATAGGCTCTCTTTCATTAGCCTACCACCCTCATACATTGGGGTTATTTAGGGAAATTATGTAGACAACCTTACTCATATTGCCGACTCAACCCCTCCCCTCTCCCATGGTTAATAAAACTGAAACCTGACCCTTCCTTAATATTTCCATGCAATTCTTGCTTTGTGTGATTTATCATTCTCACTTTGTCTGAAAGCTCAATTATAAGTCATATCAGGAGAGCATGTGCTCTGTGCATACTTTCTATACAAACTATTTCCCTCATAGAAATTATACCAGTCAGTCCTTGCTTCGTGCCATTTCTAAGAAAGAATGCAGGCTGTTGGCAGGTGCTCACCATGTGACCAAAAGCAATATGTTCACGAGAAAACCTTTTCACATGCAAATCTTTTATATACTTTGATGCAAACTGTAGCAACTTGGATGCCCAATAGATGTTCTTGAGTTTTTAAGGATGATTTAAAAATTTTCAACTCAATGTACTGTACTTTTGTGTCAGTTTATGTGAGGACCTTATTGTAGATAGGTTACAGAAGCTGAGTCAAGGGTGAGTGGCACATTAATCCAGAATATTTTTTTTCCCATGGCTGCCCTGTGTTAACCATTCTAACCTAAAAAACTTATATGATTATGTGAGTCCAAGCCTCACCTTAGTTACCCAATCAGATTGCCTGTTGTTTTGCAAAAAAGAATTAAAAAAATTGAGTGAAATTATATTTTTAATGCAAATAAATAAAGAAAAAAGGAAAAGAGAAGGGGGGAAATGTCATTTTTGTGGAAAGCCAATATCTCACTTTGAATAATGTGTCATATGGCCATTTAAAAACACTCCTTAACTTTGTGTAAAGAAAGTTCTCTTGACCTGAATAAAGTTACTTTTAAGAAATGTTGGTTTGAGGGTTTTCTTTCTGTATTTGCTTTCCGCCATCGAAGGATGAGGTTGACATTTTATAATTTTACTCTTGCTCTGAAGTTCATCCATGATGTTATTATTCTCTTTGACACTGAGTACATTGACTCTTGTCACATTTAGAAAATAAAGTTGAGGCAATCTGCAGATGTTTCTCCTCTAATTTGGGAGTTTCATAATTTGACTTTTTATTCAATCAACAATAAATGCCTACTGTGTGACTGGTATCATTCTCAGGAGCATACAAAGAAAGGTAAGAGACAGTCCCTGGTCTCAAGCATCTCACAGTCCAATGGGGGAGACAACACGCAAACTTATGTACAAACAAGATATATACAAGATAAATTAGGGACAAACAAGAGAGGGTGGGTAGGACCATCAAGGGGAAATCTGAAACATCCTATAGAAGAAGGGGTTTTAGTTGAGATTTGAAGGAAGACAAACCAAGAAATGAAGAGAAGCAGGAAAAGACTAAACTGAACTTCAGTTTCTTTATCTGTGAAAAGATGATAATGTTCAATGCCATTGGATTTCAGAATACACCAAGGGGTAAGGAGACTAGTAAACAGGGACAGAACTTTTATTTTTAATGGCTTTGGAGGTAAGTAGAAGATTTTATAAGTGATTGTGGAGGTAATGGGGAGCCAATGGAGTTTACTGAATATGTGTGTGTAGCATGGTAAGAGCCGCACTTAAGGAAGATGAGCCAGGTAGAAGACTTTAAAAAGTTCTTATATGTAAATATGTATGTATGTGTGTATACACGAGTAAGTACATATATATGTGTGTGTATGAATATATATGTGTGTATATGTGTGTAAATATTTATAGATGTACTCTATTTTTTAATTCATTAAAGAAATGAGTTCCAAATTTCTCTTCTCCATTTCCTCCCTCATCCATTGAGAAGGTAAGTAATAAAGTATCAATTATACATGTGAACTCATGAAAATCAGTTTCATATTAGTCATATTGGAAAAAAAAGGCAAGATAAAAAACTGAAAAAAGTATGCTGCAATTTGTACTCAGAGTTCATCAGTTCTCTCCCTCTGGATATGGATGGCATTTTTCACTGTGAGTCCCTTGGTATTATCTTGGATTATTTGTCTTGATTAGAATAGCTACATCTTTCACAATTGATCGTCATTACTGTATCGCAGCTACTGTGTACAATGTAATCCTAGATCGGCTAAGTTCACTTTGCATCACTTTCTTTAAGACTTTTAAAAAATCAGTTTCAGAAAGCCTGCTTTTTATACCTTCTTCTATATGTAGCCTGGATCTTCCTTGAGGGCGGTCCCCTGAAGCTCTCTATACCTCACAGGCCTCTGATGTTTCTTTTTTATTCTGATTAACTACAGATTGCATGAATTCAAAGCAAATGTATTTAATTAATAGTATTGTTCAGTCCAGTCCAACTCTTTGAGACTAAATCCTTTTTAGGGGTTTTCTTGGCAAAAATACTGGAGTGCTTTGCTGTTTCCTTCTCCAGCCCATTTTACAGATGAGGAAAGTAAGACTAACAGGGTTAAGTGAGTTGCCCAGGGTCCCACAGCTAGTAAGTGTCTAAGGCCAGATTTGAACCCAGGTCTTCCTGACTCCAGGCCTGGCACTGTGCTATCTACCTGTCTCTAAATTAATTGAAATAGTATAACAAGCTAAATAAAAAGGAGAATTTCCCCTTCCCTTCCCCCAATAAGACAGGGGCACACATTGCCACAGATTCCCATGCCACTAGTAGGAAAGGAGTGAGAACACAGGAATTACTGGACAACTCTCTCTCTTAGCATCACATCCTCCCTTACATGTCTCTTCCCTGTATCTGCGGCCATTCCAGCTTCTCTGTTCTGGAACCATAATCAAATCAATCCTGAGAATG
>CM053593.1:219471185-219506989 GCA_028646575.1 Pseudocheirus occidentalis
AAAAAAAAAAAAAGTTGGTAGTTCACAGAAATATGTAATGAAGGAACAGGTTTCCTGTTTCTTGTCAGCTGGTATTCTTTGGGTGAAGATACATTTCTCTTTTTATCTAAATCCTTTGGAAAGTACAGAAACTGAAAAGGGAGTTAAAATAAGGTTACAAAACCAGATTATAATTAAATACAATATAATGTTCACTTTTCATAGCAATTTCTAGGTAGGAAATCCCTTGGCCACTAGAGAGCCTCTGATGGGAAGTTGTGAGAGAGAGGTGACAATCAGAACAGTACTTGCTAAAAACATAGTTTAAAGTATGGTGGTAGAGGAGGTAGAAACCATTGATGAAAATCAGATTGTGAAATTATTGGTGATGCATTAATCCTCAGTATCCTTATTTCTTATGAATACAATCTAATCATTAATAAGTATTAATTAAGCACTTCCTCTGTGTCAGGCACTGTGCTGGTGCTATTGATTCAGAGATATAAATCAGACAGTCCCTTAGAGTCCTCAGGGACCTTCCATTCTATTGGGATAAACTGCATATATGTTTATAGGATCAGAGACAGGACATGGACCTGTGATTTAATTGAAGTGGGGCCTCAGGTTAGGAAGCTCCCTCAGGGAACACCTCTACAATTTCTAGTCATAGAGAATTGCCTATAACTTGAGAGGTTGTGGCTTGCCTAGGGTCACACCATAGAGGTGGGACTGAAACCCATTTTTTTTCTTGCTTTTGAGGCCATACTAGTTTGGGATGTGTGTGTGTGTGTGTGTGTGTGTGTGTGTGTGTGTATGTGTATGTGTATTTTTTTAACATGTCTGCCCCAGACATGTTAAGGTCAGAATCTTAATTTTAAATGCCTATTATATGTGTATGTATGTATGTGTGTATATTACATATGCCCAAATATACATATATATGTATGCATGCATGCATGCGTGCAAAAAAAATGTAAGGTAATTAGGCAGTAACAATAGCTGGTAAGATCAGTAAGGTCTTCATGTAGGAGGTGGTGAGTGAACAGAACTTTGAAGGAAAGTAAAGATTCAAACTATATGTGTGGAATAGCAGAAAGACAAGTTTGACTGGAACAGAGAATGTGAAAAGGAGAAATGTATAGTAATTCTGGAAAGATAGTAACAATAATAATTATAATAGTTAACATTTGAGTAGAAGTTTAAGGTTTGCAAAGTAATTTTATCAAATTTATTGCCTAGTTTGGAAAGTAGGTTGGGACCCAGTTCTGAAGACCTTTAAATGCTAGTGGAGTTTAAACAGAAAATCACATGTTGACTGTATGAAAATGAGTATGTTGCTACAGTTGGACTGGCATTGGTTTTGGTGAAATTATTTTCAACATGTCTGTCCCAGACATGTTAAAGTTAGAATCTTAATTTTAAATGCCTATGTTTTACTCTCAGGCAGAAGCTGAAGAAGATGATTGTCATTCTAATTCCAAAAGAGCTGACAATGATGAAAATACAAGTCCTGAAGAAGCTAACCTGCAGGTATGTCATTCATTGGTTCCATGAAACAAAATTGAGTATGTACTGTCACATGCTGAGCACTGAGCAGTTACAAAGATGATTAAGGCACAGTAATTGTCAAGGAATTTGTAATTCTGTTACTGTGCCTTTTTACATTGCACATTTAGGTCTTGTTTCATTATCTTTGGAAATAACCACAGTCGGAAGGAACTTTGAGATGATCAGTTCCAGCTTCTTGATTTTTATAGGTGACAGGTTTGAGGCTTCCAGAAATAATAGGAAATGGTGGATCCTAAGTCTGAAAACCTGGTACTCACATTTACAATGTGATTTCCTTTTTTTTTTTTTAATTGAATCATAGTTTGTGTTTTGGATTTTTTTTTCCTCTCTGGAAGTAAGAATCACCATAGTGTAGATTGTTGTGTACAGTGAAAAACTTTAAACCAGGAGAAATGTTAATCATCCCAAATAATTTTCATCAGTGCTTTTGTGTCAGAGATATTGACTGATGTATATGAATATCAGAAGACTTCCACTGAGTAATCCTTATTCTGCAAGTTATTTTTACAAATCTAATTAAAATTTTGGCTAATCTATAACACAATTTTTTTTGGAGTATTGTACTCATCTCTTTTGGACCCTGACCCATGTACTAATTTATATACTTTTATTTCAAGTTGTTTGAAATTGAAAATTCAAAGTATAGTTGTTATATGTATTTTATTGGTGAAATAAATTTTGTAATTTAGCAGACTTAGTTGTATTGTGCTGCTCACTTTTTAAAAAATCTAAAATTATATTAATGATGAATTTAAACACTTTTAAGGCACAACTCCAGATGTTCCGAGCTCAGTGGATGTTTGAACTTGCTCCTGGTGTAGGTTCCAGTGGTTTAGAAACTCGATCATCCAGAGGATCAACAAGAGGGCCATTAGGGAAGGCCACAGATACCAAAGGAAAACAAGACCAGGCAAAAGAAGAAAAGGTAGGGACCATGGGCTTTCTCTGTTTCAAGATCCTAACTGTTTAGATTTCTCATGGGTAATCAGTTGTGTTTTCTCTCAACATTTGAGGGATATTCAACTAGACAAGCTTTGCCTTCCTTGGTGTAAATCAGTTTTTTCAGTAAATGTGAATTTAGAAAGATCTTGTTGACTGAAGTAAAGTCAGTTTGTGTCAATTTGTAACTTCTTTCATGTCAGAATAATTTGATAGTTTATATCTATCAAATTAGCCAACTTTACCAAATTGAATTGAATGGTGCCAACATTGTGTCCTTTGTTGGGCTCCTTTGCCTTTCTGTGATTGTAGATGGCACTACTTTATATTTGTTTTTCATCTTCAGGTCCTGTTTTTGGTATCAGATATGTCCCTAGGATATCTCTTGGTTTTGCCAGTATAGTTCCCCGAAGTCTTAGTGCATTTTTAAAGCTTTAATAGCTTAAAAAAATACACTGACTTCTGAAATACTTTGTATCAAGGTCTAGTGAGCTAGTGAACTCAGGCACATCAATGTCTGTTTGAAAGGAAAGAATTCACTTATCCATATATTAACTTGTTTTACAAGAATATATATTAGATTTCTTTGTGTGAGGAAGTCAAAAGATAAAATAGAGCAACTTTAGTGTAATCTCTTTTCCTCTTTTGCTTTGTTATTATATCCCTGTGAGGTATCATTTTGAAAATCTTCAGCTAGAATTTGGTTCATGTTCTTTCAAATGAAGCAGCTCGGTATGGTGCAGTGGATAGTCAGGAAGCCCTGAGTTCCAAGCAGCCTCAGAAATTTACTAGCTATGTGACCCTGGTCAAGTCATGTAACCTCTGCCTCAGTTTTCCCATCTGTTAAATGGGAGTGATAATAATAGCATTTACTTCACAATGGTTTTTTATTTTATTTTAATTTGTTTATTTACTTTTAGTTTACAACATTCAATTCCTCAATCCTTTGAGTTTCAAATTTTCTCCTGCTCCCTCTTTTCTCCCTTCCATCTGTGGCGGCATGCAATCAAGTATAGGATCTACAAATACCTTCACATTAAACATTAGTCAAGTTGTAAAAAAGGATTATAACCAATAGAGTGAACAATAAAAAGAAATAAAACAAAAGAGAGCAAGTAGTTTCCTTCAATCTGCATTCAGACTCTGTAGTTCTTTCTCTGGATGTAGATATCTCTTTCCATCAGGAGTCTTTTGGAGTTGTCTTATAACCTTGCATTGCTGAGAGGAGCCCAGTTTATCAAAGTTAGTCATCACACGGTGTGTCTGTGATTGTGTACAAAGTTCTGGTTCTGCTCTCCTCACTCAGCATCAGTTTATATAAGTCTGTCCAGGTTATTTTATGAAGTCCGTCTGCTCCTCATTTCTTATAGCACAGTCTACTTCACAATATTATTGTAAGCTCAAATAGTTAAAGCATATGTAAAATGCTTTTACAAACTATAAAACAATAATAGCTAATAACAATAGCTGTTATTATTATAAAAGAAGCAGACATGTCTCATTATAATTATTTTCCATTTATGTGAATTCTGACCTGAATATCCAAATAAATTTCCCTTAATGTGTAACTAGACTTTAAATAATCTGTCAAGACCATGCTGAGTGAAAATTTCTGTCTTTGACTTTGCAGTATATTTTTTAAAAATTAAATTCTTATATGTTTTTACAGGCTAGAGAACTGTTCCTAAAAGCAGTGGAAGAAGAGCAGAATGGAGCTCTCTATGAAGGTAAAATGCCCTGTCCAGACTAATACCATTTAAATACATAATTACAACATTTCTCACTAGCATCTTTTTGTTGTTCGATGATTTTTGTCACAAGAATAAATTTGACAAGATACAAAGGGGGCAGGATTTGAAATCAGAAACATTTAGATTCAAGTCATATTTCTGACACGTGGCTACAGACTTTGTGACCATAGACAAAGTCATTAACCTCTCAGTGCTTTTTATAGTTCTCTAGGACTCTTAAATTACAGATAAATTGCTGATTTGCATTGGAGAAAGGAGTTTCTACACTGGAAGTCTCCTTTCCAGTGAAGCCTCAAGTCTGGACCTTCCTTCCTATTTACCACTTATTATATTTTAAAAGTCTGTTTTTGTATTTTTATTAATATTATCAATAAAAGCATTGGTGCCAGAACAAACCAGTACCAGAACCATAAACTTTTGTAACCAATGGGGATTTAATGGAGAAACAAAAGGACAAAGCTCATAGAGGTTCCAAGCAGGGGATAGACTGGGGATGGGGCACCTCTTGATTAGATGTGGTTTGCTGCTTGGGCCTTGGAGATGGGATTGGGGGAGGGGGAGGGTTTATTATCTGTAACAAAGGATAAAAAAGAAAAGTGGGAGGGAAACCAATTCATCCATGCTAGCCAATACACTAGCCCAGTCTAACAGTAAATGTAGTGTTCCACATCATTTGATCATTATATTTTTGGTTTTGTACTTTCCGTTTACATTTTTGGAGTCATATATATTTTCCTAGTTTTGCTTCTCTTTGCATTGGTTCTCTGTGTTCTTCATATTCATTGTTTCTTATGGTACAATAATCCACTGCAATCATGTAACTCAGTTTGTTTAGTTATTCTCCAGTTGATGGGCGTGTACTTTGTTTCCTATTCTTTGCTAACATAAAAAGTACTGCTAGACGTATTTTGGTGTATGTGGAGCCTTTTTTAGTTTTTTGGTTTTTTGTCTGGGACCTCCTTGCAGTATATACCTAGCAGTAGAATCTCTTGAGTTCAGGGATGTACTGATTTCAGCCTTTTCCTTTATATATTTCCAAATCCATTTCATAATGGTTGGACCAGTTCACAGCTTTAGCAACAGTGTAACTTGACTGGTCTTTCCACACCTCATCCAGCATTGACTGTTCCTATCTTTTGTCATCTTTCCAGTTTGCTGGTAAAGTAAAATCTCAGGGTTGTTTTGATTTGTATTTCTCTTAGTATTCGTGACTTGAAGTGCTCATTTTTTCTATATGGCTGTTAATCATTTGCAGTTCTTTTAGAAATAATTTCTGTTTGTATCCTTTGCCTACTTGTCTATTGAGAAATGGAAAATCCCAGTTTCTTAATGTGGCTTTTTAAAGGTGCATTTACTTTACATAGATTTTAAAACCAGAAAGAGAATATTGACATTAGTAAGCTTCTTTGGGGCTGGAATGGCAGATTTCTGTAAGAGGTGGAATAGTGGAAAGAGCAGTAGAAGGTGTTTGAATCCTGGCTCTCACACTTAGTAGATTTGTAGGCTTTAAAATAGGAAAGAACCTTAGAGAATATCTAGTCCAGGGGTTCTTAACCATTTTTCTTAACCATTGGAAGCAATCTGGTAAACCCTAGGGATCATTTTTCAGAATAATCTTTTTAAATGTATAAAATAAATTTTCTAGGATTAAAAAAGAATATAGTCATTAAAATACTAAGAAAATAAGTTCATGGACCCCAGGTTAGGAGGTCTTGAGAGGTGAAGTGGCGCAAACATTAAGTAGGTGAGTTGGGTTTTAAACTGAGACCTTTTAATTCCATATCTAGTGAGTGCTCTGTTTGCAGTATCATATTATCTTATTTGTCCCTGACATATAGTAGCCATGTGACCATGCAAAGTCACATCACCTCTCAGTTCCCTAATCTATATGAAATGGGAGTAATAGTAATAATTGCTACCACTTAGTTCATAGATTGTGAGGAAAGTGTTTTGTAAAATATAAAGCCTCAGAAACGTTTGTTGTCATTCTTGTGTTCCTTCACGTGGGCTTTTCATAATGCCTATAAGGCATACTTTTCATCTCTGCTTCTCAACATCCTTATTTTCCTTCAAGCATCACCTTAGATGCCACCTCCTCCTTTGCAGAGCCTTTTTGGTTTTAGCTTTGTATCTCCAGTACACTATGCCTTACACCTTTATAGTTATTTTATAATAAGTGTTTCAAGGGCCAGCTAGGTGCTGCAGTGAGTAGAGCACCCGCCCTGGAGTCAGGAGGACTTGAGTTCAATTCTGACCTCAGACACTTATCATAAAACTAGCTATGTGACCTTGGGCAAGTCACTTAACCCCAATTGCCCTACCTTCCTCCAAAAAGCAAAAAAAATAATAATAATAATAGATGATTCATAAATAGTTGTTGGATTTTAATATAATCCTGATTAATAGTGCATCATGACATATGAGATAGAGAGCTGACTTCTAAGTCAAGAAGACCTGGAGTTCGAGTTTCATCTCTAACATTTACTGACCATGTGACCCTGGGCAAGTCCCTTGTCTTCTCAGGAACCCAAGCAGCTCTCTGAGACTGTAAGTTGCAGGAAAGGTATATATTTGCTTCAGTAAGGGAGATTCTGTTTTTGTTTTGTTTTTTGTTTGTTTGTTTTTTGCTTTTTTTTGGAGGGCAATTGGGGTTAAGTGACTTGCCCAAAGTCACATGGCTAGTAAGTGTGTTAAGTGTCTGAGGCCAAATTTGAACTCAGGTCCTCCTGACTCCAGAGCTGGTGTTCTATTCACTGCGCCACCTAGCCGCCCCGGTAAGGGAGATTCTGAAGTGGGAGCTCATCACACCAATCATGGCCAATTGAATTTACCAAATAAATTTAGATCCTAAAACTAGTTGTTGGATAGTGTGGTGATATTATGCCATGAATGTACTTATTGGATGAGAAGAAGAGCAGTGACTTCCATGCATGATAGTGATTCAATATGTATGTGTCATAGATCCATCATTTCTGAACAATAGTAAATGCTTTTTGATTAACATAAACTGAAATTGTGACGCACATCAAACCTGATGTTCATTTTTACAATAAAGTATTGATTAAAATTTCCTAAGGATTTAAAACATAACCACATTATCTAAAGAAGTAATACAATTATTTAAGACCAAGAACCATTCCCTAATACACAGATAAGTGGTGAAAAGATACAGTTTTCAAAAGAGGTGCAAACTGTCAATGGCCATATAAAAGTTGTCTCTAAATCCCTGATGATAAGAGGCAAATTTTAAAAACCCTGGGGTTTCACTTACATCTATAATATGGCAAAGTTTTGTTTTTGTTTTTTTTTTAATGAAAAAGGAAAACAGCTAAGCAGTCAAAGTTAGAGAGTCTGTGTAAAGACAATAACATTGTTGGTGCTATTGTGAACTGGTTTACCTGTTTTGGAAAACAAGTTGGAATTATATGATGAATTTAACTAAATTGTACCTTTGAGCTAGTGATCCCACTACTAGGCATTTACTCCTGGGAGGTCAGAAAGAAAATGCTACCATTTACTAGAATATTCATAGAAATATTTAAAATAATTATTAAAGCCTTTTTTTGTTTGTTTTTATACCAGTTTTTTCCCACCCTCCAGACTCAACCTTTTCATGTAGCAAAGAAGAACTTTTAACAAGCATTTATTAAGGGCTTTGTGCCAGGTATTGTGCTAAGAGTCAAAGATAACCACCTCCTCCCCCTATTTCCCCCCAAAAGAAATAAAACAAAACCAAGTCAAGGAGCTCTAATTCTAATGGGGGAGGTAACATGCAAACAACTATGTACCTACAAGATGAATACAGTATAAACAAGAGGGCAGAGCAAAGGCATTAGCAGTGAAGGAGACCAGGAAGGGCCTCTTGGATAAATTGGGATTTGAGCAGAATGTAGAAGGAAGCCAGGAGAACCCAGAGTCAAAGGTGAGGGAGGATATAGCATTCCAGACATGGGGGTCTGCCAGTACAAAGACACAGAGTTAGGAGTGTTGTAGGGGAGGAACAGCAAGAAGGCCAGAGTTACTAGATCGTAGAGTACATGGAGGGTTGTAAAAGTAAAGAAGAATGAAAAGGTAGGAAGGGGTCAGGTTATGAAGAGATGTAAAAGTCGACTCCAGGTTTTTATGTTTGATCCTGGAGGTACTAGGGAAGCCACTGGAGTTTCTGGAGTGAGTGGAAATGGAGTAAAAAGGAAGATTACTTGGGTATCTGAGAGGAGGGCCTGGAGTTTGGGGAGATCTGAGGCAGGAGAACCAACCAGGAGGCCCTTGCAGTAAACCAGGCATAAGGTAAAGAGGACTTGGCCCAGAGCGGTTGTTGTATGAGTGAAAAGGGTACATAGGAGTGATATTGTGGCCATAGAAATGATAAGACTTGGCAACAGATTGGATATATGGAATGTACAAATGAAGAGCAGAGAATGGTATCAAAGTCTTATATAGTGACCACATCCGACAAAGGACAATGATCTGCCCTAATAGTTCCCTACCTTTCTGCCAGAAGGAGGGAAGTATGTTCCAGAATCTGCTGTCCAGGACTATCTTTCAGTCACTCGAGTTCATCTTCCTTTTAGTGATCTTTTCATTCACACTGTTGTAATCATTATATAAGTTCTTTTACTTTTCATAGTTTATTTCATTCTGCATGGGAAAATTTTCCCATGTTTCTCTAAATTACTTATATTCTGAATTTCTTGTTTCATAGTAATGTTCTGTTATGTTTGTATACCATAGTTTTCTCATCTGTTGCTCATTTGATGGATACCCATATTATTTCCAATTCTTTGCTATCACAAAATGCTGATATGAATATTTTTGTATTTATTGGACCTTTCTTTTTGTCTCTTACTTCCTTGGAGGGAGCATATTGGGCCCATTGAGTCAGAGGGAACGAATAGTTCATGCATAATTCAAAATTTATAATCCAGAAGCATCAAGCCAATTCACAGTTCTGCCAGTAGTGGATTAGTGAACCACTTGTTTTGATAAATCACTGACCATTCAATGTTTTGTCATTTTTGTCAATTTGCAGTCATGAGATGCAACTTGAAAGTTTTTAATATGTGTTCCTCTCACATTTAGTTAGTAATCCTAGACTATGTTTCCAAATGGCCATTCATGGTTTGCATGAATCTTAATTTGAAAACTTGTCTTACATTTTCAGAGAACTGGAAACAAAGTAGGCATGAGACTAGTTATGGAATGATAGAACACACTAGTTTATCAATGTATTTGAATATTATTGGGCTGTAAGAATTGATGAATTTCAGGAATTCAGGGAAATATAGAAAGATGTGCAGAAACTGATGTAGAAAAATGAATAGAACCATAAAGAACAGTATACAAAATAACTATAATAATTCAAATCAAAAGAACACTAAAAAGAAGCCAGATTCTGAGTAATTATAATGAATGATCTTGACCTTAGAAAAGAGACAACAAGAAATAGACCATAGTGTGGTAGTAGATGGAGCACTGGATTTGAAATTCATTAGACTTGGGTTTGAATCCTATTTCAGAACTTCGGTAGCTAATGGGACCCTGGGCAGTTCATTTAACATGTTTGAGCCTAAGTTTCCTCAGCTATAAAATGATGGAGTTGGACTTGATGGCCTCTAAATTCTCTTCCAGTTCTAAATGTGTGATCCCTTAGTAGCTGTGTGACCCTAGGTAAGTGTCATTGTAACCTCTCTGAGTCTCAGTTTCCTAATCTATAAAATGAAGGGTTGGATTTGATGACTTACAGGGTCAGCCTGGGTCTTCCAACCCTAAATCCATGAATCTGTGATTTCCCTTCTTATAACAGAGAGGTGGGAGATTAAAGGGGCAGAATGTTGCATTAATTGGTAGAATTGTCATTTTGTCAGTTGTGGAAGAAAGTCAATACTCTGCGTTTCATTTTTTAAAAATAAATTTTTATTGATATCACTCATTTTTATGTATCACCAGAATTTTTCCCCACTGTCCCTTCTCTCCCTCCAAGAGAGTCATTCCATATTACAACATTTTTTAAAGTGGGGGAAAAAAGAGGAAAAAGAGAAAAAAAGTCAGTAAAACTAATTTATGTTTTGATAGAGCCCAAAAATCTGTGCAATAAGCTATAACCATGTACTTCTGCAGCTCTGCAAAGGAGCGGCCTGGGGGTAGGGGTATTGTGAGGATCAAATGAAATAATAGGTATTGAGCACTTTGTAAACTTTAAAGCTATATAGATGCCAGTTATCATTGTTACTGTTGTTATTAACTTAATAATCAGTAAGTCACCAAGTCTCCAGTTGGGGATGACTTCATTCCTTGAACATTCTGCTTCATTCCTACTGAACTCAAGCAGTGTTTATAGAACAATGCAGGGCTTCCATAGTTATCTTTTGTTGGATTGTTTTTTTTATTACAAAAGAAGGGTCAGTTCTAATGTTGAACAAAATTAAATGTTCAACAACCTGGCTAGGAATGGGATTTTATATGCATACACTTTAAAATTTAATCTGTATCATTAACATTTTCATAAGTTTAGACAATAAGCACAGTAAATCAAACCCTAATTTGTAGCATTGCTGATTCCTAAGGTATAAATGATTGTGCTGGAAATTTAACAAGGTTCCAGGACACTTGTCAGTCAAGAGTGTCTTCCCATATCTCTTCTTTGGGGCCATGCTTATATTTTGTAATTTTGCAACAAAATTTATGCCTGTTGTTGCCCTAATTGTCTTTTATTTATAGCATTAATTCTGAATTTTTATAGCACAGCTGAGGTCTTAGTATCATTAGCTTCCATGATTATTTTTCATCAGGTGGTTTTTCTCTGTCATAAGGGATGGTTTAATTCTAGGGGGTGAGCTATATTCACAAAGGACAGTATAAAAACAAAAGGAATTAGTAAAATATGTCTTTAAATTTGAAAGAACTCCTAAAAAAGAAAAAACGTGACTATAGCACTTTTGCAAATAGACTAGTAGGATGAGTGGAGGAAAGATACACTTTTATCAGGGATAGTTACAAAAATATGTATGTTGACATGTGGAGTAGAGAGTACTTTCCTTGAACTTATCCCATATTATTGCTTTAGAAAAAATTTAGCTAAGGAAGAACATTCCAGGCATAGGGGACAGCCAGTAAAAGTGCTTGGAGTAAGGAGATGGAACATCTCATTTGAGGAACAAGCAGGCCAATGTCACTGGATTCCAAGAGTACATGGGAGGGTGTAAAGTGTAGGAGGACTGGAAAGGGGAAAGAGGAGTAGAGTATAAAGAACTTTGAAGACCAAGTAGAGGATTTTCTGTTTCATTCTGGAGGTAATAGGGAGTCATTAGAGTTTATTGAGTAGGAGTGAGATGCTCAGACTTGTGCTTTAGGAAAATCACTTAGACAGCTAAATGGATTGGAGAGAGACTAGAAGCAGAGAGACCTACCAGCAGACTATCTGAGTAGTAGATGTATGAAGAGGACCTGACTCAAGTGGTGGCACGTACCAGAGAAGAAGAGAAAAGCGGGCTAATGCAGGGGATGTAACAGAGGTGAAAACAGCAAGCTATGGCAACAGATTAGATATGGGACCAGACAGGGAAGAGTCTGAGATATACATTTTTAAAATGCACTGAATAATTAGGAATAGAAGACTAAGTAATTTTTAAAAAGCCTTTCAGCCTTCTACTACTACGACTTCAACATCAGTCAGCTGGTGGTTCCTTTAACTGCTTGCTTGTGATGGGAAGAAAAAGTACATTCTCTTTAGATAATTCTTAGCTGACAGTAGTGCTGTCCCTCTGTTGATTATTTCCTATTTATCCTGCATCTTCTCCCTCGTTAGATGTTGAGCTCCTCAGGGCCAGAGACTGTCTTTATTTTTATTTCCAGGCTTAGCCCAGTGCCTGGCACAGAGTAGGCACTTAATAAATGTTTGTTGACTAGCTGACTGAGAAACTCCCCAAAATTGTGGAATGGGGAAATACACAGGGGAAGTTAGTGAAAAGATGGATTTCAAATCCAACAGATGTTTACTGGGCATTTTCTCTGCATATGTCCATTGTGCTAGATGTATATGGGGACTAGGTATAAAACACTTTTGGTACCTGCTCCCAAAGAATTTGCAATCTAGTAAGGAGGAACAACATTTTGTAAATATTTTAATAAATATTACTATAAGTAAATACTTTTAAGTTAGATGTTCACGTGATTTACCACCTTTAGTGAGAAGAGGACATATATTTATTAACCAGATAGCTTTATAGTAATTTTGATTACTCTGAACTGCCAGTAAAACAAAAGAAAATCATTCAGAAAAGGGGATTTTTGGTGTGCTTAAAGAAAATCAAATTAAGCCACCATTAAGATGGAACCTATGACAAAATGTGTTTAATTTCATTTTATTTCTTTTAGCCATCAAGTTTTATCGTAGGGCTATGCAGCTTGTACCTGATATAGAGTTCAAGATTACTTACACCCGGCCTCCAGATGGTGATGGTGTTGGAAATAGCTAGTGAGTATATAATTAGATCTACTCTATGGCATAAAGACTGATAAACTTAAGCATTTTTGCCCAGTTGACAAAATAAATAATAATAGAATGGTGATAATTATGTCATTTCAACCAAATTATATTTAGACCAACAATATTTTAGAAATATTTAAAGAATGAAAATTTGGTAGTACAACATTGAAATAAAAATTCTAAACAGATCATTTTCTTTTCCCCAGAACTGGTGATTGAGAAATATTTTTTATTAAAAACAAATTATCAAAAAGGATTAAACTGAATGACTTTTAAAATCCCTTTATTTTAAATAGTATTTCATTTAAGCTATGGAAAGACTGGAGTATAATCAAACAGCTTTTTAAAACAATAATTTAAACTAATACTTCCAATTCACATTCTTCATTCCATCTGGAATGCCCTTACTCCTGGCTCTATTTGTTCAAGTCCTTCCATCCTTCCAAGACCCACTTTAGGTGGCATTCTTGCCCTACTGTGTTCTTTTATCCGTCCATCCAGAAGTGAACTTCTTTGAACTCCCATGGCATTTTGTATTTTTACACTCTATCTTGTATCATAGTTGTGTATGTCTTATCTTTCTTATAAATTTTTAAGCTCCTATAGGGCAGAGACTATGTCTTATTCTTCTTTCCCTTCCCTATAACATTTGGCACAGTATCTTTCATACCTAATAGATACTCAATAATTGTTTTCATTCTTAGTAAGTAGGCATGTAGACCTACAATGCAGACCTTTGTAATCCAAAGTCTTAGATATAGGTTCTAAAAGGAAATTGGTTCAAGTTTCATTGAAATATCTTGCTTTAAGACATCATCAAATCTCCAAACATCACCATGTTGATTGTAAAATCATGTGCTAGTGGATGCTTTAGACTGAAAAAAAATTTAAACTATTTATAAGACTGAAATGGTGTGTGGTTTTTTTTGGGTTTTTTTTTTTTTTTTGTAGCTGAAATTTAAATTCCAAAACTCCTCTTTCACTGGAATTAGAATGAGGGCAAAGAAACTCAAAGTGTAAAAAATATATTAAACAAAAATATTAAATTGCCAGGCTTAAAATGAGAAATGAATATCAAATTCTAGATTTTAATTAGTGGAATATTTTTCTATTTGGGCAATATATTACTACTACTGAGTCAGACATGGAACAGTGAGTTTAATTAAAAGGTACCTTCTTTTGGCATCTTGGTAAATCTGTAAAGCAAACCTGTAAAATGAAGGGATCAAACTAGATGTATTTTGAGGTACGTTTTAGCTTTAGAGCTATGACCCTATCTCTGCCCCCTCTACTCCACCCCGCCTCAGTTTGTAACTAAAGAGAAGGAAAGACGCCACTACTAAAGATTTATCTTTTGAGTTGCCATAAGCTCTTTATACTCTTAGAAACATTTTCCAATATAAATACTGAGTTTCCAGAACCCATCTTAAATACAAAGTTTTAGAAAAACTGTATTAAAAGGAATACACATCATTTGGTGTTTTTTTTATTTTGCTTATATTGCTTTATAGCAAACAGACTATTTACCAATTTGTGCTTTTAATAGTACAGTGTACAACAGTGGTGTCAGACGCAAATAGACAACCTGGGGGCCACATATTAACTTAGAAAACCACAAAATAACATTATTTGTGTTCTATTTTTATTTATTTTGTTAAATGTTTTTCAGTTATATTTTAATCTGGTTCCCCAATGAATTTGACACTTCTTCTCAGATGTGAGTGGGGTCAGTTCTCCAAAATCAACTTTTAGTAGCTTTTTAAAAATTTCGTAGAGGAATATCTGTATCACATTAGTTGTTGAAAAGAGTTTTGTTAAATATAATATTGAAATATTCTTCCTCGATCTTCCTTTTAAGATAAACTTTTAATGCTATGAAAAGTATTTAAGAATTGATTTCTTAAGGAGTTGATGAGTTCCTTGTTTTTTCCTATAATTTTTTTTTCAGAAATAGCACTTAAGTTTGCATAATAATATTTCATATTTATGTAGCACTTAAAGTTTGTAAAATGCTTTCCTTACAATAGTCCTTTAAGGTTGGTGGTACGATTGTTGTTTACCTTTATTTTGTAGTTAAGGGAACTGGTTCCTAAACTTAACTTGCCCTTGTTGGGCAAAAAGCCCTTCTTGACTCTCTAATTCTTAGCTTCTTCTGAACCTTTTGTTAAGTCTTTTTATCTTCATAGCTAACTACATTTGGGAAAGGACAGAATGTTGAAAATTAATCTCTTTCCTAAAGCTCTTAACTGCAAGGTTGTTTGCACTGGTAGATGACTGAAAAGACCTGCTTAAATTTTCTAGTTGACTCTCTTCCTTTACTGAAGGTGGATGAAATTAGGACACATCTGTTGGGAAGCTCTTAGAAAGTGAACTGCTACCGGTGTATTACGTCTGCTCTACTAGATTTCGTATTTTCTTTCAAGGACTTGATACATAAACCACTTCAGCAACATGATTTTAAAACTTTTGGTCTTTGAAGTTACCTTTTGTACTTAGCTCTTGAAGCTTATGTACTGTTTAAAAATAAAACTAAATTCTTCATTAAATCCTGAAAGTGCGTATAAAACACTCTCAGCTCTCTTGGAATCAAAATGTGCATTATTAAGCTTTTTTCTAAAAGCCATGTATGAAACTGCAAAGTCATTTCTTTGTGAATCAGGAGAAATCTATCACACCATTGCCTTTCTTGTGTTGGGAGAACTCAGAAAAGGCAGTTTTCAATATATAGGTGTATAGATTGAAGTATTTACTTCATTTGTTTTTCCTCTTTCTTCTTCCCCTCTCAGCATGGAAGATAATGACGATGATAGCAAAATGGCTGATTTATTGTCCTACTTCCAGCAGCAGCTCACTTTTCAGGAATCCATGCTCAAACTTTGTCAGCCTGAGCTTGACACCAGTCAGACTCACATTTCAGGTACAAAATTTTGGATGCTGTAACTTGACAAGAAATACATTTTATTTAAGATGCATTGTAAGTGTAGTAAGCTTATCAAATCTCCAAATATTTTTACCAGCCATATAGCAGTTGTTCTGGATTGCAGTGTAGAAAGAAATGTCAATGCTTAATATGTTTTTCGACAACTAAAATTTAAAAATTTTGACACAAATGTTTGTATTGATGACCTTTCTGGTTTGGGGAGTGGCGGGGGGAGAGAGTGGAAAAGTTGGTGAATTAGGTGTTTGAGTCAGGATTGTATATTATAATGGAGCTAGGAGACTTTGAAGAGATTTGAGGACCTTATATGCCAGCAAATATGTACAGGAATTTGGGGATAGTGTGATTAGAAATGCTTATACTTTATTTTCTTGAAGCAAATGTGTTAAACTAACCTTGGGAGTTTACAGACCCAAAAGACAATTGGAATTTTCAAGCAAGTGCAAAAGATTTAATGGGATAATATTTTGTTGCTAGCAAAAGCAATATGGATTCAACATGGAGACAGGTCTGTAATATTTGTTCTTGTTTAGACATCTCCCTGTATCTACTGTGCTATCAGACATTATAAGATAATTCAAGGGGCACAGAGGTGGGGAAAGTGCTTTGGGCAATATTTGAAGCTACCTGCATTCTTTAGTGGAGCCTTATTTTAGTTCCAAACTTTAAACAAATAGTTGTTTCCTCCTTGAAGTAGATTGGAGTAATGAAGCATCTTGCTCAGAAATGTGAATTAGGTGAAGTCAAATTTAACCAATTTGCTATCCATAGAGAATATAGTTTATTTTTGGTTAAATAGAAAACATTGATTTGTTGGTTTTATATAAAAACAGGAATGTGATAGTGATAATGGCATGTAGGAAAACCTTTTTTTTTGACATGATGGTCTTTCTAATGATTATATTTTGTTTGCAGTTTTGCCAATGGAAGTCCTAATGTATATTTTCCGATGGGTGGTTTCTAGTGATTTGGATCTTCGGTCATTAGAACAGTTGTCTCTGGTTTGCAGAGGATTCTATATTTGTGCCAGGTATTAACTTTCAGAAACATTTAACTCAGTAACCAAATCACATATAGTTGAGGGAAGGCTACATCCATTGTTAGTTGTACAGTTAGATAAAATGATATACTCAAAAACCTTAGTGTGGTATATAGTTGAAGGAGCTCTGGATTTGGCATTGGAAAACCTGGATTCGAATACTGAATCTATGTAAATCTCTATGACTTTGAGCAAGTCTAGGCCTTAGTTTCATCATCTGTAAAATAGGATTGGATTATATAATGTCAAAGACTTCTTCCAGTTATAAATCTTATGAACTCCATGTTAACAATGTTCTGAATAAAGCTATAGTACGGTTTTCTGGTGGGATTGGTGTAACCTAATTATTCAGTAAAATAAATGTAACTTCATCTGTTTTCATGTAGAATAGTTTGCTACTTTCAGTGGGTAGTTTGCATGCCAACCAAACTAATTTAGGAAAGAAATGTTTTTGAGAAATTTTATTTATACTATTAATTTTTATCACTTGGTATACTTCTTTGTCTCAGATGATACATATCAATTTAGTAAATCTTTGATCAGTAGTGGTTTACGTTTAGATCAGGGCAAATAACTAACTCTGTGTATGTGGTGGGGGAAATGGGGTTTTATTAACAGTTAACGGTTTTAATATTTTGCTTCCTGTGTGTATCAAGCAAATGGGTGTTTTGACACATGAAATTGGAAGAAATTTTCAAGGTTCAATTTAGGTTTTTTTTTTAATAATCTGTTTAATCTGTTTTAAAATTTATATCAATTTCTTCATTTTACCATTGACTCTGAAATAACTCCCTATTTTCTGGAACTTCCATGGCACCATTTAACCAGCATTAAGCGCTTATTGTTTTGCCACTTAATTTTTGAAGAACTTAGCACTCTTGAATTCCTTTAATTTTTAATTAGAAAACAGTATTGTAGGGGTGGGATTAGAAAGGAGAAATTTTCATTAGAACAGTTTTTTAAGTATTATCTCACTCTGTAAAAGCAGTTAAAGCATAGTCCTTAGAGAAATAGAATAATAGGCTAAATAAAAGTATGAAAGGAGTTTCAAAAATTAACATTGTTGATTGTTGACTTCTGTAGCTGCACACCATCATTTCAGTCAAAAAGCAGTAAATTTAATGTTAGGTAAAGATGGATTTAATCCCTTTGCACTACTATAACCAATATATTTCTCTATGTCTCCAAGTAGCGGGACTTATTCCATTCAGTATAATGAAGTTGGGCATGTGCTCTAATTACCCAGGGACCCTGAAATCTGGCGTTTAGCCTGCTTGAAAGTTTGGGGCAGAAGTTGTATTAAACTTGTTCCTTACACCTCCTGGAGAGAGATGTTTTTAGAACGGCCCCGTGTTCGGTTTGATGGTAAGTTAAACTTTTAGAAGTCAGGAAGTATGGAAAAGTAGCATGAACCTTTATTAAATGCCATGTATTTTTATTTGCTGAAATGGAATTGTAACAATCAGCATACTGGGAGAAAATGTTCAAAGGACAAAAGTGGGGCTAGAGGGATGCACAAAGATTTCTCATCTGATATACAATTATGGTTTTTAAAGTATTTTTCTTTTTAATGACCTTGCTTTTAAGAATCTGTTCCTTTTTCATAGGAGTTTATATCAGCAAAACAACATACATACGTCAAGGTGAACAGTCACTTGATGGTTTCTATCGGGCCTGGCACCAAGTGGAATATTACAGGTACAACTGTAGTAAACTGAGTGAGTGAAAAATTATATCTATCCAAGTATGATTCAGATAGGAAAATTGTGCTTGTCCATTGCAACTTGGTTTGGATTTTTTTTTCTCCTTAGTTATTTGCTCAGACACCATCTGGTATTCATACACAAAATGTCCCTGCTGCCATTATTATTATTATTATTATTCACAGGAGCTATACTCTAAGCACTTTAATTAGAAGTAATATTTCAGTTTCTCTAATTACACCAAAAAGTGACATTTTGAACATTTCTCCTTGCAGTACATGGATATAAACTTACCAGAATCTCTTTTACCTTTATTGTACTTGTTTACCATTGCCACTACTTGTTTGTCTGTTCAAAGATCTTGTGAGTCCTTTTCAGTGTCTTATTCTTGAAATGTGTCTTTTTCTGGAGTAAGCAGTAAAACTTTATTATTGTGGAAATATCTATTCTTAAATCGACTATCAGTGCTTCTTGACATGGATTAATGATCTACCTATCAAACATAATATGACACCTTTTTCATGATTGATATTCTTTCAGTGAGTGAAGTTCAAAATTTAAGTTTCTTCTAAAAAATGATAAAAACTTGTTTTTTTATCATCAGCTCCTAGAGCTGTCAGTCATCCTTATTTTGTGCTATTCAGTAAATTGTTAGCTGTGCTATTCAATAAGTTTAGGCTGTGAGAAACAAGTTTTATAGACACAGAATGATGTACAGAATCAGCCTGGCATCCTACAGATTAGTATGTTTTAAAATATTTGGCTTCTTCAGATAGAATAAAGCATCTTATTATGAAAAACACCATTGCTCACCACCCACCTTGACTCTTTCACCTCAAGATCTTAACATAGAAAACATAGTTTGTTTAGCTTTTCCAGGTTTTCTATATTGTATACTTGTGTCAGTGGTGTTTGGGGGTTCTCTTTTTTCTTTTTCTCAAACACAGATATATGAGATTCTTTCCCGATGGCCAAGTCATGGTGCTGACGACCCCTGAGGAGCCACAGTCCATTGTTCCTCGTTTACGAACTAAGAATAGCAGGTTTTTATTTGTTGAGTCCTTTCATCCAATCTGTATGTTAGAATAACTTGTTACAGAGTCCATTGCTCATTGGTCTCCTTTCTCTTATGGCTTATATACATCGAAAAGCTAACTAATGGACTTGTCTCTTATTTTAGAACTGATGCAATCCTACTTGGTCATTATCGCTTATCCCAGGACACAGACAATCAAACCAAAGTATTTGCTGTGATAACTAAGAAAAAAGAAGAAGTAAGTGTGTATCTTGTCCTTTCCCAGTTTGTTTTGTATTCATAGCCACCAAAGTAACTGCCTGAGCTTCCTGCAGAGCCCCCCCTCTAATACTGCCTTGAACCTAAGACCTCCCTTCACACCACTCCCCCCCCCCCAAGAAAAAACTCCCAAAACTTTGTATTCACTTTACTTGTATGTTAAATGTATGCATGCCTGCCCTGTTGGAGTGGCTTCTTGAGGGCAGGGACTATTTCACTTTTTCTTTCCATCATCAGGGTATAGTCCAGTACCTGACACAGAGTCAGTCAATGCATAACAAATACTTGCTGATTGATCAGTCACACAAGGAAGAGTCATTTTCTTTCTTCAGATCAGCATTTATTAGTGCTCTTCCTTAAAAGACACAAGAAATAACTGTTTCATTAGTGACAGGAATCATACTATTAAAAAAATAAGAATACCTCATGATTTGTATCTGAAGAGAACTGGAATGTTTTCTAAATTTTGGTCATTTTTAGGGTTTTCTGTGAGTTTGGTAATTTTAGGGTTAAAGCCATTTGAGTGTCTGTACTTTGTCCAGTGCTAATGTGGTAGGCCCTTGGGAACAGAGGGCCACCGGGCTGCCTAATGACAGGGACAAGCTCTCCCTCATCAGAAAAACATAGATTAAAGATTCTCTGTCTATAAGTACTAGAATTTTGTTTGTGAGTGGGCCATGCACTTCCAGCCTAGGGAAGAGAGGAAGAGCCAGTCTCAAAAAAAAAAAAAAAAGACAATTTGACCCTGTCATCCTTGCAGACTATCATCCTATTTCTCCTCTCCCTTTCAAAATCAAATTCCTAGGAAAAAGCTGTTTCTACATATTACCTCACTTCTTCTCTTACTCAGTTCTCAACCCCTTTGTTCCTATCCTCATCATTCATTTGAAACTGCCGTTTCTGAAGTTACCAAAAATTTCTTAATTAATAAATCTGATAAAACCTTTGTGTAAACTTCAGCCTTCTTGACTTCCTTTTAGCATTCAATATTGTCGATAACCCTCTCTTCCTAGTCTACTCTGCTTTCATGAAATTGCTCTCTATCTCTTACATGTCTGATCATTCCTCAGTCCTCTTTGTTGATCACCC
This sequence comes from Pseudocheirus occidentalis, assembly GCA_028646575.1. Lineage (NCBI taxonomy): Eukaryota > Metazoa > Chordata > Mammalia > Diprotodontia > Pseudocheiridae > Pseudocheirus > Pseudocheirus occidentalis. Next base: position 219,491,972 of record CM053593.1, read on the forward strand.
TTTCATATTGTGTCCCCTAAATTATGGGTATGTTACACAGCTCTGTGATGTCTTTTTCTCTTCTTTATCAGCTTCCATGGGCTCAATTATTCCACACAGGTGATTTATAGGTATATATATCCAATCCTAGTCTCCTGAGCTCCATTTCTGAATTACCAATTGCTTATTGAACATTTCAAAGAGGATGTCCTGAAGGCATTTCAAACTGAATATGTCTGAAACATAACTCATAATTTTTACTCCCAACTCCTTTTTCTTATTTCTCTTTTTCTGTTGAGGGCAACACCATCCTTCAAGTTACATAGTTTTATAACCTTAGATATCCTTGACCTCTCACTGTTGCTTATCCCATATATGCCATTGGTTGCCAAATCCTGTTGATTGTACCTTCACAGTATCACTTGTATCTATCCCTTTCTCTTTACTCACATAGTCATCAACCTTATAACAGGACCTCCTCGCTTGATTATTGCAGTGCACATAATTGGCCTTCCTACCTTCCAGTCCTCCATACATTTGTCAAAGTGATAGTTTTAAAATACAGGTGTGACCATTTCGCTCTCCTTCTCAATAAACTTGCAAGAGCTTCCCTAAAGCCTCTAGACTGAGAGAGAGAGAGGTGTGTGTGTGTGTGAGTGTGAGTGAGTGTGTGAGAGAGAGACACTTCCCCTTAAAAAATGTGTATGCTTTCCAGGCATACACATTTTTTGGATTTTTTTTTCTTTATATTCATATCACTTACAATGCCAAACATATAGTAGATAACTTAATAAATATTCTTTTGACAGATTGGTTGATTTGTAAGGGATACTGCTAGAAAATAATTTCTATTCCCATTGAAAATGAGCCAGAAAAAGCCTTTTTTCCCTCTTTTTCTCTTGGAAAAAAGAAGAAAACAGTTCAAACAGATGTTTCTGGCATCATGCCTTTCTTGGGTCTTTATCATCTTGACACTAACTCTGTGAGTGCTCATTTTCTGTATGCTTGCACAGCTGCCCTCTTCTCCATCCCAGGCAGTTGTTTGTGAGCTGATAGAAAAAATTAACTGTTTGTTGTCTTTAAAGGATTAAGTGGTGCCTGAATACAATTGAGTGTGTATGATTGTAGCCAAATAGCCCTGTAGCCCTGTGTATCATGCAGCAAAATGCCCAGGGCAGGATTTGGTCTATGGACAGTTCAGCATCTGCTGCTGCACCACTAGGCAGCAGCTGGTGGTTGGGAAGATGGCCACAGAGGTGGCAGAGATCATGGCTGACTGTGGTTTTGGCAGTATTACTCCTTAGGGTAATGTTGTAGGAGAGGTCTGAGCAGGTACTAAACCTTCTCTAATCAACAGTTTGAGTCCCCGTATAAGGAGAACTAAAACGATCTACTTTTATGTCTAAAAAGTAATAAAAATTTATTAGTGTTCACATGTTAATGTGTTTTTTAAACCTAGTTGATGTATGGTTTTTTAGTGGGTCCTACCATGAAAACACACACACACACCCCTTATTATAGCAAGCAATAAATTGTTCTTATTTTTCTTTTCCTTTACAAATTTTTACTGTGAAGGGGGATCCAGGTGTGTCTAAGTCCAGAAATGGACTGAGAGTCAGAAAAGCTGGGTACTGGAAGCTTTGGGGTGTAGTAGAAGAAGGATGCCTTGTATCAGAGGCCTGGGGCCCAAGTTCTTGTCATGGTTCTTCTACCAACTAACTCCATAAATGTCATTCCATTCCCTGAGCCTAAGTTTTTTCAGTTTAAAAAAAAACAAAAAACAACCCAACACACCTGTGTATTTCATAGAATTATTGTGCTGAACTAAATGAGATGTTAACTAATAAAGTTCTTTGAAAAAGCACAAGCTATAGAAGTATAGGTTTATTGATAATGTTATCTTGGTCACTTTCACTTGAAGCACTTACAGAAGTATATGAGGTCTTATTTACCTTTTCTTTTATAGAAACCAATTGACTACAAATATAGGTATTTTCGTCGAGTCCCTGTGCAAGAAACAGATCAGAGTTTTCATGTTGGTCTCCAGCTTTGTTCCAGTGGCCATCAGAGATTCAACAAGCTTGTCTGGATACATCATTCCTGCCACATTACTTACAAGTAAGCAAATATCTTGAGCGTAATAAGGAAAAATATACATTAAAAGGGTTTTATTTCTTCCCCAGGCTGTCAGGTTTTGGATTCTTCATGGTAGATGAGATTCCTTGCAGGGTAGGATGATGATACTGATTTACTGCATACTGATTATTTATACAGGAAAAAATTTTAATGCCACTCTGTCTCCTCCTTTTCTCCTTTACACCTTTTTAACTTTGGTTCCTTTTCTCTTACTGCCGTTTAGTTTGTTGTTGGGGAATGGGAACTAGTTTTATTGCTATATTAAGCAAAAGTTAGTTAGGAACATTATTCTTCTCAGATCATCAAGTAGTGCATTCTTAGACCAGATATAAGTGATTCTTGGGTTATCTACTTTTCTGAACTATGCATGCCCCAATTCCCTTTCATTAGTAGTCACCTGGAAAGTACTTATTAAGCACCTATCTTGTCATCATCCCTCCTCTCAACTCTACTTCATTGTGTCCTCATAGTCTGGAAGTGTTCCTGGGTTCTCACATGCAAAGAACAAGCTCTCTTACTTCCTCCTAAGCTGGAAGGGCTTTGAGTACCAGACCATTGACAGACTATATCTGTCATCTGAGAATCAGCTGAGCTTAAGTTCAGAGAAACTCATCACCAGAAGGTTGGCCACCAGGTGATAATTTATTATTTTTTTTGGCCACAGCATTTCATGAAGACCATCTACTAAGGCATGCGAGGGGTGGTGATCTTCAACCAGGGAAGGAGTACCCTACACGAGTGAAACTACGGATCTTTTGAAGTATGTACCCATTACTGTGCTACATACTAGTGAGCAAGAGATATGGGAGAAATATGAGACATGAGATAGTCTCTGCCTCCTCAAGAGGCTTACTTGGGGAGACAGGAATACCTTTAGTGAAAAAATAGTCTGAACATGTAAATGCTGTTATTATTAATTGAGTGGCATAAAAGCCAGTTTTTCTTTTTAAGTTAGGGAAAGAGAGTCTGCAAAGATAATCAAATTCTTTTATTTAGGTTTGAGAGAGCATAGGCATTTGACTTCCAATAAGATAACATTTTCTTCTTAAATTCTGCATTTTGATAGGTAGAAGGTCTGGGTACTATTTATTCGCAGTTCTACCAGCATGGTTTGGGAACATAAAAAGATTGTTTAAAATAACACTTTTTCCCCACCCATTTGGAAATTCCTACAGACATGAGAGACTATTTTTTATTTCTCTCCAGTCCTGGCCTTCAGTGGGGGCACACATAGTTCAAAGCAGTAGATAATCCAAAAACCAGTCCTCCTACTGCTATAGCTATAGGTTCTCAAGCAGTGGAGAAGAACCAAGCTCAGAAGTGTACAAAACAGGTGGCAGGCAGCTCTAATTGGTTTTAACTAATATAAAAGGCAATCGGTCCCAGAAATAAGATGTGTAGCCTTGGCTCCTTCCTTTTGGTGCTGGTCAGTTACTTAACTTTTGTTCTTTAGTTTCCTTCTCTATTTTTTCCCCTTAACTATTTTTAAAAGAAAAGAGATTAGATTTGTCATTTTACTCCCTTTTACCCTTGATAGTACTGTTGATCATACAAATTCTGAATGAATGCCATAAGAAATATAAAAGGATTTCAAGAGAATTTAAATTAGTCAGAAATTAATATTTTGACTTTCTCTTTCTAGATCAACTGGTGAGACTGCAGTTACAGCTTTTGAAATTGATAAGATGTATACCCCCTTATTCTTTGCCAGAGTGAAGAGTTTTACTGCATTCTCAGAAAAACCTCTCTAAGAATTTTACATCTTTCCTCTTATAACTCTTGCATGGGTCTAAAGTGTAGAGCAAAAGAGCACTTAAGTTATGAATATGTATATATTTGGAACTTATTTTAAATTGTTGGAGTTCTTTTGAGAAAAGTATAAACTGATCTTTTTATTTTGGGGTAGTTGATATGGGAAAGTGTTTTCTTTTGGAATTAAGATTATGAGTTGTCTTTAGCATTTGTGTTGTCAGAAACAATATGAACTGTTTTAATCATGTCATTTTTCAAGCAGGTCTATAAGCAGTTATCCTTAAAGCAAATCTTCATCTGCCTGATGACTATAAAATTTACATGAGTCAGGGATGGACTCTACTGAAAAAGAATTTTGCTGTACATGCAACATATATAGTATATGTGCTCTGAAGGCTTAAAATGCAAAAAACAAAACAAAGCAAAACATTGTTCTACATTTGTTTGAAACTGAAGAGAATCTAAATAAATGTTTCTTTCAAGAAAATATACCTGGTTTGCCTTTTAAAAAAGTCATTCTCTTTACTCCAAAGCACAGAACATTAAGTGAACCAAAGGAGATTTGGAGCCATTTCTTCCATAGGTTAATATAAACAGCTACATACCACACCCTGACCTTGGCTCACTGTCTCACACAAGCATGATAATTCCAAGGATTTGGTGAAAATGTGGTTGGCTCAGTAAAGTCCCATTACTTCTCCTGGAAAAGTAACTTAGAGGGTAAAACCTGGCTGAGTCAGGACCATCATCCTTGCTATGAATGCCCCCTGGGAGCCTAGAGAGTTCAGACTCCAGAAGACAAAGACCAGAGGAGCCTAGAACTAGAGTTCTAGAATGGAGATCACGTCATTCCAGCCCCTTTATCTTTACAGATGAGAATCTGGAGCCAGAGAGGTGAAGTAACATGTTGCCAGTGAGCGACTAAATTAAAACTGTAATAAAAGTCCCTTGGGGAGAGAGGGCAGGCAGAGAAGAGGCAGAGAAAGGAATGAACTTTTTGTGTAAGGTGCTATGTGTGCTGAGCACTTAGCAGATACTCACTTTCATAGTAAACCTTTCTTCTAGAGCTTATCTCCTTTCCATTATATCATGTTGCCACACATTTACATGAGTGCTTCTTCATTATCCTGAGGTTTAGGGGGATTTCTTACTCCCAAAGTTTGATTCCAGAGTTAGAATGGTGTGATGGAAAGAACACTGAATTGGGAGTCAGAAGAACCAAGTTCCATTCACAGCTCTGCTACCTAAATGTGCCTAGAGCTAGGCACTTATCTTCTCTGCCTTGGTTTCCTCATCTGTAAAATGATGTTGATCTAAATGGCCTTTAAGGTCCCTTGCAACTCTGAATCTCTGGTTGTATTTAACAGTGATGTGTTGCTCAAATATTTTTTGGAGGAAACCAGTAAAGCCAGTGTACTCATCTCTTAAAAAGAAAAACTCTATTTACAGTGGAATTATCCTATTTGCAATCATTCCTGTCAATGTAAACAGAACATAAAGCACCCTTCTAATTGTAAATCATTTAGAACTGGAAGGAGAATTCTTATGAGATGTATGGAAACTCTTTTTGCATGTGTGAATAAGATGAGCATACTCATAGGTCCACATATGAGAAACTTTTAAAATGAATCCATTCCATTGTCTTGAGACTATAGGGATGGGACCTATGTTTTCATTGGTATAGGGAACTCCCAGGAAAGAACTCCCTCCACCAGTGAAGGTCAGTGCCTTCTCAGATTTAGTCTTAACCTGGGGCACTGAGTGATTAAGCAATGTGTCAGAAACTTGAACTCAGGCCTTTGAGGCTGTGGGTCCAGCTCTTTGTTCTGTGTTTTGCTGCCTCTCATAGGAACAAAGGAACCTCAAATGTTGCAGGTTTGGAGAGCAAATTAGCTTTGTTCTGATGCTTTGTATCAGATGTAAGTGATGCTGTTGGAATCCAAAAAGGAATAGCCAGAAAGAATTCTGAAGAAAATAGCAGTGTGGATTAAATGAGCTGGATATTTACAATATGGCTTTATTAGTTTTATCTGAAAGGTCAGTTACCCACACATCTGTCATATTCATATAAACCCACAAATATAAAGTCAAATATATTATCTATCCTGCCATTCTTCCCTCCATCATTGTGGATAATCGAGAACTAAAAATAAGTAAACTTTGTTAATAGATGTTGCCAGTGGATACCAAGTTCAAAAATCAGCCTTTGTGACAACTAAGCAAATTTATTTTTAGTTCATTTTCAGTTCCATCACATTCATATACCACAACTTGTTCAGCCATTCCCTAACTGATGGGTATCCACTTGATTTCCAATTCTTTGCCACCACAAAAAGAGTTGCTATAAAAGTTTTTGCATGGGTCTTCCACTTGTATGATCTCTTTGGGATACAGTCCTAAAAGTGATATTGCTGAGTCAAAGGGTATGTACATTTTTAAAGCCCTTTGGGCATAGTTCCAAATTGCTCTTCAGAATGGCTGGATCAGTTCACAACTGCACCAACAATGCATCAATGTCCCAATTTTCCCACCTACATCCTCTCCAGCATTTATAATTTTCCTGTTTTGTCATGTTAAGCCAATCTGATAGGTATGATGTGGTACCCAAGAGTTATTTTGATTTGCATTTCTCCCAATTTAGAGCATTTCTGTAATTTAGAGCACTTTTTCATATGATTACAGATATCTTTAATTTCTTCCTTTGAAAACTGCCTGTTCATATCCTTTGACCATTTATCAATTGGGGAATGTCTTGTATTCTTATAAATTTGCCTCAGTTCTTTGTATACTTTAGAAATGAGGCCTTTATCAGAGAAACTGATTTTTAAAATTCTTTCCCAATTTTGTTTCCCTCCTGATCTTGGTTCCATTGACTTTGTACAAAAATTTTTCAGTTTAATGTAATCAAAATTATCCATTTTGCATTTTGTAATGCTCTCTATTTCTCATTTGGTCATAAAATCTTCCCTTCTCCATAAATCTGACAGGTAAATTATTCCTCGCTCTCCCAGATTGTTTATGTTATCAGCCTTTATATCTAAATAGTGAACCCATTTTGACTTTATTTTTGTATACAGTGTGAGATATTGGTCTATGCCCAGTTTCTGCCATACTACTTTCCAATTGTCCCGGCAGTTTTTGTCAAATAGTAGGTACTTATCCCAGAAACTGGAGTCTGCATTTATCAAACAGTAGATTACTGTGCTCATTGACTACTATGTCTTGTGTCTGTAACCTATTCCACAGATCCACCACTCTATTTCTTAGCCAGTACCAAGTAGTTTTGATGACTGCTGCTTAAAGTTTAAAGTGTGCAGTTTAAAGTCTGTTTTGGGTAGGCCACCTCCCCTAGCATTTCTTTTCATTATTTCCCTTCATATTCTGGACTTTTTGTTCTTCCAGATGAATTTTGTTATTATTTTTTCTAGCTCTATAAAATAATTTTTTGGTAGTTTGATTGGTATGGTACTAAATAGGTGAGTTTAGGTAAAATCATCATTTTTATTATATTACCTTGGCCTAACCATGAGCAACCGATGTTTTTCCAATTATTTAGATCTGACTTTATTTGTGTGAAGTGTTCTGTAATTGTGGTCATTTAGTTCTGGGGTTTGTTTTGGCAGGTAGACTCCCAAATATTTTATAATGTCTACAGTAATATTAAATGGAATTTCTATTTCTTGCTGTTGGGCTTCATTAGAAATATATAGGAATGCCAAGGATTTATGTGGGTTTATTTTATATCCTGTAACTTTGCTAAAGTTATTGATTAATTCAAGTAGTTTTTCACTTGATTCTCTAAGTATATCATCATATCATCAGCAAAGAGTGATAATTTAGTCTCTTTTTGCCTATTCTAATTCCTTCAATTTCTTTTTCTTAATTGCTACAGCTAACATTTCTAGTACCAAATTGAATAACAGAGGTTGACAGTGAACATCCTTGTTTTACCCACAATCTTATTGGAAATGCTTCTAGCTTATCCCCAGTATATATAATGCTTGCTGATGGTTTTAGGTAGAAGCTACTTATTATTTTAAGGAAGACTCCATTTATTCCTATAATTTCTAGTGTTTTAGTTTTGACATTTTTATGATCTGTCTTATAGAAATTTTTCTGTTATTTGAGGTTCATTTCCAAATGATACTGAGGAATCAAGAAAGCATACACTTGACGTTTCTGAAGCTATGCCTGAAGTCAATCCCTCTTTTTCCCTTAATCTCTTCCTTTTTACATCCTACCGACCTTTCAAGGTAAAGCAAAGCTGAAAATCCCACCTCTACCAATAAAGCCTTTCCTGATCCCCACTCCTTCCACAAAAAAGTGATTTCTCATTATCTATTCTAATTTCAATCATTCTAGTTCATATTTTAATTGTCTATGTATTGTCTCCATTACTAGATAGTATTTTACTTAAATTTTTTTCTCAGCTGATAAGCCTTTATTTCCCCCCACTCCTTCCACATTTCCTTCCCACAATGAAAAAACTCTTCCAACAAATATTCATGGTAAAACAAATTCCCACACAATGTTTAAAACATGTACACCTCCTTTTGCATCTTGAGTCCAACATATCTCTTGTCAGGTAGCATCTTTCATCATTGGTCCTATGAAATTGCAGCTGCTCATTGCATCAATTGGAATTAAGTTTTTTCAGAGTTGTTTGTCTTCATAATGTCACATACATTATTTTCCTGGTTTTATTCACTTTATTCTGCATCACTTCATACAAGTCTTCCTAGTTTTGTTTGTTTTGAAACTGTCCCCCCCCCTTTTTTTTTTTGAGACTGGATCTTATATTTCATCAAGGCTAGGAATGCATCAATTACTCATGAACTCAATCCCAATGCTGTTTGGCTTGGGAGCTTTAACCTGCTCCACTTTTTCTGACTTGAACTTAGTTGTCATTAGGCCTCTTGCTCCCTGGGGTTCATCATATTGGTGACAGACTGTGCATATACTAAATCAACTTTAGCTCTATTGCCCCTCCAAACTCTCAAACTTAAGCTCTGCAGACATATCAGCCTCACCTTTCCCAACAGCAAGGATGACAGTCCTGTGTCACTACACTGAGCTCTTTGATCATTTCTTACAGCACAAGAGTATTCCATTACATTCATATACCATAATTTGTTCAGCCACTGACTAATTGATAGGCTTCCCTTTAGTTTCCATTTTTTTGCCACTACAAAAAGATGTGCTGTGGATAGTTTTATATACAAAGTCCAAAGCTTCTACCTGCCATCCAATAGAGTTAAGTATTTGGAGCATAGCAAATGACCCCAGAAGCTGATAAACATTAAACATGTAGTGTCAAGGATACCAAATAGGACTAGGCTGCCCATATGGAGTGTTATGTAGGGCACATAAACCAACACCCTGCCTAGATCTGAATGGACTTAAAGTACAAAGTGTCCTGAAAGTGTTTGTGAAGTCTTAAGCTTCAATATCTTAAGTTATAATGTAAGAGAAGACATCACAGATAAAACAAGATAGTTCATTTGAAGGAAACAAGCAGAGTAGATACATTCAGATACTAGAGGAGGTGACAAAAACAATGTTTTGCCTAGGCCAGGTCTTAAAATTGTATTATCAGTAAATTGAAATGTAAGTTCTTTGCTTGATGGCTTATACTTCCATGGTTTGGATTTTAAAGACACTTGCTAGAAATTTCCCATTAGTTCCCAAGGAACTACAACTGTTAGGGACAATTTGGCTATACTGTTATTGTCCTCACAGCCCCAGCTCCCCAAGATTTTTCTACGTGTAGGAGGACTAGTTGTGGTCAATGAAGAAGAAGTCAAGGCAAGATTGACTACCAGTCAATCATTTTTAAAGCGAACTGTTTTGGAAAGTGCTGGGTTTGGAATGAGAGGGCTTGGGTATAAATTGTGTACTTACTCAAGTGACAACCTCTTAAGGTCCCAGTTTTCTCACCTGTATAATTAGATAAAATTTTAAGTTCTCACTTTTAAATATTTTGATAATATAACTTGGGGAATTGTTTGTTGTAGAGTCATTTCAGTCATATCTGATTTCAGACTTTCTTGGCAAAGATACTGGAGTGCTTTGCCATTTCCTTCTCCAGCTCATTTTACAGATGAGGAAACTGAGAGAAACAGGGTTAAGTGACTTGCCTACAGTCATTCAGCTAGTAAGTATCTGAGGCCCAATTTGAACTTATATGTCCTCCTGACTCTAGGCCCACCCTTGGTCTATTGCCACCAAGCTACCCCACCTGGGGAGTTATGGGGTGCTAATAAGAATTAACAGTTATCATTTACAAGTGACATAGCATCATAGGATATAAGCACTGGACAAGATCTTAGCACTAAATCACAACCTTTTCATATTGAAAATGAGGAAGCTAACCCAGAGAAGGCACAATGCAAGGTTACACAGCTTATCATTAATTACACAGAAGTAAAATGACAACCCAGGTCTTCTGACTCCCAGTTTTATGGGATTGAAATACTGAATTTTTAGTGGCCACGTGTCAGTGTCTATGGGTTGTGGCTCTTATCCCAAGAAAAGATGACAGAGCTGGAACTCTTTCGTTTCCTTGTATAGCACAATGTACATGGGAGTAGTTAAAGAGAAACCTTTTAAGGTGACCATGAAAGCTTGGATTACTGGGTGATTGCCAGTAGGTGGCACTATAAACACAGAAATATTTTCTTCCTCTCATTCGTTGATGAAAGACGACAAAGGGTTGATTATTTTAAAAACTTTTTTTTCTTCTTTCTGTTTTAAATATGACAAACATCAACAAACCTAAAAATGTCCATGCACAAAGAAGAATAGGGAAAAAGGGGTTGTATGTTCATGCTTTTTCTTGAATAAGAATAAGAAAAGTCAGGCAAGAAATCCAAGAAATATCAGTTTTTAATTCTATAAATTCTAAGATATGATGGAAAAGGTGTCATCCCTCCACTCCATTTTTTACACCCACTTACCATTTATTCATTGAGCATATATTAAGAATCGATTAGGTATAACTAATGGTAGCAAAGATATAGAGCAGTTTTCTGCTGACCTCAGAGGCCAATCTAATCCACTCCCTTTATTTTATGGATGAGGATACTGGGGCTATTATAGGTCAAGGGAATTTCCTAAAGGTGGTCATGAAATAAGCTGCAATAGCAAGATCTGAGTTTATATTCTCTAACTTTATAGAGTCAGTGTCCATTCCACTTGACCACCATTAATCCTTTATGACATCAAATAAATGCATAATCCCTGACCTTAGGAAGCACATAGTCTAGTAGGAAAGATGGGTTGTGTACAAATAACTATGAAATAAAATTACTGTTATGACAAGGGAAAGGGACTGAATCTGTGATTTCTTTGCAATAGCAAAATCCCTAAAGCAACACTGATACAAGTAAGCATCTTCTCTATAATTCACAGTCCTAGAGAGTCAGGTAGAGCATTGAGAGGTTAAAATGGCAGTCAGTCTGTGTCAGAGGTGTAACTTGAACCAAGTATCTTCCTCACTCTGGGGCCAGCTCTTTATCACATCCTGCCTCTCATTATTAATTGTAATACAAATACTGTAATACAAAATGCATGCCAAGTGCACAAGAGAGGAATAAACAGAATGCAATGATATGTCAGAGGAAGGAGAACCCATTCCCAGCTGGGAAATCAAGGGAAGCTTTATGAAGGCAGTATGGTCCTTGAAGAATGAATGACAAAAATAACTGACATTTCAAAGATTCATTGCTATATAATGATTTAAGATCTGCAAAGTGCTTTATGTGCATTCTTATTTCATAAACTTGGAGTTGGGAGGGACCTTAAAGTTTATCTAACCCAACCTTACATGTTACAGTTTAAGGCACTGAGACAATTTGCTTCCCACAAAACCCTGTGAGATAGATACTAAAGGTTTTATTACCCTCATGGTACAGGTGAGGAAATTGAGTTTCAGAGAGATTAAAGTATTTGCCAATGAGCACACAGTGGACATATATCAAAGTCAAGAGCTGGAGATGAGGACAGAGACATTCAAGGCACAGGGAATGAATGGTGTAAGTAAAAACACCCAGGCAAGAAAGTCTGAGATATTAAAATACCTGGGGTATGGTGGAGTTGGGGAGGGGGTGTTAATAGAGTGACCAAAGACAGGAAAGCTAAATTGGATCTAGTTTGTAGAGGATTTTGAATGTCAGGTTTAGAGTTCAGACTTTAAAATTTTATAATTTTATTTTTAATTCCAAATTCCCTCCCCTTTCCTCCTTTCCCACCTATTAAGAAGGTCAAAAAAAGCAAAAGCCCATTACAAATATATATAGTGGTTCAAAACAAATTCCCACATTAGCCAAGTCAAAAAAAAAAAAGAAAAAAAGAAAAGAAAATATGTTTTAATCGATGCCCTAAGTCTATTAGTTCTCTATCTGGAGAAGCAGAATGTTTCATCACGAGTCCTTTGGAGTTGTATTGATCATTGTATTGATCAGAGTTTCTAAGTCTTTCAGAGTTGATTTTAAACTTTATTCATAGGAAAGAAAAGCCACTGAAGGTTTTGTGTGTGTGTAGGGTTTTTTTTTTCCCCAGAAGAAAGTGGTATAATCAGAGTTGTGCATTAGAAAACTTTATCTGACAGTATGTAAGATGAATTTGAGGAGAGAGAAACTGGAAGTAGTAGATGCTTGATAAATTCTTGTTGAGTTACTGATTGATTGATGGTGGTGTGATCAGGAAGATGATTAAGGAACAGGTGTCAGGCTCTCTAAGATTTCTAGAGATTAATTAAAAGGTAAGGCTATAGTGGAAAGAACATTGGAATGAGCCAAAAGACCTGGCTTCAAGTCCAGAGTCTGATACTTAAAGGCTATGCAACCACGATCAACTCTCATAACTTCCAAATCTCAACTTCCTTATCTCTGAATTGGTAATGCTAATATGTATGCTTCCTACCCTACTCATCTGTGATGAATAAAGTGTTCTAAGCAGAATGGAAAGGACAGTGGTGGCTAGCACTTACATAGGCTTTAAGGATTACAAAGCTCAAACTCATTTCTTACTGTCCTGTTAATTTAGACTTCCAGTCCATTCACAAATCATGACATCATCCTCACAATGTCATTGGTCCTCTTAAAGAATGAAGAAGAAACAAACAGAATTTTGTAATCTAGGCTAGAAATAATGAGTTCCTGATCTTGCCTATGCTTCTTAGAGGTAGGGACAGTTTCATTTTTGTATTTCTATCCCAGTGCCTAGCAGAGTGTTTGATAAATGTTTAATTAATTGGTGGTAGTGTGGCCAATTGGCCACTAGGTGGCGCAGTGATATAGTGCTGGGCCTGGAGTCGAGAAGACTCATCTTCCTGAGTTCCGATGCAACATTATTTTTAACTGTGTGTCCCTGGGCAAGTCACTTCACCCTGTTTGCCTCAGTTTCCTCATCTGTAAAATGATCTGGAGAAGGCCAACCACTCCAGTATCTTTGTCAAGAGAACTCCAAATGAGGTCATGAAGAGTCCAATGGGACTGAAATGACACAACAACAACAACAACAAATAGTGTGGCCAATAAGAATGCTTAAGGAATAGCCCTTCTGGGTATGTGATAAGCACTAGAGGGAAAATTTCAAAAACAGATGCCTACTAGACTAACCCTGACCTGAAAAGGAAGCCCCTCGAAAACATCCTTCAGACTTTGCTCAAAGAACTCCAAGGGAGGGGAGCTGACGCGTGCACTACCTTCCCAGGCAGCCTGTTTCCCTTTGAGATAGTTTTTATGTCTAGGAGAGGTAGAACCAACCTTGGAATTGGGAAGACCCGAATTTAAATCCTGCTTTAGACACTTAGTTGCTATGTGACCCTGGGTAAGTTCCTTTACCACTGTCTGTCTCGGTTTCCTCCTCTGTAAAATTAGAATAATAACAGCACTTAACAGCCAGAGTTGTCTTAAAGACTGAATGAGATGATATTTGTAAAACACTTTGCAAACTTTGAATCTCTCTGTGAATGCTAGCTATTGTTATGGAAAGCCTTAGACAAGTCACTTAACCTCTTAGTGGCCTAGACAACTCCCTAAGACCATGAGTCATAGAGAAAGTGCAGATCTGAATGGGTAGAGGGAGTTTCTTCATCGGGAATTCTCTATATCAATGAAATTGAGGACTGAATCTTAGGAAGATTTTCTTTATCTCAAGGTTAAAATGTTTATTTCTCTGATTTCTCCCTATTACTCTGGGGCCAAGCAGAGTATATCTTCCCCTTGACAGCCCATGATCAATAAAGAATGCTGATCCAGAATTGCAACAGAAATCAGATAATACTACTGCAAACATGCTGAGGCATTGCAGTTGGGATGCCAGACAGAAGTCCGGGCTTTTTCCCTGATGAGTTGGTTTTTCTGCACAGATTAACTTCTTCTTAGTGATGGAAATTTTAGCCAGCCATAGTTTGTTCAGGCTCACGGGAGCAAGGAAGTTGAAAGTTGCCGTATTAGGTACTTCACAATGCCTTAGAAGCAAATTTTATACAGATTAACTTAGAGTGAAGGTTAATTACTGTTTTCTCTAGCTATTTTCCCCTGGTCCTAATCTTAGGGAAGAAAATGATTAAGGGGTACAGAAATAGGTGGAATGAAGTTTGAAATGTTTGCCTGATGAACAGTAGATGATTTCTAAGAGGAGGGGACTTTTTTACCTTAACACAGTCCTGTAGGAATAGAAGGAAAAGGAAGGCATACTGTCCAGGCAGTGGGGTCAAAGGACATTGGTTTAGATCCTTGCTTTGCTTGCTGATTGCTACTTGTATACCCTTAGATAACTCAGTTAACCTCCCAGGGCCTCGGGTTCCTCATTTGTTTATTTTTTCTTTTTAATAAATTTTATTTGTTTCTTGTTTACATCATTCATTTTCTTGAGATTTTTGAAATACAAATTTTCTCCCCGTCTTTCCCCTACCCCAACCCTAAAACACTAATCCCACTGTAAAGCCCCTCCCCTGATCTGCTCTCTTACTTTCTGGTAGGGCAGGGAAGGTCTCCCTACACCAGCCCTTGTATATCTTAATTCCTAGTTGCAGGTATTGCAGAGCCTTAAATTCTAGATTCTTTTGGTTCCTCCCTTGTCACCCACCCCCACTGGAAGGACAACCAATTCAATACAGGCTGTGGATGTGTGATTGATTATACA
>CM053593.1:219507489-219586921 GCA_028646575.1 Pseudocheirus occidentalis
TTAGCTCTGTGGAACTCTGCTTCCTGGAGGGGGAAAGCTCTGTCCCAAATCGCTGGGGCCCTTTCAGCTGCCGGAGCTCTTAGTGGGGTGCTGCAGCTCCCCCCCCCAGCTTTGGCTCACTGAAAGCGCACCCCAGGACCACCACTCAAGACCCCGATCCAGATCCAGGCTGCTCAACGCAAGAGCCCTTGGCCTCGATGGGTCGCGTCAGCCCCCCTGCTATCTGCAGGCTGAGGGTTCTGAAGCAGCTGCGGCTCTCAGCAGTTCCTGCTGCAACAGCCGCCTCCCACTGCTTCCTTGCCCCGGGAGCAGTTTGGCCGGACCCGCTCTTCTCCTCCCCAGTTAGCAAAATCGGCTGACCTTTCTCTTAGCCTTTTTGTCTTCTGGCCTGATAAATGTGGTGACTGCGCCTCCAGTGCAGCGGATCTGCTGTCCTGTAGCAGCGGTTCCCCACCCGATGCCCCAGGGCCTGAGCTGGCCGAGGTTTCTGCCGGGGTTCGCAGACTGCTGGGAAGAGCCCCGCCTGCTGCGCTGCCTGTAGCCACAGATGTGCTTTCTGTCTTGTGGAGAGTTTTGGAGCTTGAAAATCTGTTTAGCATCCCATTTTATGAGTTTTTTAGCATGTTTGTGTGGGAGCTGCGGTGCTTTGCTGCTTCTATGCCGCCATCTTGGCTCCGCCCCCCCAGGCAGTTTTCTAAGCCTTTTACAATTATCTCATTTGATTCTTACAACCTCCCTGCAAAAGAAGTGCTATTATTATCCCTAATTTACAGATGAGAAAACTGAGGCTACTAGGGGGTAAGTGACTTGCCCAGGGTCACCTAGCTAAGTCTCTATACAAAAACTTTTCAATTCAATGTAATCAAAATTATCCATTTTGCATTTTATAATGTTTTCTATGTCTTGTTTGGTCATAAGTTCGTCCATTCTCCATAAATCTGACAGGTAAACTATTCCTTGCTGTTCCACTTTGCTTATAATATCACCTTCATATTTAAATCATGTGCCTATTTTTACTTTATTTTTTGTATACGGTGTAAGATGTTGACCTATGCCCAGCTTATGCCATATCATTTTCCAGCTTTCCTAGCAGTTTTTGTCAAATAGTGAGTTCTTATCCCAGAAACTGGGGTATTGGGGTTTATCAAACAGTAGGTTACTATAGTCATTGACTATATGCTCATAGAAACACACAGTGACAGACAGACAGAGACAGAGATAAACAGATCACTACCTTTGTATACACATTGAGTTCAAGCTTAGCAACTGCTGAGTTGTCAGTTTGGGCTCACTGGCTAACCAGAAGATTCTTCCTCAGAGTATCAGGCCCTCCATCATGAATGGTCAGAAACAGATTTCCCCCCCAAGTTTCCACTTTGTCACTTGGAGTGGAACCAAGCAGAGAATATCTGTACATATTTCAAGGGCTGGTTCTCATTGGCCAGTCCGCCCCCATTGAATTAGGAAAAAGTGGAATGTGCTAATGGAGAGGTAATGGATCTCCTCTCCCTCAAGGTCTTCAAGCCAAGCCAGAATAGGTTGGGTGGGGAGAGGGCAAGGCAGGAATTCTTGTTCATGAGTGGGTTGAGCTAGACAGTGTCTAATGTCCCTCCTGACCCTGGGATTTTTTGATTCTGCCTTTGGTGACCTAGGACTGAAACTCTTATTGGATCAATGAAAACCTGCTCATTACCAGAGTTCTAAGAACTGCCCTACTGGTGGAAGTTGTTCCTGTCTTCATATTCTGGAAGAGCAAGCCCTGTTTATCTGTTGTGTTGGTGTAGAAGACAGAGCAATGGACCTGAGTTTGGATCTTGCCTCCAAAGGTTCACTTAGCTATATGACCATGGGCAAGTCACTTAATCTCATTTTTCTCATCTGTAAAATGGGGTTAATAATGGCACCTATCTTATAGGATTTTTATGAGGAACAGATGGGATCATGTATGTTAAAACATTTTGTAAACCTTAATGTAATAAACCCATTATTGCTATTTCCACCAAGGTGCTGTGTAATATGCATGATTTCTTTAAGTGAAGGAATGTGTCAGTATCACATGGAGGCCTGGAATTACTTTAGGGCTTCTTGCTAATTAAAAAATTAGGATTCAGTTCATTGTAATTATGGACTTTGAAGGTATTTTGGAGAGAAACACTTTTCTGTTGAGCACTTCCTTGTAGAAAGCTAGTCCAGGTAGGCATGAAGCATCCTATGTGTGGGTGATTAACCAAAGTCTAATCATGAATTAGCCCCAGTGACTTATTTTAGGCCTCAGTGTTTCAGTTCCAGTGATTCAAGAGTTTGTATGAAGCCTATCATATTAGCACTTATACCTCCTGGGAATTTAAAATAAAAACAATTTTTAAAAATTAAATTTTGTGTTTATTTTTAGTTTATATCATTCATTTCCACAAGATTTTAAGTTACAAATTTTCTCCCCATCTTTCCCCTACCCATCACCCCAAAACAGTGATCCCACTGTATACCCCCTCCCCCAATCTGCTCTCTCCTATTTTCTCCCCCATTCCCCCTCTGACTTTCCGGTAGGGCAAGATGGATCTCCATACCCCAATGCCTGTATATCTTATTTCCCAGTTGCATGTGAAAAATTAAAATAAAAGAAATTAAGAAGTCCATTGTATTCAATTTTGTATTTTTTTATTCTGAACTAAACACCAAAGAAAATTAATGCTTCTATCTATGAATTAGAATGAAAAAGCACAATTATATATAAAATTTCAGATTTCTTATATATAGCTTAATAATATATTCAACATGTAAATTTCAAATCTGTCCTGACTGTCTGAAACTAGTCTAGCGTATGAACAAGGATATAGGCCTAATTACATGCCAGGGGCCTGAAGAGTGCCTTTCTTTTCTTTTTTCTTTTTAATGTTACATTGATACTTTGCAAGTGAATTTGTTTTTTGTCTGTTTTTGGTTAACTACTATCATTTCCCAATATCTCCCTCCCTTTTCAGAAGGAATCTCTTAAGCAAAATATCAATCATATCTGATAAGATATTTAGCTTTCTGCATCTGTAGTCCACCACCTTTCTAGTAAAAGAAGCCTCTTTGTTTTTCCCAATAAAATTTAGAAGAGTCTACTTACTTCTCAGTTTTTTTCTAAACCTAAATGCATTTCATTTCATCAGAAATAAACACATTTGTAGAAAGTAATTCATGCTCTTTGCTGGGCTCAGATTATTTATATAATAATTTTAACTGACAGTCATTTTCTTACTTTAACTTTTGCACATTTCAGACACTATCAACTCATTTAGACCATGTGAGGTAAGCATTATAGGTATTATCTTCACTTTAGAGATGAAGACTGAGGCACTGAAAGCTTACTTGACTTACCTATGATTACATAGCTAATAGGTGTCAGATTAGCACTCAGGTCTTTCTGAACATTAGAGCTAGATAGGACATTATACATAGATCATTTAGACCAAACTCCTCATTTTGCAGGTAAGGAAGCTGGGGCCCGGGTTTGTCCAAAATCATACCACTAATTTAGTGACCAAGTCAGAATTCAAGCCCTGGTCTTTAGAGTCCTTTGATCTTTCTACTCTGCCACAGGATGGCCATTGTCATTTGAAATGTTCTGATATCAAAATATCAAAAGCAAAAAGTATCAAAGCTTTATTATTTCAAATGCTTCATTTTGTTGCTAAGCTAAAATGGGACTTGTCATTCCTGTCTTTGTTGATGCAACTTTTGGCATGAAAAAGTTGCCAAGGGATTAGTTTCTCACTGATACGTCTTCTGGTTTGGAGAATGGAAGGTAGTTACACACACACACACACACACACATACATACACACACAGAGGCAATGAATGACATGCATATATACACTTTGGGTGCTGTGGTTAATTGATACTTGTTTTAATCTGAAAGCTATTTAGTGAGAGAGAGGTAGCCAGGCATAGTCAATAGAGAACTAGCCTTGGGTAGAAAAAGAAAGATTTGGATTCAAATACTTGTGTTCAATGTTGTTGTTCAATTGCGTCCAAATACTTGTGTCTGATGTTGTTCAGTTGTATCCAACTCTTCGTGACCCCACTTGGGGTTTTCTTGACAAAGATACTGTAGGGGGTTGCCTCCTTCTCCAGTTCATTCTACAGATAAGAAAAGTGAGGCAAACAAGGTAAAGTGACTTGCCCAGGGTCACACAGCTAAAACAGTGTCCGAGGTCATATTTGAACTCAGATCTTTCTGACTTTAGGCCTCTTGGTCTATCCACTGTGCCACCTACTGTCTGACAAACACTAGCTGTGTGACCATAGGTCACGCACTTAACTTTCAGTACCCCAATATCCTAAATGTAGTTTGAAGTTTGTGATTCCAAGGTTCAGTAAAAGGAAGGACAGAGTAGCACAAGACAATATGCAGCCCAAGACAGGAGTTAGCAGAGAGAAAGTAAGGTAAGCCAGCTTTATTAGTTTAATATTTACAGTAAGATGGGCATTTGTAGCAGCAAGCACCCTAGCATACCCAGGATGGCTGCTAGCACAGATTCTTTAATTTGCTTTCCTAAAGGAAAGCAACTCAAAAGGGGTTAACAATATTTAATCAAAACATATATATCATTCACTTAATTCAAGGGGAAAAGTCAGCACCCTGAACTTCAGAAAATGTAAGCAGAAATTACAAGCAGAAAAAAAAATACAGAGAAAATAACACAATTCAACAGATAGGGCTTCTAGCTGTCTGACTATTACATACGTACAGTGTTAGTTACCAAGGAGAAGCACCAGCATCTGGGTTTTCAAAGCCGGGGGGGCTCAATAGCCTACCCAGAGTCTCATCTGGTCAAATCACATAACTCTTCCCATAAATGAGCTGGAAGTAAAACCTCACCTCTGGAGTATGTATAGCCTTCTCTAGGGTCAGAGGACATTACAACACTGCCTAATTACAAAGTAACAAAAAGTGTGGGCTTTTGTGAAAAACAAGCCTTCCCTAAGCTCGATTCTCTTGTTGGGCTCCATGTGCAGCCCATTAAAAAGGCAGGGAAGATCTTCAGATTCCCTGGCCCTTTTATCTTTCTAGTGGATCAGGAAGCTATTGAAGTCTTTACTCTTAGTAACTTAGATATTGAAGACTATCAGCTAAAAACAGTTTACTGATGTTTCCACACAGGACATTCCCTATCTAATGAAATCATAAGGGCAGACCAAAGGTCATCAATCATTTGAAAAATGAATGACTGTAAATAAACAAACCAATGAATGAAAATGTAAGTGCATAAATGAATGAAACCCAACACTATTTAATGTATGAACAAACATGTAGAGTAAAGATTTCTATAGTCCTGGTTTGGAATATGCAGTGAGTGCCTGAAGCAGGCACTCAGAAATTGTAAGAGATTCAGTTTGGGTTGACTTGATTTTTCTAAGAGGCATCCTTTAGTGTGATGATCAATCAACCAACAAGAGTTTATTAAACTTTTCACTTTTCATGCAGAGTCACTCGGTGGTACAGTGAGTAGAGGGCTGGGACTGGAGTCAGGAAGCCTTATCTTTTCTGAGTTCAAATTCCGCCTCAGACACTTACTAGCTGTATGATTCCTGGGCAAGTTACTTCTCTGTATCAGTTTCTTCATCTATAAAATGAGCTAAAGAAGGAAATGGCAAACACCCTGGTATCTCTGTCAAGAAAACACCAAATGCAGTCACAAAAAGTCAAACACAACTAGACAACAAAAATGTACTATTTATTAACTATGTTAATAATAACACTATGTTAATAGTGCATAGGTTTGTGGAGGCGAGAAAGAAGGGCTCCGTATCCTCCCTCTCTTAGCAAACAAGACCCCATCTTAAAATATCCCCCATTTCAATGTAAAATGAGCAGTTCCATCCCTCTCTCCGTGTTTTTTTGTGCTGCTCTTCCCGTGTTCCCCAGCTCTGGCAGTAATAGAACAGAACAGAGTGGCCTCGCTCCCTACCCTCTGAATAATATATGGTATTTACTCTGTGCCAGGCACTGTGCTAAGACTTTACAATTATTGTCTCATTTGGTCTTCACAACAAACCTGGGATGCAGGTGCTAGCATTATCTCTGTTTTACAGATGAGAAAATGAAGGCAAACAGAGGCTAAGTGACTTTGCCAGGGTTCATACAGATAGTAAGTGTCTGAGGCTGGATTTGAACTCAGGGCCTCCTGGATTCAGGTGCCTTGCCTTACCTCCAAACTGATAGCCTTCTATTCTTTGCTTCATAAGCTTCACATATTGTTAGGAGACTGTATTCAGAGTTCTCTTTGCCAGCAGAGGAAAGTTATCAATTAATGACTCTCTCCCTGTCATGGTTTGTAATAGCAATAAAGCTTCTTTATCTGATCTGTACCCCAAATTTGTGGACCATGACAGGTTTAAAGTTGTTCTCTCATTTGACCTTGATAATCACCCCCTGAGGGAAGCTTCGTGATCATATATTCACAGACTGTCAGACTTGGAAGGGACCTTAGTGATCTCCTGGGTCAACCCCCCTCATTTTTCAGATGGAATCAATGACGCTCAGAGGAATCATGTGAGTGTGCTCCCTTAAGGCCAGGGTGTCCTTCTACCCTCCATCCTGAGCTCCTTCCATTCCCTGGCTTTGCCAGCCTGCTGATATTCCATTAGGCTGCTGACCACCAACACCAATTGCTCACTCCTCAACCCTTGCTCAATCTTCCTCTATGCTTCTAGCAAGCCCTGACTTTGCCTCTCAAGACACAGCTTGTTTTGTGAGATTGGGGTCAGAGATGCTGAGCTTCATTAACAGCCTTTGGCAAAATTATGTAGCCACTCACTGGGAATGTTTTTCTCTCCAGAAAAAAACAAAACAACCAAACCCCAAACTTTTAGTTGCATATCTCATCTTTGCTAGAGCGATCAGACAGACCAGGGAGACTCAAGGCCAGGGTGAGCAGTAGGTCCAGAGTGCTGTTTTGCTTACGGTACAGTTTTCCCTTGATGCAAACAATGCCAGGCTTTGATGTGGGGGTAATTGGTTTTTGAGAAATGTGAAGAATTTGTAAGGAAGCTAACATTTACAGGTGCCCTTTTGACCTTTTATGATACAAACCTGCTTCCTCAGCCAGATTTTGGTGTGGTAGCCAGGGGAACTAGAGTTAGAGGGCGTAGGTTCAGTTCTTTTCTCTGCCCCTACACTATGACCTAGTGCAAATCACAACTTCCCTGGGACTTAGTTTCCTCATCTCTAAAATCAAGTGATTAGATCGGAAAAGACTCCAAGATACCTTCTGCTCTATGATCCAAGAGTTCTTTGTTGTTTGGGAATTCTTCATGACCTCTGGACAGTATCTTGACAAAGAAACGCAGTGGTTTGCTATTTCCTTCTCCAGTGGATTAAGACAAACAGAAATTAAGTGACTTGCCCAGGGTCACATAGCTAGGAAGTATCTGAACTCAGATTTGAACTCAGATCTTCCTGACTCCAAATCTAGCATTCTCTATCCACTGAACAACCTAGCTGAAAATAGAGTTCTTTATTTCAATCCAATTTGTTACATGCTTTGTTATACGGCAGAAAAGTATGGTGGACCTATAAAGAGCACTAAACTCAGAGTTAAACGCCCAAGGTTCAAGGCCCAGCTCTGATATTTAGTATGTTGACAAGCCACTTAAACTCTGCGAAGTTCACTTATCTCAATAATGATGTTTGGGCATTGTTGGTGAGTTATATAGACCTCTTAGGAGTGGCGTACCTGTGAGCCCTTATTCAGATGACTGTGGGTCAAAGATAGGAGACCGTGCTGAAGGGAAAGAGACTGATGAGCGTGCCAAACAAATCTGCTCTTGTTAAGGGCAAATTCACATTCCTGGGGCACAAATTTGTTTTTTTAATAATATTTCAGGCTTGCTTAGAATTCACAGTCAATCAGTAACATTCTGTGGGGATTGATCATTTCACAGGAGAGGGAAGGAGAGAGAGAGAGAGAAACAGAGAGAAAGACAGAGACAGAGACAGAGGTAGAGAAAGACAGAGACAGAGGTAGAGAAAGACAGAGAGATGAGAGAGAAGAAGTGATTGAAAGAGAGGGAAAGAGAGACAAAGACAAAAACAGACAGAAAGGGGGAAAGGGAAAGAGAGACAGAGACAGAGACAGAGATAGAGAGATCAGCCAATGTAGAAAACAGGAGTGACAGAATTTATTGTCAGAATAAGAAAACATTCTCTCTTCAAGGGCTGGAAGACAAGGGGAAGAAACCAAACATTTTTGCAATTGTGGAAGCAGGATCATTTTAGACAGAACTGTAGTGTCTCTTTATCCAAGGACAAAAAAATTGAAACAATAGTAAATGAGACCATCTTCTTTACCACGACCTTGAATAAGGGTTGGGAACTTTCTGGGATTAGGCCACCAAGTGTAGGGGGGGTGGGGAGAGTGGGGGTGGGGGATGGGGAACGGGGATTTCTTTATTGTTGATCCATCAAGATAGAGTGAAATGATTGAGTTTCCCATTCTCCCCCCTCCCCCCAATTTCTACATTGCAGAAGAAAGAGCACAGGATTTGGAATCAATCAAATTGGAATCAATCAAACCGGGTTCAAATGCCAGGTTTGCTGATTCTTACTCAGGTGACCTTTAACAACTCATTTAACTTTTCTTGACCTTTCTCTGGTCCTCACCTACAAAATGAGGAAGTTGGAGTAGCTGACCTCTAAGGTCCTTTTCAGTTCTACATCTTGCCATTTTGTCTTGCAGGGTTATTGAGAAGAAAGCACTTTGGGTATCCCAAAAGGACTCTTATCAATATGAGCTATTATCTGATGGGAGAGAAATTCTTCTTGGGGCCTTTCATAGTCTTTGATTTCTCCAGCAGAATCCAGCTAAGGAAAACATAGCTCTAACAACATCACCTTCCAGTTGGGAAATAGATACTTCTCCTTTCCCCTCCAAAAGAATTACAGTTACCCCTTCCACATCCTGGGAGAAGGGGGTAGGGATAGGGTGAGTTTAGGGGCTTGACACACCTGCAATCTGGGAAATCTGCATATTTGGCCCTCCTTTTGTACCAGAGAAGATTTAGAGATTTTTGGCCCTCCTTTTATACTAGAGAAGACGTCTGAATTATTATGGTATTAAAATAAAAAATATGTTGGTAATGTACAATATTACACATATATTTTATGCATTTCTGAGTTTCTAAACTTTTTCTGTGTTGTCTGCTGACATGTCACATACAGCTTCAACAAAATTCTCCCCAAAATTCCCATTTAATTTCTTATGCTAACCTGCTATATATCAAAACTGTGATTGGAGAAGTCATGAATGTGGAAGGAATAACTGTATAGTTAAAAGGCAAAGTAGATTGTGTATTGAAGAGTTAGGTTGGAATCTTGCAGCAGGTTTAAACATAGTATGATAAACTTAGAACAGGAAGTGACCTTAAAAGACATAAAATTCAACTCTGTCATTCTATGGTTGAGGAAGCCAAGGATCAAAGTGGTTAAATGACTCGTCCAAGGTCACACAAGTAGTGCATATGAAAGTACTTGTATTTTGGAGAAGGTTAAGATTCTTTAAACCAACGTGTCAGAGTTGGTACCTTGGCTGAAACCTACGTCTAGGACCCAGGGTACCTCCCTTGCTCAGAGCTTCATGGTTGATGTGTGTGACTGTGTGGCTGTGAGCAAGTCTCTGTGCCTTAAATTTTCCTGCAAAGAGACTGTGGACAATATTTACATCTGCAGCCTATTTTCCTTCATAAAGATATTTCCAAAAAGTTGAAAGAATAGGAATGTAGATCACTTACTCTGATGACAAAAATCACTTAAGTTGAATAATGTTTTGTTCCTGCCATCATTTACACACCGGATTATCTTTATCATCTTTATCTTCTACTTCCATGCATTTGCACTAGTTATCACTCATGCCTATAATGCCCTCTCCCTACACCTCTGCTGCACAGAATCCCCGTTTTCTTCAAAACTCAGCTCCATTCAGCTCAAACTTACCTTTTAATTAAGTTTTTCCTGGTTCCCTAGTACCCTCTCTCCTCCACCCCACCACACTCAAATAACCTTGAGTTTATTTCTTCCATTTTTAAAATTATTTTTGCTACATTTTAAGTTCTGAACTCTCCCTCCCTCTCTCCCTTCCTTCCCATTGTGCACTAGAGAAGGCAACGATTTGACACAGATTTATAAACATATGTAAAACTATACTCTGCATACTTCTTTCTATCAGTTCTTTCTCTGGGAGTGGACGGCATCTTTCTTCCTAGGTCTTTTGTAGTTGATTTGAGTATTTATAATACTCAAAATAACTTCATCATTCATAATTTTTCTTGGTACAATATTGCTGTTACTATATACAACATTCTCTTGGTTCTGCTCGTTTCACTTCTCATTATTTATTGCAAGTTTTTCCATGTTTTTCTAAAACCAACCTGTTCATCATTTCTTATGGCACAACCTTGAATTTATTTTGTCTCCACTTATACGTATACTAGTCTCCCATGAAAGAATGGAAGCTCCTTGAGGGTAGGGACTGTTTCATATTTGTCTTTGTGTACTAGTGCCTGACCCTTAGCAATATGATTGATTGATGGTTACAACCTTAAAATCTCAGAGGAATGCTACAGAATGATGAACACCCAACCTGAGTCTTTTAATCTTTAAGGATCAATGATTTTTCTCTGTATGGGTGTGGTGAACCTCCTCAAAGGGTTTATAGTCTAGTCTGGGAAATAACTTGAATACAAATTAGAATAAAATAGACTAGCATAAGAGGTTTGAGGAACTTCTAGTTAAAGTGATTAAAGAAGGCTTTTTAGGGGACCTTCCATAAAGAATAAGAATAGAAAAATCTCTTCAAGGAACAGAAAGAGTAAATGCCCTGAGTTAGGAAATGTGACAGCTAGGTGGCACAGGGGATAGAGCATTGGGTTTAGAATAAGGAAGACTCTTTTTTTCATGAGTTTGAATCCACCCTCAGACATTTACTAGCTGTGTGACCCAGGGCAAGTCATTTCATTCTGTTTACCTCAATTTCCTCATCTGTAAAATGAGCTGGAGAGAGAAATGGCAAACTATTCCGGTCTCTTTGCTGAGACCCCAAAGAGGATCACAAAGAGTCAAACACAACTGAAATGATTCAACAACAACAAAGTGCTTTGTGTATAAAGGAAGTGCTTAATAAATACTTGTTAAACTGAATTTCTGCATGCATGTTATAAGGTTGATACTAGTCATGTATACGCGGCCATAAATGTGGAGATAGAAGGGATGTTAGACTTTGTCTAATCTAACCCCTTATTTAACTCAGTCTCAAAGACATTGAGTGATTTGCCCAAGGTCATATGGGTGGCTAAATGGCTAAGCCAGGGTCTGAATCTGGCTCTCTAGAACTCTGCCATTGTGTCATCTCTCTACTTACTTACACATGTATGTCTAATATCACTACTCTTTTACAGTCTTCTTTAGATTTAAATTCCTTGGAATTTGGCGTTGTGTCTTCTATCTGTCTATAATATCTAATAAAGTACCCTGGACACAGTGATGTCCAGTGTTTAATGTTAAAAAAAAGGATTTCATGTTCTAGTAGTTTCCTCTTTGATTACTTCTCTGAGAGACTAGAAGCTTCTTGAAGGCAGATATATTTTCCCTTTTTTGTCTTTGTAACCACAACTCCTAGCAAAGTGTCTGGAGCATGGTGGTGTTTAATTGTTTCAGTCGTGAACAAGTCTTAGTGACCCCATTTGGGGTTTTCTCAACAAAGATACTAGAGTGGTTTACCATTTCCTTCTCTGGCTCAATTTATAGATGAGGAAACTGAGTCAAACAGAGGTTAAATGACTTGCCCAGGGTCACACAGTTATAATAAGTGTCTGAGGCCAGATCCTGATTCTTAGCCTGGTGCTCTACTGAACTATCTAGCTGCCTTGTCTGGAGTATAGTATATGTTTAATAAATGTTTATTCAACTGAATTTTTATTATATCTATGTAATGCGTATACTTTATACATTGTTTTTGATATATTTAACATGTATATTTTGTTTTGAAATAGGTAGAATGACTATAATGAACTCTGAGATCTAGATACTACTCCTAACTGCTTGTGTTCATTACCCATCCAAATCACCTTGAAAATCATGACCATGGGGAAAAATAAAAGGTTTTATTATATCCACCTAACTCCAACTTTTCACTATTGTTATGTCACCATTTTCCTTGCAGTCACCATTTCAGGTCTTTGTCTCTAATTTGTGTCTTGCTAAATTAAAATGTACTTATTTTTAACTTCCATTGGATTAAGAAATGTCAAAGGAACTGGGATCCAGGGCCTGTTCAAACTTTCTCTTCACTTGTCAAGTCTCCCCTTGGCCCAACTCTCTAGGCTGAGAATCTAGCTTCATAATTCAATGAAAAAACTGTCACTGGGAGAAATCTCATATCATTCAGACAATTTCTCCCCAATATCTCCTCTTTAACTCCTATATCACATGAAGAGGTGGTCCTTTTCCTTATCAAAGTTAACCCTTCTACCAAACATCCTTGATCCTGTTCTCTTCCATCTCCAGTGGACTGCCCCAATTATCATTCTCTCTCTCTCTCTCTCTCCTCCTTTCTCCCTCTCTCTCTCCCTCCCTCCCTCTCTCTCTTTCTTTCTCTCTCCCTCTCCCTCCCTCTCTCTCCCTCTTCTTCTCCCTCTCCCTCTCCCTCTCCCCCTCTCCCTCCCTCTCGCCCTCTTTTTCTCCCTCCCTCTCTCCCTCCCCCTCTCTCTTCTCCATATCTACTTGCTCCTTTCTTGCCACCTACAAACATCCCCAAGTTTCCCTCATCTTTTTTTATTGACTTGTTTGTTTACTTTTAGTTTACAAGATTCAGTTCCAGAATCATTTGAATTTCAGATTTTCTCCCCTCCCTTCCCCTCCTCCCCACCCCATGGTGGCATACAATCATGTATAGGATCTGCAAACTCTTTCACACTATACAATAGTCTGGTTGTATAGAAGCATTGTAACCAATACGTTTCTCTCATCTTAAAAATTTCTCATTTCATCCAACCATCTCACACAACTTTCCATTTACATCACTCTTCCCCTTTCCATTTAAATTGCTCAAGAAAGCCATATATACTAGATGCTCATACTTTTTCATACCTCACTCAATCCATAACCCTCTGTAATCTGGCTTCTGACCTCATTATTCAACTGAAATTGTTTTCTCCACTGTTACCAACGATCTTTTAATTGCCAAATCTCATAGGCTTTTCTCAGGCCTCTTCCTTCTTGACCTTTCTGTAGCATTTGACACTGATAATCACCACCTTTAGGTTTTCGTGATACTATTATCACCTGGTTCACCTTCCTTCTTACCTGTCCTCTCCCTCCCACTCTCCTTTCCTGGATCTTTATCCATGACGTGAGTGTCCCCCAACACGCTGTCTTGGCACCTCTTCTCCCCCTGGTCTATCTTACTTGTTGGTCTTTTTTGGGTCTTTTTGGAGGGGGGAAGGCAGGGCAATTGGTGTTAAGTGACTTGCCCAAGGTCACACAGCTAGTGTTAAATGTCTGAGGCCAAATTTGAACTCAAGTCCTCCTGACTCCAGGGCTGGTGCTCTACTCACTGTGCCACCTAACCACCCCACTTGTTGGTCTTATCAGCTTTCATGAGTTTAATTATCATCTTTAATATAGTCAAGTCTAGTCTCTTTCCTGAACATCAGTCCTGAATCACCGTCTTCCAAACATCTAGAACTGATGTTCCACAGGAACTTAACATATCCAAAACAGAAGTACTTTTCATAAACTTGCACCCTAATACCCAACCAAAAATAGCCTTTCTGCTGTTCTTACCATACCACACTCCATCTACCCCTCCCTAGTCTTACTGTCTGCCATGCCTAGAATGCCCTACCCCTCCCCTCCATCTCTTAGCTTTCCTGGGCATCCTTTCAGACTCAGTTCAAATCACTCCTTCTGCGAGAGGCTGAACCCTCTGAGATCACCTATTCTCTACTCTGTATATATCTTGTGTTTCTGTAAATATCTAGTATCTCTCACCAGTCTGCAATCTGGGCTCCTCTATCATATCCCTGCTCTGGACGCCTTCCTTTTCCATGTCTCCCTCCCTTTTCATTCTTTGCCCCTCCCGGTTTTTCTTGTATGTGTTGTCCTTCCATTTAGGATTGCTAAACTCCTTGGGGCCAGGCACTGTATTTCCTTTTGCTTGTATTTGTTCTTATAATTTATATTGTGTCTAACACAGTTCCTGGCATGCAGTACGTCATTAACAAATATTTGTTGATTAACTGACTCATACGTACATATGTATTTTCATGTTTGTTTCCCTTTTTAGAACGTAAGTTCCCTGATGCCAGGACTGCTTTTGCCTTTCTTTGTAATGCCACCAGTCAGCTAAGTGCCTGGTAGATAGAAAATACTCAATAAATACTTGTTGCAGGGGCGGCTAGGTGGCGCAGTGAATACAGCACCAGTCCTGGAGTCAGGAGGACCTGAGTTCAAATCCGACCTCAGACACTTGACACACTAACTAGCCATGTGACTTTGGGCAAGTCACTTAACCCCAATTGCCCTCCAAAAAAACCCAACTAAATAAGTAAATATTTGTTGCCTATGTTGGTATAGTCAGGCAGAAGATAAGAGAAATGTCTCTGTGTCTAGCATAAGAAGAAAACCCATATCACTCTATTCACTATGAAAAGTGGTGGGACAGTATAAAAAAAGTCAAGATTGAACATACAAGAAAATGAGAATAAAATTGGTACTTCTAGAATGATTTACAGATAGTGCTTTATAGATATTATTTCATCTGATTCTCAGGATGTTGTGAGACAGTAAGTAATGTAATTCCTTGAGAGCAGAAGCTGAAGGGTTTTTTTTTGGGGGGGGGGATGTTGGACTTCTTATCTTCACTCCTCAAGGCCTAACACAGTGCCCAACACATGCTAAGCCTTTGAAAAAGCCCTAACTGTGATATTTTAATAAAATTATTATTATTATTTTATTATCATATAACTATGACAATGTAGTAGTTATATCAATGTTTGATTTTATATAATTATAATATTACAATATGATTTACAATTGTAGTTATAATTTTGTTAAAATTATAATAAAAAATAACCTGCTGACACCCATGTGGCTTCCAAATTTACAAAACAAAAACTACCCAAGTATCTGGCAGGAAGTTATTTGAGCCTTATTGAATTGAACAGAATTTCTTTCATACAGCTATTAGCTCTGTTCTACAGGTGGGAAAACCAAGTCTGGGAAAGATGAAGGAATTTTCCCAGGTCCACATAATTAGTAAATGTCTGAGGCCACATAATTAGTAAATGTCTGAGGCAGAAGTCAAGTCTTCTTGATTCCAAGTATAGTGCTCTCTTCTCTATACCATATATTAGTATATTCTGAACATAGGAATCTGAGGTTCAAAATAGAGATGAATATGACATCACACAATGGTGAGGTAGGGATTGGACTTCATCAGACTAAGTGTTCTTTGATCCCCTGTTTCCATCAATGAGTTGGAATCCAGTTTCTTTATTTAGGACTGTATTTTTGAGGTTATTTAGTATTTTTTTAACTCAGTGTGAAACAAAACTCTGTCCAACAAATCTCTAGGACATGCTAGGACAAACAATATTTTACTATCTAAATGTAGGATAAGATAATGTTTTAAAAACTTTGGATAATAAAATAATCTCTATTTCCTCTCCCATCTGTTCCTTCATTCTCTCCCCCATGCCTCTTTCAAGAAGCCACTGATAGAAATGCTGAGTAGTGGTGTTGGGTCTGAAGTACTAGATGTGTCAAGGACAATGAGAAGTACCCAGATATAAGGAGCTAACAGGTGGACGTTGCAAGTCTGGATGTACAAAAACAAGCAAACAAAACCAGAGGGCATTTATCTCCTGGATCTGGGCGTGGGTCGACCCAGTAGATTCTGTACTCCACTAGGGATAAGGGATGTGGAGAAAAGTAAGAACTGTCTGTACGTCCCTTTCATAGTACACATTATCTGTGGTTACTTCTGTTTCCCAGAAACATCCGTGTCAAAGTTTCCTAAAGCAAGTTTTTGTTTGGTTATATTTTAGTGTGAGGTTTGGGGGTAGGGAGGAGATAAGTGGGGTCGGTATCTGGTATCATCTTAAAGGATAGATGTTTAGAAACGTTTCATTGTTGTCATGATCCAAAGTCATGCATTTCACTTCTTCATCCAAGTCCCATTTGCTCCCCTTAGCTGGAAGTGAGTACTGGTGGTGAGGGGTGTAGCTAAGGAGAAAAGGGTCTTCCTGAGGAAAGTGGTACCTAGCAGTGGGGAAATAGCCATTAAAATCCACGTGCAGCTTCTCTTCATAGAGGTCACTCCCAGACAGGGCTGAGGTGGGCCTGAAGGGATGGTAGCTGGCTTTGACAACTGACATCTCACTGGGCAGCTGCTGGTTGCCCGCTTCCATACAGCTCAGCATGGGTGAGAGCTCACAAGGCCAGTTGGTTAAAGGGAAAGGATAGGCAGGACAGCAATTGTCGTGATCGGGAGGTCCCCCCCCTGCATTCCTGTTCCAGTTCTGAAGATCTCCATAATCCGAGTAGACTCCTGGTAGAGATGGCTGAAGCAATTCTCCACTGGTGCAAATCCGACTGGTGGTCAGTTTGCATTTTTCATAGAATTTCGTGGGCCCCGAGTCCACCAAGGGCTCTACAAGCTGAGGGGTTCTTTCAAAATAATAACTCTTTGTAAGTGAAAGGCAGTTATTCAGTGACTTCTTTTGGGGCATGTTATCGATTAAATGCCCATTAAAATTACCAGGCAATTGGAAGCCTTCCTGGTAAGACCAAGTTAAAGGTAAACTTTCTTGACTTTGGATTTCACCTGGTAGGGACTAAAATGGAAAAGAAGCAACCGTGTTAATAAGTTAAGCAGATTTACATAACCCACCCCAAACAATAAGGAGTTACTCTGTACCACTAAGCAAACTGGCTCCATATTATTTCTGATTTTTCTCATTCTTTGCGTGCTTAGGTGATGAGCCTTGCAAAATAAAAAATGACAGTGATATGCCTGGTCAAGGTGTAGAAGCAGAGGTCTGGGATATTTCCATTTCAATATGAAACTGTCCTAGTTCAGAACCAGCCAGATTCATAGATCGTTAGAGTTAGGAGGAAATGTTGAGCGGTTTCAGGGATGTGGCAGAATGAACTGTGGACCTGGTCTTGATGGCCATGAGTTTCATCATGATGATGATAGTGATAATTAACAATAATAAATAATAATGACAGTAATAATAGCTAGTATTTATATGGAGCTTTAAGGTTCGATAATCATCATCATAACAGCTATCATTTGCATAACGCTTACTGTGTGTTGGGCTCTGTTCTTAGAACTTTGCAAATACTATCTCAACGGAGCTTTACAACAACCATGGTAGGTAAGTGCTATTAGGAGATTTATGAAGAGCTTCTCATATGTTATCTCATTTGATCAGCTCCCAATTACTTTACTCCCCATTTGAACTTGGACAAATCCTTTAGATTCCCTGGGCCTTGGTTTATTCATCTGTAAAATGAGAGAGTTGATCTCTATGCAAGCAACTATGGACCCTGTGCAAAGCAACTGTGGTTGCTTGCAACCTTAAATCTATGATACTTTGATCCTAGAAAATGATCATCAATTTTCTCCATTTTATAGATTCAACTCGTCAGTCCATAAATATTAATTGAACATCTCCTATGTGCCAAGTACTGTGTTAAATGTGGGGGGGGCAGGGGAGGAGGGAAGGGGGTCCAAAGAAAGGTAAAAGACAGTTCCTGCCCTTGAAAAGCTCATAATTTAATACCTTAGATTATTACAGCTAATATTTGTTAAGTGCTCTATACACAAACCAAAATATGCTAAGTTTTTGAGGACAGAAAAGCAAAAAAGAGACAATTTGGTCCATCACTTAGAAAAATGAAATGACTTTGGTCTCATAACTAGTAAGTTAGGGCCCTGTAATGTTAATGGGATTTAAGCTCTTCTCCACACATTAATAGGCCTATTAAGGGAGGATTAAGGTTAGATGAGGCTTGCTTGTAGGAAGGTTTTCACACCTTTCGCTAATTTCTAATCAGGCACTGAGTCACAAGGGGTTGTGACACCTCTTGCCTCGGAGAAGTGTATATATACTCTGAGCTGATACTTTGCTTTGGGGGCTCACTTATGAGAAGGATCTCGTGATTCCCTGGTTGAGATTCTGAATGGCCATATGTTCAGAGCTCCTGGACTGCTCAGATATAAAGGCTCTCTTGATCCAGGGATCTATGTAAAGTATATAGCAATATTGTTTTGATTCAAGCAGTCAGAGAGCCCTGTCTGCTGATCTTTATTTCTCTGCTTGTATTTTCTCTGAAGTTCAGGGTGCTGACTTTTCCCTTGAACTAGTGAATTTAATTACAAAAAATTGTTGACTCCTTAAACAACTATCTTTCCTAGTAAAGCAGATCTAAGAACCTGGGCTAGCAGGCATCCTGGGTATGCCAGAGAAGTTGCCACTACAGACCTTGACTCACCCAGTACTCTTTCCAAATCACAGAATAATTGATTAAAACTGGAAAGAGCTTTAGAGACCACGTAGTCCAAGCTACCAATGCCTGGTTAAGTAATTAATTTGCCCAAGAGTACAGAGGAAGTAAATAGCAGAAGCAGGTTTTGAACCCAAGTCCTCAGACTTCAAGTCCAGTCTTTCTGAGTTTCCCTTTCCCTTTGATATAACTTATTCTGTAAAACAAGGGGGCTAGACTAGATAGCTTTTGAGGTGCCTTCTAGCTTGAGATCTATGAAACTTCTATGAATCTATGATTCTATGTTCTTCTAGAGACCTCTGGGTGACTCTGAATGGACTAGATCTGGAATTGGAATAAGGAAGATCTGAGTTCAAATATAATGTCACCCTTAATAACTGTGTGACCTGGTAGAGTTACTTAACCTCAATCTGTCTCAGTTTTCTCAACTATAAAATGGGGATACTTCTTGGGGCTGCTGCAAGTATCCAATGAAAGTAAAGCATTATAATGCATTTTTAAATATTAAAGCAGTATGTAAATGCTAACTATTTTCCTAGGATATTGTTCTCCCCTATTCTTGACCTTAACCTCTTCGTGTGTCATCTGAGAAAGAAACGAAGCAGAGCTCCAGAAATTCTCACTAAGATGAGGACAGCTCTAAGACTTCTTCTTTAAATTTCTTTTTTGTTACCCTGCCTGTGGGAGTTTCCAATATTCTACTATTACTGGCATATTGAAAGAAAGAATTATTCCTTTGGTGGCTGTAATGTGTGTGTGTGTAGATAGATAAAGAGAGACAAAATGAGATGCAGAAATAAAGATAAAAAGAGATCAAGATGGAGAGAGAGGGAGAGGGAGGGAGGCAGAGACAGATGGAGAGAGACAGAAGTGGAGAGGAAGGAGAACAGGAGCTAGGGTGAGAGATATGAGAGATGGAGAGAGATAGAGGCATATATGTATGTGTACATATATGTGTGTGTAGAGAGAGAATCTGAAATAGAGACAGACAGACACACACGTTGTAAAGAAAAAAACAAAACACTCCATAAGAGTACTGTTTACTTCACAATCAGCTATTGTAGTGAAAGGAATAGATGATAAAACTGAATTAAAATCCCCAGTACCTCTGCTTCTTACTGTGGAACCTTGAGCCAATTACTTTAATCCTCTAGGACTCAGTTTCTGTTACTGTACAATGAAGGGGTTATAATGGATGATCTCCATGGTCTCTTCCAGTCTTTTACCCAAGGTCACACCAGGAGAGCTGGAGCTAAAATTTGAACCCAAGACTCCTGGATCTCAAGCCAGCTCTTACATCACTATATCCAGCAAGCTCAGGGACTCAGAACTGAAAGAAGGGGGAACACATCATAGAGCCCCTCAGTTTTCTTTAGCAGGTGACATAGAAAGGAGCCTGAAGTATACGCTTATTGTTTTCCTAATTACTTTAGAGAGCTGTTGTCAGGAACAAGTTTCAGAAAACTTACAGGACTATATGGTGGCAAACTTGTATTACTATTACTCAGATAAAACATCAGGTGAATATTTCTGTGTATTGTAAGATGGAGGTTTGGGGCAAAGGATTATGGTAAAGGAGGGCTAGTTGTTAATAGTTTTTAACGTGTATGGAGGAGGGGTAGAAGTTACCTTTGTCCCTGGGTTCTTCTTCGGCTTTGGAGAGGCAGTGGAGGAGGAAGAAGGTGCCCCGTGGGATTTCTGCATCGACCGTCTTGCTTCTGCCTCAAGTTTAGTTTCTGGCCTTGGATGGTCATGTGCCCCTTTCGACTTTAAAAAAATGGTAAAGTCAGAAGGAAGGACCTTGGGTATCCATGTTATGTGAGAATGAGTTGAAGGAATGGGAGATATTTGACCGGGAGAACAGAAGACTCAAAGAAGACCTAACTTCTTGAAGTACCTGAAGAGCTGTTGTGTGGATGCAGGAGGGATTAGACTTTTTATATTTGGTCCCATGGAACCAAGCAGAGAAATAAGTAATAAGTTTGCGGTCAAACCCACACATTTAATCTTGATGTCAGGGAAGATTTCCTAACAATTAGAGTTGTTCAAAAGCGGAATGGACTGGTAGGTTGGCCATCTATATGATGGTGGCGATTTCTTTTGTGTATGAGTTGAACTAGTTGGCCATTGATACTCATTCACACTCTCAGATTCTGTGATTCTGTAATAATGATATGAATGACTGTCTTCCAGGCAAGAGGATTTTAAATTTTACATATACAGTCTCTCCATCAAGAGACCACGGTTTGGTCATCATTTGACCTTGGGATTAAGAATGGATAGAATCAGTGTCAGGATTGGGTAAATATGCATCATGGAGTAGGAGTGAGGAGTTTCAGAAGATCAAAAGAACTGTCCTTTGCCTACAAACAATGGGTGAAACTTACAGATCTCAAAGTTTGTAATTCATGTAACCTGCCAATATGACTGATGAGCACACCAAGAGAGAAGGCTATATGACTGCAGAATTTCAGATATTTTCCTGTTCCATACATTATCCTCATAAGTCAGAATTCAGATATAAGTTCTTCTAGAATCAGAAAATTTATCAATTCAGCTGCTGAGAGGAGTGTGGTATAATGGTTAAAGCCCTGGATTTAGCATCAGGAATTTCAGAGTTAAAATCCTACCATCAATATTTGTTAGAAATGTGACCCTGTACAAGGGTCTCTGAGCCTCAGTTTCCTCATTTGTAAAACAGTGCATGTATATATATATCCACACACATACATAAATACATATATATAGTATATAGATAATATATCTAAAAACCCTTCACAGAGTGCTTCACAAATGTTGCTGTTCAGTCACGTCTGACTCTTCATGATCCCATTTTGAGATTTTCTTGGTAAATAAATATACTGTAGTGGTTTGCCATTTCCTTTTCCTGTTCATTTTATGGATGAGGAAACTGAGGCAAACTGGATAAAGTCACTTGCCCAGGATCACACAGCTATTAAGTATCTGAGGCCAGATTTGAACTCAGGTCTTCCTAACTCCAGTTCTGGCACTCTATCCACTGTACCACCCAGATGCCCTAGATAATCTTTACATATCAATACCTGCCAGTCCCAACACTGAAACTGATCCTTCTTTCTTTTTACCCCGACAAGAAGAACCAAGCAACCTTTCTCTCCTAGGCATCCAATAGTCTTTTACTGGTTCTCCTGAATCATTTCAGTAAACTTACTTCTCGATCTACTTATTGCCTAATAATAGGTCCTAGGGGGATGTTGTCAACCCAAGAATTTTTCTCCCTTGGTCCTAACCTAAAATTTCATCTCCAGGTATGGAAACATCCCATACTGATGCTAACTGCTGACTCATCTGAAGTTTTATATCTTAGAAATTTTCCTGGGCCATAAAGAGACACTTAGCCAATATATATCACAGAGAAGACTTGGCTTGTGACCTCCTGCAGCACTGGGAGATGGACCAGATTTCTTTAGCATGTTCCATGACAAAGGGTCTGAGGAATAGGCTTAGGTTTTTTTCTAAACACCTCACAAGGCTGTTGGTAGGAACAAGTTTTGGAAATCTCAAGGTCATATGTACAGGCAAACTTGTATTACTATGCCGATTAAGAATCAGAAGAATATTTCTGTATGATCCAGCCTAGGTTGGCTTGCTGTCTCCTAAAGGCTACTACCTCTCACCATAAGAATAATTTCGTATATTGATAGAGATCTTTACATTTTTATAAAACTTTTTATAAATTTTTTTTTTTACTACATTTCATTTGAGACATGTGGTAACCCATGAGGTTAAGAAGGGAGGGATTATTATGTCCACTGGATAGACAAGAAAAGTGAGGAGAGCCAGAGAATTAAGTGACTTGCCCAAGGTCATGGTATTAGGAAATGACAAAACTTGGGCACTTAAAAATCCAGCCTGGCTTGTGCTCCATTATCCCACATTGCCTGTTGACTGACTATATGACATCCCTGTCATGACCTTAACTGTGTTTATTTAACAATTATTTATTTAACAATCTAATCAAAAAGTCTCCTTTTCTTAAAAAAAAGTGTTGGTATTAAATTCCCCCTGGCTGTTGTAGTTATTTTTAACCCAACCTGAAAAAAGATGAAACGTCCGTCGTGCCTCCAGAAGTTGGTAACTGGGAAGCCCCCATGACCGCGGCAAGGAATAAGTTTCAAAGGCCCGTTACAGTTGGGACATCGTTTTCCTGCAGAAAAGCAAAGTGAGCTGACTAACCAGGATATGTTATGTCTGATTCTGAGTCAGCTTCGTTCCCCTCCCTATATTTCACTTTTCCACCCCAAAAGGCTAGAAATATTTCAGAATCCTTTTAGATATCTGAAAACCTCTACCTCTCAGGGTTGGTGATCCCTTGCTTATACTTTATATATGTTATAGCTACAGAGGAGCTTAGATTTAGAGCTAGTAGAGCTTGACTCAGAGATCAGCTGATTTTTCTCCTCACTTCATTTTACAATTTTGGAAACTGAGACTTAGACTTAAGTGACTTGCCCAAGGTCACACAGGTAGTAACAGAGCTGGGCGTTGAACCCAGGTCTTCTGAGTCCCAATTCATTGAACTTTTCATAGCCTCTTGTGAGTGAGATTCAAATTATATGTAAGCAGAGAATGTAGATACCTACCTGGTATAATTTCAGGGGATACCTAAGTATTCCCAAATACTTTCCTCATTTCTTCTTGATCCTTGAAATTTTCTTAATAGAGAACAGATCTTTTCATTCCACAATTAAAGGTGTGTCTTACAACTCTGAAGGACTTAAGATGATAAATGGTGTCCATCCCCAGAGAAAGAACTGATGGTGTCAGAATATAGACTGAAACAGACATTCTTTTACTCTATTCTTCTCGAGTTTTTTTTGAGGGTCTATGTTTTCTTTCACAACACAACTATTATGGGAATTGTCTTCATGATGACGCATGTATAACCTATATTGAATTACTTGCCTTCTCAATGTGGCAGTGGGGAAGAAGGGAGAGAATTTGGAACTCAAAATTTTTAAAACAAATGTTAAAATTATTTTTACATGTAGCTGGGGGAAAATACAATCCTAAAGAATTAAATAAAAGTTTAAAAAAATAAAGCAGTATCTTAGAATGCAAATACTCCTAGAGAAGTAATGCAGAGACTAAAAGGCACTGTGAGATATAAATTCTCAGGACCTTTCTTGAAAACAGGTTTTGATAGGAATCAGGCATGAAATTAGGAGGACAGTGCAGCTTAGGGGTTGGATGGAGCTAGGTAAAGGGAGTCTTAGGGCTTCAACGTCCGTTTCTTCATAGTTTTGCCTAGGGCTAGGCCTTTGCTGCCAATAGCCATGGCCAGTCAGTGAAGTTACTGAGAAGTTTTAATGCAGTATGGCTGCCCTTAGGAAATAGTCATAAATATAAAGACAAAAACTTCTCTAACCTAAGAGGGGCCAGAATCATAGAATATGAGAGCTAGAAAAGATTATTTTGAACATAATTTAGTCCAAGGGTTCATAACCTGATTTGTATCTGGTGAAGCCTATTCACCCCTTCTCAGAATAAATTTTCTAACATTTCTAATGAAGGAAATGCAAAATTTCAATTAGAGGTTAGTGGAAATAAAGATTATATATATATATATACACACACATAAGACATGCATATATACATACACACATGTATACATGTATGTATGTTTTTTTTCACCATCCAAATTCATGGAATCCATTAAATCTATCAAAGGGCCTGTGAAGCTTAGCTTAAGAATTCCTTATTTAGTCTAACCTCCACATTTGATAGGTAACAGAACTAAGGACCAGAGACTCTCCCAAAGTCATCCAGCAAAGATGAGATAAGAACACAAGTTGCCTGACTCTCAGTTCAGTATTTGTCCCGCTATACCATAGTCAAGATATACTGTTCAGTGGAAAGAGTAATAGATTTAGAGTAAAAACACCTGAAGTTCAAATCTCAGCTGTTGCTTATTACCTTTTTGAACTTGGGCAAGTCAACCTCTAAGGACCTTAGTTCCTCACCTATAAAATGAGTGGGCTTGACCTGATGACCTTCGAAGGACCCTCTAGCTTTAAGGGTATTTGTGGTCATTTCAGGATCTTATAGGAGCAGTATATTATTGGGTGAGCAACCACAGAAAGGTTCTTAGTTTGCATTGACTATACCACTGAATGCCATCAATCTGCAGTTTGTGGGTGATGAGAGGTTATTTCTTGCAGAGCAGTTACAACTCTTTAGCTTTCTACTTTGCTTGGGCCAGCCAAGCCATGAGTTTTTGCATTTTGTATTTTAGATAAGACCACTGATTTTATTGGTGTAGGGAACTCCCTGGTAGGAAATCTTTCCTACCAACACAGATCAGCCACAGTTCTACAATTTATAATCTAAGAGAAGAGCCTAGGACACAGAGAGGTTAAGTGACTTTTCCAGGGTCATGCTACTACATGTTGGGGGCTGGTCTTGAACCTAGGTTTTCCTGACTCTGAGGCCAGCTCTCTATCTATGCCTCTCTCTGTTTTAAAATTGTTTTAAGCATTTTTAACTGGAAATTTTATGGTGCTGGCTGGTTTAGAACTAAACTTTAAAACTAAATACACTGGTTACTGGCTTTATCATGTCTCCCAATATTGGGAATTTCAACCAAATAGAGACTTTGGTTGATAGGGAACTTGTCTCTCTTCCTATCAGACTTTATCTGCCAAGTAGCTCTTTTTGTAGTAGCAAAGACTTGTTAACTGAGAAAATGAAATTATTAGTATATTCATTACACATATGATATCAATTAATATAAAAATAATAATTCTCAACTAAGGAGGTATCCATCTATTGGGAAATGGTCAAATGATATTTGAATGTAATGAAATGCTGATGTGTCATAACACATGAGGAAAGGGAGACTTTCAGAGAAACTTAGGAAGACTTGTACAAACCTAAGCAGAATGAAGTGAGCTGAACCAGGAGAACAATATATACGAGAAGCAATAGTAACAGTGTAAAGACAAAAGAACTCAGATCAAAGCAATGATTAATCATGATTCCAGGGGAATGATGATAAAACATGATATAGATCTCATGACAAAAAGATCATTGACTAAAAATATAGAACAATACATTTTGACTGTGGAATATTCTGGGATTCATTTTGCTTGACTATTCGTATTGTCGCAAGGGTTTTTCCCCCTTCCAATTAGGGAGAGATGAGAGACAAAGAAAATAATTTTTTTGTCAATTGAAAAAATGTTTTCTAAAACATAAAAAAGAAAAGAATTTACCATTAACATTCCCCCAGGAACATCTTTTCCAAGCTTTCAAGTACAAAATCTA
The DNA here is from genome assembly GCA_028646575.1 of Pseudocheirus occidentalis. NCBI lineage: Eukaryota > Metazoa > Chordata > Mammalia > Diprotodontia > Pseudocheiridae > Pseudocheirus > Pseudocheirus occidentalis. Next base: position 219,533,351 of record CM053593.1, read on the forward strand.
ATAAACTCTTGTGCTGATGTATTAATAAATGATATCTTCTAGGAAACATACTCAACTTTTAATAGGGAACTTTTGAGATAATTTCTCAACCCAAAGAAATGATTCTAACGGAACAAACTGGATGAGGAAGATCCTAGCTTCGCTACTTGCTTGCTTTATGTCCTTGGGTAAGTCACTTGCCTCTTCTAGCCTTTCTTCATCTATAAAATAAGGAATTTAGACTAGATGACCTATAAGGTTCCTATCAGCTCAGAATCTATGTTCCTGTGCTTTTGGATAGGGAGGGCCTTCCAGTACCTACCAATCTCACCATGTAATTCTTTCATAGAGGAGAGACCCTGTTTAGGTATTAAAAACATTTGGTGGTGAAGACCCCAAAGATGGCATTACTACAGGGCTCCCAAATGGGACAAGACCAACAGTACTTGAACCAATGCCAGTTCAGGTATGAGTGTGGGCAGGCCTCTGGACTCACTCTGCTGCTTCTGCCGGGCTTTGTCACAGATGGCTGGTCTTAGATAGATCTTCCTTCCCTCCTCAGCAGAACAGTCCTGGCTGCAAACGACCACTCCCAGGCAAGACTTCTTCAAGATGCGGGAGTTGTGGTTGTTGGTGTTGCGCATGGCCCAGCTGCTCAGGTGTCTCTGTGCGCTCCTGTCCTCTGAACTGTAGATGTGCTTCACGTAGGAATCTGGCCATTCCTGAAACCAGTCGGTTGTTTTCACATCCTGATAAGAACTCCAAGAATGTTAATTAAAGTAAAAGAAAACAGACACACACATACACTCACAAAAACACAATCATCCGTCACAGAAGGGACAACAAGTCTGAAGCTTATGTTATTTTAATCAGGAATGGAAGGGGTAGATGGGTAGAGACCTTTGGACCAAAGTCTTACTTTAACTACAGAGATTCTATGAATTAAGGGCCATGTACCTGTTTTAGAATATAAAGGAAAATTTCCTTCCTTCCCTCCTTCTCTCTTTTCTCCTTCTCTTCCTTCCTTTCCTCCCTCCTTCCTTCTTTCCCTCCCCTCTTCCTTCCTTCCCTCTTTCCTTCCCTCCTTCATTTTCTCCCTCTTTCCTTCCCCCTTCCTTTTCTCCTTTTCTTCCATCCTTCCATCCTTGCTTCCCCTTTTCTTTCCCTCCTTCCTTTCTCTTTCCCTCTTTCTTCCCTCCCTCCCTTTCTTCCTTGCTTCTTTCCTTTTCCTTCTTCTTTCCTTCCTCCTTCCTTCTTTCCTTTGTTCCTTCCTTCTTCATTCCTTTCTCCCTTTTTCCATCCTTTCCTTCCTTTCTCCATTCTTTCCATCCTTCCTTCCTTCTTTCTTTCCTTCCTTCCTTCCTTCCTTCCTTCCTTCCTTCTTTCTTTCTTTCCTTCCTTCTTTCCTTCCTTCCTTCCTTCCTTCCTTCCTTCCTTCCTTCCTTCCTTCCTTCCTCCCTTCCTTCCTTCCATCCTCCCTTCCTTCCTTCCATCCTCCCTTCCTTCCATCCTGCCTGCCTGCCTGCCTTCTTTCTTCTCTTCCCTCTTGCTTGCCTTCCTGTCTGCCTTCCTTCCATGAAATAGTTATAGAATTTAAAGGAATCCTTTTCTTCAATCAATCAATGATCAACAAGCATTTATGGAACACTTACAGTAATGTGACAGGCATAGTGTTAAGTACTGGAGAAAACAAAAGAAGCCTTGAAATAATCCCTGCCCTTGAGCTTACTCTCTCTTGGGGGAGACACCTTGCATGTATGTGACTATATCTAGACCTATAAGGACATGTAGAATAAACACGAGGTAGTCTGAAGGAGGGGAGAAGTAACAGTGGAAGGATAAGGAAAAACTCCATGAAGAAAATAGAACTGCAGAGGAGTCTTAAAGGAAGGAATTTTACCAGTTCCTTGAGGGGATAGACTAACTTTTCTTTCGTTTGTTTTACTTTTTGTCTTGTAAGACCAGTGTCCCTGTTGCTTAGCACAGTACTTAGCACACAGTGGAAATTTAATTGGTGTTTGTTGACTTGATTGATCAATGAGGCAAAAGAGGGAGTTTATTCCAAAGATGGAGAAAACCTGTACAAAATGATAGAGACAGGAGATTAGGAAATGTGCATAAAGTTGCAGCTTGGCCTGATTGTTGTGGCTGTTCAGTTGTTCCCGACTCTCCATGACCCCTCTTTGGGGCAAAGATACTAGAGTGGTTTGCCATTTCCTTCTCTAGCCATTTCATGGGTGAGAAAACTGAGGGGAACAGGGTGAAGTGACTTGCCCACAGACACATAGCTACTAAGCATCTGAGGCCAGATTTGAACTCAGGAATGTCGATGAGTGTTCCTGTCTCCAGCCCAGTACTCTATCCACTGCACTACCTAGCTGCTCTGGCTGGCTTGAAGAACGTAGCAAAGGAAGGAACGTACAGAGTAAGACTGGGAAGGTAGCTTAGGCCAGGTAGTGGAAGGTTTTAAAAACCAAATGAGGAGTTTATATTCTATCTTAAGGCAACAGAAATCCACCAAAATTTATTGAGTATGGGGGTGGCGTGGACAGATCTGTACTTCTTTAAGAACACTTTGGTGGCTGTGTGGAGGACGGGTTGGAGAGGGGAGAGACTGGACCAATTAGGAGAGTATTATAATTATATTTATATATAATTATATATATATATATATATATATATAAAATCTTTCCTTCCTTCCTCTTTCCCTTCCTCTCTTCCTTCCTTCCTTCCTTCTCTCTCTGTCTCTGTCTCTGTCTCTCTCCTTTCTTTTTCTTTGGGGGCAATAGGGTTTGCGATTTCCTTCTCCTGCCATTTTACAGATGAGGAAACTGAGGCAAACCCCAGTCACACAGCTAGTAAGTGTCTGAGGCCTGATTTCAACTCAGGTACTCTTGACTCCAGGACCAATGTACCACCTAGCTGCTGGAACTAAGGGCAATTCAAAGGAAGTTTATTCTTCACTTTTTTTTTTTTTGAGGGAGAAAGGCAGGGTAATTGGGGTTAAGTGACTTGCCCAAGGTCACATGGCTAGTAAGTGTTAAGTGTTTGAGGTCAAATTTGAACTCAGGTCCTCCTGACTCCAGGCCCAGTGCTCTATTCACTGCACCACCTAACTGCCCCAAGCAAGTTTATTCTTAAGCAAGGGAGAAAAGATTAAATTTCCTCCTTAATCTTCCGTCAGAGTATCTCCAATTTTTCAGGTATATATCTTGTTTGTACATAGTTGTTATCTCCCCTTTCAGTCAGAGCTCCTGGAGAACAGGCACAGTCTTTTGCCTTTCTTTTTATCTCTAGCTGGCCCTTAGCATAATGCCTAATGCAGTGTGTCCCCCAAAGCAATCAGGGCCCTCTTCCTGGTGACAGTGATGATGTGAATTTCAATTACTGCTAGCACAGGATGGCATTCACAAAGTCTCAGAGTTGGGGGGCACTTTAGAGTTCACCTCATCTAACCCATCCCTGAATAGGTCTCTCCTCCTCATCCACCGCCACATCCCTGACCAATGACGGGGAAGCCCATGGCCTCCTGTGGGAGCCCATTGGATTGCTCTAATTGTTAGGAAGGTTTTCTTTCCCTGGAACTAAAATATGTCTCCATGCAAATTCCACACGTTGTCCCTGGTTCTACCCGGTGAGGCCAAGCAGAACCAGTATAATGGCTCTTCCACATGACAGCCCTTCAATTATCTGAAGACAGCTCTTGTGTCTGGCACTGCCTTTCTTTTATTCGTCTCCTGAACATACTACCAGTTTGTTCAAACAGAGCGACCTCCCATCACCACACCTTCCAGCCACTCTCCTCTCTTGTCAGTGTTGACCACTGGGCCTTCATTGGGGAGGTAAAAACTTGGTGACTTTATCCATAAGAGGGGCCCCTTAGGGACCTGAGCTCCATTCCATTCTTCCAAAAACAGTTTCGTCCTTTCCTCCTGCCTTGCCAATATCACAACACTCAAAAATAACAGATGAAACTAAGATCCAGTTCATGAAAAATCAAGACATATGTAAAGGGCTTAGGACTTGGATTTGAAAGATCTAATTCTGGGGTCCTGGCTCTGCCAACCTCACTAAGCTGTGTGATCTCATCTTCTTCATCTATAAAATGAGAGCATAGGCTTGATCATCTCCAAAGGACCCTTCTTGTTCTAATGTTTTAGTAATTCTGTGTAAGGTGCTAGAATGATTTTGACTGTAAATAGTTATTTACACAAGATGGCACCAATTCTTTGTCAATGAACATCTATTTTTCTGGTGGGGTTGCTTTAAAAGTCAAGTTGGAATGGGGCATTTAACCCTTCCTCTTCCACCCTAATCTAAGCTTCCTCTCTTGCTTAGACCTTTTCCTAGCCTGCTCTTTGGTAGGGATATTCATTCATGATTGGTGCATATTCATCTCTGTATTACCTTGCACAGGATCTTAATAAATGTTTGCTGAATTTCACAGATGCTGAACTGAGATTATCTGGCCAATTCAGCCGTGAGATGCCCCCAGCTGGCAAACTTAGGCTGTGCCTACACTATACCAAGTATCTGAGTGTTTGGCAACATGTAGACAAAACACACAGATGGTTGACCAGATTTCCCTTTTTTTTTCATTAAAAAAAAGAAAGAATGAAGAAAGTCTTACTCAAGAAATTTGCTTTTCCACAAGGCAAGCCTGGTTTCCATTTGAGCATCCCCCTGGGTCTGAGCACGAGAAGCACGAGATTGAAGGAAAATATCTTCCCTCTAAAGCCCCTGAGAAGCACTAGAGGAGATAAAGACCAATATCCTCCCTGTAGTTCAAGGTAGGCTTGAGGGGATCTAAATGAGAGAGAAAACGCAGCATCCAGAAGCCAATATGGTCTACTACTAGACTGAATTTTATGGTTTGATGGTGGAAAGAAAAGAGTCAAGGTCAAAGTGTGTATTACAGGATAGAGCCAGAAAGTGACAAAAAAGATTTCTAGTGTTTATGCTTATCTCTAGCTCTGATTAGAATTCATTCCACTGTTTCAGCAGAGGCTTCAGAGCACCTTTTGCACTAAAAGCCGTTATCCATTTGGTTACCACCATTCATTGTTAGACAGAAAATGAATAAGGTCAACAGCACCAGATGAGGAAGTACAGAATCTCAGAGCTAAATTGGGCTTCACTGACCATCTCTTTAGACTCATATTTAATAAACAACAAAAAAGGGGCAGCTAGGTGGCGCAGTGAATAGAGCACCAACCCTGGAGTCAGGAGGACCTGAGTTCAAATCCAACCTCAGACACTTGACACACTTACTAGCCATGTGACTTGGGCAAGTCACTTAACCCCAATTGCCCTCCAAAAAGCAAAAAACCAACCAAACAAACAAAAAGCAACAATGGTCTTGGTACTTATGGAATGCCTGGTGGTGATGGGACGACATGTAGATATGAGGTTTTCAGAATTGTAAAGCTATGAGGGGGGAAAAATGCTGAGCTCAAAGTGGAAATTAGAGGAAGACTCCTAAATGTGTAAGCTATGACTGGGGCAAGCGGAAAGGAGGATGATGGGAAGTGAATTGGTGGGAAGTCACAAAAAATATCAAACCAAAACACAGCTTGAAGTTTTTGGAGAACCCGTATCATCAAAAAGAAAGGAGTACCCAGGTGAAGCTGATAAAAATGAGATTCTTGGGATCAGAGGAAGTAGTCCTTGTCTGAGGAATGTCCATTACTATCTGATGTTTTGTTTTGTCTTTTTTTTTTTTAATTCACACCAAGAATGAAAATTTCCACTCCCTGAGCCAGGACAATGGAGAAAAGGCTAATAAGGAAATTTCTGTGAGCAGAGTTTACGGTATCTGAGCCAGGGTTAGGGTAGTGGGCAAGAAAGGTAGTTTTAACTTGCAGCTGAGTGACTGGATCTGAAGGATAGATAGAGAAGGATGTTGAACTTGGCAAAATAAGAAAGAAAGCTGTTTATGCTTGGGGGTAGAAAGGGCAGAAGGGTAACGAGGTGGCTCAGTGGATAGGGTGCCAGGCCTGGAGTCAGGAAGACTTATCTTCATGGGTCAAATCTGACTTCTGACACTTATTAATTGTGCAACACTGGCCAAATCACTTTACTCGGTTTGCCTCAGTTTCCACATTTGTAAAATAAGCTGGAGAAGGAAATGGCAGACCAGTCTTTATGAAGAAAACCCCAAACAGGTACATGAAGAGTCAAACATGACCAAAAAAACAAATGAACAAAAAAAAACGCTCCTTAAAGGACAGTAAACAGAGATGTGGTATAAATGTCAGTTAGAAGGACCTTGGTTTGAATCCTTGTTGTTAACACCCATGTGACCTTGGACAAGTCTCTTAACATCTTGAGATTCAGTTTCCCCATTGGTGAAGTAAGAGGGTTTAAACTAGATGGCTTCTAAAGTCCCTTTTGGTTCAAAATCAGTGACAGGGAGGAAGTATAAAACAGTGGGAAGAGTGTCAGATCTGAGTTCAGAGGCTGTTGGTTTGAATCCCAGCTCTGACATTTACTTGATGTTTGACCTTGGGCTACTCACTGAGGCCTCTTCAGAGACCTATGTGTATGTTTGTAAAATAACTAGGTTCTAAGGGTCCCTTCCAGCTTTAAGCATATGATCCTAATGAGTCAAGACTGGAAAAGAGGCGGTTAACTAGAAGGAAGAGACTAGAAGAGACCGTTAGAAGCTGTCAAGTTAATTGTGTGATGTCTGTAATATACCTACACTACATAGAAATATCCTGTACTCCTACATTATTTAGCACAACAAATAAAAAATACTAAATTCCCTTAGAACAGCTGCCCTTGTGTTAGACTAGCAGCAGAAGAAGGTACTGTGGGGAAAGAGAAAGGTAAAAAGACCGTGAATTAAAGGACCTAAATGTTTGGAAGACGTTCTTTTCCCTCTGGATGATAGCAATGGAAAGTTACCCAAGAGAGCGGAGGTGAAAACAGGGCTGAGGGAGAAGTTTCCTCACAGAGAGTCATCTAAAAGCAGACTGGGATGCCTCTGGAGGTATTGAATTCCCTATCCCTGAAACTCATCCAAAAGAGGTTGCCTGGTTTCTTGCCGGAGTGTTTTAGAGGGGAATCAGAACTTTCAGTAGGGGTTGGACTAGATGTCTAATGAGGTACCTTCCAACTCTAAATCTGATCCAGGGATTGGAGCAGCACAGGAGGTAGAATGTCAGGCCTGAAGTTAGGAAGACTCATCTTCCTGAGTTCAAATCCAGTCTCAGATACTTAGTAGCTGTGTGACCCTGGGCAAGTCACTTAACCCTGTTTGCTTCAGTTTTCTCATCTATAAAATGAGCCGGATAAGGAAATGGCAAACCATTCCAGCATCTTTACCAAGAAAATAGCAAATAGGGACATGAAGAGTTGAACACAAATGAAAAACAACTGAAGAAATTAAATTATAGTCTTTTATCCAACTCATTATTTCTTAATAGCCTATGTTTCTTGCCTTTGACCATTGTTGAATGTGTGACCCTGAGTAAGTCACTTAATATTTGAGGGCCCTAGACAACTCTCTAAGACTATAATTTGTAAAGAAATTGCTGACCTTTCTCATCTTGGAGTTTCCTGATCTGAGAGCTGCCTATATCAATGAAAACACAGGATCAGTCCCTACCTGTGTGTCCCCAAACAACTGGGTAACAAATCCAGTGCATGGAATAAGTATATCATGGAGGTACCATGATACAAGAGAGAATGTGTTGATTCTAGAGTCAAATGATCTGGGTTAAAAATCTGCCTCTGATGCACATCCTGTGACGTTGGCTAACTTCTTCACCTCTCCATAATTCCATAACCCTCTCAAGTTGAGTCTGCTTATCTATCAAATAAGGGGGTTTGACTAGATGGTCCCTGAGATCTCTTCCAGCTCTCAGTTTATATACCTTGGGTGCACTAGAAAGAACACTAACTTATAAGTCAGAAGATCTGGGTTTGGATTCCATTGATAGCACTACTTGTGTGACCTCAGACATGTATCCTTGCTTCTGGCACCTTAACATGCTCATTAGGAAATGAAAGGTTATACTCAGTGACCTCTGAAGTTCATTTCAGTTCTGAATCTATAGTACTACAATGGATCAAGGAAGAAATTGTTACTACCACTGTCTTCCTTCCAAAGATAGGCAAATCGCTTGGGAATGCACCTCATGAGACAGAGCCAAGGTGGCAGAGAAAAGGCCATGACTCACCAGAGCTCTCCCCTAAACCCTTCCAAACAACTTTAAATGATGCCTCAAAACAAATTCCAGCGTTGCAGAGCCCACAAATGGACGGGTGAAACAAATTTCCAGCTCAAGACAACTTAGAAGGTCAGCAGGAAAGGTCTGTTGCACTGAGGAGTCCACCCTATACTTTTCCTTTCCATTCTCCTTTATTCCCCTTCCTTTCAATATTTTCCCGTACCTAAAATCCAAATTATATCTCGATTTTCTCTGTGCCAGAAATGCTAAGCCTTCATAAGGCAAATAAAAAAACCTTCATTCATTCTATTTTTAGAAATAACAATGCAGATTAAAAATATGAAAGGAGACAGTTTTCCTCTAATCATCAGAATAAGATGCTAAAAGTCAATAATTACATTAAAATCACCTAGGGAAAGATCAATACCATTTAGATATTAGAATGAGTAATTAAATGCAGTTGAGTCAGAAAAGAGAAGGTGAGAGAAAAGAGGCTGGACCAGAGATTAATGGAGTGACACCTCTGTGGAAGGGGTCTCTAGCAGAATGCCCCAGAGACATGTTCTTGTTCTTAATTTGTTCAACATTGCTACCAGAGACTTAGAGCAAAACACATCTATCAAATCTGTAGATTATTCAAAGCTGGGAGCAAAAGCTACACTGGGGAATAATCAAGGATCCACAAAAACCTTGAGGAATACAAGGGCAGAGGCTGTCACTTTTCATCTTTATATCCCCAATGCATAGAATGCCTTGCTGGATGTTTTAAGAAATTTTTGTTGGTGGTAAAAAAAAAGAAATTGTAACAAGTTAGGACAATTTGCTGAATCTAATAATCTGAAATTTAATTTGAAGTAAAAATAAAGTCTTGTATCTAAGTTTAAGATATTAATTGCACAAGTAATGGTTGGAAGAAAAGTGATTAGAGAAAAAAAAAGACTGAGATTTTAGGGGACTGAAAACTAAGTAGATTCAACAATGTGATAAGCAGTAAAAATGTTAATGAAATATCTCCCTATCTCTGTCTATCACTGTCTCTTGTGTGTCTCTGTCTGCCTCTATCTCTCTCTGTGTTCCTATTTCTGTCTATCTCTGTCTCTATCCATATGTCTCTTTCTCTGTCTCTGTCTCTCTGACTGTCTGTCTATCTGTCTCTCTTTGCCTAGACTTGGATTTTACCATCAAGCAAAATCCTGGAGAGAAAACTCAGTAGGACCAGATGGCCATGGAAGTTCCTTCTAGCTCATCAACTGTGTGATTCTATGAAACTTTCTCCACCAATTCAGATCCGCAACTTATTGTCTTCGATGGGAGGAAGAAGACTGAGAAAATAAGTATTTATTACTTACTACGCTCCAGACATTGTGCTAAATACTTTACCGATATTATCTGTTCAGTCCTTAGAGCCGGGGTTCTTAACCTGTGTAAAGTGTGTCAAGGACCCTTTTGGTGTATAATGAAGCCTATGAAGCCCTTCTCAGAACACTATATATATATATTTTTTTTTAATTGACGAAAATGCTAAATTTCAATTAGGGGTTAGTGGAAAATCTAGTGATTTTTTTTTCCTCTGTAAAGTCAATGGACATTTTTCCACAGACCCTTTGAGGAGGGAACCAAGAGGTTCCTGTCTTAGGCAGAACATGCTTGTAATCCTTGCTACCAGGAGGAAGGTAGACTGGAGGATCTCTTGAACTCAGGAGTTCTGAACATCAGTGAGCTAAACCAATCTTGTGCCTACACCACATCTAGCATTGATATGATGAACTCTTGGAATCAGGGAAGATGGGGAGTACTCCCCCAGGTTACCTAGAGGCAGATAAGTGGTAGAGTGGATAAGAGGGCTGGATCTGGAGTCAGTAATATCTGAGTTCAAATTCAGACTCAGATATTTATGCAAACCCAGGCTAGTAACTTTTGTCTGCTTCAGTCTCTTCATCTGTGAAACAGAAATAATAATGCCATTTGCCTCTTTTCAGGAGGATAAAATGAACTAATAGTTGTATAGCATAGCACTTTTCAAACCTTAAAGCACTACATAATTCCGAAGGTTTTTTTTATTATCATTATTATTGCTTAAGGAGGAGCAAACCAGCCAAGGTCAGAAATGTAGCAAATCAAAACTCCCATGCTTAAAAAGAGTAGGGTTGGGTCTATGAGTTCCCTGAGGACTCCTAGCTTTGGAGGCAACAGTGAAAACCTGTCATTAAAAAAAATTTTTTTTAAGTACTATTTTCTTAGTTCATCTCCTGGGGTCATCAAAAGGTTAAGTGGCTTGCAGAGGGCCACACAGCCAGTATATATGAGGAGTGGGCTCTGAACTCAGGTTTTCCAGGCTCTAAAGATATCAATACTTCCTGTTGTTCGGTTGTTTCAGTCATATCTGACTCTTCATGATCCCATTTGGGGTTTTCAAACCCATAGAGTGGTTTGCCCTTTCCTTCTCTAACTCATTTGATAGATGAAGAAACTGAGGCAAACAGGGTTAAGTGACTTGCCCAGGGCCACACAGCTAGTAAGTGTCTGAGGTCAAATTGGAACTCAGGTCTTCTTGACTCTAGGATGGGTGCTCAATCTACTATGCCAGGAGTACAATAGCCCTACTCTACTCTGACCTCAATTGGGTCACATGTGGAATATTATATCTGGTTTTAGACCCTGCATTTTGGGCAGGTCTTTGAAGAGCTGAGTTATATCCAGAAGACGGCAAACAGAGTAGTGAGAAGCCTGAAGTCATATGAAGAAGAGATGAAGGAATATAGCCCAGATAAGAGAAAACTCAAGTGAGAAATAATTCCTGCCACCAAATATTTGAAGGGTTATCACTAAAAAGAGATATTTAATTTGTTCCGCTTGACTCCAAAGGCTAATATGTGGCTAGTAGTACAATCAGCCAGTATTTCTTTAGCACCTGCTGTGCATTAGGTACTATGTTAAATAATGAGGACACAAAGAAAGACGCAGAATATATAGGAAGAAGTAGTGTGATGTGGTGGGGTAAGCCTTGGCTGTGGAGTCTGAAGACCTAAGTTCAAATCCCATCTTTGATGCTTACTGGGTGACCTTGGGCAAGGGAGAGCCTGGGTCTCAGTTTCTTCAACTGTAGAATAAGAGAGTTGGACAAGATGAGCTCTGAGATTTCCTTCAACTGAAGATCTATGATCTTATGGGTATTTAACTAGGGAGAGTTGAGAGAAACTTGAAAGATTTTATATGAACTGAGGCAGAATGAAATAAGAAGAACCAGAAAAACAGTTTACACAATGGTATAATAATGTAAAGGAAAACAACTCTGAAAGACTACAAAATTCTCGACAATTCAGTGACTGATCATTACTCCAAAAGATGGATGATGAAGTATGTTTCCCATTCCTGATCATAGAATAGAAATACAGAATTGCTGTTGAATTATTTCAGTTGTGTCCAACTTTTTATTATTCTATTTGGGGTTTTCTTGGCAAAGATACTGGTTTGCCATTTCCTTCTCCACAGATATACAGGTGTATAGAATATGACACACATTTTTAGATGTAGCCAATGTGTTGATATGTTTTCCTTGACTATTTATTCATTACAAAGGGCATTCTCTGGGGAGAGCGAGTTTGTGGTGATCAAAGATGTAAAGAAAAGGGACAGGCAATGACTCGTGAGGAATTGTTTGGGGAGGTTAAGTAATGTGGCAAAGGTCCCATAAATAGCTCAGAAGAGGAACCTGGAACTCACTCTGACCTGAGGCCACTTCTCCATCTGCTAAGACAAACTCTTTGTCTTTCTGTCTGTCTGCCTGCCTGTCTCTCCCCTTCACTTCTTCCATGAATATTTCTGAGCTATCTACATAAAGGATGATATTGCTTCAAGTAGCCCGAGTTAAAACAAAGCATGCAAAGAAGAAATGATATTTTCATTTCTAGCTAGATAGGCCAGCAGAGGTGGGGAACCTGCAACCCTGAGGCCAAGTTATACAGAAAAAATCCTTTTATTAAGGGGATTTGTTTTGTGAAGTTCAGATTCAATCAAAGGGTCACACTTGAGGATCTAGAAGGCCACATGTGACCTCAAAGCTGTAATTTCCCCACTCCTGGTAGTGTTACCCAAAAATACCAATTGGGTTAAGCCGAAGATTTAAATCATTTTGGGAATTAGATTACACTGAAGTCACAGTTCTATAATCAGCCCCCCAGATGATTTTACCTATCTGATTATATATTGTTGAAAGTGAGTCAGATTTGAAGTTTGGAAACTCTGAGGTTTTTTCCTTTTAAACAATAAACTTCTTAACTGAGAAGAAAAACAAAGAGTTACCCATAACTCCAGTTAGGGATTAAAAGAAACAAAGAATCTTTTTTTAAAAAATGGCCTTATTTTGTGGAGATTGACAGGACAAAGCAAGAGAATAAGTATTCTCTTTTGTTCTTAATTGATGTCTTATAGTTGTTTTGTTTTTTTTAAACCAGACTGGTGATTTTATCAGGTGGTCAATAAACATTTATTATGTACCTATTACATGCCAGGGACTGAATCAAATTCTGAGAAAACAAAGAAAGGCAAACTGCTCCCCCCAAAAGACCCCATTCTTGACCTTAAGGAGCTCAATGTAATGAAGAGCTCACGTCTAATAATTATAGTCTAATTAAAGAGAATAGAGAGTTACTGATTGCAGTTTATGGTCTTGAAGGAGAGAGAGAATAATCTTTCACAAAAAATCTATAAGTCCTACTTAAAACACATCTGATACATAAAAATCCAGATTTTAACAATATAGAGCAATTATAGCAACAAGGCATTTGCTTGATTTAGAGTAGGATCATTTGTGAGTTCTCTCATTGTACTTCAAATATTCAATTAACTAAAATTCCCCAATACTATAAATATAAAGCAAGGTTTATTGGTACTGTACTAATGCATAGAACCCTGTACGATTAAGTCATCTAGTCTGATACCCTCAATTTAGAGATAAGAAAACTGAGGTCCAGAGACATAAGGCAACTTTTTTTGGAGATGCTGCTGTTCTGCAGGACTTTGCCAAAAGACTTTTTTTAAATAAAGGATAGAATTTCCTTTAGCCCACAAATGATTTTCATGCTAAGGCCAAGAACATGGTAAAAGTGGTTTTTTCCCCCTTTCTTTTTTTTTTTTAATTTCACCCTCAAACTCTTTCTAGGAGGACTGTGGCTCCAGACATATGATTCCCCAATATCAGTGTAGCAGAGGCAGTGGTAGATGAATTCTGGTACTGCTCCATCACGCAGGGCCTGCCAGTCCCGCAAGTAGTATGTACATAGAGGAGGGGTGGGGAGAAATAGGGAAAGAAAAAGAGGTGGGAAAAGCCTCTGATTTTGCTTCGCTAAAACCAGTTCAAACAAAGATGGCCTATCTTCTATCCCCTCCCTATACCTACCTCATTACCTCCTTTACTCTACCCCTGCAAGTGGAATTTGAGAAGAAAGTGGAGAGGTTCCCAGGGCTTTAATGACAGCACAAATTCCTTCACTCTCCTAACCCTACATGCATATCATGCAAGTCACAAGGTCTTTGCTTGCAGACATAATCATGAGAGGACCCAGAGAGGTCAAGTGACTTGCCTTTAGGAAACCCTACATAATCAAATAATCATAACAATGGCCCAGATTACTAAAACTCTTCACGATTTCCCATGCGCTTTCCTCACTTTTTGAGGTAGGCAATGTCATTGTACCCACTTCACAGATGGGCAAATTGAGGCAAAGAAAGTCAAGTGTCTTACCTAGTATCTTATTCTGAATTTTGGGTCTATGATTCAAAGAGATCTGGACTTGGAGTTAGAAGACACAAGTTTGAATCCCCACTTGCTAGGCATATGGTGATAAGCCTATTTCTTCATCTATAGATGGGGATACTATTTTTACTGGCTACCACACAGAGTTCCTGTGAGAAAAGTTTTGTAAAGGGCTGTACAGACATGAATAGTTAATAGGTTTTGAGGGTTTTTTATGTAATTTTTTTTTGGTCTTGACCTATGATTTTATTGTAGGATGCTCCCAGAGAGAAAATTCCCTCTCCCAATATGGATCAGTATTTTTCTCTACAACTTGTGACCTTGGTAAGTTGCCTGGGTTACTGAGAAGTTAAGTGCCTTGCCATACAGACACTGTATTTTGGAGGTAAGACAAATTCAGATCTATCCTGACTTTGAGGCTGGCTAGCTATCCATTTCACCACATTGCATCTCCAGTTATTTTTTTTTTTAATTCTTTGACTCAATTGGGCCTCCTTGGAATTTTCCATCTCCTTCTATGGTGAAAAAAAGAAAAATCTTCATCCATAGCCACCTGCTTTAAATAGAAATGCTGATGCTGGCATTGGGCAGCTCTGTGTGTGTGTGTGTGTGTGTGTGTGTGTGTGTGTGTGTGTGTGCGCGCGTGTCTGTCCATCTCTTTCTCTCTCTCTCTCTCTCTCTCTCTCTCTCTCTCTCTCTCTCTCTCTCTCTCACACTGTCTCTCTCTCTCTTTCTCTCTCTCTCTCTCTCTCTCTCCCCACTCCCAGGGGAGTTATGGGCAAAGAGTGAAGAGCCATCAGGGTCTCTAAGTCACATAACCATTTACTGAATATCTGGAGTGTGGTTTTCATAGGAGGGGCTGATTAGACCTCATTTTTCTTATTGGCCTCTCTCACTAAGAGGGGCTAATTTTAGTAAAGTCTTGTTCAATACTTTCTCTCACCATTTTGGCAATATTCCCTTCAGATATGGAGTGTGAGTGCCAAAATTACAACTAGGACGTTATCCACTGGGGATGTTGCAGGTACAGATTAGAGGAGATGGCCTCTGATGCCCCTCCTAATTCTCAGTTCCTGGTGGGGGTTGGGGGAAAATAAGATACCAGAGACTCCGAGTGATGGAACTCTCTCCACCAATGTAATCAGTGAATTAATAAATAAGCCCCCTGTGGTAGGCCCAGACCTAGTGAGGTTATGGAACTCACCGAGGATCCCAAGACTAATAAACCTCAGAGGTTAGAATTGAACCTAGGTCTTCCCAATCCGTGCCTCGTCCTCTCTGTTCTATACAACACTGCCTCTTATAGGTAGTACAAGCATTATTTTCCCTATTTTGCACAATTTTCAGGTTTCAGTTTGGTCTCTCTCTGGAGACACTGAATTCAAACTTAGCCAATCACAATACAAAGAACCTGCTTGGACCTTGGAATACTGTGAGTTAATGGTTCTCTGTGTCTCTGTGGTCAGGGTTTAATTTGAAAACTGGCTAAGCATTAGGAACAAAATGTTTCAGGCTATTGGTTTGTGAATATGTGTTCCCTGATTTGTCACTGCAATAATGGCGACAACTACCTTTCTGTTTAAAGCAGGTGGCCATGGGTGTGGATGGAGTAGTTTTTTTTTAAACCTCTGCTGAAAAAGACAAAAAAGGAGAAAGAAAGATGGGGAAAAGGAAAGAGAGAGAGAGAGATGAGGAGGGAGGGAGAAAGAAACTGAGAAACAGAAGACAGAGACAGGGAGAGAGAGAGAAATACAGAGGGGCAGGAAGAAACAGAGATACAGAAAGAAGGAAAGAGACAGATATTGAAACAGACAGGCAGAAACAGAGGAGAGAAAGAGGGAGGTAGGGAGAGACAGAGAAAAAAAGGAAAGAGGAAGAGAGAGAAGAGGTAGGGGAGAAGGGAAAAGGAGAGGCAAAAGGGAGGGAGAGAGATTGAGATAGATATAGAGAGGTGGGAAGGTACAGAGACAGAGAGAAAAATAGGGAAATAGAGAAGCACACAAAGAGAAGGAAAGAGAGACAGAGAGATACTAAGGCAGAAAGAGAGAAAAGAAAGAGTGAATGAGAGGGAAAAGAGAGGCAGAGGGAAGGAAAGGGGAAAGGAGAGAGAAGGGAAGGCTGAGAAGAAGTTTTTCTTTCCACTTTTTCACCTTGGAGAATGAAAATCAGTCAGGGTTTCAAAGTCACTTCACCAAATACCACACTCAAAGGTTATAGAATCTGAAAGCATACAATACTCTGCCTAATTGAAGGCCTGTTTGTAATTTGGGTAAAAGGAAAACCAAACATGAGAGATTTGCTGCTTGAGGATGGGCAAACTATGAAGCAATTGCATTTGAACTTTGTACATGCAAAAGTATTTTAAAGAGACTAGAAATGGAAAGCAAAATAGACACATTAAATTGGCTTAGGGAATAGGAGGCAATTTGTACAAAACAGACTTGGAAAAGTAAGGGGACTGTGGTCCTGCAGGAGCTCCCTGGAGGTGAGCAGTAGGGAACTAGTCTTCCAAAAGACCTTGGGAAGTTAGGCACCGGGTCAGAACTGAAAGGAAGTTCAGAGGTCACTTTATCCAGTCCTCACATTTTGCAGATGAGAAATATTAGGCTATAAGGTGACTTGCTTTATAAGATCATACAAGTAGTAATTAACAGAGCCAAACCTCCGAATCAAGGTCCTCTAACTCCAAACCCAACACTTTTCACTGAACATTATTGGATTTCATAGGAATGTGTATGATGCCATTGCCCAGGGGAGAAAAATAAATTATTCAAATTGTTTTTTCTTGGCTGTTTGTAATGTTTTCTCTTTGATCTGGGAACTCCAGAACTTGGCTATAATATTCCTAAGAGTTTTCTTTTGGGGATCTTTTTCAAGAGGTGAGCATTGAATTCTTTCAACCTCTATTTTGCCCTCTGGTTCTAAAACATCAGGGCAATTTTCCTTTTTTTTTGCCTTTTTTTTTTTGGAGGGCAGTTGGGGTTAAGTGACTTGCCTAAGGTCACATGGCTAGTTTTTTTGTGTGTTAAGTGTCTGAGGCCAGATTTGAACTCAGGTCCTCCTGGCTCCAGGGCTGGTGCTCTATTCACTGTGCCACCTAGCCTCCCCAAGGGCAATTTTCCTTGAGAATTTCTTGTAGGATGATTTCTAGGTTCTTTTTTTGATCATGGCTTTCAGGTAGCCCAATAATTTTAAAATTATCTCTCTTGGATCTATTTTCCAGGTCAGTGGTCTTTCCAAGGAGATATTTTGCATTGCCTTCTATTTTTTCATTGTTTGGATCTGTTTAAAAGTATCTTGATTTCTCACCAAGTCATTTGCTTCCATTTGCTCCACTCTAATTCTAAAGGAATTATTCTCTTCAGAATGCTTTTGAGATTCTTTTTCCATCTGGCAAATTTGGCTTTTTAAGGCATTCTTCTCCTCATTGGCTTTTTGAGCCTCTTTTGCCATTTGAGTTAGTCTATTTTTTAAGGTGTTATTTTCAGGTTGTTGACTCTCTTTTTGTGATTTTTCTTGCATCATTCTCATTTCTCTTCCCAATTTTTCCTCTACTTCTCTTATTTGGTTTTCAAAATCCTTCTTTAGCTCCTCTACGGCCTGTAACCAATTTGTATTTTTTTTTGGAAGCTTTTGGTGCAGGAGTTCTGACTGTATTGTCTTCCTGCCATTCCATGCTTTGATCCTTTTTGTCCCCAAAAAAGGAATCTAAAGTTGGATTGCTGTGCTTGCTTTGCCTCCTTTGCTCGCTCATGTTGCCCCTCAATTACTTTTGAGATTTTTGCCACAATAGAAATCTGCTTTCAGAGGGGAGAGTTTTGTCCCAAATTGCTGGGGTTTTTGCAGCTGCCAGAGCTATTAGTTGGGTACCCTCTCTGAAGCTTCCACAAGCTCTGGCACCTGGTCACATATCCCAGGACCTCCACCCGAGACTAATCCAGATCCAAGCAGGTTAAAACGAGAGAAATTACCCTTCAGAATGGTTGCTTGGTCCACCTATGATCTGGAAGCCAGGAGGCTCTGAAGCAGCCATGTAGAGGTGGCTGCACAGCCACTTGCACCTAAGCTGCTTCTCCCAGGGGCAGAGGCCAGACCACACTCTCAGTCCCCCTATTCCCAAAGTCCACTGACTTTTTACTTTGTCTTTGGCATCTATGGGTTGATAGTTCTAGAAACAGGCACAGTTGCTGGTAAACCACTCTCCCAAATGCTCCAGTGCAGCTGGTCTGAGCCACCCTGGGGCTAAAACCACAGGCTCATGTGGGACTGGGCTTGGCTCCCAGTGCACTAGGATGGACCCTTCCTGTCTTCCTCCCAGGTTGCCTTCAGGAGAAGATTTGTTTCTCTCTGTCACTTTGTAGGTTCTGTAGCTGTCCAGTTTGTTTAGAATCATATTTTATAGGTATTTGAGGTGGCTATGAGGAGAGCTCATGGAGTTTTCCTGCTTCTATGCTGCCATCTTGGCTTTGCCCCCAAGAAAAATAAATTATTTTAAAAGAACTCAACTTTAAAAAATGGTGAGCAGCATGCTCTAAGAAAAACCTGGAAAGACTTGTATGAGCTGAGGCAAAGTGAAATGTACTATGTACAAAGTAATAGCATTACTGTAAGATGATCAGCGGTGAATTACTTAGCTGTTCTCAGCAATAGAATGATCCAAGACAACTCCACAGGATTTATGATGAAAAATGCTATCTATCCCCAGAGAAAGAACTGATGGTGTTTGAGTACAGACTGAAGCAATTTTTAAACCTTCTTTATTTTTCTTCAGTTTTTTTGTCTGTTTTCTTTCACAACATGACTATTATGGCTATGTTTTGCATGACTACACATGTATAACCTATATCAAACTGCTTGCCTTTTCAGTGGGGTGGGGGGTGGTAAGGGAGGAAGGAAAAGAATCTGGAACTCGAAGTTCTAAAAATGAATGTTAAAAATTGTTTTTACATGTAACTGGTGAAAATTTTAGATATGTATACACACACATATATTTAAAAACAAACTCATCATTTTTGCAGCTCCAGAGCCCGGCATAGTGCCAAGAACAGAGTAGGCACTTAATAGATGCCTATAGTAGGGGCAGAAAATTTAAAACTTATAGAAGTGACTGTTGAAAGCTAAAAATAAATAATTTAATTTAAAAAGTAAATGCTTATATTGATAGATCATTAATTGTGTTTAATTGAGGTAGATTGAGGTCACAAATTTAACACAATTATGTAAAGATGTTGAGGGCTGCTAGATGATGCAGTAGATAGAATACCAGGCCTAGAGAAAGGAAGACTCATTTTCATGAATTCAAATCTAGCCTTAGATACTTACTACCCAGGCAAGTCGCTTAACCCTGTTTGCCTCAGTTTAATCATCTGTAAAATGAGCTGGAGAAGGAAATGAAAAACCACTCCAATATCTTTGCCAAGAAAACCCCAAATGGGGTCACAAAGGGTCTGACAGTAATGAAACAACCAAACAACAAAAGATAAAGATGTTTTATTTTTAAGAGGCCCTGATTTCTAAATAGATGGCTAACATCTAAGATCCTGGTGGCAGTAATCCTTCTTTTATACCCTCCCTGCACTAGTAAGAAACTCTAACTTATTGGGTCTAGTTTGAATTTCAAAAGAAATACCAAGCATGTGAAAAAGATTAGAAAATAAAATTCATATGGATAAGTTAACAGTTGGGATAACAGTAATCCCTCCATATTTGGAGTTTCTTTTCCAGGAAAATAGTGGAACATGGAATTCTCAAGACAGATGTGAAAACTCATGGGGAAAAGTATAGTTAGGGGCATAAATGCATATGGCAGGTAGGCAGCCCAGTGGAGAGAGTGCCCAGCCTGGAGTCAGGAAGACTCATCTTCCTGAATTCAGATCCGGCCTCAGATACTACCTGTGTGACCCTGGGCAAGTCACTTAATCCTGTTTGCCTCAATTTCCTCATCTATAAAATGAGCTGGAGATGAACATGGCAAAACACTCCAGAATCTTTGTGAAGAAAATCTCAAATGGGATGATGAAGAATTGGACGTGACTAAAACAACTGAACACCAAAGAATGCATATGCTTATAAAACATAAAAGTCCTACAGGGCAGTGATACTTGTTATATCTTATTAATTTGTGCCTGGTCGGGGGCAGCTAGGTGGTGCAGTGAATAGAGCACCAGCCCTGGAGTCAGGAGTATCTGAGTTCAAATCCGGCCTCAGACACTTAACACAAAAAACTAGCCATGTGACCTTGGGCAAGTCACTTAACCCCAACTGCCCTCCCCCTCAAAAAAATTTGTGCCTGGCCTTGTTGATAGGCCTAGTGCAGCACCCAACCTAAACATGTTTGAGGGGTGTTGTCATCTCTCTCTGCTTTGGAAGGTCACATTTCTTATTTGTACTCTTGTGCTGAGCTGATAAACTAGAGAGCATTTAGTTCTTGTTTGGAATTTCAGCACCTTCCCTATAAACAGCAAACTGTTTTGAAAACTCAAATTTTATTTTGGAAGGAGAGTTTAAAATTTTGCAAATTTGTGTACTTGAGAGGACTTTCAGGTTTTGTACACTCATGCTGGAACATTAATTCAAGTGGTTTTTTTTTTAATCCTGAATGGTATTCTAGAGGGTGAATATCACATTTGATCACTGCAGTCATATTCTGTGTTTCATCCTTCAAACCTCTCTCTCTCTCTCTCTCTCTCTCTCTCTCTCTCTCTCTCTCTCCCCCTCTCTCTCTTTCTCTGTCTCTGTCTCTGTCTCTGTCTCTCTCTGTCTCTCTTTCTCTCTCTCTGTCTCTTTCTTTCTCTGCAACTTGGGGCAATAAAATTGACCCAGGTTACAGGTCAAGGACCTGGGTCCTTGAGCCAGTTATATGAAGGTGGGGACCATCTGGTCTCTCCCAGCATTCAGCCCTATAATCTATACAAAATGGTTGCTTAATAAGCATTTGTTGAATTGAATTGTGTTGAGTTGTGAATAAAAGAAACACCAACTGCCATAATAATCACCCTGCTAATGATAAAAAGTGCAAATCTCAGAAATATGGAGTTCATTGTATTTTCTGGGAGAAAATGAGCTGAGGTTTTGTTGAATTCACTTCAACTATATGAAGTTGTTACATGAAAATAGGTGGTCTCTTGTTCTCCTTTACTCCTAACGTATCAATAAGAAGACAATGTCTTAAATGACAGCAGAAGATATTTAGATTCTATGTGAAGGTTAAAGAATGGCAGCATAGTATAGAATAGTGGATAGGCATCTGGTCCCATAGTTGGGAAGACCTAGGTTCAAGTCCTGCTTCCGATAAATGTGACTGCATGATCCTGGGAAAGCTCTTTGACCTATATCTCCTAGGACCATGAATTCCTCCCCACCCTAATGAGATTAAAATGCATTTGGTAATATTTAATAAAATAAATAAAAATATAATACAACATAGATAATGTTAATTTGTGCTTTTCTAAGCCCATAGGGATGTTTCTATTTGAGTCTGACACGACTCCCTCTACTACTAAAATTGCATGTCTGATCTATAAATGGCAGGAGATAATTATATTATGAATCATGGTGCAATTATTATTGACCCCTAAAGTTCCTTCTGAGTGGCTAAGTGGCGCAATGGATAGATCATGTGGCTTAGAGTCAGGAAGACTCATCTTCCTGAATCCAAATCTGGCCTCAGACACTTAGTTACTGTGTGACCCTAGGAAAATCATTTCACTCTGTTTGCCTCAGTTTCCTCATCTGTAAAATGAGCTGGAGAAGAAAATGGCAAACCACTCTAACATCTTTGCCAAGAAAGCTCCAAATGGGGTCATAAAGAATCAAATATGGCTGAAAAGTGAATGAACAAAAAAAACTTCCTTCTGCATCTAAATCTATTATCTTATGATCCAGTAATAATTTACATTTCTATAATATAGCCCTACTTTATAGACAAGGAAAAAGAGATGTAGGTAGGTTGCATGACTTGCCCAGATAAACTGAAATGAATTATTGAAGATTATAGTTCTTAAAGCTGGAAGGAAGCTCGGAGACCATTTATCTAGTTCAATCTACACATTTTACAGATGAGAAAACTGAGGTCCTTCAGAGATGACTTGCTTATGGTCACACAGGTGGTATCACAGGCAAGATTTGAACCCAGGTCCTTGGACTCCAGAAAGAGTGTGCTTCATACCCTACCACACAAAATCTGCTTTCTTCAGTTAAGAGTTATTCTTCTACTCAGGCTAGTTTCAGAGCAAGACTTTTTAACCCTTTCCATTACAGACCCATTGGTAATCTGGTAAGACTATAGACCCCTTCTCAGAATTTTTAATGCATTACTTTTTATGGATGATTTAAAATGCAAAATTCAGTGGTTTTAAATTTATAAAATAAAACACATACAAACACACATAAACACATAAAAACCAAAGGAAATCAATTATGTTGAAATATTGTTCATTCGTTTCAGTCACTTTGACTCTTTATGACTCCATTTGGGGTTTTCTTGGCAAAGATACTGGAATGGTTTACCATTTCCTTCTTCAGCTCATTTTGCAGATGAGGAACTGAGGCAAACAGGGTTAAGTGACTTGCCTGGGGTCACATAGCAGTGTCTAAGGCCATATTTAACTTAGGTCCTCCTGACTCTAGGCCAGGCACTCTATCCACTGTGCCCTCTGGCTGCCCTATGTTGAAATATAGTTATAAAATTTTTTAAAAAGGCTAATAGCCCCTAGGTTAAAAACCTTCTCCCTAGATTGAGTCTTATCAGACACTAGATCGACTATATGACTTCTGATGTTTTTTTTCCATGACATTCTATGTCATCAGAATCTCATTCTTGTCCTCCTGGACAGACTTGTTCCCATTAAAACTATATTGAGTCCAAAGGGAAAAAAGGCAGCAAGATGAAAGTAACATTCACAGTTTCACTTATAATTGTCTTGTCCTCTTCCATTTTGTGTACCTTTTCATGTTCATTAAATTCATAATTAAAAAAGAAAAGAAAATGCTTCTTAGTCAAGGAGATTAGTAAAATCATGTATGTTTTCTACCGTGGAGTAGTAAAAATGGCCCTGAATGCCAAGGTCAAAGACTTTGGTTAGAATCTTCCTCAGAGGTGTGAGCTTGAGATGATCAGGTAATGTTAATTACCCTAAGCCTCCGTTTCTTAATCTCTAATAAGTAACCCCTTCTGTTTACTACTGTACAGGGTTCTCATGAGGAAAGAAAACCCTTAGTGAATTGTGAAACCCTGTAGGAATGTGACTACGTGGAAACCTCACATGAAGAAACATTTCCACCTAACCCAACACAACAAAAATGACTGGGTCCTTATTCGAGGCCAAATCAAGAGTTAACAAGATGATTCTTCTAAACTAAGAGGGAGGTCAAAGTTACTTTGCAGTGTTAAGAATACATAACATGCTGTTTATTATATGTAAAAATTCTAAAGATGTGGGGTCTTCTTTGCATGCTAATTTAATGTACATACACGAACATATTATGTATAGTGGAAGTCTAAACCTATCTATGTATATAGATATGTGTGTGTATGTGATTACAGATAGATATATAGCTGTGTATGTGAAATTATATGTATGTACATATTGATATGTATATGTGTGTATATACATATGTGTATGTGTTCACATATAGATATATTTGTGTATGAGTAAATATGTGTTGTGTGTATATGTATATTCGTGTAGATGTATATATGTTTGTGTGTGTATATCTATATACATATATGCACGTATATAAGGGTAGGTAGTTGGCACAGTGAATAGAACATTGGGGTTGGAATCAAGAAGACTCATGTTCATAAGATCAAATCTGATCTCAGACAGTTATAGCTGTGTGACCCTGGTCATGTCACTTAACCCTATTTGCCTCAGTTTCCTCATCTGTGACATGAACTGGACAAAGAAATGACAAACCACTCCAGTATCTCTTCCAAGAAAACCCCAAATATGGCACAAATAGTTGGACACAAAGAGTTGACAAAGAGTCAACAAAACAATAACAAATCCTTTCATGGGACTTAGAACAGTGATTTTACAGGTATATAGATATAGATATAGATAGATAGATAGATAGATAGATAGATAGATAGATAGATAGATAGATAGAAAGAGTTGAACTGAGTTGGATTGTATGTAAATAAAATACCAACAACTTTTATAATAAACACCCTGCTAACTGTATAAAAAAGGTAAATGTGAATCATACAAATATAGAGATTTTATTGTACTTGCTCGGAGAAAACTGAGGTGAGGATTTGTTGAATAGACTTTAACTATATGAAATTGTTACATGAAAAGAGGCAATCTGTTGTTCTCCATTACTCCTAATGTACCAATGAGAAGATTTTGTCTTAAATGACAGTAGAAGAGATCAAAGTTTGATGTGAAGATAGAAGAGTGATTTTAGAGCAAAAATAATCTATTTACATACCTATTATATATAATATATATGCATACATATGTATATATACATACATTTATATACACATATATACATATACATAGACATAGACATAAACATAGATATAGATATAAATATATTAGAGAAGGAAATGGCAAACTACTCTAATATCTTTGCCTAGAAAATCCCAAATGGGGTTTTGTTCAAAAAGAAGTTGGACATAACTGAAACTACTGAACAACAAATATACACATACCTAATACATGTGTATACACACATAATATATGCATATTGTTGCATACATTACATATATAGTGTCTATGTATAACACAGACAATATATCATACATGCAAAATGCACGTGTTGTGATGCAATTCTAAAATAACATGCTGGAATTGTATAATCATTCTATATAATCATACACACATGTGTGTAAGATACATCGATGTATCATACATACATGTATGTATGTATACATATAAACACAATTAATTATACACGATGCATACACAAATATGTAGTATTAAATACATAATATATGTGTGCATATGTATAATTTCATCAGTGTAGGGATTTCTCCATCAGGAATACAACTGCAGACAGCACCTATTCTTCAATGACTAATCAAATGTGGCTGTCCAAGGCACTGGAGGGCGCCCAGAATTCCAGAGCCATCAGTATGTGGTAAAGGTAGGATTTCAACCACGTAGCCCTAATTCTGAGGCTAGCGTTCTCAGCACTGCCCCATGCTGCTTATTGCTAATTAATAAGATAATAAAATATCAGCTTCCTTACAGGTACAGTCACATCTTATGGCTACATGACAATATTAGAACTCGCAGAGACCTTAGAGGCCATAGAGTCCAACACCCTCATTTGATAGATGAGGAAGCAAAACACAAGACAGACTTGGTTTAGGAGTTTGGACTTGGACCCAGACCTTCCTGATTTTGAGGCCAGCTCTCTGCCAGCTGTGCAATGCTATCTGGCTCCCTCTGACCCCACCCCCTGCCCCAGCACGTGCCATTTTACATATGTCTGTGAAGCTGTGAATTCCACTTGTGTTTGTCCTTTGTTTTTGAAGAGGACCATGACAACAGGGAAATGGTGACATGACTTGCAGTTGACTTTGGTTTGAGTGAGGGAGGACTGTGCAAGGTCACCAGCCTCACTTTCTCCTTCAGAACCATCATGATCCAGTGACCAGTTATTCATCAGGATGACTGAAGGAGACCCAGAATGCAATGGAATACCCTAACCTTTAGGCTACACCTTTTTCTCAGTTAGAGTGAAGTAACTCCCATTCAGTGAATAGGCCTCTTTTAAGAAGTGAGTCAAAGGATGGCCCCTTTATTTAGAAAAACAAGGAGAAAAAACAGATCGGGAGGGGAAGACCCTCAGGGTTGCTGTTCCAAAGAGAAACAGTTATCATTGACATTTACCATAAGCCAAGAGGGCTCAAAATTCAGCCATTAAGTGAGTAGAGCTTGGGAAAGGACTTATTGTGGTCTAATATATGAGCTTCAGAGTGAACTGGGTTCAAGGTTTTGAGAAAGAAAGAAAGAAAGAAAGAGAGAGAGAGAGAAAGAGAAGGGGAAGGGAGAAAGGGACAGAGGGAGGAAAGAAGGAAGGAAGGAAAGAAGGAAGAAAGGAAGGAAGGAAGGAAGGAAGGAAGGAAGGAAGGAAGGAAGGAAGGAAGGAAGGAAGGAAGGAATTGTACTAACATACAATGGTACAGCTCTTTCCCCCTCATCTTGCATCATCTTACCTCCCCATCCACAAAGCACTGATAATAGCTGATATTTGCATGGACCTGCAAAGTCTACAAACTCATTTGATACTTAAAATCACTTACTAGAGAAGCATTGTGGATAGAGGGTTGGCCTTAGAGTCAGAAAGATAGGGGTTCAAATGTTGCTTTTGTTGCATCTTGGTACTGTGGCCCTGGGCAAGTCACTTAATTTCTTTCAGTGTTCCAGGCAACTTTCTAAGGCTATAAATTGCAGAAGTGCTCTCATCTCACAAGGAAGTACCTGTACCAGGGAAATGGGGGTGGGTAGGGACAAGAAATGACCCTTTAAGGCATATATTAGTAGGGAAAACAATTACTGTCTCCATTTTACAGATGAGGAAAGAGGAGGCTCAGAATGACTGAGGCAAAGAGACTTCCCCATGATCACATAGCTACGTTCAAGGTGAGATTTAAACCCAGGTCTCTACTGACTCATAAGTACTATGTTTTTTCCACTACATTACAATGACTTTTAATAAATAGTCAGCCTAAACATTTATTAAGTGCCTCCTATGTGCCAGGAGGGTAGCTGGGTGGATCAGTGGACAGAGTGCTGGGTCTGGAGTCAGGAAGTCCCATCTTCCTGAGTTAAAATCTGGCCTCACATACTTATAGCTGTCTGATCCTAGGAAAATCACTTAACCCTGTTTGCCTCAGTTTCCTCATCTATAAAATGAGCTGAGGAAGGAAATGGCAAATCACTCCAGTGTCTTTGCAAAGAAAACTCCAAATGGGATCACAAAGAATTGAACACGACTGAAAAAACAACTTAAGAAAAACAAAAATGTACCAGGTACTGTGCCAAGGGCTGGGGGTACAAAAGGAAGCAAAACAGAGTTCCTGCCCTCAAGGAACTTATAATTACTGGGGGAGACAGAAAGCATACAAATATGTACAAAGCTCTGCACAGTATGAATCAGAAATAATTAAAAGAGAGAAAGCACAAACCCAGTATTTATTTCTCTGACAAATTATCAGCAGACACAATCCTAATTGACCATGTTATAGAAAGGAAATGTTGTCCACTGCCTTCAGACAAAGATTAATTTGGGAATCAGGCTGACCAGAACCATAGGGTGAGTTAGGTACTTTCTCCTCTAAGTTCAACTATATAGTCAGTTAAAGTATCCAGAATAAAAGCCTAGGCTGGGACCTTTCCAACTTTCTATCAGTTCTTACCAGGCTAGTGGTCCAGATAAGGGGGTCAAGCTCTAAAGGTCCCTCCACCCAAGGGACTGAAAGGATCTCAGTTTCAAGTAGATTCTTAGAAACCAGCTTCAGGGAATATGGGCTCAGTACATACCTGTGGCAGTTTCATATCATTGATATCCCAACTTACTGTTTCTCTATTCCGAGAAACAGAGTCTTCAGGCTCCATGGTCATTGTTCCCTACAACTTCCAGCCTGCTCAGATCTTTTCTGGAATATTGAAATGATTTCTCTGCCAGAGGCTTCAGTTGAGGGCTAGCTGTCTCCACTCTCAAGAATTTGGACCAGGAGGCTGTTTCCTGACACTGGAAAAAAAAAGATAGTGAGGCTAACCATTAAAGATAAAAATCAGTGTTCATCTGCCAGAAAAACTTGTTCCATCAAAAGTTTTGAAAGCTCTAACATACTCATGGCCAAAGCAATGGAAAATACTTAATGACTGAAAGTAATCTCACAGGGACAGGGGAAAAAAAGCAAACAAACTTGATTACCAATAGCTTAGCCATCCATTCTAGTAGCCTGTTGGATTTCAATTTAATACTTGTTTCTAGGGCTGGAGACAGAGGGGAGCTTAGTAGGAACTGCAGGCACTCACTGCTTGCTACAGGCTAGGTCTTCAGCTCTCTGTTTTGCATAAGGAGGTTCCCTAGGTTGACCTCCTTTATAAAAAGGAATATAAGCTCTTTGAAGGCAAGACCAGATTTTTTTCCGCATTGTTGTTGTTTTTTGTATTTTTAACCTTAACACTCTGCCTTCCATGCAGAAGGTGCTTAATAAATGTTTGTCAAATGCTGAGTAAACACAGACTGTGCTGAGCAGGTGGGCGGTGATGTGGATGGAGCACAGGGCTTAAAATCAGGAAGGCCTGAGTTCAAATTTGGCCTTAGAAATTTACTAACTGTGGGATCCAGAACAAATCACTTAACCTCTGTTTGCCTCAGTTTACACAAATGTAAACTAGGGATAAGAACAGTGCCTAACTCCAGTATCTTTGCCCCAAACAGAATCACAAGAGTTGGATATGACTGAATAACAATAGTAAATCTTGGATTGTTGTGAGGATCAAATGAGACGATATTTGTAAAATGCTTACACGTTGCCTGGCATGCAGTAGGTGCTATATAAATGCTGATTCCCTACCTTCCAGCCAGCCTATGGGTAGGGTGAAACTGACCAAACTAAGTCATCAAGATCTCTCTCCTTCTTTACTCTTTTATTCTCATTTTCTCAAAGGCAAAAGAAGTTACTAAAAAATAAATAAAAAGGGGCAGTTAGGTGGCTCAGTGAATAGAGCACCAACCCTGGAGTCAGGAGGACCTGAGTTCAAGTTTGACCTCAGACACTTGACACACTATACTAGCTGTGTGACCTTGGGCAACTCACTTAATCCCAATTGCCTTGTCTTCCCCCTCCAAAAACCAAACAAAATAAATAAATACAGACATTCCCTGCATCTGACTCTTCTAATCAGATTTTAGATGGATTTTTTTAAAAAGACATTTGAAAGTTTTACACTGAGAGCAATGACAGCTTTTTTGAAAATAATGTATACTGACAGGTAAGGCCTAAAGTGTGATTATGGACAGGATCAGAGAATGGTAAAGAGTCAGGAGAGGCCTTAGAGACCATTTAGATCTTTTTATATTGTTAAGTCATACAGGTGCACAAAAAGCAGAACCAGCAGTAGACCTTAGGCCCCTGAGAGCATGTCCAGAATTCTCCCTGCTCTGCCAGACTGATTCCTAATTCCCTTAGCTCTGAGATGAGAGGGTTCAGGCAAAGGAACTGCTAGGCCCCTCTCAGAAATAATGATGCACCCAGCTAGGCAGTGCGGAAAAACACTGGGTTTGGAAGGAAAGGGCGTGAGGTGGGGGGAAGCATTTACTGAACGCTTAATGTCCTTCATAACCCTGGGCAAGTTTCTTCCTCAATTTAGGCTTCAGTTTCCCCATCTGTGAAATGAGGCTGTTGGACTAAATTACTTCTAAAGTCCCTTCTGGCTCCAAATCTACAATCTTAAAATACTTCTCAATGGGATTTGAAGACAAGTAAACAATTAAAGCACTGAGATCCACTGATTAAAGATATGGTGGTGACTTGACCTCCAAGTCTGAAAATTTTTTTCACATATGTAGAAAAGATCACTTAGTTTAACAAACAAATAAAGACTTGTGGGCAGTTAGACAACATGCAAAACCTATTTAAAGCAAAGGAACTGTCCCAGTCAGGGCAGAAATAATGTCCTAGAACAAAGAAGGATTGTATCCTGTCTCACATTACTCATGGCAAAATGGTAGCCATCTCCCTGCTATTGCTTCCCAAACCACCACCTTTTGG
Organism: Pseudocheirus occidentalis; assembly: GCA_028646575.1. Classification (NCBI taxonomy): domain Eukaryota; kingdom Metazoa; phylum Chordata; class Mammalia; order Diprotodontia; family Pseudocheiridae; genus Pseudocheirus; species Pseudocheirus occidentalis. The sequence goes on from CM053593.1 coordinate 219,563,004, forward strand.
AAAGAAAGAAGCCACTGGGGGGGGAGGGGAAATGATGTGTAAAGAAACAATTTGAAGATAGAGATAAATGAACAGCAATTGTAGAGGACATATAGCCAATGTAGCCCCTCCAATAAACTCACCCCCTTCAACTCCAATACATCTGCAATTGATGAGACCAGCCTAAAATGTGAAGAGCAACAGCTGGCAAATGGTATTGAGTTGACTAAAACTTTTGCTTGAAGAAGAAGAAAAACTTTCTGTAATTCAGAGAGCTGATGCCAGAGCAGCACAAACACAGGTGGTTGAAGAAGAGGGAGGAAAGAACACAAAATCCTATTCTGGAAAAGTCAAATGTTCTTTTCCTGATCGTTCTAAAACCTTCTAGTACTTCTCAGAAACTAATGATAAGTACAATAAAGAAGAATGGATTAGATCATAGCATATCATAGGAGACAGAATAAAAAGTGAGCTGCCTAGTAATGCAAAGCAATTCCAGGAATTACAATTCCTGGATTCTCAAAAGTTTCATTTTGCATTACCTGAGCTGTAAAAGTTTACTCAGTTTTTACAAATCACTTCTGCAGAATAATTCAAAATAAAACATCATACCTATTAGATAACTATTTGAGTCCCATATACTGTTTTCCTTTGAACTTCTGACTGGCCTAGGTTTCCTTACCTTTTTGACTCCTTAGGTGAATACAGACAATAGTGTGTTATCCATCCAAAAAATTCATTTCTAGTTCAGGTCACAGCAAGCTTTGACCACTTTCTAAGTAGCAGCTGTACTCTATTCCAGGTCAGAGTACAGTATGCTAATAAGATCTGGAATCTAGCCAATGAAAATCCAGATGCTCTGAGGCAGGCATAGGTAAGGAAAATTTGTGAGCTAATGTATGAGCCCTCAATTGCTTTCCAGAATGCCAGGAACACAAGGGGAATTGTATTGCATCACCCAGTATTTGAGTGTTCCTATTTAGGGTTCGGTTCAATGAAAGTGAAGGTATAAAGAAGTCTTATGTGGACAGATCGATGAGTGTTTCTGAAATTTAACAGATCAGACACATAGTAGGCTGACTGTTCAATGCATAGTTTAACTTTCATATTATTTTCTTTCTTCTTTCCTTCATAGCTCTCATCCTGTCTTTCAACTCCTGCTCCTTTCTCCTTCCTCTTTTCTGTCTCTTTTTCTCCATCTATGTTCCTCTGTGTGTCTCTTTCTATGTCCCGTCCCTGCCTCTATCCCTGTCTTGGTTTCTCTTCCTGTCTCAGTCTCTCTCTTTGTCTCTTTTGTATGTCTCTCTCTTTATCTCTCCTGTCTCTCAACTAGGGCCAACATGCTCTCTGCAGTGACCTTACATCTGTATTATATGTTTAGAACCTTAGAAACACTTTTTCCCCCTCACAAGCCCTCTGTCATTGACAATATTTTTCACCCTTCTAAAGTATTCTGTCTAGGAGCTCTTTAATGGAGAACAACAGCAATGTCGAACAGGAATTCTCCCTCAGGTTTTTAGTCCATGATTGAATCCCTTAGCTTAGTTTCCAGGGCCCTCTAAAATCTGGTCTGATTTTCCCAACTGTATTCCTATAACCCCCTCTTCCCCCCCCAAACCCCTCCTTCTGAGTCAATCCATTCAATTTACTGTCCTGTGGTAAAAGTACCAGCAGCAACTCTAAAGTTCACCATTGTGTGAAGCAGACAGTAGAAATATGATTATTATCATTTTATAAATGAGAAAACCCAAGGTTTAAAAAGATTAAATACCGTAACCAAGATCTCACAGCTAATAAGGGGCCAAACCAAGTTTCCAACTCAGGTGACCTTCGAAGATGTTGAAACAACGAAAAAGTAAAATGGAGAAAGAGGAGGAAGGGAAAGAAGAAGTGGGAGGAGGTTGGAGATGGATTTCTACAAAAGACTTTGCGACTCCTCCGCTGAGCCCCCAACATCTGTCTTTAGTAGAAATTTGTTAATTAGACATCAAATGAATTAAACAAGTAAGCAAACAGTGTTTCGCCACCTTCCTCCTTCCCGCTCAAAAAGAGAAGAACATTTTATGGGATGAGATCTTGTTAGGAGTCCCTACGGCAACAAACAAAGTTTGCTTGGGGGGAGGGTCCAGTTGTATCTAAATCCCATCTGGGATTTTCTTGGCAAAGATACTGGAGTGGTTTGTCATTTCCTTCTCCAGCTCACTTTATAAATGAGGAAACTGAAGCAAACAGGGTTAAATGAAGTTAAGTGACTTGCCTAGAGTCACATAGTTAGTAGGTCTCTGAGGCCAGATTTGAACTCAGTAAGATGATTCTCCCTGGTTCTAGGCCTGGAATTCTATCCTTTTCACCTCCTGGCTGTGATAGTTACTATGTAATGTACATAGTCAAGTCATGATGGGTATGGTTGCCAACTCTAGATGAGGGGATGAAGGATGGGAAATGTTAGCTACCACCATAAACAGGACTGCTGAGACTTGTCGAGGCTTATATAAGAGGAATGGTCATCTCCATGGCATTTTTCTCCCTTGATTTAACTCAGACCTCCCCGACTTAGTACTTGGGCAATCAATTAGTCTATTGGTCCATTCATCTCAGCTTCTTGGATTTAGGTGCTCTATATATTCCCTGATATTAACCTGGTCTGACTGCTTAATCAACAGGATATGAAAGGCTTCTTAACCTTTTTTTTTTATCCTGGATCCTTTCTTCAGACTGATGAAGCTTATAGACCCCCTTCTCTGAATAATGTTTGTAAAAATCTAAAGGAAATGATGAAGTTTAGTTAGAGGTTAGTGAAAAATAAAGACGCAATTTTTCTCATCTGTGGGGTCACAGACCTGTTGGAGATTGGTGAACCCAAGGTTAAGAATCCCTCTTCTAAATAATTAGGCCGTGGCTGACTATTGCTGAATTTTTTGCTCTACTCTAAAACTCCAGCAGGGGTCTCCATATACTACAGAACACCATAGTAACTGTTGTCTCTGCTAGGTCCTTTAGGACCCAACAATATTTGTAAGATACATTTTCAATGTTGAAGGCAACACTTGAAGTCAATGACCCTGGATCATACCCAGAGTAGACCTTCCCTATTCCTCAGTTTTCAGATCTGTAGTGTCTCTTTCCCATCACCCTCCTTCCCTCCTACCTCCCATTGAGAAAGCAAAGAAAAACATAAGAAAACAAATTCCCACATTGATCATTAAAACAAAAGTCTCAATCTGAACTCTGAATCCATCACATTTCTATCAGAAGGCATGTAGCATATTGGATCTTGAGTCCTCTGGAAGGACAATCAGTCCTTGTGTTGATCAGTGTTCCTAAGTCATTTCTGGACTTTACAGTAGAATACAATAAGTATCCCTACCTCAAATTTGTTCCTATTTCAGTGTGTTCTCTATTCTGCTATCAAATTGAGTTTCCTAAAGGGTGAGTCTGACAATGTCATCCTTCTATCCAATATATTCAAGTGACTCCCTATTATTCCATTATCAAATATAAAAGTCTTCTGTTTAGTTCTTAAAGCTCTTCATGAACTGACACCTTCTTACCTTTCCAGTCTTCTTACACCTTAGGCCAGCTGTTCTCAACCTGTGGGTTATGTTCAGTTTAAACACATCCTGCATATCAGATATTTACATTATGATTCCTAACAGCAAAATTACAGTAATGAAGTAGCAACAAAAATAATTTTATGGTGGGGATCACCACAACATGAGGAGCTGTATTAAAGGGTTGCACATCAGGAAGGCTGAGAACCACTGCCTTAGGCCCTCCAGTAATCTGCCATCCAGTGACATTGACCTTGCTATTCTTCACTCCAGAGACTCCATCTCTCAACTCTGTATTTTCATTGCCTGTTGCTCTCCCTGGAATCCCCTCCCTTCTCATCTTCTTCTCCTGACTTCCCTGGCTCCCTTTAAGTCCCAACTAATGTCCCACCATCTACAAGAAGCCTCTCCTACTCCCCATAACTCTAGGGTCTTCCCTTTGTGATTCATATCTTGCTTGTATTTTGCATGTTGTCACTTCCATTAGGGGCAGCCAGATGGTTGAGTGGATAGAGTACAGGTTCCGGAGTCAGGAAGATTCATCTTTGGGAGTTGAAATATAGCCTCAGACACTAGCTGTATGACCTTGGGCAAGTCACTTAACCTTGTTTGCCTCAGTTCTTCATCTGTAAAATGAGCTGGAGAAGGAAATGGCAAACCACTCCAGTATCTTTGCCAAGAAAATACCAAATGGGGTCATGAAGAGTTATTTGCAACTGAAAAGAATGAACAACAACAATCTTCCATTGGACTGGGAGCTGCTTGAGAGCAGGGACTGGAGCATGTTGCTCAGGCGTTCAGTCAGGTCTGACTCTTTATGACCCCATTTGGGGTTTTCTTGGCAAAGATGCTGGAGTAGCCTGACATTCCTTCTCCAATGGATTGAGACAAACAGAGACGTTAAATGCTCACCCGGAGGTACCAGGAACATAGGAGGAACTTAATAAATGTTGATTTGACTTTACCCAATCCATTTTGGTGTTACAGTTATGACATTTCCAAAGAATAGACAAAATTTCACAGTATGACAAGGAATAGTCACAAAGCTCAGGGTGAAAGTTTAACAGTTTGCTCCATCAAATAAAACAATAGTCATTTAACTTTCTGAAACATCCTTAAAGAATCGTTTTTCTAAAGCCATTCAATCTATCTTTGATTACTGCTTTTAAGGGTTCTCTCTTTCAACTAGTCAATACAATCCTAATTTCCATTAAATGAAGTGATCAAAGACAACTCTTCTTCCTCTTCAGTGAATCTTTTCCCTAATCTCTTCAGGGTATGAGGAAAGAAGCTATTACCATTAGGTAGATGAATTTAAAATTTCATGCCTTTGTCCAGTCATCACCCTCACCCTAATGAAGAAGACCACCCCCGAAATCCTTCTCAGGCTGTTTAGAGAGAAGGGAGCAAGCAGAGTGTTGTTTCAGAATTGATAATTAGAGGAAAATTGGTAAGATTTTTTTTTCCAAGATGGAGTTAGTTAGTCAACAAGTACTTACTAAATGTTTACTATGTACCAGAGAAGTAGGGAGCCTTGTCTGCTTTCACATCTCTAAAGTCCCTTCTCTTTTGAAATCCACGTTCCTCTGAATTTACAATTCTGGACTAATTAGAGAAAATAGCCTATAAGACCTCCATTGCTCTGGTAGTAGTTAAAATATTAATACTAATTGACATTTACATAGCTTTTTTAAAAAAATTGATGTCTTTTTATTTACTTTAGTTTACAACATTCAGTTTTACAATCTCTTAAGTTTCAAATTTTCTCCCCCTCTCTCTCCTCCCCTTCCCCCCCATAGCGGCATGGAATCAAATATAGGTTCTACAAACACCTTCACGTTGAACATTAGTCGTGTTGTAAAGGATTATAACTACGAGCTGAACAATGAAAGAGAAGAGATGAAACGAAACAAAACAAAACACAAACAAGAGGGAGCAAATAGTTTGCTTCGATCTGAAGACTCTGTAGTTCTTCCTCTGGATGTGGAGATCCTCTTCCATCGTGGGTCTCTTGTAGCTACCCTCTAACCTTGCATTGCTGAGAGGAGTCCGGTCTATCAAAGTTAGTCGTCACATATATGATATGTCTGCCATTGGGTACAAAGTTCTCCTGGTTCTGCTCTCCTCACTCAGCATCAGTTTATATGTTTCTCCAAGTTATTATGAAATCTGTCTGCTCCTCATTTCTTATACACAATAAGATTCCATTACATTCATATACCATAACTTGTTCAGCCATTCCCCAATTGATGGGCATCCTCTTCACTTCCAATTCTTTGCCACTACAGAAAGAGCTGCTATTAATATTTTTGTACATACAGGTCTTTTCCCCACTTCTGTTATTTCTTTGAGATACAGCCCCAGAAGTGGTATTGCCAGGTCAAAGGGTATGCACTTATTTATAGCCCTTTGGGCATAGTTCCAAATTGCTCTCCGGAATGGTTGGATTAGTTCACAACTCTACCAACAATGCATTAGTGTTCCAATATTTCCACAACCTCTCCAGAATTTATCATTTTCCTGTTTCATCTTAGCCAATCTTATGAGTGAGATGTGGTACCTCAGAGTTGTTTTGATTTGCATTTCTCTAATCAATAGTGATTTAGAGCATTTTTATATGCTTATAAATGTCTTTAATTTCTTTCTCCAAAAACAGTTTGTCCATATCCTTTGACCATTTTTCAACTTGGGAATGACTTGTATTCTTATAGATTTGACTAAATTGTCTGTATATTTTAGAAATGAGGCCTTTATCAGAAACAATGATTATAAAAATTCTTTCCCAATTTCCTACTTCCCTCCTAATCTTGGTTTTTGACTTTTTTTTTTGTAAATTGGGGAGAGCAAGAACTAATTTACCTGTCAGGCTTATGGATAAGGGAAGATTTTATGACCAAACAAGAGTTACATAGCTTTTTGAAGCTTGGAGGGTGGTATAGTGGAAAGCAAGACCTCAGAATTGGGAAGACCTGGATTCAAATCCTTTTTCTCACTTACACTGATTGTGTGACCACTGATTATGTGTTGTCTTAATGTCTCAGTGTCCCTAGACAAAATCTCTTAAAACTAAACTGTGAACAAGATTCTAATCTGTATTAGTAAAGGAAGTTTCCTTGTGGAGGAATTCCCTATGCCAATGAAATCAAAGAATTGGACCCCCAAAAATGGAAGTTTGCAAAATATTTTACACACATACTCTCATTTGAGCCAACGTTCCAGTGAGGTAGGTACTACAGCTATTACCATTCCATTTTATAGTTGACAAAACTGAAGCTTATATATGGTCGCATAGTATTAAAGTCAATATTAGAACCCAGGTCATCCTGAGTCCAAGTCCAGCACTCCATCCACTTCATGACTTTTTTTATTCTGGATTAGTGGCCAAAGATACTTACTTGATGCAGGGATACCACAAACCTTTGATTTGTTTGAAAAAAATGAAACACAAAAACAAAAACAAGAAACCCCAACAATTTCTGCAAAGTTTCTTAAGGTGAAGCCCAATAAAATAAATAATGTCTATGGTTATCAATTTTGTTAGCATATAATTAGACAAAATACTTTCTAATAAGGTCACCTATTTCTTCTTCACTTGTTGTATCTAGTCCTATTTATTAAAGAAAAATAGGGAGCAAAAGCTCAACCACAATTATAAAACCTTGTGTGCCACCATCTACCAGACCTGGTATCCTAATCCTGATATCTAGGCCTGATGGGCCACCTGACAAAGGTGACAAGAGTCACCAAAATGAACCTATAGGAGATATTTTACCTGGTCTGGTTATAAAGGGGAAAAGACTAGAAGACCTGGCAAAGTGCATATGAAAATCTATAATATTTTACTTAAAATGTTTTTGGGATGCATTCAAAGTTCCAAAACCTGTTTGTTCTGGGGCAATTGCTAATCTCAGTCATAATCTTCCTCATCTATTCCTGGGATTCTACCTAGCATACTAAATTAATACAAGTTGTCTTCTAGAGACAAGGGCAGCATTAGCCATCTGCCCAATTAAAGAGATGCCAATTTGATAAGAAAAAGAGAGAATTCTTAGATCACAGTGTGGAGTTCATTTGGATTCATGTAAAACACAAACTGTGTTAAAGTGGGAGATTCCTTGCCTCCATTGAAAGACCCATAGAGATTTTTTGAGGTACGACTATCACTTTATTTTCTAGGTTCTCTATTTTTAACAGAACCTCTTGTCAATTGACTAGAGTGCCCTAAAACTTTCTAGTGGGCACCAGAGATGGAAAATGCATTTGGCAACCCTCAAAATTGGTTCTACTCAGCTTCTCTCTTACTGTACTGAAATCTGCATGAAATTAGTGGTCTACCATTATCAAATATCACCCCTGGGCTACCATTAACGTCTTGGAAGTGATAATAATGCTTGAGATTTACATAGGGCATACTGAGAGCAGGGTACTGTGCTAAGCGCTTTACAAATATTATTTCATTTGACCCTCACAACAACCCTGGAAGGTAGGTGCTATTTTCCAGTGAGAAAACTGAGACAGAGATTAAATGACTCGCCCATGATCACATGGCCAGAGAAAGTGACTGAGGTCAAATTTGAACTCAAGTCTTCCTGATTTTTAGGTCCAGTGCTGTATCTACACCTTCAAGCTTTATCACTCGTCCTAGGATGATAAGCTGAGGAGAGAGCAAGTGTCACCTTCCATCGCTTAATTGAGGAGGTCAGTGTTGTACAGAATCTCCACTGGTGGTCTATTATAATTGTTGCCCTCTGGCTCTGAAAGGTCCATACTAGTTCTCCTCTGAGCTGATGCTGCCATCTGCTGGGAATATTGTCTGCTCTGGCGGTAGAGGAAGAGGAAGAGAGCCTAAAGGGGAACATTATTGCTCTTTTGTGAGACTGACCTGTGTCAACATGTCTGGGGGCAATCAACACACGTTCAGCTCTTTGGTTAGAAAGACAAATATGATACAGAACTGACACACAAAAGGGTCTCAGGTGGTTGTCAAGAAGTTGTCGGCTTGTGTTGCTCTCTTACCAAAAGATCTTCCCCTCAAGTATTAAGCAAGGTCCTTGGTTGAATCAGAGCAAATAAATTTCTTTCATCTTTTCCACAGTCTGAAACTTCTGATGATTCTGTGTCTGGGAATAAATACCTGCACCACTTTTCACTTGCCCTTTACATTTCTGTCATGCCCCTTTTCAACACCATGCAAAGTGACTTGAAGCTCAGTTAAATCTCAGTGGAACTTCATCCTAGACTCCTCCCTCTCTCTTCCCACATTCAATCAGTGGCTAATATCTTGATATTTCTATTTCCACAATATCCTTGGCTTCTGTCCCCCTTATCTATCTTTATGTAGCTACTACTCAGTCCATCACCTCAACAAGCTTCTTAATTAGTGGAATTAATTAATTAATAATTAATTTAGAATAAATTAAATTCTCAAATCTCCCTCCATTCCAGCCTATCCTTCATGCAGCTTCCTAAGCTTAGATCTGGCCTTACTTCCACATTTCCAGTGGCTTTCTTTCTGAGATAAAATACAAATGCCACCATTTAACTTTTTTTTTCTTTTTGAATTATTTTATTTATTTTCTTGTTTACATCATCCATTTCCATGAGATTTCGAGTTCCTCTTCCCCTCCTCCCCTCCACCCTCTCTTCCTTCAAGATAAAGCTCAAATATCACCTTATATACACAAAGCCTTTCCTGATTTCCCCACCCTCGAACAGCTAATGCCCTCTCTCCCTAATTGCCTTGAATTTATTATCTTTGTATTTAATCTGTCTCTCCTATATATCCTTGTTTTGCCATTAGAATGTGAGCTTCTAGAGAATATGGATTATTTCCTTCTTTGGGACGTGTATCCCTTATGCTTCTCACAGTGCCCAGCACATAGTTGGCACTGAAGATATGTTTGGTGATTGATTACTTACACTCAGTAGGAAGGGCTTTGTACACCCAGGTACTATTAGTGTGCATAATGAAACTCTCAAAATGGTCACATGATTTGAATTCATGCTGCAATGTTGTTGAGGTTATTGTTTGTCCTTCATTTTCGAAGAGAACCATGACACCAGGGAGGTGATGCCATGACATGCAAGTGAACTGGGTTTAAATGAGGGAGGGCTGTGCAAAGTCACCAGTCTCACTTTCTCCTCCAGAGCCAGGGTCCAGTGGTGAGATATAGATTAGGACAACCAGAGATGGGCTTGGTATAGTGGAAGACCTAGGACTTTTTAAAGCTAAGATCTTTAACAGATCTACATTTGACTAAGGTAAAGTCCATTCAGTGATTAAGACTAGGTAAAAAAAAGGAGGCAGAGAATAACCTCTTTATCTAGTCAAAAAAGAAAAAGAAAAAAAAAACGGCAGCCTGGAAGGGGAAGGCCCTCAGGGTTTCTATCCAAAACAGAAACAACATTCTTCAGTATTTCCACTGGGAAAGAACCAGTGGCCTTATTTTAGATAAGTTTAACATCCAATAGTGCTAATTCAAATGCTTGGGAATTTCTTACTCATTCTAATCAGGACTTATCTGTATTTATTTCTGTCGCCATTCTGTTCCAGACCCCTTGTTGCTCTCATTTACTAGAATCCATGTTACTTTTAGAATTTGAGTCACAGTCTTCCTCTGCATTGCAAATCCTTCCCTTTTCCTTAGATAGCCTAGTTTTCCAGATCATCAGTCTCCTTGACTCTCATACCCTTCATTTCTACTCCACCCCACAGACAAATGGTAACTTGGCCCTCTATAACATCTAAACCAGTTCCAGTCTCGTGATTACTTACAAAGGTCAGCACCATCCTCCTAGTCCCTCAGGCTCTCAGCCTAGGAGTCATCCTGGATTCCTCACTATCTCTTACCTGCCATACCCAATCTGTCTCCAAGGCCTTTTGATCTTACCTTGGAGTATCTCTTAAATATGGCCCCTTCTCTCTTCTGACACTGTTACCAGGTCCTATTGATGAAGTGTAGGCTCTGGGACTCTTCCCCCCCCCCCCTTTTTGAGCTCTCCTTGATTCTTTGAGGTACAGGCTCTGGGAAAGTAAACCTTCCCAAGGAAGACATTTGCCTATCACTATGAAAGTGATTTTTTTTTTTTTGCCTTTTTTTGGAGGGCAGTTGGGGTTGTGACTTGCCCAAGGTCACACGGCTAGTTTTTATGTGTGTGTTACGTGTCTGAGGTCGGATTTGAACTCAGGTCCTCCTGACTCCCGGGTTGGTGATCTATTCACTGTGCCACCTAGCCGCCCCATAAAGTGGTTTTCTTAAAGCACAGTTCCGATCATGCTCCCATTCTCACTCCCATTACTCAATAAATACCAGTGGCTCCCTATTACCTCTAGGATCAAATGCAAAATGCTGTTTGATATTCATAACCTACGCTCTCCTTCCTTTCCAGTCGTCCTATACCTTACTCCCCAACATGCACTCTGATCTGGTTACCTTGGTCTCCTGGTTGTTCCAATAAACAAGATGTTCCATCTCCTGGCTCCAGGCATTTTCTTCAGCTGTCTTCATGCCTGCAAAACTCTCCCTTCTCTGCTCAACGACTGACTTCCCTGATGTATTCCTTCAGGTTCCAACTTCTATCACACTTTCTTCAGGAAGCCTTCCCTAATACTTCTGTCTTTCCTCTGTTAATTATCTATTTATCATACATATGTACATGTATATATATACACACACACATATGTATCCTGTATGTATATATATATATATATATACACATACACATATATATGTGTTGTGTCGTAAACTCCTTGAAGCCAGGAACTTTTTGCCTCTTCATAAATGCTTAGCATAGTATGTTGTACCTGGGACATAGTAGATACCTAATAAATGTTTGATTGATGATTAATAAATGATTGATAGATTGATTATTTTAAACTCTGACCTTCTTCTATTTTAAACTCTGACCTTCTTTCCTGCTCCTCCTCCTTACTGAAACCTCCAATGTATCCATCCTTCCCTATCTCTTTCTTCTCTTCAGCATTCTGAGGCCTCGAGGTTCCTGGAACAGCTTTGCATTGTGCTGTATGCAAAGGCTGGAGGCAACCTCTGGAAAATGTTTGCTTTCTCTGTTTTACCATATGAGAGGCAGCTTGGCAGTCTGGGAAAGATTAAGCTCAGACCTTGTCTTTAATGCACACTGGCTCTGTATACCTGGGCAAGATGGTTAATCCCTCAGCTGCTGTCAAACTCAAATAGAAATGGGTTTCTGAGCTACACGTAAAGATCCTTGGGGCAGTATGTTGACTTAGATTTAAAATGTAACATTATATATGTTTCGTTGTATTTATTTATTTTATTAAATATTTTCCAATCATATTTTAATTTGGTTTTGCCACATTTGGGGGTGTTGCCTGATGAGTGCTTGCAAATTCTAGGCCAGCAACATGTCCCTGAAGTGGGAACCAGATTAAAATGCAACTAAGAAATATTTAACAAAATAAATAAAAATGCGATAGTATATAGATAATGTTAATGTGTGATTTTCTAGGTCAGTATGCAGCCCACAGAGATCCTTATATGTGGTTTTATTTTTTTTCCAGTGGCGTCTGACTCTTATGATCCCATTTGGTGTTTTCTCGGCAGAAATAACAGAATTGGTTTGCCATTTCCAACTCATTTCACACATGCAGAAACTGAGGCAAATAGAATTAAATGACTTGCCCAGGGTCACATAGCTAGGAAGTGCCTGAGACTGGATTTGAACTCAGATCTTCATGACTTTAAGCTGGGTACTCTATGCACTATGCCACCTTGGTCCCATTTCTATTTGAGTTTAAGGGGGGGGAGCTTGAGGGATTGGAGAAACTACTCTGTAACTTTAAAACCTGGAGAGAAGATGTTGACTGAAAGTTTCCTCACAGCAGATCCATCTACCAAAAGAATCACAGGTTCAGTCCCTATCCCCATTTAAATATTGATCGATGTCTAAATAGGTATGAATATGCATAAATCACTGATGTACTATGTTGTTATGGACTTTAACCTGGAAATAACCTGAAAGAACACTTGAATTCTTCCTGGAGAGGGAACAGCAACTGACACTTCTGTAATGCTTTATGCTTACAAAGAACTTTTTCACACATTCTCTTTCAGAGAATTAACAAGTATTGATTAAGCAAATATTACATTCCAGGCAGGACAAATAGATAGTGCTATAATATACAAAATGCCAACCCTAGAATCAGGAAGACTCATCTTCCCGAGTTCAAATCTGATCTCAAGCACGGTCTAGCTGTGTGACACTGGGCAAGTCACTTAACCCTGTTTGCCTCAGTAAATGTGTAAATGAGCTAGAGAAGGAAATGGCTTTGCCATGGAAAGGAGCTTTGCCAAAAAAGACCCAAATGGAGTCACAAAGGGTTGGACATGTCTACACAACAAATTATTACCCTCACTTTTTTTTCTGCTTTTTGGAGGGCAATTGGGGTTAAGTGACTTGCCCAAAGTCACACGGCTAGTAAGCGTGTCAAGTGTCTGAGGTCAGATTTGAACTCAGGTCCTCCTGACTCCAGGGCTGGTACTCTACTCACTATACTACCTAGCCGCCCCTATTACCCTCATTTTGCAGATGAGAGACTCAAGCATAGAGAAGTTAAGTGCTTTGCCCAAGGGTCATGAAAATAGTGTTTGAGGCCAGTTTTAAACTCAGATCTACCTGACTCCAAGGTCAATGCATCCCTTGTACCACCTAGCTACCCTAATCTAGACCTGGCCTCTCCTGACTCTGCGCTTCTGTTCAAAATGGTGTCTATTCTTCTGTTTGTGCTTAAGGAAGGGTGGGGGTGGCGTGGGGGAAGGAGATCCTGTAGAGCTGGAATGGTCCTGGTCCTTTCTGTTGGACCAGTGGTCTTCCCCCTTACAAAAGGGGCCAGGATATAGTCTCATACCCATTCATGTTCCATAGAATGGCCCTTTCTACCCCTCTTCTCCCTTGAAGACCCAGCTTAGGTGCGACCCCTTCCTCAGTAGCTTCCCTGATCCTGTCCAGGCAGAATTGATCCTTCCCTTCGTGAATCTCTCAGGTTATTCTTCTCACTCTCCCTTACGCATTATTTTTTAACTCCAGCTATTTGGGTATATATTTCACTTTCCCTAGGACAGAGGTTCTTAAAGGTTTTTTGTGTGTTATGGATCTCTTTGACAGTCTGGTGAAGACTGGGGAATGTTTTGACTGAAGGAAATGCTAAATTTCAGTTATAGACAAATGAAAGCAAAGATATATTTTCACCCCCATCCAAGCTCACCGGCCCTCTGAAATCTATCCATGGAATCCTTGAGGGAACTCCACATAAAGAACTCATACGGGAGTAGATTTCAAAATCCTCGAGGGCATTTACCACCTTTATAACCCAAAACCTTGCAGAGCACCTAACACAGGGTAAGTACTTAATCAATATTGTTTGAATAGAATTATCTTGAATTATTTTATCTTAAGCTATTTGTCATAACTCCTGTTTTGCAGATGAGGAAATGGTCTCAGAGAGAAAACTTGAGACAGGTGAAAATGATTTGTCCAATATCATAGGACCAGACAGAAGCACCAAAACTCCAACTAAGGGCCTGCTGATTCTAATTCCAGTGTCCTTTCCATAGCAATAGTTTGGGTGGTATAGTGGTGGGGGGGGTAATGAGCATGGTTGCTTAAATATTTCTACTTCCCTCTTATCTCCCAACTGTTGACTCATTACCTATGTAGGTTTCCTGTATAAACAATTCTCTGCCCCATGAAGTTGTATCAAAGAATCTACACTTTCTATCTTTTTAAGCTCCAAATCCCCAGTCAGAGACAGGGCTCTGGCAAAATACCTTAGTGATAGATCTACCCCCTCTTTCTTCTCTGGTGATGTCCCTCTCCCTTACCTCTTTCCAATAACATTTCCAATTAGTACACCCAAACTAGCAAATCTTCTATCTAGCACTATTTATAAAGAAAAAGCAAATATTAACAACAAAAAAAAAATAAGGAGACTCTCCCAGTGGGAGAGACTCTACCCAGTGGGAAAAGCTTCACTCTCTTGAGGAAGCTCAAGGGGAGAAAAGATGGGCTTTGAGACCACTGTGCTTTGGATACTATTAAATGAAAATCAACTATACTGTTCTGCTAGTCATATCCCCTTGCTTTCAAGTAGACCTAAATTTAGATCAAGTGCAGAAAGAAAGTTTCCTTTTCCTTCTCTTTGAAGCTGCTAAGAAATGAAGGACCAGAATCACATCCTAGAGTAAAGTATCTCACATTCCCTAAGATTAGAAAGAAATTTTTCCTACTAACCTACTTCTCAACATGACCTCTCAATGGAGATAGGAGAGCTGTTTACCATCACTAAGTCATGAAATATCTTGTAAGATTCTTTTTTTTTTCTACATCAAATAGACACAATCCTTTGTTTTCTTCCCCCTCCCCCTTAATTTTGTGATGTTTAGTCTTCCTTAATAGGAACACAGATGTAGATCTGCAAGTGACCTTCAAGGTCACAGAGGTCAACCTCATTTTACAGATAAGGACATTCCAACTCAGAGAGGTAAAATGCCCTAAAATAATAGACAGTAGGGCTGGGATTTGAATCTAGGTTCTTGGACTCCAAATTCAGCACTCTTTGCACTCTACCTTGTTGCTTTGAAGGTGGAAAAGAGTGTCTCATTTTAGAGGTCAAGAATCTGTGTTAGGAAAGTCTTAAGATGGCAGTTTTTCAAGTTCCCACAAAAATTACTGAGGAATCACAGCAAAACCTGCAGGGGAAAACATATTTGAAATGGCTAAAAAGTCAAACAGTCAACAAAATGCAGAGGAAAATGCTGAGTCTGCAATCCAAAAAACCGTCAGGCCCTGACCTTGTAGTGAGGTTACACTGCCTTCTAACCACAGATGACCTCGATTGGGTGGCTGACGTCTCTGAAAGGAATTCCGTACTGGGTTGCCTCTATTGACCAGTAAATTGGCTAACTTTGTCCTAGAGAATTGCAGAATTAAATCAACTTGGAAGTCCCAGAACACGTAAATCTTTGCTCTCCTCTGGAACCCTTTCAAGTTCTCCATATCTCCTACAAACTCAAAGAAATAGGGAAGGAGACACATGGAAATTTCTTTAAAAAAACACAAAAAGTAAATTTCTGAACCTTTTTTACAGTTGTTACAAGCCACATCCATAGCTAATAAGTTATCACAAATAGGGTTCAAACCCATATCTTCCTGCTCTACATGTAGTGTTCTAACCCTAACATCATGTTGTCTCTTTGTGCCTAGGCATTCCAGGGGAGAAAAAAAGATCTGAAGTCAATCTTTAGCTCATAATAACAGATATTCTTTGGTCCAATGCTAAGAAGCCCCCAAAACAGTAAAAGGTAAATCTTTTTCATGTACAAGCTAAAAGCAGCTCAGTTATACTTAAAGATATTTATACATAGTACCAATAATGGTAAATATTTTTTATTGCAATGCATGATGGAGAAATTCAACCACAGAATGGTGTAAGTGTGAAAACCTTTTAAAAAGTTTGGTTAAAGAAGACAACAGGCTAGGTAACATACAGTTACAGCATTTATTCCCTTAAAACTAGCAAACTTGTACGTACAAAGAGTTAGAAACTAAGTTCTAACTGTCTGGACAAAAGAATGAGAAAGCTTAAATACATTTTAGAACCAGCCCAATTCAGGGTCAAATTAAGATGACAAAAAAGGAATTTTCTTAGTAAGATAAGAGAGTTGAGGTGTCGATTAATTTTACGACCTAGAACATCTGTGTTTCTTTTATCATTAATATGCCAAAACATAATACATTCCCCACAAAACATTTAGATAAAAAAAGGTCCCATTATTCAAGATAGTATCTTAGGTTCAGAGTCTTATCCTTGGCACAAAAAAGAATACTCTTAAGTTAGCCCTGTCTGTGGGAAGAGATGCTATTTAATGATTATCAAGTGAGGGACAATATCCCGTGATCTATGTCCTGCAGTAGGAAGTGAGTCCTCAGCTGGGGTTCCAATTGCCCACCGTGCCGTCTGAGTGGCCTTGAGCAAATCTTCACGTTTCTGGGCTTCAGATATTCCATTCGCAAAATGACAATAATGTTAACCTTTGGTGCGTTAGGGGTTAGGTCAGATATACTCCTGGGGTTCCTTCCAGCTCTGTGGTAAATGATTTAATGACTTGCCAGAGGTCCTTCATTGTCAATGGGAAGGCCAGGAATAGAATTCAAGAGCCCATGACTCTCTTTTGAGGGGCCTGTTCATTATGGAATTTCTCTTTCTCTTAACTTGCTACTTTAAGCATGTGATCAAAGCCTCCCTTCGCCCCCACTCCAAGCAGCTGCTCTTTTCCTGTAAGGCCTTAACGTTTCCTCCAGAAAACTCAGCCTTGGGGACTGAAAAATTAATATATGGAAATTCAGTTCGATTCCATTAAACAAATGCCAGTAGTATTTACTGGCCTCATACACTGAACTCAGCAGATGTTAAGGAAGTCTGGCAGTGGATGCAGGTGGCGGTTTGTCCGGGTTTGAAGTTTTACAATGCACAGCGAGTCTTTGGAAGTTTATTCTTGTGAAGGGCAGTATATTTTCTGGGAGATTTTAAAAAGCCAGAACTGGTGTAGCTGAAAGAGTAATGGATTTGGGATTAGAAGACTTAAATTCAAATCCTAGGCCTACTACTACTAACTGTGCTGTTCAGCAAGTCATTTAACTTCCCTGGAAACTTGTTTTCTTAATCTGCAAAATGGCAAACTTGAGCAGCACAGCAGATTGAATGCTGAACCAGAGTCAAGTCCAGCTTCAGACATTTGCTACCAAGGCAAATCATAGTGGATAGAGCACCAAGCTTGGAATCAGAAAGACTCGTCTTCAAGAATTCAAATCTAGCCTCAGATACTTTCTAGCTGTGTGACCCTGGGGAAGTCACTTAACCCTGCTTGCCTCTTTTCCTATGGGTAAAATGAACTGGAGAAGGAAATGGCAAACCTCTCTAGTATCTCTGCCAAGAAAACTCCAAGTGGTATCATGAAGAATTGGACACAACTGAAAAATCAGCTGAACCACAAAAGCACATATCTGGATAAATCAAACTACAAATGTGATTGTGTATAACCTCACAATGAGTCAGAGAACTAGACTAAATGTCCTTCATGTCTCAGTCCTTCATTCTTCCAATTTCCCTTCCTGGGATTCTCTCCCTCTGAGGACATTTCCTTTCTCTTCTTCCTATTGTTGCCATTTCAGTCATGTTGACTCCAGTTAGAGTTTTTCCCATTTCCTTCTCCAGTTCATTTCACAGATGAGGAAATGGAGGCAAACAGGGTGAAGTGACCTGTCCAGGGTCACACAGCTAGTAAGTATCTGAGGCCGGATTTGAACTCAGGCAGATGATGAGTCTTCCTGACTCTAGGCCTGGTGCTCCATTCACTCCCCAGTCTAGCTGCTCTACTCTCTTCTTCCTGGGGACCATCTTTTGTATGGATATGAAATTATCAGCCCAGGGAAATTATACATTAATCAAGCAGTTTCTGAATGGCTGCATGGTCCATGACTGGGAGAAGACAGGGGCATTTTCTTTGTTAGTAATGTGTCTATTTTGATGTTGATAAAAGATAAGAGGCATCCTGGACTCATATGGGTTAAGTACTGGCCTTGGTGTCAGGTCTCCTTTCAATCTGGCCAGCTGACAGACCCTCTGAGCCTCCCTAGGACTTCATCCCTTCCTATCATCCCTATGATAATTCTCATGCCTTCCCCTTAAGTCGATCTCTCGTGTGCCCTGTATTTATTTTGTTTCTACATAAGTGTTTGTATGCTGTCTCCCCCATTAAACTGAGTTCTATGAGAGCAGGGACTGTCTATTACCCATAGTAGATGCAGCTAGGTGGCACAGTGTCTAGAATGCCAGGCTGGGAGTCAGGAAAACATTTTCCTGAGGTCAAATGTGGTCTCAGACACTTACTAGCTGTATGACCTCGGGCAAGTCACTTAACCTTGTTTGCCTCTGTTTCCTCATATGTAAAATGAGCTGGAGGAGAAAATGGCAAACCACTCCCGTATCTTTGCCAAGAAAACCCCAAATCCAGCATGAAGAGTAGGACACAACTGAACAGCAACAACAAACACTTATTGAATGACTCATCTACTCAGTAATAGATGGCCGCAATCTGTGTTGGTAGAGGAAGTTCCCACTCTGGGAGTTACCAGTCCTACAGAAATCCCAACTCCTTCTACTGTTGTTCTATATTAAAGGATGCAGCTTCTGAAATTGAGTCTTGTATACCAAAAAAAGGACTGCACCAAGCTCAAATTGTAAGTTGGGGGAAGTTTATTTTCAGTGCTGGATCATCCCCTTCATGCTGCTTTCCTCCTTTCTTTTTACCCTCTCCTAATTCTTCCCTGTTACCCTCCACTGATGCCCCCAAGAGCCACGTTCCCTCTGTAGGGTTGTGGGATGTAGAAAGTTAACAGCCTTAAGAATTAGCGGGCTCCCTGGGAATCAATAGTTAAACATTTATTGACCACTTGCTACGTATTCAAGGTGCTTTTGTAGGTACTATGGTTATGTTTGGGGGAGAGGTAGAGAAGTAAAGATGTAAGACATAATTCCTGACTGTAGCAAGCTAAATAATAATAATAGTTAACAATAATCATAATAACCCTTCATTTACATAGTGCTGTAAATTTTTATAAAAATAAATAAAATAAGAATAAACAAAAATAAATTTTAAAAAATATTTCATCTCACTTGATACTCAAAACAGACCTATGAAAAAGGTGGTGAAAGAATTATTGCTCCCATTTTACAGATAAGCAAACAAAGACTCAGGGAACAGAAGGGATTTTGCCCAAGGTCAAAAATGGCGGAAAAGGACTCCACTGGGGTCTTCCGGCTCTAAGTCAAAATGATAAAGGTAAGGCAGACTTAGAGGCAAACAAGCAAACAAATCCAGAACCTCTGGTTAGTCTTTTCAGTAGGTGACCACCTAGGTAAGTTTGTGCCACCCAAATCCACTTAAATTCAGCAAGCTTTTCACAACATGCAAGCCACTGTCCCCAGTTGGGGTCAAGACGAAATACAAGGACACACACAAAAAAGCCCTTCAGGAATATTGAAGTGATAGGCGCTTGACCCTGTGCAGACCGCATCCTAAGTATCAGGTTCAGTTCTGGTCACACTGTTCAAGGACACGGAGAAGCTGAAGGCATCCAGAAGAGGGCAGGCGTCTCCTTCCCTGACTACCATCAGCGCCTTCTCCCAAAGTTTAAGAGATGCAGAGAACAAGCCTCTCTGTTGGGCGTAGGGCACGAGAGACCTGTCTCTGACGGCGAGAGAAGATCATGAAGTGCCTCTGGAGAGAGAGGCAAGAGAGTCCCCAGAAAAAGCTGTAAACACTGCGCCAGCTTGCTCGTCCTGTTTCAGGAAGGTGGGGTGCGCGGGAGCTGGGATCAGCTGTTCCAGCGTCCCGATGGCAGATGGCAGCAAAGGTCTGCCTGACGGTCACTGCTCCCTGGCCTGGGCTCAGCGCTCAGAGACATCTGTGCAGGAGCGGGTCAGAGAGGAGGCCTCCAGAGGGGAGCCCAGCGTGAGGGTCACCAATCACTGGCGTGGCCGGGCTGTTTCATTAATTTAACGATGCTCGCCAATGAGTATTCAATACAATTCCCTTTCTGTGACCTAATGGCATAACATCCCAGGCTTCTGAATCAGCAGCTGAAGTGCAGGGAAACAAAGGGATTCACAGGCAGGTTGGTGTTACAATATGCACAGGGAGCTGAGGAAGTTCCTCCCCAAGAGACTTCTGTGCAGAGCAAAGACGACTCCTGTCCAAAATACGCCTAGGTGTGTATATGTATGCACACTTGTATAGATACATTCTGTAGGCAGGGATGTAGACACACAAACATATAGCTTACATTGCAATGCATATTTACATATAGTTACATTAATGTAGGGCAGAGACTACTCCGTGTGTCACTAAGGGGTTATACAACCCAAAGTCAGGGAAAGAGGAATCCAGTGACTCCACACACAAACCCATGTGCACAAGGAATGTATGCATATACAGTATACAGGCTATACATATGTATATAGAAACAATATAATAATGCATATGCAACACAGTGCATACACGTGGGCACAATATATGTGTTTATATGCTCACACATGCCCGTAACACATGGCCATGCGTATGCACAAATATACACATGACCCATACACCTGCGTGTAATGCAGTATAGATTCATAGACACACATACAGATGTATAGACACATTTCCACAATGCATTTATAGAGGTAGACAAATAGATACATATATAAACTTAAATAATTGCATATATATACACATACACAGATGTGTATATATTACACACACACATAGATGTGTATGTGCACACTTGTATATATACACCTAACACACATGTAAATGTGTATACACATGCACATGCATGCACACATGTTTATACAGTGTGTTGTGCACATACACACTTGTATAATCTCTACACATAAATGTATCTGCCTGTGTTCATATTCACAGCTCAATGCATCCATACATAGACATAGTATAATGTGGTTAGCTGTGATATAAATTATAATAATTTATATTACAGACCTTTCCTTTATTCTACTCAGAAAAAGAATGGTAATTCAAACTGATTGGAAAGGTAGTATGGTATAGTGGATAGAGCATCGGTCTTAAGAGGAATTAATAAGATTTGGGTTCAAATCTTGCTTTAGACACTAGCTATGTGACCATGGGAAAGTCACTGTCTCTGTGACTCAGTTTGCTTATCTGTAAAAGGAGGAAGATTGAACTAGGTGGCCTTTGAGGTCCCTTCCAGCTCTGTTACTAGAGTCTGTGATCCTAATAGAGTATTTCTCAGTTTGGAAGTACAAGGTTTTAGTCAAAGCAAGTAATAGTTTGGGTACATTCTGCCCTGGTAGAACCTCCTATGAAGGATTCTCTTCTTGAATTGATGAGTTCTTTCTGGGAAGGGGGGGCCTCTGTTTAAGACAGAACCATTCCAGCCATGTCTCATTCCCTGTCCAGCTGTTCTGACTCTCCAGACCTTGCATGGAGATATCCCTGATGGGTGCCTCCTCTCCTTCTCTTCCCCTACTTCCTCCCCTATACTTTTTACTAGCTCCCTTCTATGTGCTACCTTTTCCTTAGAGTGTAAGCTCTTCGCACAATAAACTTCCTTAATAAATGCTTGCTGATTGCTTTCTTTAAATGTACCAGGTGTTGTATTAAGTGCAGAGGATATAAATAAAGCAAGCAACACTGCCCTACCCTCAAGGAGCTTATATTCCAAGGGGACTAAAGTGGGGGAAAAATACCTAATTGGAGCTGGGAAGAAGGGAATAGATAGCACAGCGAGGTTTGGATCTGGTGGTCGGTGAGTGAGATAGAGACCTCATCCTGAGCAACATAAGGTGAAAGGTCATCTGTCAGAGCCCAGGATGGTTCTATGGTAGGAATCCAAGCATCCTTTGGGTGTAGATGACAGAGGGGTTGAGAGTAAGCAGGGTTTGGTCAAGGTTGTAGGCCCTTCATTTACAAAACGTTGACCTTACTATTAACTGGTTAAGTTTTTGTGTGTTTCTCCTGAGGATAGATTTGCATTGATCTCTCTCAGTTTGAGTCAGTGCATAAGAATGGAAAGAGCACAAGGGTTGGAGTTAGTTGCCTCAACCAGAGTGAATCCTGCCCCTTTCATTGTGTGATTTTGGATATGCCAATTAATCTCCCGGACTTCAGTTTCCTTGAGAGAATTGGATCAGATAACCACTAAGGATTCTTGCAGTCCTAAATCTATGATCTTACTACTGAGTAGGAATATGGAGAGGTTAATCAGTTTGCCCAAGATTGAACCTGTAATGAGTGACCGAGATAGAATTTGAACCCAGGCCCTTATAATTCTAGATGAATTGATCTGTGACTGATAGCACACACATAATTGACCCACATAGGGATCAAATTCTGCATTTTATATCATATCAATTGACACCATTTTAACACCTCCCTTTTAAAACAACAGGAAACTTTTTGGGTATAAGCCAAGATCTAAGATATCTAATTAGTGTTGGAAAAGCACCACTGAGTTGAGATAGAGGACACCACTGAATGGATTGCTTCTGCATAGGAACCTCTAGAAATTTTTCAGTTAGGTGGGGAAAGGAACATTACCCAGCTCCATAGGATTATAAAATCGACCAAGCATCACCTGAGAAACTACCATGGCTCCTTGTCAGAAAAGTTCCTGTATCCCTACATGTGAGGCACAAGGCCTTCATTCAGAAATCTAGTTATCAGGATTCATTTAATAGACACAATGAAGCTGCATGTTGTGGGGAACAGTAGAGGAGAGTGTGTGGAGAGGAGGCAGAAAAAAAAGCTTTTTTTTTTGCCCATCCAAAAGTCTGTGGAGTAGGGGGTAGATGGCAGAGGAGGTTGCTTTTTACACTGAGTAGCTTCAAAGGCTCCAGACAAAAAGATATTTTAAAAAGGAACAAACACCCACAAGTGATGTGACTAGATCCCTAGACTCATTATCTAACATTTCTTAAGTGTATCATATACAACCTGGGATAGGAGATAACAGGTTTAACGTCAATGTCAGAAGGATCAGGGTTCAAGTCCTATGCCTGTGTAACCCTAAGCAAATTACTCAATCTTTCTGTACTCAGGACAACTTTCTAACATTTAAGTTTCAGAGTATGTTGTTATGGGAATTTGAAAATCTTCCCTGCCCCTAGATCCTTTCATAGGCTTAAGTGGCTCTGAGACTTTTTCCCAATTTGAAAGTATACTCTGTCACCTAATAGGCTGAATGTGGTCACATGGAGCCTGTGGCAGAAGACTTGTTTTTCAGGAATGCTCACTCCTTATTACTTTGTGATTGGGCAGTAGATCAAGAGGGCTGTGACATTCTCTCATCCAGGAGAAGGCTATATATACCCTCATGTGAGATTTTGCTTTGGGGCTTACTTTGGGAAGAGTTGTGTGATTTGGCCAGATGAGATGCTGGGAAGCCATTGAACCCCTGGCTTTGAAAACCCAGATGTTGGTGATTCCCTCTATGGTAACTGACTAGGTATGGATGTAATGGTCAGACGGTTGGAAGCCTGTCTGCTGATCTGTTTCTTTGTCTGCTTGTAACTTCTGTTTGTATTCTCTGAAGTTCAGGGTGCTGACTTTTCCCCCTGAACTTATTATATATGTTTGATTGTAATTTATATAATTGTAAATTATATATGTTTGATTGATTAAAATAAGATTGTTAACCCATTTTGAGTTGCTTTCCTTTAGAAAAGCAGATCTAAGAACCTGTGCTAGCAGCCATCCTGGGTATGCTAGAGTGCTTGCTGATATATATGTGCATCAGAAGAAGGAGGTACTTTCCTTGGAGTTCTCTACA
>CM053593.1:219587421-219601251 GCA_028646575.1 Pseudocheirus occidentalis
TGTCCAGTCCTCAGGGATGAACAGCTCCCAAGTCCTTGTCCAGTCCTCAAGGCAATCCCCGACACACACTGAAGTTCACAAGGTTCAGCACACCTCAAACCCTTCAGGACTTCTCTTGCCTGGAACTCAAGGATCAGCCAGGCCACCAACAAACAAAGTCCCATCCTGTTCATGTCTTCAGTCAGCCACTGAGCCCACAAAATCTGTCTGTCTCTGAAATTCTCCTGCTTATAAACACTGGCCTTCCCCCAAGTGAACAGGGGAGTGTCTCAGCCAATGGCATTCTTCCATGTCAACAGGGGAATTCACACCTTTTCACCAATGGACAGAGTTCTATATTTAACACTAAGTTACTAGGATCTACTTAACATCTGATCAAACAAATTAATTACCATTACAATGGATAAGGCTGTAGAAAGGGGGTGTTACAACACACTGTAGAAAGATGGAAATAGGGGAAATGGAGAAATTTGAGAATGAGAAGAAAGAATTCACCACATTTCTATGACACAGAGTTGTTGGGTTTTTTTAAAAGCACTTTCCTTACACAATTCATGTAGGTAGTGCAAATGCTTTTATTCACATTTTACAGGCAAAGAAATTAAATCTCAGAGAGGTAAACGGACTTGACCAGACTCACACTTGTAAGTTTCAGATCCCAAAGTCAATCCTAGGTTTCCTGATGGCAGGTATAGGGTTCTTTCTGGTATTCCACAATCTCTCTAAAACTTGAAAAAAGTTCTAGATAGGAAACAACAATATCAGTGGACTAAAAACTTGGCAAAATGATACTTTCCCCTTTTGGGAAAGGGCAGTAAGTTTTCCCCAGTCTGACAAGTCACTTATCTCTGATGAAGGCTCTGCTGGCCCCTCTTCCATTAAAACTCTAATATATCAGAGAATAGCACTTGATTCAGAGCAACATAAACATTTGACATGATAAACCAGACATATATGCTATATGTTCTGATCACAGTTGGTCCCTGGCATAGTTATGAAGTGGAAGATATTTACCTCTGAGGTCTTCTTTCCTTTCTTTCGCCCTCCATTTTATTTATTTTGTATTTTGAATTTAATAAACACCAAAAGAGAGAAGATTTTTCTAGCCAAAGAAGAATAGAAAAATGTGAAAATGTGAATCTTGTACAATAAATGATAAATTCAACTTGTTACTTTCAAAGCTGTCCTGTTTGTCTGTGCTTTCTTCATTTGTCTCCTGTGTATTTAAAATATACTTTGATGATTCTTTTTTCTTTCTTTTCTTTGGCAAATCTATTGCTAAGTCCCCTCTCCCCATCCCTAAAAACTCCAACTCCTAAGTAATAAAAGAAAAATGTAATTTTTATAATAAATAAATATAGTCAAGAAAAACAAATCCATCCGTTTGTCATATCTAATTCTGTACTTTGAGTTCATCATCCGTTTGTCAGGAAGTGGGTAGCATGTCTCCTCATCAGTCTGCGTTTGTGGTTGGTCATTTTGTTGATCAATCAGAATTTTTTAAGGCTTTCATTTAACTTTTCTCACCTCAGTTTCCTCATCCATTAAATGAAGACTTCAGAGTTAACTTCTAAGGTCCCTTTCAGCTTTAAACCTATGATTCTGTGAATATAAATGCACAGTAAAACAAAACTGAATGCTGTGTAATTATGATGAGCAAACTTGGCCTGAGTAAAAAGTTGAGAAATATTATTTCCAAACAGATAATGAATTTTAAATAAATTACTAGCAAGGGGATTATAACCATATATCACAAAAATCATACACTATGACCAAACAGATAATGAAACTGTAATCAAACCCAGATAACGAAAAATCTCTCCCTCTTAAGGTCAGAGAGGTAGGGAATATGTTGTCAGATGTGGGTGGGCAATCAATAAATGTTGCTGTATACCAGGCCCTGTGCTGGGTGATAGAGATACAGATACAAAGAATGAAATAGTCTGTACTCTGGAGTAATTTAGTATTTTGATTACTGTTTTACTTAATTGCTTTTCTCTGTCACAAAGGAGGACTCAGTTTGGAGTGGAGGAAAGCGCAATGAGCACATGAGACCTGGGCTGGGCAGATGGGAACCTAGGAGGAGCAGAATGGAGACCCTTTTCTCTCTGAAAACCCCATCAGAAAGGGAAAATGCATTACAGAAATAAAGAGGTTTTTAAAAAGGTTTCATGCGCCCTGTCTCCTTATCCATTATCTATCCTCTGTAACATTTCATGGGGGGTGTGGCCCAGAGGTGCCATAAAAACCCTGCACTTAATATCAGTGGTAGAGAACCAATAACATCAATATTTAATGATGATACTAATTACCAGGAGGCTTTTTGAGGCAAAAAGTGAAGAGGAGCAGGCTTGAAATGCTTTTTTTTCTGGTAGGGCTCACTTAAAGCCTCCTGACCCATGTTTGTCCCCTCTCAACCTGGCCTGGTTGTCAAGTAATATTTATGGTGTACCAGATAAGAATGATGTGTCCAGGTTGAAATAATGCCAATTCTGCTTACTTCATCCAAACAGAAGCATCCTTCACCTTAATAACAGTACTAAACCAGATCTGTCCCTGCCCCTCAACCCTTTCTGTTTTCAAAAACGGTCTGGTTTTAACTTCTATTTTGAAAAAATAATATCTTCCCCTCCATTCAGTAATTTTTAATGAAAACATTCACAAGTTGAGCACTCTGTTGATTTTATCCTGTGCACAGCCTGTTTGTTCATAGTCTATATGTTATATGTTATATGTTCATAGTCTATATGTTATATGTTGTCTCATCCATTCAACTGTGAGTTCCTTGAGAGCAGAGACTGTGTCTTTTGCCTTTCTTTATGTCCTCAATGCTGGCATATTAAGCTGGTGCTTAATAAATGTTTGACTAACTCCAAAACATTAAGCACACAATATGAATAAGAGTCCAACACCAGCAGACATTTCCCGAATGTGTGGGAAGGTGCTGTTCCAGGCATAGGGTATACAAAAATAGGTAATATGGTCTTTGCCTCAATGACCTAGTTGGGTGGATACATGTAGACGAAAGAACAATAACAATTCGAGATATGCTGAGGACTAAATAGCTCATAAGAACTCAGTGCTGGGGACAATATACAGTTTAAATAAGACACAATCTCTTCTCTCATGGAGATTATATAAAAATAGAGGTCTAAGCCATAGCCAGACAATGATTACACACAATGTTAGCAAGTGCATTAGAAAGGTTCAGGACAAAGTATGACATGAGGGATTCTGAGATGAGTAGAGATTTAACAGATAGGGAAAGAGAGGGAATTCTAGGCATAGAAATAAGCATTGAGGGGCAGCTACGTGGCACAGTGAATAGGGCACCAGCCCTGGAATCAGGAGGACCTGAGTTCAAATCTGGCCTCAGACACTTAATACTTACTAGCCATATGACCTTGGAGAAGTCACTTAACCCCAATTGCCCTCTCCCCCCCACAAAAAAAGAGAAATAAGCATAGAAAGTAGGTTGGTGTCAACACATTAGTGATGTACCTAGCTTACACTGCATACTTATAGACACAAGTAAAGGTGCAAATTCAGGAAGGAGGCAGAATGGTATAGTAGATAGAGTGCTGAACCTGGAGCTAGGAACACCTGGGTTTGAATCTTGCCTTTGACCTCCTGTAATGGGAATGGGATTTTGAAGATCTTCCCTGCCCCTTAATGGACCTGGGGGGAGTTTCAAGACCTCCTTGGCTGTGAAGATAATTTCTGCCCCCTGATAGGCTGAATGTAGTCACAGGGAGCATGTGGTGGGAAGAGTTTGCTGAGGAGAAGCAGAGGCCACAGAAAAGCTGGTAAGAGAACAAGTCTGACAATTGGAGACAGTTGGGGACAGAGTTGCTTAGAAAAAGGAGTCAGATAGGCTTGTGGGTAAATATTGATCTCGTATTGGTTTGTGGGAAAGCTAAAGGATGCTGTGGCTCTCGGCATTATTATGACCTCTGAGTATCTTTGGTACTTTGGCTTACTGGTTTGGGGATTCAGTTTTATGGATACTAAATAAATCCTTCAACTTTATCCTTTATCTGGAGAGTCTGACATATTTTGTGATCAAATGCCATGCGATAGTTATAGTCACAGTCTTTATTGTGATTGTGGGTGCTGTAAATATTGCATTGGCACTACATCTCCCATATGATGTGACCCTTTAATTAAATTGATGAATTAAATTAACACTTAATACTTATGGATTAATTATTAATCAAAATTAATACTAATTAATAAAATAATCAAATTGTCATTTAATCTCTAGAAAACCAGAGGAAGATGAGGATGAATTTGAGAAGGGAGAAATTAAAGGTGAGATGACTTGTTAAAAGGCTATTACAGATATTCAGGAGAGTAGTCACAAAGACTTTCATGAGAACCTGGCAGTGAGAATAAAGTAGGGTGGATTTGAAAGATGTCACAGGTGATAGAATTGACAAATCCTAGTAAATTGATGAGACATGAAAGGTAATAAAGAATGAAAAGTCTAAACCAAGGTTTTGAATATGACATACTGGTTGAATGGTAGTATCAATGACAGTGACTTCATAGGGAAGTATTTTGAAAGCAAACATATTCAGTTGGAAGTGTCGGTGGTTTTGAAGTACATAATAGATCATATTTATATATCACTTTACAATTTGCAAAGTGATTTACATATATGTGTTTGAGGTTCATGTTATTCCTTTGAGCTAGGCACTATTCTTCTTCTTCCCATTTTGTAAACAAGGCAACTGAGACTGAGACAGGTATCTGAAGCAGGTTGCCAAGACAGGTCTTCCTGACTCCAGGTCCAAGGCTTTATCCACTACACCATACTACATTGACTCTGATAATCACATGAAGTTATGCCAGAGATATACATAGAGATATTCTTGACTATAGGCAGTTAGAGGTGAGAATCTAAACTTTGAAGAGAAATCAGGGATGGAGATAAATATTTGGAAGTCATCTGCATAGATGATGAGAATGAGAAACCATGAGAATGAATGAGGTTGCCAAGGGAGAGAATAAAGAGAGGGGAGAAGTTAGTGTCAGGAAATTCTTACTTTAAGGATTCCAGAAGAGAATGATGAACCAATGAAAGAAATAAGAAAATGAATAGTTAAAGAGGCAACATGGACTTGGTTAGGAAGATCTGTGTTCAAATCCCTCCAAGGACATTAGCTGTGTGACTCTGGGCAAATCACCTGACCTCTGTTTCCTTCTCTATGAAGATGAGGGGAATTGGACTTAATGGGCTCTTGAGTACCATCCACCATTACCTCCCCTCTGAGCTCTTAATCTATGGTCCTATGAAGACAAGGGAGGAGAGTATACTTATATTTACGAGGCAATGCTCATCAACGTCAACTGCTGTGGAGAGATCAGCGAGAATGAGGACTGAAAAAATGGCACTTGGATTTGGTGGTTCTGTGATCACTGGTGACCTTTGAGAGAACAATGTTAGTAGAGTGCTTGGGACTGCAGCCAGATGGAAAGGCCTTGGGAAGAGAGTGGGTGGTGAGGAAGTAGAGGCCTCAGCGATAGATAACTTTTCTCTGGAATGTTAGCAGTGAAAGAGAAGAGATGGGATGTTAGCCAAATGGAGTTGAAAGGTCAAGGGAAGGCTTTTTTTTAAAAGAAGGATTTTTGAGTATGTTTGTAAGCATATGGGAAGGAGCCAATGGAGAGGGAGACAGAGTTAGATGCATGACACAGAGGTCTGATTGATGGAACAAGAATTGGGAGGGTTTAAGAGAAGGTTGGATAAAAGGGGGTAGGGAGAAGCATTAGCCTTATTTAGGAGTAGAGGGGAAAGAGGAGAGATTGCAGTGAATCTCTGAAAAAAAATGGACCTTGGAAGATGAAAGAAAGGAGAGACTAAGGACAGAACTTTGAATAGCATCCATCTAGTGAAATCTGAATTTTGCAAGACTTCAAAGGAGAAGGTCATTGGGGTTGGTGTGAATCAAGGAGGTTTCTCAGAGGAAGTTGTTTTTGAGCTGAATAATGGGAAGGCAAGTGGGGAAATAGAGGCTGGATTTGAATAAGAAATGAATGAGCTTGGCATGTTTGGGAGACCATAAGTAGACTGCTTTTTTTATTTGTTTGTTTTGGATTGGAGATTTTATATACAGAAATAATAATAACTATAGAATTTGCATAGTACTTCAAGGTTTGCAAAGCATGTTGCAAGTGTTATTTAATCTGATCCTCAAAGCAAACCTAGGAAGTAGGTGTTATTATTATCTTCATTTCATAGGTAAGCAGAGATTAAGTGATGGACTGAGTGTCACACAGCTAGTAGGTGTCTAGGGCTCGATTTAAATTCAGGTCTTCCCCATTCCAGATCTAATGTTCTATCTATCTCACCATCTGGCTGCCTCTAGGTAGCAGTAGTAAAATGGAAGGCTGGAGAAGTCAGTGGGAGTCAAATGTTCTAGAAAACAATCTAACAAATTTGAACTTTGTTCTGTAGGTAACAGGCAACCCCTGAAGGTTTTGGACAGAGGCTAGTTTACCTAAAGAGATTTCTTAACTTTATGCAGTCTGACTCCTGATGCTATCATTCAACTGAAACTTCTCTCTCCAAAGTAATCAGTGATCTCTTTATTGCCAACTCCTGACCTCTGTTCTCACAGCTCCAGTTGCCTGGTGGACATCCAAAACTAGAGTCCCATAGACGTCTTAAACTCAATGTTTCCAAAATGTAATTCATTATCTTCCCCTGAAACTTTCCCTTCTTCTTTATTTCCCTATTACTGTTGAGGTAATCACATCCTCCCAGTCACATAGGCTTCCACCTTAAGTTTTACCCTTGACTCTTCCTTCAAATCCCAACTACAATCCCTCCTTCTACAAGAGCATTTTTGCATGACTCCTTAACCTTAGTACTTTCCTCCTAGGATTATCTCTTTATGTAATCTTGTTTGCACATAGTTGTCTCTATCTTTTCTTCTTCATTGGACTGAGCTCCTTGAGAGAAGGGTCCATTTTTTTGCCTTATTTTTTTTTGAGGGTGGAGGTGGTGGTGGTATATTTCCAGTGCTTAGCATGTGGTAGGCACTTAATAAATGCTTGTTAACCTGGCTTGTTAGGAATACAGTGGTAGCAGTCCATAGGATGGACCAAAGCAGGGAGATAATGGAGGAGAATAAATGTAGGTACCTTAGAAACCATCTAGTCCAATTCTTTCATTTTACAGATGAGATACTAACTCAGGCTCTAGATGTTAAGTGACTTGCCCAAAGTCACACAGGCAATTGGTGATGGATATGGAAGTTCCTCTGTCTCACATCTTAGACTATTATGATAGCCCTATAAAAAGTAATCCATATTCAGGGGTGTGCTGGTAAATGCTTAACAACCAATTCTTTGGGAAAAAATGTAACCATGCCCTACTTTCAAGTTTAATCTGCATTATTAGCACTTTTCCCATCACTTTCTTAAATCTAGACAATCAACAAAACAATAAATTAATCCCTGATTTGTTACATTTGCTGATTTCTGAGGTGTAAATGCTCATACTGAAAATTTAACAGTCAGGTTCCCCTGAGTTCTCCAACCTACTCCCAATGTCATATGTTATTACAGTATTTCACCATGGAGTGAGCTAAAGAGAGAGTTTGAAGCAGATTTATCCCTAGGATTTGTCTCCTTAAACTCAGTAACAATGGATGGTCAGTTCAAGAGAATAGCTCTGGCTAGACTCCAGGGATGGGGAACCTGTGGCCTTGAGGTCACATATGGCCCTCTAAGTCCTCAAGTGCAGCACTGTGGCTATCAAGCTATCATTTTTCCCCCCTCCAACTGTCCTGGTTTTATCTTTCCTATCTGTCAATTGTCTTCAGACTTTTGATTCCACATCTTACTTCTCTGGGACAACTTCCTCTCTAGTTTTAACCTCCTGGAATTCTCCCTTTCACACCCCCCACACCAGTGAATTATGGAATTTTTGCTGAGCAAACAGCTACTCTTATGTCAAACTCTTGAGTTCTTTAAAATTGATTAAAAAAATAAGAACATATCTCCCTTATTCTGCCCATCATAGTTTGTATAATATGTTTTAGACTATATTGGAAGGAGCTGTGTAGACTTAGTCTCTAGGGCTAATTTGGCATGTATACTCTGTGTGAAAAGAACACTGGTTTTGGAGTTAGAGGACCTACTACCATCATAAGCCTTTATCAAGTACCTACTAGGTGCCAGCCACTAAGCTAAATGCTGGGAAATTAAAATTGCAAAAACAAAACAGAAAAAAATGAAAATCATTGGGGTGACTGGGTGGCACAGTGAATAGAGTACCAGCCCTGGAGTCAGGAGGACCTGAGTTCAAATCCAGCCTCAGAAACTTGACACACTTACTAGCCATGTGACTTTGGGCAAGTCACTTAACCCCAAATGCCGTCCAAAAAGAAAAAAAAAAAACAACAACGAAACTTGTTACTATATATCAGTGAACTTGCAGTCTAATGGGGAAGATAACAGAGAAAGAACAACAAACAAGATATATACAGAGATAATCCTAGAAGGAAGGCACTTGGCATTAACACATTGACTCTGTAACTAGAGGTAAATCATTTCATCCCTTTGGCCCTTAATTTCCTCATCAGTAATCAATCAACAAGCATTTATTAATTATTTACTATATGCCAGACACTGTACTTTGTGTGAAGAATACAAAGATAAGCAAATAGGAAAACAGTCACTACTTTCAAAAAATGTATATATTATGTGTATAAATACATACAAGATATGTATCATCTAGAAAGAAGGTGTTCCTAGAGGAAAAGATTCAAGCAGCTGGGTAGGTGGACTGAGAAGGCCTGCAGAAGAGAGTGTTTGAGACATTGTGAACTAAGATAGGCATTTCAAAAGGTAGAGGTAAGCAGGAAGGGCATTCCAGGTATGAGGGACAGCCAGTAAAAAAGAACAGAGATAAGAGGAGGAACATTATATATGAGGAACAGAAAGTACATCAGTATCCCTGTACTGTAGATTATAATATGGAGAGAAGCAAAATCTAAAGGTAGGAAGGGACCAGGGTCAAGGGCTTTCAAAGTTAAGCAGAATTTATATAAAATCCAAGAGGTAAAAGGGAGTTCCTGGCTATTATTGAGTAAATATCTCCCTTAGGAAGATGACTTTGGCAGCCAAATGGAAAATAGACTTGAAATGGGAGAGACTTGAAACAAAAAGGCCAACCAAAAGATTGTGACAATAGTTCAGGCATGAAATGATGAGAGCCTACAACAACATGGTATTTATGCCAGTAAAGAAGAGATGTACAGGAGAGATATTGTTAAGAGATAAAGAAAAAACAACAGATTGTCTATTTGGAACAGTAAAGGATAAAAACAAGTTTACAAGCCTAGGTGGCTGGGAGAAAAATGGTGCTGACAACCATAATAGGGAAGTTGAGAAGAGAGGAGGATTTTCAGAGGGAAAATACTGAGTTCTTTTTTAGACATGATACGTTTGAAATGTCTATGGGACATACAGTTAGAAATGTTTAAGAACTAATAGGTGATAAGGAACTGGAGGTCGGGGGAGAAGTTGGGGCTGGGTGAATAGATATGAGAATCAAGGGTAGAGTCAAGATGGTAAAGTGAAGAGTCATAACTGCCAAACTTCTCCCAAAACCTTTCATACACAATGACCACAGGGAATTCTAAA
The DNA here is from genome assembly GCA_028646575.1 of Pseudocheirus occidentalis. Taxonomy (NCBI): domain Eukaryota; kingdom Metazoa; phylum Chordata; class Mammalia; order Diprotodontia; family Pseudocheiridae; genus Pseudocheirus; species Pseudocheirus occidentalis. The sequence goes on from CM053593.1 coordinate 219,597,079, forward strand.
TCTAATTCTGAATGAAAGGCCAACAAAGTCAGAATGAGTTCCAGCTCAGAACAGTTTAGGAAGATAGAAAGAGAAGTCTGCAGACACCAAAGTGGGAGATGGGAAGGAGCAAGGTGTACAGTGTCTATGGACCTTGGGGAAAGGAGCTACAGCAGGGGCAGAAGAGGTACTGGGTGTGCCCAGTGAAAAGGGACTATATGATAATTAGATTGGTTAGAAAGAGCATCAGGAATGCACAGGATCTGGTGCCATCTGGCAGTTCTGTCTCTATTGACCAATTCCGGGTTGCATTTCCAGGGAAAAGAGGGATTGTCATGGTCATGAGGGAGTAAGGACCCTTCCTGGTTAAGGACCAGGGCACAAAGTAGGAGGGCAGAGACCAGATCTCTCCCTAGATCATACCACATTGGAAGTCCTGAAAACATATAGGCCCCCAGATTAAATTATGGAAGCTCATGTTGACCTTCCCCATTCCTCACCCCCAGATATGAACAGAAGTCATCTCAAGCATAGAGGCCAAAGCTAAAAGAATAGGCTGAAAAAAAGAGCAAACAACAACAACAAAAAGAACCTACCCATAAAGAAATGTAAAAGTATGCTTTGATCTGCATTCAGATACTATCAGTTCCTTCTCTGGAGATGGTTGACATTTTTCATCATAAATCTTTTAGAATTGTCTTAGATCACTGTATTGCTGAGAATAGCCAAATCATGCACAGTTGATCATCACACAATATTGCTGTTACTATGTACAATATCCTCCTGGTTCTGTTCACTTCACTTCTAATCAGTTTATATAAGCCTTCTGAAGTTTTTCTGAAAGCATCCTGATCATTATTTCTTATAGCATAATAGTATTCCATCCCAATCATATACCAGAACTTGTTCAGCCATTCTGCCAATTGATGGGTATCCCTTCAATTTCCAATTCTTTGCCACACAAAAAGAGTGGCCATAAATATTTTTGCACAAATAGGTCCTCCCCGCCTTTTTAAAATCTTTCTGGGATATAGACCTAGTAGTGACATTGCTTGATACCTAAAGCAGGGAGGACAAAACAAACAGAGAAAACTGTAGACCAATTTCTCTAATGAATATTGATGCAAAAATTTTAAATAATGTAGTAGCATGCAGACTATAGCAATATATCACAAAAATCATATATTGTGGCCAGGTTGGATTTATACAAGGAATGCAGTGCTGGATCAATATTAGGAAAACTTTATAAAAACAAAATTGACCATATTAATAACAAAAGCAACAAAAATTGTATGACTATATCAATAAGTACATAAAAAGATTTTGACAAAATACAAAACCAATTTCCAGCATCAGAAAACATAGGAATAAATAGAGATTTTCTTAAAAATGAGAAGTAGTATCTATCTAAAACCCAGAGCAACTATTATATAATGGTAATAAACGAGAAACTTTCCCAATTAGACAAGGAATGAAACAATGTCACTATCACCATAATTACACAGTATCATACTAGAAATGCTAGCTATAGTAATAAAACAAGAAAAGGAAATTTCAAAAAAGATTAGAAAACTAGGAAACAAAACTATTACCTTATGAGATGATATGATGATATACTTAAAGATCCCTAGAGAATCAACTAAAAAACTAGTTGAAACAATCAACAATTTTATCAAGTCAAAGGATACAAAATAAACTCATGTAAATCATCATTTCTCTATGCAAAACCCGGCAGAAAGAGGTAGAAAAAGAAATAATATTTAAAATAATTGTAGACAGCAAAAAGTCCTTAGGAGTCTACTTGTCATCATCCATACAAGAACAATATGAATACACTAACAAAACATTTTCACGTAAATAAAGACAAATCTAAACAATCTGAGGGCAGCTACGTGGTGCAGAGTATAGAGTATTGGACCTGGAGACAGGAAGACACATATTCCTGAATTCAAATCTGGCTTCAGACACTTACTAGCTGCGTGACCCTGGGCAAATAATTTAACCCTGCTTGCCTCAATTTCCTCATCTGTAAAATGATGAGAAGGATATGGCAAACTACTCTGGTATCTTTTCAAGGAAACTCCAAATAGGTCACAAAGAGTTGGACTGAAATGACTCAACAATAACAACAAGCAATTTGAAAAATATTAATTGCTCCTGAGCAAGCTGAGCCAATATAATAAAAATGATGATGCTACCCAAATTAACTTACTTATTCAGTGCCATACTAATCAACCTACCAAAGAATTATTTTTATAAAGCTAGAAAAAATAATAACAAAATGGGAATCAGTGAAAAAAATGTGAAGGAATGTAGTCTAGGAATACCAGATCTCAAACTATAGTACAAAGTGAAAACCATCAAAACAATCTAGTACTGAATAAGAAATGGAGTGGTTGAGCAATGGAATAAATTAGGTACATAATATGTAGAAGTAAATGACCATAGTGACATATTGCTTGATAAACTCAAAAATCCCAGCTATAGGGGCAAAAACTCATTATTTGACAAAAAATTGCTGGTAAAACTGGAAAGTAATCTGGCAGAAACTAGGCATAGATCAGCATCTAATACCGTTTGCCAAAACAAGTTAAAAATGTGTTGTGATTTAGATATAAAGAGTTACATTACAAACAAAGTGAACATAGAAAAAATTACCTGTCAGATCTATGAATAAGGGAAAGGTTTATGACCAAACAAGAGACAGAGAGGATCATGGGAAGTAAAATGGATAATTTTGATTATATTAAATTAAAAACATTTTGTGCGAACAAAACAATACAGTCAAAGTTAAAAGGAAAGCAGCAAACAGGGAAATTTTACAGCAAGTTTCTTTCACAAAGTCTCATTTCTCAAATATATATGGAACTGAGCCAAATTTATAAAAATAAGAGCCATTGTCCAATTGATAAATGATAAAAGGACATGAATAGGAAGTTTTCAGAAGAAGAAATCAAATCTACCCATAGGCATATGAAAAAATTCTTTAACTCACTCGTAATTGGAGAAATGCAGATTAAAACAACTCTGAGGTAGCACCCCACAGCCATTAGATTGGTTAGCATGACAGAAAAGGAAAATGACAAATGCTTACAGGGATGTGAAAACTGGTACACTAATGCACCAGGCAATTTGGAACTATGCCCAAAGGGTTATAAAACTGTGCATACCCTTGGATCCAGAAATGTCAGGCAAAGACATTGAAGAAAAAGGAAAAGAACGGATATGCACAAAAATGTTTATAGCATCTCCTTTTGTGGTGGCAAAGAACTAGAAACTGGGGGGGGGGATGTCCTTGAATCGAGGAGTGACTGAATGAATTGTGGTACATGATTGTGATGAAATACTGTTGTGCTGTAAGAAATGATGAAGAGGATGTTCTCAGAAAAATCTGGAAAGGCTCATATGTTGCAAAGTGAAGTGAGTAGAAAGAGAACGTTGTCCACAATAACAGCAATATTATAAGAATGATCAACTGTGATGATGGAGAGAGAGAGAGAGAGAGATAGAGAGAGAGAGAGAGAGAGAGAGAGAGAGAGAGAGAGAGAGAGAGAGAGAAAGAACTGATGGACTCAAGTGCAGATTGAAGGATATTTTTCCTTGCCTTTATTTATGTTTATTTTATTTATCTTATTTGTTTCTTCATTTTGCAACATGGCTGATGCGGAAGTGTGTTTGCATGACTTCATTGCATAATGAGTATCATTTTTCTTACCCTGTCAATAGGTGGGGGAGGGGCTGGAGGAAGCGAGAATTTGGAATTGAAAGAAAATGACTTTTTTTTACAAAATAAATCTTAGAATCCTCTGCATAGAGATGATAATTGAACCCCAGGAAGCTGAAGAGATCACCAAATGAAAAGAGATAAAAGAGAAGAGAGTGAAAGATAATCACTTTGAGGATAGAAAAATGAGGTGACATGCCTAGAATAAAGAACAAGCAAAGGAGACTGAGAACCTCATTTGGGGTTTTGAGTGGTCAGATAATAGGAGAACCAGGAGAGCACAATGCCATGAAAATCTAGAATAGAGAAGGTTTCCTAGAGAAGATGATGAACAACAGCATCAAAGGCTGAATGTTGGTCAAAAAGTATGAGGATCGAGAAAAGGTCATTGGAATTGGCGATTAAGAGATCATTGGTGACTTTGGAAGGAGCAGTTTTTGTTGAATGTTGAATTTGGATTGCAAGGTCTA
>CM053593.1:219601351-219620702 GCA_028646575.1 Pseudocheirus occidentalis
CATGGTAGACCTGGAAGACAGCTGTGGCTAACATTCTCTCTCTCTGTCTCTCTCTCTCTCTGTCTCTCTCTCTCTCTCTCTCTCTCTCTCTCTCTCTCTCTCTCTCTCTCTCTCTCTCTCTCTCTCTCTCTCTCTCTCTCTCTTTTTTACAAAGGAGGAATCTGAGGCTCAGGAAGATTAAGAGATTTTTCTCAACCTAAAAGTAAACAAACAAGTCAATAAAAAAAAAAAGGAAAAAAAAGATTTTTCTCCAGGATCACACAGGTTATAATAGGTCTGAGGTAGAATTTTAAATCAAGTCTTTCTGACTCCAAATTCAGTATTCTATTCACTACTCCAGCATGTCTTCTCTGAAACTATTAATGGTGACAAAGATGATGATGATGATAGCTAGTATTTATTCTGTAACACTTACTAACATCTCATTTTTATCCTCACAACAATTCTGAGAGGTAGGAACTATTTTTATCTCCATTTTACAGATGAGAAAACTGAGGCAGACAAAAGTTAATTGACTTGCCTAAGGTCACACAGGTAGCAAGTGTCTGGGGTGAGATTTAAGCTCAGGTCTTCCTGACTCCCAGGTCTGGTGTTCTACCCACTGCACACCTAGCTTCTGGATCTGAAATACTTACTGGAGAGGGATATGCAATTTCATATATTGCCTAGAAAAAAATAAATTTAATTAGACACTAAAGCTGGAGGACACTTTAGAGATCATCAAATTCATCTCTCCATTTAACAGATGAGAAAATTCATCCTGAGTTTAAGTCCGGAGGGTTTTGATGACTTGCCTAAAGTTGCCCAGATGGCAAAAATAGACTTCAAACCCAAGTCCTCTGGTTCAAGACTAAGTCTAGACCCTCTCTCCACTAACCCATGGTGCCAACATAGTTTATTTTCCTGATAACTCTTGGATTGTTTGTCTGTTTCATTATTTAGGTACAGTTTGATGTCCTTGTACTTTTTTTTGGAGGCAGTCAAGGTTAGGTGACTTGTCTAGGGTCACACAGCTAGCAAGTGCCTGAAGCTGATTTTGAACTATGGTCCTCCTGCCTCCAAGGTTGGTCCTCTATCCACTGGTCCACCTAGCTGCTCCTTCTTGTGCTTTTTAAAAGGATAGGTGAAATGATGCCTTTTGTTAGCAAACAGCATGAATATAGGTGGGCAGCTAGGTGGTGCAGTGTATAGACTCCCTGCATGGAGTCAGAACTCATTTTACTGAGTTTAAATCCAGCCTCAGATACTGATTAACTGTGTGACCCTGGTCAAGTCACTTAATCCTGTTTACCTCAATTTCCTCATCTATAAAATGAGCTACTGAGGGAAATGGCAAAGCACTCCAGCATCTCTGCCAAGAAAACTCCAAATGGGGTCACAAAGAATTGGACACAACTATCCAACTACTGAACAAAATGTGCATATAGCTCTACTGAATGATAGAAGAAAGCAGGATGGATACTTTACTTTCATATGAAACATGCTGAGAGAAAAGCCATTTGTGGAGAGGGCTGGAGTCTTTGTTGGGAATATATTCAGGTGCTAATACTAGCCAATGGAAAACAACAAAGTAGTTCCATTATGTGTGACTCGGCGATCCTTTTTCTCTGTAACCTCTGATCAAGAAGCTATTCCAAAGGCTTTCTTAACCCCAGGGAGTTTTCCATTTTCATATTTTACTTAACTCTGAAACTAATGCAAAAGTCCACCCTTGAGAAACTGGAAGGGTCTCCCCCGCATACCAGTGATCTTATACTGCCACCTCACGGAAACTTTGGGAATCGTAGCCAAAATGTGGGGTTGTCATTTCTTGAGGTGGGGAAATGGAAAAATTTTAAGATAAAAAAAAAAAGATCTCTTTTAGAGCAGCAATTATCAAGATCTCTTTTACACTCTTAAAAATTATTCAAGATCACCACCAAGAACTTTTGTTTATGTTGGGATATAGTTACTGGTATTTACTGTGTTAGAAATTGAAACTGATAAAACTTTAAAATATTAATCCATTTAAAACAATACAAAACTCATCATATATTAACATAGATAAAATATTTAATGAAAAATGATTATGTTTTTCAAAACAAAAAAATTGATGATAAGGTGATATTGGATTTTTTTCTTTTAAATTTTTTCTTTTTGTTTTTCATTTCAAATTTTCCCCCTCTATTTGCCAACTGAGAAAGAAAGAAGAGGGATATTGTGGTTTTTTTATATTTTTGCAAAATTTTTGAATATATGGCTTAATAAAATAGTAATGGCTAACATTTATATAGTAGATTAAGGTTTACAAAGTATTGTACTTTGAAGATAGCTAGATTCTCATAACAGTTTCTGCATTTATTCTGTTGTGATAGGTTCTTTTGGTGGGTGTGTGTATATAAAGGAAATTTGTCCTCATACAGGTATGTAGAGGATCCGGTGGACCCCCTGAAAGGATTTCAAGACCCACACTTTGAGAACAGCTGCTCCAGAGCATCTTTCAAGACAGCATCTCCTTACCAAGCTGAAAAAAGTATAATAAATACAATTAATCTTCCCCTTAGCAACAATTCTGTCCCAAAAGGTCAGTCAAAGCTCAGTTACTTGGAATTTTGAACATTTCTTTTCATAGAAACAATGTCACATAAATGCTGAATAATTTCCATGACTAGCCCACAGAAACTGTGTAACCCATGATGTATCTGAAACAGTAGCAAAAGTAACCCGGAATCATGATTCTCCTATGGGAACTTGAGCTTTGATCCTCAGCCCTTTTCCCCCGTCTGCCATTTTAATGCCTAGGCACCATCCTCCTTGTCCTAACACTAAGGGATAAGCTCTCTGGGTTCACGTGGGGAAGGTACCTTCAGAAAAAGGGAGGTGGGGCCTCTTGTGATGTAAGAAGGGAGAGAGGAGGCGCTGAGAGAAAGGGCTGTCACCAAGACTGATTGAATCTAATAGAAGGAAGAGATAATGGGAGGAGAAGAGAATGATGATTTCTTTGACAGAGAGTTTGTCCAAAGACTGGGAATTTTCTGTTGTCAGCCTAGACTGTGAGAATTAGATTGTTTATGCATAGATCTGATTGGGTTGCTTTTCTACTCACAATCCTGTACGGTTTTCCCTTGTCTATCTAAGCAAAGTGAAAATTCCTTAGTTCATAACATTCCTTAGCATTGAAGGCTCTCCTAAATTTGGCATCATTATATTTTTTCAGCTGCTACAACTACTCCTCTCCTCTATGTATGCTATGGACTACTTGGTGGGTCTTGTAAATGTTGCATTGTTTTTTGTTTCTGCCATTATTCATGCTGCTACCTAAGCCCAGCCTCCCATAGCACTCTGTCCTTGAATTCCTGAAATGCTTAAATTAATCAGAGATCCCATGAATGTGGGTATTCCCTTCTACAACACAGAATTTAACCATCCATCCATCCCCATCTTGGATGATTCTTGTCAAAACTCTCCTAAGTTTGCACCAAGGAGTCTAAACAACATGTTGGAAACCTTCCTCAAATTCTTTTCCTATTCCAAGGATAGCAATGGAATATACAAATTTTTTCTTTGCTTGTCCTTTGCTCCTGACAAGTGACCAGCCCTATCTTTTTTTCAATCAAACATTTCTTTGAAAAATATCTTTTAAACAGCTTTCTTTTCTTAGATTGGTTTATTTTAAATGTCTATTTTGTTTTGTTAATCTGAGTATTTTAAATTTTTGTAAATATTTATCTACTTAGTTTATTTGTTTGGTTGGCATATAATTAGGCAAAATTGTTTCCAGCAACTTTTTATTTCCTTTTCAAATAATGTGAATTCTCTTTTTTTCTCATTTTTGAGAAATTTGGTTTTCCTCTTCTAAAAAGTCATATTTGCTAATGGTTTATCTTTTTATTAAGTTTTTAAAAATCAGTTCCTAGTTTCATTTCTCAATTAATGTTTGGGTTTTTAAATATTATCTCTTTAATTTACAAAATTTCTGTTTTTGTCTTTAGTAGGATGTTTTAAATTTTGTTACTTTTCTAGGGTTTGTTTTATTATTAGTAACTTGCCCAATTCATCTACATATTCTCTCTCTTTTTTGGATTAAAATGCTTAAGAGATATAAACTTCTCCCTAATAATGTATCCCAAAAGTCATGGTATGTTGTCTCACCATTGTCATTTTCTCCTGACTCCCCCCCCCTTTTTTTTTTTTTTTTGCTTTTTGGAATGGGGAAGGTAGGGCAATTGGGGTTAAGTGACTTGGCCAAGGTCACATGATTAGTTTTGTGTTAAGTGCCTGAGGCTGAATTTGAACTCAGGTCCTCCTGACTCCAAGACCAGTGCTCTATTCACTGTGCCACCTAGCCAGCCCATTGTCATTTTCTTTCATAAAACTATCTATATTCCAATTCTGAACTATTCTCCCAATTTGGCACTCACATTTGTGGGTTGGGGCCCCAAAGAGTGGCCTCAGGTTCTATGGATAATCTGGTGGGACTATTATTATTATAACTTGCGAACCCTACATGTATGCTTCCCGTTAATAGTAATCAGGAAGACACAATTAGCTCTCAGCAAAAACACTTTGCTAAGACAGTAGCTAGGTAGTGTGGGCAGATAGGCAGCCTAATGAATGGACAAGGAGTACTGGGCCTGGAGATTGGAACCCCTGAGTTCAAATTTGGCTTCAGACACCTACTAGCTATGTAACCCTGGGCAAATCATTTAACCCTGTTTGCCTCAGTTTTCTTATTTGTAAAATGAACTGGGAGAAGGCAAAAGCAAAGTGTTTCAATATCTTTGCCAAGAAAACCTGAAATGGAGTCAGAAAGAGTCCTATGTGACTGGGACTGACTGAACAACAAACAAAAACAATTACAAGTAATGACATGGAAAAAATCTAAACTCATTGCTAGTAAAAATAATAGTAATGATAATGATACCTAGAACTGATATAGTGCTTTATACTTTCCAAATAATTTTCCATATGTTATCTTATTTCCTGGCTACTAAATATCACAAATCCTATTACCAAAAAAAGCGACAACTTTGTGAAATCAAATACTATTGATCCATATCCTTATTTTCCCATCTATATAAAGTCTATTTGAGAATAATTTACACACACACACACACACACACACACACACACACTTCTCTCTCTCTCTCTGTTATGAAAGATTAGAAACAGTTAAACTTTCTTGAGTAATATTCCACAGTTACTGAAATGTCTAAAAGAAGGGGGTTGGGCCTTGGTCTCCAAGGTCATTTCCAGCTCAATATGTATGAGTTATAACTACAGTGAAGGAGTATTGATTGGGGGATGATGTCAGGGGTTTTTGAGATGTAGAGAAGAGTGAGTTCATGGCAAATGGACTCCATTTTTTTTTCAGTAAAACATAAGGTAACATCCTTAACTGAAAAGATAGAAAAAGAGGGTGATATGGGAGTCTTGATAAAGAGTGTGATGGAGAAACAAATTGAATGGAATAAAAATACTGCCTTGTTAGGGGTGAGGGTCCATTTTGAGATTAGATAACATTAATTTGTAGTAGACAAATTCAGCTTCAAATTATTTCTTCCATTTCTGATCATCAGTATGTAAGTAGGAGTGGAGAAGCTAAATGGCAGGGACAGTTCAGGGTTGGATTTTGTCAAGGCATGGGCAGCTATACAACAATTGGGCAGGAGATTCAAGAATAGAAAGGAGTGCAGAGTTAACTAAAGGTTAACTAAAGGATTGGAGAGAGGAAAGTGGTGTTAGAACAGGAATGAATTCTTGAGAGAGTACTTAGAGATAAAGGGAGGAGGAAGAATAGGTTTATGAGGAATAAAGCCTAGGGAAAGATGGAATGATATAAAGTTATGATTCAATAAAGAAATTCTGGAGTTTTTCATCATCTAAGTGGAACATTTGTGGGTGATTAATAGATCAAAGGTTTGACCATCCTTATGGGTAACTAAAGTGGAATGAAGGAGTAGGCCTTGGAAATTGAGAAAACTGAGGTATTCTGGAGGTTAGATGAAGAATTCCCCTTCTCTACCCCAAAATAACTTTTAAATCTTTTTCAATTAACCGTCACCTTTAAAAGGGTGTCTTAAAAAAGTGTTAACACAGAATCTAGGGAGCAGTTCTCTTCAAACTAGAGAACTGCAAAGCTTATCAAAGTGGCTGTCCTCTGGAGTCATTTAGACCAGCCAAGCCAGATGCTGCCTGGATGGAAATCACAGTGAACCAGCTTGGGTTCCCCTCTTGTTAGAACGTGGCTTACAATGATCCCCTTGGGGCAGAGCTCCTTCTGCTTTTCCTTCTCAAGCCAAAGGTGGTAGCAGAGAGCAACAATCTCTTACTAAAAACTTCACTTTTCTCAGTGATGCTGAATGTCAGTAGTCATCACTGGAAATCTTTGCCAAAGAAATGAAATTCTCTCTCTCTCTCTTTTGATCTGTTTCTTCTCTCACAACTATATAATATGGAAATATGTTTTACACGATAGCATATGTATAACCTATATCAAATTGCCTACCCTTTTTGGAAGGGGGAGGTAAACTTCCATCTCAAAATCTTGTAAATATGATTTTTAAAAATTGACATGATAAATAAATGGCAGAAAAATAAAATACTACTTAAAAATAAAGACAATGAATCAGATCTGTTAGTTTCTAAAGACTGGAAGACAGTCAGTCAGTAGCCACAGGAGTCAAGTCAAGGAATGAACCAACCCTGAGTGGTGACATGCTTGACTCAGATCAGCAGTGAATTAACTTGGCATCTGGGACAATGTATCCTATGAGCAAGGGAGTTACTGATCCATTATACCAAAATCACAACTGAGCAGGAGATGGAGAAAGGAAGAGGAAAGAAGGAAATACTTTACAGAAAACTCTTTCAGTTTTTGCCCACTCTCGTAGGGACTGAGCAGGTATGCAGAGGAGAGTATACCCTGGTTTTGTTTTTTGAGGAAGGCTAAGGGGAAGGATGTTTTTTTGTAATTCTGTCCTTGTTATAATTCGCAGTAAGTATTTCTTTGTTAAAATTAGTTGATATTAATTGGTTAGATGACATTGATAAGATGGTTATTGATTAATTGATATTGGGTCAATCTAAACATTGATTAATGGTTAGATAATATTGGGGAGATTTAAATTGGTTATAATATGGGGGGGAGAGAGAACACTAAATAGAATTTAACTATAGTACTAGAAAAGATACCTCTACACCTTTCATCATTACCCTTAAAACTCTGAGGGGTGCAATAGCTTTGCTTTTGCGACCCAACTTGTTAGTCCAAGTATGGGTTGGGGAAATGAATCCCTGAGTATATAAATGATGCATAGATTGCTAAAACTAGAAGGAACTGGAGCAATCCTAGGGATTTTCAACCTGGGATCCATGCACTTGAATTTTTTTTCAGAATTGATTAACTGCATTTCAATGCAATTTGTGTCCTCTGTAATATTATGTATTTAGTTATATGCACTGAAAAACATTTTCTAAGGAGTCTACAGACACATCAACACATTATCAATATGGCCCGTAACAAAAAAAAATTAATCTAATCTAGTCCAATGGACTCAACTTTAGGGATGCTGCTACTCTTGGCTGGATTTCATCTAACCTAGATGTGGTAGTGGAAATCCTTTTGCATTGCCATTGTGGTAATTAGAAGTTGGAGCTAATATAGAGTAAAACAGAATCCTTGTAACCAAAAAGGCATATTCAAGCAAAAATTCCCACACTGGTCATGTACAAAAATTATATCTCATTCTTTACCCCAAGTCTTTCATCTATCTGTCAGGTGGTGAGTAGTATCATTCATCAATGATATTCTGGAGTAATGGTTGGTCATTATGTTGACCAGAGCTCTCAGGTCTTTCAAAGTTGTTTGTCAGCAAAGCTATTTATTGATCACCTTAACCCACACTAAGTGATCATTGCTGCTGTGCCCCTACTCACTGACAGTATCTCTATGTCTATAGTGGTACCCAATTGATGAAGTATGCTACTAGAATTCTATTTTATTCTGAAGTATCACCTCACACTTATCAGATTGGCTGATATGACAGAAAATGATAAATGTTGGAGAAGATGTGGGAAAATCAGGACACTAATGCACTGTTGGTAGGGTTGTGAACTGATCTAACCATTCTGCGAAGCAATTTGAAATTACACCCCAAAGACACCCAAAACTGCATATCTTTTGTTCTGGCAATACCACCGCTGGGTCTGTATCCCAGAGATTTTTTTAAGGGTGGTGAAAGGACACCCCTTTATATTTGTACAAAAATACTTATAGCAGTGTGATGGCACAGAATTGGAAACCGAAGGGGTGCCCATCAATCGGGGAATGACTGAACAAGTCCTGGTATATGATTGTAATGGAGTATTATTGTGCTATAAGAAATGGTGAGCAAGACGCTTTCAGAAAACCTAAAAATGGAAATATTTACACAAACTGATGGAAAGTGAAGTGAGCAGAACCAGGAGAATATTGTATGTAGTAACAGAAATATGGTACAATGATCAACTGTAAATGACTTAGCTGTTCTCAGCAATACAATGATCCAACACAGTCCCAAAGGATTCATGATGAAACAACCTATCCACCTCCAGAGAAAGAACTGATGGAGTCCGAATGCAGATCAAAGCATACTATTTTTCACTTTTTTTTCTTTTTTGGTCTGTGTCTTCTTTCACAACATCTAAGGTTAATGCGGAAATATGTTTTGCATGATTGTACATGTATGACCTCCATCAGTTTGCTTACTATATATCAGAGAGAGGGGAAGGGAAGGATGGAAGGAGACAATTTGGAACTCAACTTTTTTTTAAAAATGAATATTCAAATTTTCTTTTGTATGCAATTGGGAAGAGATAAAATATTATTCAAAAAAAGGATTTTGTTTCTTTTTGCAGTAAGGGAGGACGGGGAGATGAAAGAAGTGAAAATTGATTTTTGTTAATTGAAAAAATGAAATAAAATACAATTTTAAAGTACCTGTGGTATTTGAATTCAATCTACCATCTACACAGCCACCAAAGTAATTTTCTTAAAGTGCAAGTGTGATCATATCCTCCTCCTCCTCCTCCTCAATTGACTCCATGGGCTCCCTTTAAATGTCTAAAATCAAATATAAATTCCTCTGGCATTTAAAGCTCTTCACAACCTGGTCCGTTCTCACTTTCCAGTTTTCTTACATATATAGTCTTAGCTATACATCTTCTCAATCCATCTTCTATCACTATGTCCTTGCAAGGGCTATCCCCCACATCTGGAATTCTCTTTCTCAGTACCTCAGCTTCTTAGGATTCTAAATTTTCTTCAGAACTAATCTTGGGCACCATCTTCTACATGCAGCCTTTCCTAATCTCCATAGCTGCTAGTGACACCCCCAAAACTACATTGTATTCATTGGCTATACATGTATTTTTCTATATATATGTACATATGTGAATGTTTTCTTTCCTATTAGAATGTAAAGTCAGTGCAGACAAGAATTATTTGATTTTTAACTTTGTATTCCTGACACTACAATTCCTGACACATAGTAGGTGGGCATTTAATAAGCAATGATTGATTAACTTACATTCTCCTTTTAGAACAGGAATCCAAGACCAGTGAGTTTCAAAATACAAGATTTCACTTTGCAATTGGGTTAGATCAATTTTTTATGAACATGACAGAGTATTGCAATTTCTAAGGTCCCTTTCCAGCTCTAGTCTATAAAAAGAATACCATGAGAGCCATAGGCAGAATATGTAACAACGCAGTTACAGCACATGCCACTAGGGGGAACTGTTATCTAATACTCAGACTGAGTATTAGATAATCTGAGAAAAGGTAATATTAGGCCATCAACCAGTTCTTGACTTTTGTCTTGCCACTGGACTCTGATGACTCTGGAGCAGAATGTGGTTGACACCTTTACTCAGTTCTGCCTCACTCAAATCCAATTCACGCATAAGTCAAGATGTCACCCTTGTAATGTCATTAGACCTCTTCTTGAAGGAAGGACGATCAATAATATTGGGAAAACTCGTCTCATTTAGGGCTTGAACTCCAGTGACGAGCTTTGTAAGACAGTATAGGTGAAGCTTTTTAAACTTTCATATATCAAGGTTTCCAAAAAAAAAGTATTCTTAGTAGTATGATTTTTATGGCCTTCTGTTGCTTTCTGAAATAGGTAAAATGACTCCGCTTCCAGAAAACAAATTAGGAAAAGATAAGTTCTAGAAGTTAAACTATAAAACACAGACTCAGGCTTACAACACATAGGCTAGGCTTCAGGCCACTTTTATAGCAACTTCTTCCTCTGAATCTCTACAACAAAGGAACATTCAGAGACATCTATTAGAAGCCTCCCTGGTCTTCATTTTTTTTCCCTCTTCCTCTTCCTTCAAATAAGCAAATATTCATTGCACCAAAGAACACTGGGTAGTCCCTTTCTCATATGTAAAACAATCTTCTAGACCCTGAGGAATATGGCAACATAATTCATCCTTTGGGAGGCATCTGTGCCTTTCTTAAGAGGAAATATAAGGAAACATCTGAAATGTTCTGTGAATTCACTTATCCAACAAACCAAAGAAAAGTCAAGGAGTTTCTGGAACATTTTGCAGTTTAGTTTTATTTTCTTTTGACTGTGGTGTGTGTGTGTGTGTGTGTGTGTGTGTGTGTGTGTGTGTGTGTGTGCGTATTGGTCTTTTTTTTGGTATGCTTCATTTCCATACTTAGGTTTCTCTAAATTCACCTTTGAGTTTTTCCAGAAGTATTTACACCAAGTTTCAGTTGTTTACCCAAATGAGCTACTTTTTCTGAGTCAATGAGGAAGTGAAAGTACCTATTTTGAATTTTATTACATGATGTTTTTCATAAGACACAAAATAATTTTGAACATTGGATAAGGTCTTAGTAAAGAAAGGTATCACAAGGGAAAATGGTTGGCCTTTCTCAGCCTCTGAGACTGTAGCAGCAAGCAAAGTGGGATTTTTTGCTGTTTTTCTGTGTGTATTATTCAGTTTCCCAGCCTCAGTCTTACATGCCTCTGTGCTGAGCCAATCAGACATATGCAAGTGGGCTCTGACCAGTCAGATACATACATATGGGCTCTAGCCAATCATAGAACTGTGTATAAAGAGAACTGGTGTTGAGAAAGCAGGCATTAAGGGAGTCAGCATTGAGAGAGCTTACAGCTTGAGTGAGTAGACAGAGGAGACCTCTGAGAGCTGGGAGGAAACCTCCAATGGTAGAGACTTGTTGGAGTCTCTGAACTTTGAAAGTGAATAGAGCTATAGGGCAGAGATCTGCCCATAGGAATGAGGCTGAGCTTAAGTCCCTTTTGAAAACTGTTAAAGTGAACTAAACTGTTAACACAGAGCCTCTGGACTTCGAAGGTGAATTGAGATGATGGTTCTAGTGGTGTGTCAGTATAGTATTGTTGTTGCTCTGTTAAGCTTTGTTTTTCCAGAGGCAGAAGCTGCTGGCAGGAGTCCCTGGAGCTTGCTGTCGGGCTGGAGCAGGGGGATCTTGGAGTGGAGCAGTTCCCATGAACTGAGACATGGAGCAGGAACAGAGAGCTGCCTACATGTGAATCCAGGTAAGAGTAGGGAGCAGTCAGTTCACAGAGGAGCCATAGGACTTGGAAGTCAGCCTCAAGTTAAGATAAAAGAGGACTTCATTTGGACACTTGGTATTGATTAAGGAGATTGTTTTTACAGTGACCTAGGGGTGGATGGTGTGTTTTCTGGCTACCCCTTAAGGACATGTCATGCTAGGTAAGACCCTAGCCTGGGACCCCAAGATTTTGCGGATGCAATTATATATGCTATGTGGTGTGATGTACTTAGACTGTGACCTAGGGGTGTATGGTGTGGTATTTTCTGCTACTCTTTAAGGATGTGTTCTGTTAGGGAAGACCTTAAACTGGGACCCCCATGATTTTAGGGATGCAATGATATATATGCTGTGTAATGTGTTGTGCTAAGGAAGACCATACCCTGGAACCCCCTGATGGTGTAAAAAAGTATTTTGGGGAATAGTACTGAATGCAATGTTCCATAAGATATACTGTTATGGTATATATACACGTATGTATATATATGTGTGTGCCTGTGTACGTTTGTGTGTTTTGCTTAAGGATGCTGCTATGAATGTTATGCATTACTTTACTGAATAATTTTTGGTTCTGAATAGAGTTCATTATACTATGCAATTAGATCCTTAAAATTATTCACAGCAGCAGCCCTCGGGTGTGTGATTGGCGTTACAGAGACCCAGTCACCATCATCATCATTACTGACATTTAGAGAGTATAAAAGGTTTTCAAAGGGTTTTTATACACTACTTCACTTAATCCTCATAACAAAGTATATTGTGTGGTCTCATCTTATATTGTGCTGCTCTGCATTGGGTAGCTCCATGGTGCAGTGATAGAATGCCGAATTTTGAGTCAGGAAGACCTGAGCTCAAACAGGGCCACAGGTCCTTTCCAGCCCTGTGACTCTGGGCAGATCGCGCAATTTCTACCTGCCTCAGTTTTCTTGACTGTGGGTATAATTAAGTATCTGCCTTGTAAGATTGTTGTGAGGATGAAATGACATAATAAAGAGTTTTGCATAGAAACAAGCGCTTAATAAATGCGTGTTTCCTTCCTTTATTTAATTTTTAGTTGAATCTCTAGGGTTCCCTAAGTAGATCTTCATAGCTGCAATAAAAGTGATCATTGTTTCTTTTTTGCCTATGTTTATTCCCTCAACAAGCATCTCCAGAACTATATCAAATAAACAGAGGCACCATGGTGTGCTTAATAGAGCCAGGAAGACTTGGGTTGAGTCTTGCCTTCAACACATCTTGGCTGTGACCTTAGACAAGTCACAATCTCTTAGTGCTCTAGCAACTCTCTAAGACCATGTAACGTTGAGAAGGCATTGACCTACATTGATAGAGGGAATTATCTTATGGGAGTTGTCTTTAGCATCAGAATCATAGGTCTAGTCCCTATCAAACAAGTAATAATGGTGAAAGGCCCCTCGGGGCCCAGTGGACAGGACCTGAAGTCAGGAAGAGGTGAATTAAACTGCAGCCTGAGCTGTGTGACCGTGGACAAGTCACTCAACCTCTTTTGACCTCATTTTTCTCAACTATAAAATGGGGATAACAATAACACTTAGCTCCCAGGTTTTTTGCTGTGTGGAACAAAAGAGATACAATGTGTAAAGCGCTTTACACAGTGCCTAGTACACAAAAGGTGCTGTTTAGAAATGGTTGTTGTGGCTGTTATTACAGACACCCTTATTACAAGGCTTTCTTGGTTAACTCTGTTACTTGTTCATGCAAGGAAACCTAAGTTCTGCTCTCATTTCCTTCTCCTTCTGCTGATTACTCTCAGTAAGATTTTGTCCTGGGAGTCCAATAGCCCAATACTATCAGAAGAGGCAGTAGGTTCGTGTTTCTAGCCAATGAATTCCATTTTGACAAAGCTGCAGGTGCCCAAGTTTTTAGAATTTACTTCCCTTTTTTACTGGGGTCAGTAACTGGCAAAATGGATGGAGCGCCGGTAGAGGAATCAGGAAGACCCGAGTTCAGATTCGACTTCAGACATTTACTAGCTATGTGATCATTGGCAAGTCACAACCCCTGCATGCCTCAGTTTCCCCCATCTGTAAAATGGGGATGAATATAGTATCTACCTCCCACGGTGGTTGTATTGATCAAACCAGACAGTGATTAGAAAGTGCTTAGCACAGTGCCTGGAATATATATAGTAAGTGCTATGTAAATGTTAGCTATTATTTATTCCTCAACCCATATCTCTGAGATGTTTTGCTCATTTGCTCTGAATATAAACAAATCCTTGAACAGGTTCATCTTCTCTTAGAAGCAGCTCCTAGCCTTTCATTCCCTCCCCTCTCCCCCGGTTTAGTTTTTTTTTTTTTAAAGAGAAATACCATTTTTATTTCAGTAAATTGGCACAAATATTGACATATATGACTCTCTCCACAAACAAAACTTCATGAAAAATTAGCACTTGTAAAATATGCCACAAGATAGATGATTCTAGAGACAAATCTTTTAGTCCAGAAATAAAACCTGAGTATTTTTTTCCTACCTTCTTTATATCCCCAAGGCAGATAACTTCAAGAGCTCACTTTAATGTAATGAGGAATAACTCCAACCTGAAATGTTTTCTTATCTAAATAATATAACTTGGCCTCAAACACTTATATCCTTGGCCTCAAGTGAATTCTTTCACGAATACTACCTGTCACAATGTTTGAGATAGGTAAGTATAAATCTCTTCTCTCAAAGCTGCATCACCTACTCTTTTTACACCAAGCTAATCCAATATTTTGGACTTACTCAATGGCTCTTAAGGGAAAAACCAAAATAGCAAAACCCTCTTCATCTCATTATAGGACACAGGAGCCACTTTTCTCTCTCTAAATGATAGTAATTTCTTCTTTGGCAATCTATCATTAGAAGAGGATGCTATTTTCTATGACTGTCTTATTGTTCAGTTGTTTTTCAATTGTATCTGATTCTGTGTTACCCTATTTAGGGATTTCTTGAAGATACTATAGTGGTTTGCCATTTCCTTTTCCAGTTCATTTTGCAGATGAGGGAGGGTTAAGGGACTTGTCCAGGGTCCCACAGCTACAAAGAGTCTGAGGTCAGATTTGAACTCAGGAAGATGAGTTTTCCCACTCCAGGCCCAGAACTCTATCCACTGCACTACTTACTATATTCATAGAAGACTGAAAATTTTAGAGCTAGAAAGGACGTTATAAATTATGTAGTCTACCTTTGCTCTCAACCCCATTCTATAGATGAAAAATATGAAGGCCAGAAGGAATGAAGTGACTTGCTCTAGGTCACACAGAGCTTAAGCAACAGAATTATAAAGTGAAATCCAGGGTCTAGGTCTATGAGTTTTTAAGCCACTAAGAATGCTTAGTACAATTAACCTTTTAACCTAGACTATCCTCTGTTCTATTGCCCTAGACTGGCCTTTGGAGTACCTCCTCTCTGGAGGCTAACTAGCCCCACATCCAGAGGTCTGAGCTGCAATAACCACCTCCTCCTTGCAGTGTTCCTACAGTGTTTTCCCTTCCAGACTCTTTTTTACCTTACAGTTCAAATATCACACTCCCTGGTGATGCAACCAGATTTCATCTCTGATCCTCATTCCCACATCACTGATACGGTGATGCAGTGTAAACCTGTCCTTGGCCCTTCCCCTTGCTCCACTTTTAACAGTAATACTTAGTTTTGCAAAGTTACAATGACCTCATCTGACTCTTGCAACAACCCTAGGAGGTAAGTGCTATTATTTTCTCTATTTTGCAGATGAGGAAATTGAAGCAGACAGAGGTTAAGTGACTTGCCCAGGGTCACACAGTAAATGTCTAAATGCACATTTGAACTCAGGTCTTCCTGACTTGCAGGTCCAGTGCTCTATCCATTGCCCCACCTAGCTCTACTCGTCTCCTACCCTCGCTCTCAGGGTGAGGAATCCTGCATCTTTGTTTTCTGGACCCTGGGTTTCACAGTTGTGGAACCCAATAATTCTTGGTACATAGTACATGACAGACCACTCCTTCTCTCCTCCCCTCCCCTCCCAACAAAGGCAGGGTCTGAGAGTTACCGTAGTGTAACTGTGGTGTAGAGAATGCAGGATGTGGTTAGCAACCATTCTAAAGCGACACGTTAAGTAGTCCTTTTTTCCCTTCTTTCCTAAATGGAAGAAACAGCTACAAGCCTGTCTGGCCAGATGCACCAGCCACGCCGAATGGATGCACTAGAAATATACTCAGTCTCTTTTGGGCCCTCACAGTTGTACAGTAATTTAAAAAATCATCCTTGGCTGACCGCTCCCCGCATCTACTGTGCCAAGCCTGTTCTCCTGTTGGTCCCCCCTTCCTCCCCCCACACCACTTCCTCTCCCTTGCAGAGAACAGACACCCTTGTCTCCTACTCATTTGAGAATAATGAGCCAACCACTGCAGACTCCCTTTTCTGGTCTACACCACTCTTTAAAACTGCTCGTTGTCACTGCTTCATTTCCCCTTTGCTACAGTCTTTGTGGGGGGAGAAGGAAGAGAATGAGAGTGAGAATTGTCTGCAAATAGATTCTTTTGCAACTTAGATCACAAAGGAATAAAGCACCTTACCACAGTGCCTGGCACATAGAGATAATCAACATTTATACAGGAGAGCCAGGTGGTGCAGTGGGTAAAATACTGGGCTTGGAATCAGGAAGCCTCATCTTCGTCTCAGAAACTTACGAGCTGTGTGACCCTGCACAAGTCACTTAACCCTGTTTGCCTCAGTTTTCTCCACTGTAAAATGAGGAAATGGCAAACCACGCTTGTATTTTTGCCAAGAAAACCCCAAATGGGGTCATGAAGAGTCAGACACAACTGAAACAACTGAGCGACACATTTATATAGCACTTACTAAAGGACTACGCTCTATGCTATGGACTTTACAATGATCTCATTTGATCCTCACAACCCAGGGAGGTAGGTGCTATTTGTTATCCCCAGTTTACAGTGGAGGAAACTGAGGCAGCTGAAGATTAAGTGACTTGTCCGTGGTTACACAGCTTGTGTCTGAGAATGGATTTGAAGCCAAGTCTTCCTGACCCCCAGTCCAGGTGCCCCTTCTAAGTACTTAATGAATAACCTGTTGACTGCTTATGTATATTATGAAAACTCACAGTCCTGGAATAACGTTTTGCTTCCATTTTTGTATATTTGACAGATTTCTGTGTGAAAGTTTATATAACAATAAGTTTCCCCCAACAATTACCATTCTTGTAAAACAATTAATTTAAATTTTCCTTCTACAAAGTAGGTAAAATGGGAGTCCTTTTCTTATTGGTTGGGAAATGGCTTTTTAAAATTTTCCTTCTACAAAGTAGGTTAAAATGGGAGTCCTTTTCTTATTGGTTGGGAAATGGCTTTTAAAGAGTCAATCATTTCCTTTTTTAGCCTAAGATCCATCAAAAGTTCTAGAGGCCATTCAGAGTCTTACTTAAAGAGTCACACAACATTATGCAAATTCCATTCTTTTATTTTATTTTTTTGGTACCACAAACTTATCTGTCATTTACAACCTGATTAGCACAAGCCAGTTGCAAAAGAAAATGAGAACTGTTAATCCTCTACATTATACCTATGGATAGAGCACAGATTCAAATATTTATACATGAACAGCTTTACCAGGAGCAGCTTCACTGTAATTTCTTTTTTAAAATTAGCATTATGACTTAAATAGTTATGCTTGTATTAAGATTTGCATAATCTACAATACATTGTCATTTTTAGAAGCAATTATGAATTTTAACTATATTCTTTTTAAAAATCCCCACAACAAACTAGTGACAACTAACAATTATCTTAAATTTAAATTATTTACAATTGAACATTTAGGGTCCTGATTCACAAACTTAGTGCATTCCATGATTTCCTTTGAAGTTTCCTCTAGAAAGTAAGCAGTGCATAGTATGTTTCCCCAGCTAAAAATGTGGGGCAAATGGCTTTTAGAAGAACAAAGCTTCGTTTACATGCTTACTGTAAGATGGGATTAGTTAGAATTGCGGGAGGGAGAAGACAAGGGTCAAGAACTCCAGTGACAAACAATGAATTCTAGGTCTTCCGTGGGACTGGATGCTTTATTTGATTGGCAAATCTATAGAAAGAACAACTGAAGGTGGGCACTCATAACAAAAAAATCCAAGCCCTTTCAGGTGCAGAATTATTTGGCAGCCCCAACTTTAAATTCTAATCTTAATAGTATTTAGAGAAAAAGGAATTTTAAAAGTTTGAGGATAATTTTTAAAGGAAGTTTTATTGCCCAGAAAACCAAGTTGATATTCTTTTGTCTATGTAATTTCAATCTTAAAAAAAAAAAGTGGATGAGTTCCTTTATAAATACCATTAGACCACAGCAGGATTTTATTTAGTCCCACAAGTTTAGATCAAGGGTGACCACCTGGCTTAACTATTCCCTTTAAAAAGAAGCATAGTACATAAGGTGCTAGAAAGCAAAGATCATAAAGTAAAAATCTTTTGGAATTATAAAAATGATTTAATGTGCCCTGCTGATTCAAAACCAATCAAGAAGGGGAAGTCTGGGCTTTGTTAAAGTGACAATAAGGGAAATTTCGGTGAATCAGGTCCTAAAGCTGAAATTTGTTTCTCTCTCTCTCTCTCTTAAATCAAGGTAGATTCTTTAGAACCACAACAAAATGTACAGTAAACATTTCAACCTCTGGAATGCATGTATAATGTATGGATACCAGTACATTTACAAAACTGTTTTGGACAGCAGCTCCTCCCAGAGTAAGGATTTTCTTTAAAAAAAAAAAATGTACAAGCCAGTTCACAAAGACTTTAGATATAATGTTATTAAAATACATTGTTGATCATAAAAATATTTCACTATGTACATGTATACTATATAAATTCTATATCCATTTGGAAAGCCTTTAAGTGAATTTCAGGTTCACTGGCCCATCTGAGAGCACAGTACCATTATTTTGGTCTTCACACCATGCCAAGGTCATGGTCTTGCAGCTAATTCTCAAATAACATAACTCAGATGTTCTACTTTATTAGTGGGGGGTTGGGGTAGGATGAGGATAGGGCAGAAAATACCTAACTGGAAGAGCCAGTTTTATTCCCACTGTATTTTGCTTTCTTAAATCCTGAGCCAAGCAACTCTGGGCATTCACTTAATTCATTTGCAATCTTGTTACATTCCAAAAGGAGGCTATAATTGATTTCATCAGTGATGACACTGTCTTGCTTGTAGTCGGGATGCTTTGCAACAAACTCCCTCATCCATCGAGCAGCTGTCATCAGTTCTCCTGGAAAAACATTATAAAACAAAGAAGAGGAATTACACAAAAAAGAATCATTTAGATCCAATTAAATCTAAGCGTCAACAGTTACTTTAAAATAGTGGAAGACATAGGAATTTGATGCAGATAAGCAGAACTGGGCAGAAAGAATAACATACACAATAACTATAATAAGGTAAAGGAAAACATTAAAAAGCAGCTAAATTTAGATATGCTGTAAAATTAATCTTGGTCTAGGATACATAGGTGGAACACACCCTTACACAAACAAGGTAGGGGGACTTTGGTTGTGGAATGTGATATATGCTGTCAGACTTATTCTCCACATAGATTGGCTTTGGTTAAATGTTTTTCTTTAAAACAAGGAAGCAATGGGGAAAGCAACATTGTATAATGCCCTATGTACCAGGACTGGTGTCAGGGCATCTGGGTTCAAATCCTGCCTTTGCCATTTTACTATATGTTGGATCTCAGGCAAATTCTTACCCTCCTGGGCTTTAGTGCATAATAGTTTATATAAAATA
>CM053593.1:219621202-219642052 GCA_028646575.1 Pseudocheirus occidentalis
AGGGGAGAAGACATTTTTTAGTACAGTGAACAAAGGCACATAGGAAAGAGAGAGCAGTACATATACAAGGGACACATTAGTAGTCCAGTATGGCAGAAATGTAAGGTATATAAAAAAAGGGCAACATGAGATAAGACTGGAAAGGCAAGCTATCCGATTAAGGAAGTCTTTGGAGGTCAAGAAAAAAGAATCTGAATTTTATTCAGTTGGTAATACTATGTATTTCTCCAGTTTGCTGAAATTTCCTTTATTAATTGATGATGAGCTTAAATTGTAGGAATTTAAATAGAAGTTTTTTAAAAAATAAATTACTATTTACCTACTTCTCCAAAACACCATTTTTTGCGAAATAATTCATTAAAAGAACATTAAGAGAGAGAAAAAAAAGAAAGATTTCTGTGAACTGATGCAAAATGAAGGTAACCACACCAGTAGTATAGTTACCTACCAGAGAAGGTAACCATAAGCTAAGAATAGTTTATGCTGTAACATCACTATTATAAAAATGAACAATTTTGAAGCCTTTTATAAACTTGATTAAGAATGAAATAAAATAATAAAATAAAATAAAAAGAACCAGGAGAACAATTTATACAAAAACTGCAAAGATTTCCCAAAAACTATAATCAATGCAATGACCAATCATGATTTCAAAGGACCAATGATGAAGTATGCTATCCATCTCCTAATAAAGAGATGATGGACTTAGGGTTCAGAATGATACACATACTTTTTTTTTTAACATAATCAATGAAGGAACTTGTTTTGCTTCACTACACATATTTGTTAGAAATTCATTTTGTGCCAAGCACCGACTGAGTTCAAGAAAGAAAGAAAGAAAGAGGAAAGAAAGAAGGGAGGAAGGAAAGAATGAAGGAAGAAAGGAAGGAAGGGAAAGAAAAACATTCCTGCCCTCAAGAATCTTACATTCTATTGGAGGTAAGCACACACATATTCATATATATGCATGCATGCATATATACATCCACATATATGTTCATATGTATATACATCTATGTTTATGTGTGTGGCATGTATGTGCACGTACTTATCTATAAATAAATATGCTCTGCTACAGCCAACATAAAGACCAGATGGAAGTGTAATGTTAATGGAATCTGAAAATTTTCCATGCCCCTTTGTATTGGCACTTAGTAAACAGGCACTTAGCACCTTATTTCAAGTTAACACCTTATTTAAGCTATTTAAGTAGTTAACACCTTGGGAGTAATTAACACCTTAACAGGAAGGGGGAGATGGGAGGGGCTATACTGTATATAAGGAAGAGAACCAGGAGGACAGTTAGATTTTCTCTCAGTGAGCACCTGGAGGCTGCACCTTTTTGCTGAGACCCTTCTTCTGAAACGTTTGCCAAGAATTTCCAAGAACCAGACTGAGTTGCTATGTGAGTTAGAGAAGGATGCCTTCTTGAAGGAGCCTGTTCTATTGTGGAAGCTTGGGAATGTGGGTGTTCACTGCATTAACTATGTGTATCAACTTCGTGACTACTGTAATGACTTTGGCTTTCTGGTTCTGGAAGTCGGTTTTCTGGTATTTGAATAAAGACTTTGATTTTGCCCTCCATGTGGAGAGTTTGCTACATCTTGTGATTCACAACTATATTAGCATATTCATAACCACCACGGGTGTTGTGAATATTTCATTATTGTTATAGGAAGATAACCTTAGAAGTAAAAATCCTTGTAGCTAAGTGGTGACCAGGAAAGGTCTTCTACAAAATATAGCAACTGAACTGATTTGTATAGGAAGCCAATCAGTGATTCTAAGACATGAGGTAAGAAAGAGAGAGCATTTGTGTTATGTACACTAAGGTCCAGAGGTAAGAGACACAATGTTGTGTGTGAAGAGCACTAAGTTGGCCGGTTTGATTGGATTCTAGAATGAATGGAGGGTAGTGAAGTGTAAAAATATTGGAAAGGTAGGAAGAGATCAGGTTGTAAAGAGTTTTAAAAGCCAAACAGAAGATTTTATAATTGATCCTCGATGTAATGGTGTATCCTTGGTGTCTACTGAGTAGGAATGTGGCACACTCAGATCTGCACTTTATGAAAATTTCTTTGGCAACCATGTGTCTAAAGGATCAGAATGGGGAGAGGCTTAAATCAGGGAAATCAATTAGAAGGCCATTGCAATAGCTCAGGCCAGAGGCAATGAAGGCCTCAACAAGAATGGGAATCATAGGGGCACCTTGGTGGAACAGTGCACTGGCCGGGGAGTCAAGAGGATCTGAGTTCAAATCCAGCCTCAGACACTTGACACACTTACTAGCTGTGTGATCTTGGGAAAGTGACTTAACCCCAATAGCTTTGCCTTCCCCCCTCCAAAAAAAAATTATTGTAAAAAGAATGATGATCATATAGGTGTAGAGAAAGGGACAGATGCTGCAAAGGTAGAAATAACAAGATTTGGCAACAGATTGTATATGGGGGAAAGAGTATGAGTGTGATTGAAGAGTTGAAGATGACATTAATTCTTGGTTTATTTAATTTCCTGTTATTGCATAAATTTCTGCTCTCATGATTCAGGAATCACTCTGTGAATTTCTTTTCAAATCCATACTCTCATGGAGCCTTCATATCAGCTGCTTTCTCGAAATTAAACTATTGTGTTTGGTTAGTTTATGAATTCATCACTCTGAGAATCCTAAAATCGGGTTGGGGCTGTAGAACAGAAAATGATTGGATAAAGTCCTGTTTCTCTAGGTGGGAAAAGTCATGCTCAGGAGTTTGCATAAGGATGCCCACTGGCAACTATGGCAAGAATACACAGGCCCCTCCTAATCCTTAAGATACGTGCTATAAAAATAGAGAGATGCTCAGGTATCAATCAAGTGGATTCTCCTAGAGAAAATAGAGTGCTGAAAAAAAAAAGAGCACTAGATCTGAAGTCTCAGGATCCAGGTTCAAATACTAGCTCTTCCATTGATTTTCCCGAATGACCTTGAAAAAAATAATTTCCCTTCTTGAGGTCTCAGTTTCCTCCTCTGAAATAGATACAAGTTAGCAATATATGATGACATAAGATATATGAAATTTTATCCTCACAACAACCCTGGAAGATAAGTAATTTTATACACACATACACACACATACATATATATAATATGTTAAATCATATATATTACATTATGTATAATGTATTGTATTACATACAATATATAATCCCCTTTTGCAGATGAAGAAACTGAAGCAGACAGAAGTTAAGTGACTTGCCCAATGTCACACAGTTACCAAATATGTGAGGCAGGATTTGAATTCAGATATTTTTGACTTCAGGTCCAGTGCAATATTCACATTTTCTGATTTTTACCCAGTCCTGGAAATGAGGTCATGGGATGGAGAGGGGGAATGATGATAGAAGAAGGGAATGTGTAATTACCAGCAAAAAATGATGAAGAATATTTCTTTAGTTAAGTGCCCAATGGAAACAGAAGCCCTATGTGAAAAATATGGTTCTTGCTCTAGATAGCAAATATCCATGTACAAAAAACCATATCCAAATGTAAGGTGTTGCTATTATGACATGCAAACATGTGTATAGAAATCAAAAAGTATTTGTAAAGTACTTACCAAATGTAAGATCTTGTGCTAGGTTCTGGATTTACCAAGACTAAATAAAAAATAATCCATGACCTCAAGAAGCTTATAGTCTAGTAGGGGCATGCAATATTTATGCAGATACATAAGTACAAGATAACATGAGAAGAGAGAAAGTACTTACAAGCAAGGGAATAAGGAAATGCTTTCCAGAGGAAGTAGGACCTGAGTTGAGCCTTTGAGGAAGCTACAGATGGTAAAAGTAAAGGTGGAGAGGAACAGTGAATATATCCTAAGTACGTAGAACAGTATATACAAAGGCTTGGAAGAAGGAATTGGAATCTTGAGTTTGAGGAAAAGAAATTGGGCTAATTTAGATGGAATGTAGGAGAGGGATGTGAATAAGCATAGAAAGGCTGGAACCAGATTGTTAAGAATTTTAAATGCCATATCAGAGAAATTTCTATTTCATCCTAGTAGCAATAGGGAGCCACAGAATATATTTAAGTAGGAAGTAATATGTTATGATTTGTGAATTAGGAAATTTATTTTGGCAATTATCTGGAAAATGGATGGGGAAATGGAATAGAGAAAGATTGATAGAAGAGTTGCCAATTTTAAGGCTAATGTACTAATCGAGGCAAGAGATAAAAGTGGCACTGAATTAAAGTAGTGGAAGTGAAGGGTCAGAAAAAGATAGGAAAGATGTTTAAGAGGTAGAATTGACAAGACTTGACAACTGATTAAATATAAGACATGAGGGAAAGGCAAGAGTGAAAAATAACTGAACTTGTGAACTGGGTGACTGGATGAATGGTGGTGAGCTCAACAAAAATCAGGAAGACTGGATGAGAGTTGGCTCTACAGGGGAAAAAATTAGTTCCATTTGGGTTTAAGATGCCTTTCTCGTTAAAAAGAAAAAGAAAGAGAGATAAGGATCAACCTGTACAAAAATATTTATAACAACTTTTTGTGTGTGGTGACAAAGAATTGGAAATTGAAGGGAAGTCCACAAATTGGGGAACAGCAGAGCAAGTTGTGGCATATGTTCGTGATGAAATATTGTTGTGCTATAAGAAATGATGAGCGGGAAGCTTTCAGAAAAAGCTGGAAAGACAAGAACTGTTGCAAAGTGAAGTGAATAGAATCAGGAGTACATTGTACACAGTAATAACAATATTATATGACGATCAACTGTGAATGACTTAGCTATTTTCAAGAATACAATGATCCAAGACAATTCCAAAGGATTATGATGAAAAATGCCACCCACCTCTAAAGAAAAAAACTGATGAGTTTAAATGCAGATTGAAGCATACTTTAAACATTTTTCTTTATTTTTCTTGGGGGGGATCTGTGTTTTCTTTTGCAACATGAAAGATATATTTTGCATGATTGCACATATATAATCTATACTTAATTGCTTGCTGTCTCAGGAAGGGGTTGAGACAAGAGGGAGAAAGAAATTTTGGAACTCAAAATTTTCAAAAACAAATTCAAATTAATTTACACGTAATTTGAAATACATATGTGTATAAATTTTCACCAAAAAAATAGAGAAAATGTTTAAAATGTATATTGAATTTTTTAAAAGATGCCTGTTTAGGTTAAGAGGTCTAGCATGCTATTGATGAAATGGTATTGGAACCCAAGAGAGAGATTAGGGATAAAGAGAAGCAAGTCTACAGAGAGATGATATTGAAACCATAGGATCTAATGAGACCACCAAAAGATTGTGGAAAGAAAAAAGGGAAGAGATCCCAGTACTAAACAGTGGTGGGAACCCAAAGTCAGAAAGCAACAACACCAGAAGCAAATATATGTTAAAATAATTATATGTTGATTTAAAATTTTCATATTTCTTCAAAATATAGTGTAGATTGGTATAGTTGCCAAGTGCATCTGACCTCACTGACAGTGGGTTTGGCAGATCTACCTTAGCCCTGGCACAAGATTCAACAAATTCTGGCCTGAACATCATTTCAGCATGAGTGGTTGAGCTGACTTAAGCTAATAAAATGTTAAATTCTTTATTGATGGAGCAGTGTGTTAATAATAGCATGTTAATACTAGTCAAAAGAACTTGTTGACATCAGAGTTGTTCTACTGCAAGATCAGAACTCCACAGACCTTGTCTTCTAAAAGAAACTACTTTTTGTCTTAACCACTCATTTCTGAAATCAATAACTCAATGGGTTTTAAAGTATTCATTCAGCCAAAAGTTCCTTCACTGTACTTCAGTATTTCAAAAAGCCTGTGATTTCATGATCTTGGGTCCTCTTTCTACCAACACATGTCACAATCCCTCTAATACCTTAAAGACTGACTTCCTGAATTACTAAGACCAAGAAAATGTGTTAAACAGTAGCCAACTTTTGGGTGAAAGTCAATGTGTCTTATGGAAAAGATGGTAGCTTTGGAGGTTTAACACTGAAGACCTAAACTTAAATCTCTTATCTGCCCCTTACTATTTGGGTGACCTTGGACAATTCATCAATTAATTAATAAATAAACATTTATTAAATATATTATGCATAATGTTCTGGGTTAGCTATTCAGGATACAAAGACAAAAAAAGAAAAGAAACAACCCCTGCCCTCAAAGAACTTACATCCTCTCAGGAGGGAAGGTAAAATGCATATATATATATATATATATATATATATATATATATGTATGTATGTATGTATATGTATATGTGTGTGTGTGTGTGTATATATGTAATATAAAATATAAATGAAATAAACAGAGGTAGGGGAGCACTAACCTCTGGGAGTATCAGGAAATGTGGAATATGGCATTTAAGTTGAGTCATTTGACCATAGTGGGATCCAGTTTTCTCATCTATAAAATGCAGAAGCTGAGTTATATCTCTGAGATTCTTTCCTACTCTAAATTCTAATGCTATGATGAACCTCAAGCTTAACGAGACAGATTTTTGTATGATGGCATTGATTAAGGCCATGCTTGAACCTCTTCCAGCTTGATAGGACATGCTATAGCTTATGTTTCTATATGTAATACCATGCACTAGCAGATTCCCAAAAGAATACTACTGTGAACAGCTTTTAAGGTTCTGATTACACAGTATAGTGAACACTCCATTTATTCTATTACAAATCAAGGCAAATATTCACAACAACTTACAATATAATATTCACAACA
This sequence comes from Pseudocheirus occidentalis, assembly GCA_028646575.1. Classification (NCBI taxonomy): domain Eukaryota; kingdom Metazoa; phylum Chordata; class Mammalia; order Diprotodontia; family Pseudocheiridae; genus Pseudocheirus; species Pseudocheirus occidentalis. Next base: position 219,627,925 of record CM053593.1, read on the forward strand.
TCACATCTTATCACAGAAAATCACAATATAGTGTTCAGAACAGCTTAACACTAGAATGGCCATATAGTTTTCACTACAGTGGCCACAGTATTTGGAACAAAGAACAAAAGAATAATCATCTGGTTTCCCTAAGGGGGAAACCCTCCTTACTTAATCATTCAATCAATTCACAATACAATAATCAATCTTCTACTCATGGGGCAACCATAGATTAACTTAATCAGTCACTTATCTAGCAATCAGTCACTAAATACAATCATTAGAAAATTACACAAACTCTCCACCCCTTGGTGTCTAGTACACTTCAATATCCAAGGAAAGGCTTCTTCTTCATCTTGATTCAGGGTGGTCTCTCAGATTCCCTGGACCCCCTTCCATGGTCCCAGCTCCTACTTGAATCCACCAAACAGTCACCTGGATTCAGAGGCGGACAGTTCCTAGCTCCTTGTCCAGTCCTCTGAGCAGTTCTTGTTACACATTGAAGTTCACAGGGACATCTGTGAACATCTCAAACCCTTCACAACTTCTGTTGCTGGGAATTCAAGGATCCACCAACCCACAAACAAACAAAGGCTTGTCCCTGTCGTGCTTCTTGAGTCCTCTGGCAGTTTGGCTGGCCATAGGACCCAGAAGGAATCTCAGCCTTCCAGGCAGCAACTTCAGCCTTCACCAGATTCTGGTCTCAAGAAAAACTCCAACTCAGTTCTCAGTCAGCTGCCAGATGCTGGGAAAGGAACTTTCTATCTCTCTCTCAAGAAAACTCCAACTCAGTTCTCCAGTCCAGCAGCCCAGCTACCAGATGCTGGAACAATTCTGCTTCCTCTACCAGGAGCCACCAGGAGTAACATTCCTGATTCCAATTCTCTGTCTCTGGAATTCTTATTACATACACACACTGGCCTCCTATCTCAGCCAACCCCCTCCTGCCACATCAGCAACAGGAGACAGAGTTCATGCTCTCTATTCACACAGGAGACTGAGTTCATACCTTCTGCCTCTTTCATACAAGTGACAGAGCTCACACCTTCTGAACTTAGCTCTTAGTAACTAAGGGCTAAGTACCTGCTGAATTCATTACTGTTAAATCATATCATTCCCCTGTGTTTTTCAAGCTTCTATCCTAATTCCTCTCGTCTCTTCTCCCCTCCCCTCCCCTCCCCTCCTTTCCCCTCCTTTCCCCTCCCCTCCCTCTCCTATCCTCCCCTCCCTTTTCCTTTACTCTTCTCTCCTCTCCAAAACCTCATCAGCTACCATGCTTTTGACTATCATCTATAGGTAAACAACTCGCCTGTATATGTGTCTCTATCTTGTAGGTACATACATACATACATACATACATATATGCATATATATATGTAGGTACATTCAAACATATATGTAGTCCCAGTCTTTCTCTCAAGTTTCATTCTCATTGAGAGTGGTTGGATTGCATTCTCCCCATTACCTCTGCCTCAGAGTCCCTCTCTTACTGTAAGATGCAGTTCAAACATCATCTTCCATATGAAGCCTTTCCTGATTACCCCCCCACCTGCTAGTGCCTTCCATCGCAAATTACCCTACATTTAGCCATTTTACATTTATTCATTTTATTTGCATTCATCCATTCTATATTTGTGTTTATTCATTTCCTTTTTGTAGTCTTCTTTTGTCCTAACTTCTCACATCTGATTAGTTACCAAGCCTTGTCCATGTATCTCTCTGTCCATATTCACTCCTTGACGTAGCTGGTGGTACATGGATAGAGTCGCAGGCCTGTAGTGAGAAAGACCTGAATTCAAATTTGACCTCAGACATTTGCTAGCTGTGTGACCCTGTGCACTTCATTTCATCTGCCTCAGTTTTCTCTTATGTAAAATAGGGATAATAATAGTACCTACCTTACAGGTTTGTTGTGAGACTCAAATGAGATAATATTTGTAAAATCTTAGCAAAGTGACTGGCACATGGCAGACACTATATAAATGCTTATTACCCTCCTTTCCCTTCCTTTACAATCCCACTGCCACCACTGTAGTTAAAGGCTTTCAATCCTTATCTTTCTCCTGGACTACTATAACATCCTCCTAAATGATAACCTTACCTCCATTCTCTCCTCTTTCTAATACATACTGTCGTCCAAAATCTGATCCCTTTATAAAAGGTTCTGATCACATCACACTCCTGCTTGATAAACTTCCCATGATTCCTGCCTACTAAATGAAATACAAATTCCTTAACCTGGCATTCAAGGTCCTCCATAATTTGTTCCCATACTACCTTTACAGTATTACTTGCACTACTCCAGTCAAAATCAAAGTACTCACAATTCCCTTATCTGTCCTGTACTCTTCTGCCTTCATATAATTGCACAAGTCATAGAATGTAAGTCATAGAATCCTTCCCACTTCTCCTTCCCTTCCTACTTATCTTTAGCTATGGGAATCCTCTTCCCACAAGGTCTGGCTCAAATGCCACTTTTAATCTAAACTCTCCTGTTGTGCCCCCGCAAAAGTGATTCTTCTCTCCTTTAATCTCCCATGCCCCTTTATGTGACTCTGCCCACTGCCTTGATAAAGTGTATTACAGTTATTTATGGATATGTGCTTTAGATTCCCCACTAGATGGCAAGGTGACTGAGGGCAAGGAATGATATCATTGTCTTCCATCTTTCTATCCTTGAAATGTATATTTAAATATATGGTAAATGTAGGGAGAGTTCTTGATCTAGAATTTCAATCCTACCTCAAGTACAGCCTAGTTGTGTGACCAGGGACAGGTTTAAACTTCTTGAGCCTCAGTTTCTTCACATATAAAGTGGGAGGTGGGGTGCGGTGAAAATACATATAATATCAACCTTACCAAGCTATTATGAGATATTATACATATTCAAAGGAAATATTATACTGATAGGTCTTTGCAAACTTTAATATCACATGCTATCAAGGAAATTCTCTGGATTCAAAAGACTTGGGTTCAAATTCTCCATCTGTCACTTCTTGTCTGTGTGCCTTTAGGCAAATCACTGAACTTTTCTGAGTCCAAGTTCCCCAATAAAAGAAGGAAATTGGACTAGCTGATGTCTAAGGTCCCTTCTAGCCTTGGATCTGTGATCCTATATCAGCTATAATTGACTGTCAAGTGGGATGCCTAACATGGTAACTTACACAGAGCAGACATTTAGCAAATGTTTTAAATTTAATTCCACATGATCTATGTGGTGGAAAGAATTAATCAGAAGCCTTGGGTCCAAATCATGGCTCTGTAACTTAATATCTGTATGACCTCAGACGAGTCAGTTAACACTCTCTGTTACCAGGCTTCCTCATCTTTAAAATGAAGACTTGGGTAAGAGCCAACAGTATATGTGAGAATGAACTAAAGGCCCTTCCCAAAAGATCAGAGGTTAAAAAGAAAAATTACCCATTGTCACCACTTAATAAAGGGCTAGAAATGTTAGATAGAACTGTAAAATAAGAAAAATATATTGAGGTACTAAGATTACATGAAGAGGAAACAAATGTATCACTTTTATAGGTGATATATAAATGCAATCAATATGTAATGGCTTACATAGAAAATCATCAAAAGCCAACTAAAAACTTAATTGAAACAATAATACATTGAGCAAAGTTGCAGGATATAAAATAAATTCACACAAATCATCAGAATTTCTGTCTATTACCAACAAAACCCATTAATAAATGGTCAAAGGATATGAGCACAAAGTGCTTAATGGAAGACATCCAAGCTATCAATAACAATATGAAAAATATGTTACAAATCACTAATAATTAGAGAAATTTAAATTAAAGCAATGGGGAGATTCCATCTCACTCCATCAAAGTGACAAAGTTGACCAAAAAAAGAAGAAAATGACAAATGTTGGAGGGGCTGTAGGAAAATAGGCACATGGATAACAGAATTGGACCTATGAATGGGTAGAACTATTCTGGAAAGCAACTTGGAGCTATGCCCCAAAAGTTACTAAACTTGACCCAGTAAACCACTACTAGGCCTTTTCCCAAAGTGATAAAAGAAAAAGGAACAATATATGCAAAAATATTTATAGCAGCTCCTTTTTGTAGTGGCAGATAAATAAAAACCTAGGAGATAACCATTAATTGGGAAATGGTTGAACAAATTATAGTATATAAAAGTAATGGAATACAGTGTCATAAGAAATAATGAAAGGAATGGTTTCATGGAAACCTGTGAAGACTTTTATCAAGTGAAGAGAGCAGAGCCAGGAGAATAATTTAGAATATGCTGACAATGTAAAAACAAAAAAAAATTTTTGAAACAAAAAAGTTTTTTGAAAGATTCTGCTCAATACAATGACCAACCATAATTCTATAAGATCAATGAGAAAGAATGTAGCCTACTTTCTGAAAGAGAGATGATAGGATAAATATGCAGAATTAAGACACTAATTTTTAGACATACCCAATGTGAGTATTTATTTTGTTTGACTATGCACATTTGTTATAAGTGCAAATTTTTTCCTGGGGTAGGGGAAAGTGGGAGAGAAATAAAAATAAAAACTTACTGATTTTTAAATGTTTAATTAATTAATTAAAATGAAAAGGTTGGATTAGATGATCTCTAAGATCTCTTTCAGCTTTAATTCTGTGATCCAATATAAAAGATATATATACATATATTTATACACACACACACACACACACACACAAATAGACAGTACCAGCATCACATTTTTTTTTCCATCAGGAAAGAGTCCTCAGTCTTCACCCAGGAAGACAATGTTACTTATGCACTATCAACAGTGTGTTTTGAATTATTTTTCCAATAGATTATACATATTCATATACATATATATACACATATACATACACACACATATATATATATACATATATATAATGTACCGAAATTGCTGTTGTTCATTCTCCATTCTCAAAGAGAACCAATGACATCAGAACCAAAGACAACCAATGTCTTGATTTGCAAGTGAACTGTATTTAAGTGAAGCAGACCTACAAAGTATCAGCTTCACTTTCTCCTCCAGAGTCATCAGAATCCAGTGGCTAATGATACAAGACAATACGAAAAGACTCATGGTGAAAAATGCTATCCACATCCACAGAAAGAACTATGGACTGTGTGCAGGTAAAAACACACTATTTTCTCTCTCTCTTTTGTTTTTTTCTTTCTTGTGATTTTTCCCTTTTGTTCTGATCCTTCTTTCACAATATGACTAATGTGGAAATATGTTTAACATTTTGATACATGTATAGCCTATATCAGATTGTATGCCATCTTAGAGAGGGGAAAGGGGAAAGAAGGGGAAATTTTAGAACTCAAAATCTTATAAAAGTGAATGTTGAAAACTAAAAATGAATAAATTTAATAAAAAGGAAAAAAAACAATTCAATGGCAACACATAGGATGCAATGTGCCTAAATGTATATATATGTAGGTACACACATACATATGCATATGCATATGTATGTGTGTGTGTGTGTGTATAATTGTAATGGCAGTAAGCATTTCCTGAAACTATAGAATAGCAGATATTCAAGTCAGTTATTTGTATTTTCTTAAGTGTTTCAATGAGTAGATGAATAACGTATTTCTTTACTTACTAGAAAAAGGAAAGAGTGTAACCCTGTAAGTCAAAAAAAGAAAAGAAGGGAGTATAAACCTATAATAGATTTGGTTCAAAAAGGATCACACCATTTAATTCCAATAAGTTATTATTGGTTGTCTTTTTTTTGTAAATAGTATTTTTTTCCAATTTCCAATAGTATATTTTCCAATAGTATTTTTTCCATGTAAAGATAGTTTTCAATATTCATTGTTTATAAGATTTTGAGTCTCACATTTTTTCTCCCATCTTCCCTCCCCAAGATGACAAGCAGTCTGATATAGTTTATACATGTACTATCATGTAAACATTTTCACATTAGTCATGCTGTAAAAGAAGAAACAGAACAAAAGGGAGAAGCCACATACACACAAAAAGAGAAAATAGCATGCTTCAATGTGCAGACTCCATGGTTCTTTCTCTGGATATGGCTGGCATTTTCTATTATGAGTCTTGGAATTGTCTTGGATCATTCTATTTCTGAGAAGAGCTTAGTCAGTCATAGTTGATCATTGAACAATGCTACTATTACAGTGTACAATGTTCTAGTTCTGTTCACTTCACTCACCTTCAGTTCATGTAAAATTTTCTGGTTTTTTTTCTGAAATCTGCCTTATCATTCCTTATATATAGGACAAAAGTATTCTATTACCTTCCTATACTACAACTTGTTCAGCCATTCCCCAACTGACAGGCATTCCCTTGATTTCCAATTCTTTGCCACCACAAAAAGAGCTGCTATAAATATTTTTGTACATGTGGGTCCTTTTCCCTTTTTAATGATCCCTTTGGGATACAGACCTAGCAGTGGCATTCCTGGATCAAAGGGTATGCACAGTTTGATTGCCCTTTGGGAATAGTTTCAAGCTGTTGTCCTTGTACTTTCTGTGGCTTTGGAGATCTTTGCCATGACTCAGGGCTTCTCAGAATCCTTTGGCACATGTATAAAAATGTATATTTCCTCTAGTACAGATGCCTTTGTGTTCAATGGTTAAGAAGAAAAAGTGGGGGCGGGTTTTGAACATTGAAAAAAAATCCTTATTTACAAGAATAAGGAGAGAAAGAGAGAGAGAAGGGGGCCATATATGTACAGGGTATCTCAAAAGTCTTAGTGAAATTTTAAACTTTAATAATTTAAATAATAAATGAGCTTCAATAGCTTAGAGCTGCATTAAAACTTTGGGGACACCTCATATATGAAACTGAGTGATAGTGGCACCTCAGCTTCCTCAACAGGGTTCAGGGTTATTGCTGGTATACCACATACCCACCTAGGTACGCGTGAGTATTAAACTGGAAACTAATTCAGGTGGTATTCAGATATAGATTAATGAAGCAGGAAAGAGGGACCCCAGAGCATGTGGTAAAGAGGCATATCTGTGAGCAAAGCCCAGCTTTTCAGCAATACTCCAGGATCATTATTGGAATATGACACAGTGATTGGGAAAGGATGAGTTGCTCTTGGTATATATGTGGCTATGAATAAATCAGCTGTATCCTGATTTCATTGATCAAAGAAAAAGATGAAAACTGGATCACTAGTGAGATGGAGATAGAGAGAAAGGAGTCAACAGAATCAGGGTTTTTTAAGAGCCAGAAGGGAACTTTAATATCATTGAATCAAAAAGTATGATGTAGTAGAAAGAGGGTTAGACCTGAAGTCTTAAGATAATCTCAGTTTAAAGGACACCTCAGACACTGCCTAGCTATGTGAAGGTCAAGGCACCTCACTCTCTGAGTCTTGTTTCCTCATCTGTTCAATGTAGACAATCATACTTGTAGCACCTACGTCACAGCATTGTTTTGAGGAGCAAACATGATAATGCATGTTAAAGTGCTTTGTAAGCCTAAGGGTCAGATATTATTATTATTATCATTATTATTGTTACTTGTCTCTGAGACCCAGAGAGATCACACAATTAGTGGCAAAGCTATAACTAGAATCCAAATCTCTTGCATCAAAACCTAAATGTTGAAAAACTTCAGAAAAGGGACACTCCAAAATTCATTTACTTCATCAATTTTTTCCAAATAAAGTAGGTTCAATTTTTCTCCACTGGTAAAAGGAAAAGGAATGATGATGATGATGCTGATGATGATGCATTTCATGAAAGGGAAAACATGCAGAATGTTAAGCAAACATACAGAGAGTGGTCCAATTTGGCAAATGCACAGAGCATTTGAAGGGAATAACATGGGATAAATGTGGAAAGATGGGGCAGCATCAAGTTGTGGAGGACTTTGAATGTCAGACAGTCCAAACTCAGTAAGCAATATATAACTACTAAAGATTTCTTAGCATAGGCATAACATGACCAGAGACAGTAAGAATAACAAACGGCATTTATATAGTACTTTCCCCTAATACTAGGGGAAGTCAATATTATTACTTACACTTCCCCAAACACCCTTACCTCCCAGTTCCTCAACCTACTCATCTCCCATGGCCAACTCCTCCTTCTCAGTTTCATATAGAGATGATCACAACCATAATCTTGCCATCTTGCCAAAATGTACCACTTCCATGTTCTTCTTCCATGTTGTCATTCCACCTCTGCCTTTGTCTTATAACACCAAAACCTGCTTTCATCCTCACCCAGAGTTCTTTCCCAATCCCTTCATATCTCATCTCTTTCCCAGACCATCACTTCTGTACTAGCTATACTCATCTCCCTTCCCCATCTTGACCTTTTGGTAAACTAATTCAACTCGACATTGTCTTCTCTCAAATCTCTTACCTCTTAATCCTATTGCCAATCTTCCCCTGTCAAGCCTCAGCCTCAGATCACTTCTACCATATGTTTATTTCCCTCCTATGAATTGAAGCTGGAGAAAATCATGAAACCAACTGGATCCTCACTACAGCAAGGCAATCCTCATATACCTACCTAACTGATTCAATACCTCATAGCAGTTTTTCCCAATCTTTTCATCCCTCCTCATACTTCCCATACCTCTTCCACCCTCCACCCTCTAAGCTGCTAACCTTGCTTCATATTTCACTGAAAAAAAAATTGAGACCATTCACTAAGAGCTCCCTCTTCCCCCTCTTCACCATTTATTGCACAAATGCCTTTCTTCCACTGTCTCTGCCTTCACCTTGGTCTCTCATGAAGAATCGACCATTGTTTTTGCCAAGGAAAACACCACTATGCACAAATTATTTCATCCCATCCTATCTTCTCTAGCAGATTGTCCCCTCTATTACTCCTACTTTCTTACTAATCTTCATTCATTTTCTGTCTACTGGCTACTTTCCTACTATCTACAAACAAGCTCATGTCTTCCCCAGGCTCAGAAAATTCTCACTTGAGCCATCCATCCCCAAAAGATATCATCCTATAACTTTCTTCCCTTTGGTTAAACTCCTTGAAAATGCTGTCAATAATCAGGGCTTCCACTTCCTTTCCTTCACCTTCATCTTAGCTCTCTGTTTTTGATTTCTGATCTTATCATTCAACCAAAAATGCTCTTTGCAAAATTACCAGTAATTTCTTAACTGCCAAATCTAATGACCTTTTCTCAGCCTTCTTGACCTCTCCTCAGTCTCTCACACCGTTGACCACCCTCTTCTCCCTAGGTCTCCATGACATTGCTATCACCTGGCTCCCATTCTATCTGTCTGCCCTCTTTTGAAATCTCCTTTACTGGATCTTCATCTAGGTCATATCTACCTTGAGTGTCTCCTCCACACCCCAGTTCCACCAGGCTCTGCCCTGGGACTTGTCCTCTTCTTCCTTTATACTATTTTGATTGGTGATTTTATCATGTCCTACAGATTCAATCATCTCTATGCTAATGATTCAAATATCTATTTGACTGACCATAACTTCTCTCCTGACCTCCATATATTGCATTTCCAGCTGCCTATTAGAGATCTCAAACTGAATGTCTTCTAATTACTTAAACTCAACATGTCCAGAACTGAACCCATTATCTTTCCCAAAAACCCTTCCTTCTTCCTAACATCCTAATTACCAATAAGAGCACCACCATCTTCCTAGTCACCCAGCCTCAAAACCCAGCTTTCACTTCAACTCTTCACTCCATGTCACCATCTCCCCCAAATATCCAATTTGTTGCCAAGTCCTGTCAATTCCACCTTTGTAACATCTCTCATATACACCCTCCTTCTCTCCCTTGATATTGTCATTACTATGATGTGAGGGCTTGCCAAGCCCTTTCCAGGGTTGCTCATTTGCCTTTGGTATCCACCTGCCACCCAACTTTCCTGTGTCTCCCAGAAGCTGTCCACACCCTGGTAAAACCACCTCTGCAGGTAGGCTAAACCAGGTTGAGTGTAACCAAGAGACTTAAAACCCATCAATAAGTTAGGGAGATATCTACCCTTCCCCAGTGTGAAGACTTCCCCAACGGAATGGACAGATGAGGACAATTTGTTCCAACAGCCATGAAGGCAGCTGAAGGAGGCGCTTAGAGCTCAATCAATATAATGGCAAGCAAAATGGTACTTTGCTCCTTGTTTCAGCTATTCAAGTACTTAGTTCCTGGTTTCAGCTATTCAAGTACTTAGCTCCTGGTTTCAGCTATTCAAGTACCTTTGAGCCTGTCTTTGATTGTGTCAAGTCTTTGTCAGAAACTAACACAATCACATGGAGCCGACAGTGGGAGGAGCTCACCAAAAGAGAATACAAAAGCATGAGAACGAGCTGGGACAAAGAAGAACTGAGAGAACACTTATGGTGTCTGGCACTCTGTCTGTCTGTTCTGTATATGTTGATTTGTGTTTGTGTTACTTTGTCAGACAAAAGCATTCTCTCTTGAGTGTCTCCTCCTATCTGATTCACTACCTCACAGCAGTTTTCCCCAATCTTTTCAACCCTCTCCATAAGTCCCATACCTCTTCCACTCTCCACCCCCTAAGCTGGTAATCTTGCTTCATATTTCACTGAAAAAAAAATTGAGACCATTCACTAAAAGCTCCCTCTCCTCCCCTCCTCTTCACCATATATTGTTTTCAATTTGGTCTCTTCACCTTGTCTGTTGATTTATATACTTTGTCACACAGAAGCTCTCTGTTGACTTGTGATTGTGCTACTTTGTCAGAAGAAGCATTCTATCTGTTGAATTGTGTTACTTTGTCAGAGAGAAGCACCATCACTGTTGACTTGTGTTGATTTCACAGGCAGAAAGTGAATTGAGATGATAGTGCTGATGAGTATTGTTGTAACTCTGATAAGCTCAATGTGTGTAGCTGGGCCAGTAGCTGGATAGGAAGCTGGGAGTTGCCTATTTGTGAATCCAGGTGACAGTTGGGTGAATTCAGGCAAGAGCTGGGAGCATGGAAGAGGAAAAATGGAGTTTAAGAGTTAGTCTTAAGTCAAGATGAAATGACCTTTACTTGGGTACTAAAGACAATGAGAGCTATGGGTGGGAGACCTTTGTACCCTTTAAGGATGATTGCTCCTTAAGGATGATTGAGTTAAGGATGATTTGGAAGCCAGTCTCCAATCAATATGAAAGAAGACTTTCTGGCTTTCTGATGAGATTAAGACAATGTGACCCAGCCGTGGGAGACCTTTGTACTTTGTATTTTGTACCCCTTAAGGATGATTGCTCCTTAAAGATGATTGGAAGCCAGTATACAGTCAAGAGGAAAGAAGATTTCAGATGGGTACTTTATATTGATTGATTCAGACTGTGACTTACAGAATGGTATCATTTGTTTAAGACTATGTGGCCACTTAAATAATAAGTTGTTATGTAATATTGTTGTGAATGTTGTACTTTGGTTTCTGTGAATGTTTTACTTTAGTTTATTGTTGAATAGAGAGTTCACTATGTGATACTATGTAATCAGAACCTTAAAGTTATTCACAGCAGCAGTCCTCAGGAGAGCTGCTTGTGCTTGGCTTTACAGTCAAACATCAAAGACACCAAGGTCATCTTGGGCCATCTTGACTTTTTGCCACTAGACTTCAATGACTCTGGAAGAGAGAGTGAGGTTGATGACTTTGTGCAACTCTGCCTCACTTAAATACAATTCACACACAAGTCAAGACATCACCCCATGATGTCACTGGTCCTCTTCAAAAATAGAGGACAAACAACAACCATGGTGCAAGCCCACAGCATCTCATACCTACACTACTACAGTAGCTTACTGCTTGCGTTCTCTGTCTCAAGTTTCCATTTCAGTCCATTCTTCACTCAGCTGTCAAATTGAGTTTCCTAAAGTACAGGTCTGACTACAACACCTCCAGAGTCAATAAATTCCAGTGGTTAACTATTATCCCCAGGTTCAAATATAAAGTCATTTGTTTGGCTTTTAGAGCCCTTCCTAACCTGACCACTTCCTACCTTTCCAGTCTTATTATACGTTATTCCTTTCCATATTCAGTGACACTGACCTCCTTGCTGTTCCTGACACAAGACACTCCATCTCCTTACCCTGGGCAGTTTCACTAGCTGTCACCCATGGCTGAAACACTCTCTCTCCTCTCTGTCTCTCTCTGTCTGTCTCTCTGTCTCTGTCTCTCAGTCTCTGTCTCTGTCTCTCTGTCTCTCTCTTTCTCTCTGTCTCTGTCTCTCTCTGTCTCTCTCTCTCTCTGTCTCTCTCTCTCTCTGACTCTCTCTCTCCCTCTTTCCCTCCCTCTCTGTCTCTCTTTCTCCCTCTATCTCTCCATTTCCATCTTCTAACTTCCCTGACTTCCTGTAAGTCCCAACTTATGTTTTGCATGACTGTACACATATAACCTATATCAAATTGCTTACTATCTCAGGGAGGGGGTAGGTGAGGGAGGGAGAGAGAATTTGGAATTCAAATATTTTTAAATGATTGTTTAAAATTATCTTTACATATAATTGGAAAAAATAAAATATTACCTCTAAGTCTCAGTTAAAATTCTACTTTTAGCAAGAAGCTTTTCCTAATTCCCCGTTACACTAATGCCTTTACCCCATTAACTATTTCCAATTTATCCTGTATATATCTTACATGTAGATACCCGCTTAGATGTCATCTCCCCATTAAATTGTGAATCTCTTAAGAGCAAGAATTGTTCTTACCTTCCTTTGTATTCCAAGCATTTAGCATTATACCTGGGACATAGGCACTTAATAAATACTCATTGATTTGACCTGAGTTAGAAGTATTACTGTGTCCATTTTATACATTAAGAAACTGAAATTCATAGAGGATAAATGCCCAGATCAACATAGCTAGCAAAGTGTCAGCCAGAACTAGAACCTAGTTCTTCAGACACCAAGAGCAATCTCCTTTCCTGTTATCCCACACAACCTCTCTAAATTAGAACTATGCATGAGGAAAATTTGAATGATGACTTCAAGTGGAGGGAAAATAGGTATAGGAAGGAGACTATTATAATAGTTCAGACAAGTGTTAATGAGAGCATGTGCTAAGATGGTGGCTTTGGGAACAGAGAGGAAGAGAATGAGGTAAGAGATACAGAAAAGGTAAAATCAAGAGGACTTTGTATCTCACTGGTTATGAAATATGAGAGAGAGGGAAGAGTTAAAAACAACAACAAGGTTGTGAATAAGGAAGATGGGACGAATGGTGGTACCAGTGACAGAAACTACAAAGTCAGAAGAATAAACAGGTTTAAGGGAAATGATAGTAGACTTGGTTTTAATCATGCTTAGTGTGAGGTAGAGGTGAAATGTCCAAATGGAGATGTCAGCCCTATAACCACTGGAAATGCAGAGCTGAAACTCAGAAAAGCAGTTGAAGGATAGAGATACGGATTCAGAAATTATCTGTATAAAGGAATTATCTGAAGCTATGGGCCTGAAGACAAGAGAGCAAATAGAGAGAAAATAGATATGATGGTAGAGGCCACCAACCTCTAGAAAGTTAGAAAGAAGATGCTTTGCCTCATCTTTCATAGTCAAAGAGACAGAGATAGAGTAGTCAGAAAGATAGAAGAATAAGGAAACTATGGTGTCTTTGAAGCCAAGGGAAGAGGGACTATCTAGTAACAGAGAATGTTCAACAATGTCCAATAATATAAAAAAAAGGATGAGTACTGAGAAAAAGGCATTAGACTGGATGGGTAAGAGGTCATTAGTACTGTTAGAGAAACAAGTCTCAACAGAGTAGTGGGAAGAAAAGCTAAATTATAAGAGGCTGAAAAGAGCATGTTGTGTTGCAGTAGATATATCGTGTGTAGACAGCTTTTCCAAGACCTTGACTATGAAGAAGGAGACAGAGCTAGAGCAATAGCTACATGGGGTATAAAGGACAAAGGAAGGCTTTTTTAGGAATGATGTTCATAGATGTTCATAGATGTCATAAAGAAGACAGCTGAGAGGAAGCAGCTAAAGAAGTCTGAGAAAGAAGATAACACTGAGACAAAGTCCTAGAAGAAGCAGGAGATGAGATCAAAGGCACAAGCAGAAGAATAAACTTTAGTAATGAAAAAGGATTCCTCTAAGGCAATGGTTGGTAATTCTAAGAAATTTTGATGATTAGAAAAAGAATTTTTAGAGGAAATTTTCTCCCTGGGAATTCCCTATAGGAATGAAGGAAGGAAGGATTTATTAAGTAATCACTATGTGCCC
>CM053593.1:219642552-219704237 GCA_028646575.1 Pseudocheirus occidentalis
TATCATACTGTACAAAATTATAAACAATAAAATATTGTTTTTCTTGCAAATATACATTCCTCGATGTCACCCAATTCATATAAGTCCAATATCATTATAATACCTTACTTGGTTCCAAAATTATACTAAATAATACGAGGGTCTGTAAATGCACGTTTTCGCTGCAAGGTAGCGTCGAGTAGCTGGTAGCCAATGTCCAGAATGGTTCGGAGCGCAAAGGGTTAATAAAAAAACTTCTCAAACAAAAAAATTAGTGAGAAAAGTAACGTTTTATATATTTTTGCAAATCCCTTTAATGTCTGGCTTAAAAGAAGACAACTGGATTTTCTTCTGCTTCTACATTCAGTTTGTTGTGATATATTGTTTTGGTTGAAGTATGTGAAGATAATATATTGTTGTTTTGGTTGAAGTATGTGAAGATAATTCTGCCTCACATAGATATGTAGTTAGAAAAGGGAGGAGTATTTTAATAAGTAATGTCTGAGTATTTTATAAAAATAGTTTTGACCTTGATGACTCTCAGTTGTCTTTAGATCATACTTTGGGTACCCTTATTCTACTCTATCAGGGTAAGAAACACAATCAGATAACAAAGACATCTGCCACAACTTTAGGCAGCAACCAGGGAGTGTGTCTAGTGCATCTGTAGAGCCCTGTCTTGAGAACTCTGGCAAGTAAACACTTGATGTTTTTATTTGTTGTTGTTGTTGTTGAATAAGCATGTATTTTCTCTACTTCTCACTCTCCCCCATTGGGGAATAAAAATAAAACTCTTAGATTTGCATAGTAAAGCAAAACAGATTCCCATATTGACTATGTCCAAAAACATGTCTCATTCTTTATCATCAGTCCTCTCAATCTTGGTTGGTTCTTGCAATGATCAGAGTTCTTAAGTCTTTCAAAGGTGTTTGTCTTCACACTGTTATGTTACTGTATAAATTGTTTTTCCCTTCATCCTACCTCCGTTCACAAAAAAGATACTTTTAATATCAAAAACTTAAGAAATGGTATGCAAGAAAGAGAACCTTTTTAAGTATTTTCTGACCTTGAATTTAGAGAAGGCAGGGAACCATTTGGGAATTAGATAGCATGGTCTCACAGGATTCTAGTCAAAGAACACTTTGTGTACAATACAGTAGAAAGTAGACGTAGTCAGACTTGCTGCTAATCAAAGCAGCATGTGGTCTTCCAAAATCTGAAAGCCCCCAAACATCCATAACTTTTATGCTTATTCATCCTTGATGGGCAAATGGGTGGAACACGTGGTACAAAGTAGAAACCTACTTTAACCTCTATGATGATAGCATCTAGTCCTATATAAGGACACTTTACATATTCTCATTCTGTTATCTTCAAATGAAATATCACTGCTCCACCATGAGGGGGAGTACAAGAGATCCTTTGGGGGTTTGAGAAAGTATTAGAACTTCAAATTTGATTCTGATTTTTATTTGAAAAAAATTTAACTTTATTAATATTTAGTCAGGTTGAGAATGAGACCCTCACTCAGACACATGTATGTCGTGAAGTGTAAGTTTCACAGCAGAGTGGAATTGACACATGCCCTCCTCACTTGTTCATTTGCTTTTACCATATTAAGTTCCCTGGTTTAATGATTTAACAGGTTATGTTTTATAGTTTTTAACTAAACTAACCCTCACAAAATAGACCAGTGGCTTAAAAAGATTGCTACAAAGAGTAAGAATCTTAGAGACAAGACTAATAGCGGTCATAAGCAAATAATAAGAAAATGTCCAAACAGCACTCCTATTCCAAATTCAAGGTCTCTGCCAGCCATGATTTGTGCTGTAGAATAGTTTGGTAAGGAGATAGCAAATTTTTAAAAAGTTTAAATTTTCAGAGTTATTTGAAATGCATTTAAATCACTGTCATTGATTCTGAGCCCCATCCTGAGTGTGTCGGAGAGATTAGTTAATGATGGTATGAAGTCATTACAATTGGCCTGACCTATTTGTTGTTCTGAATTTGACAAATTGTATAAAAACCAGCATTTCCACATGTGTGGTAGGACAGAAGTTGAGGTTTGTGAGTGAAACTAGCAAGACGTTTAAAAATTTGTTAATTGTGTGTATCATCCCTAAAGATTCATATCTGCATACTAAAAAAAGGGACTGATTGGGCATATGATTTCATTGGTTATAGGAAGTTCCCTATATTAATCCAAGTGTGGGGAACCTTCTCTTTACAACTTTATAGTTACTTAGAGCGTTTCAAGGTTAAGTGACTTTACCTAGGATTTAACAAGACAGTTTGTGTCTGAGGTGGGACTTGAATCCAAGGCTTTGGTCCTTTGAGGCCAAGTCTTTTATGCAGTGCTGCCTCTAATAAGCTTTAAAACAAACTAACCTGAAAACCAGATTCCATAACCTTTTAAAAAATCTCCCAAATGAAAAATTTTCAGAGGACTTTGAATCTATCTGTTAAAATACGTTTAAATGCACCACTTTCTGATTAGTTTGCAAGAGGAACTACTTGACATTAGGGAAGATGGAAATGTACTAGCTGAATGCCAACAAAAGCCGTTGGATAGGATTGAAAAAGGAGTATCAATTTTTAGTAAGTTCAACCAGTGATGCACTTCTTCCAGCATCTTTGTGAGGGATCCTTTTCAGCTGAGACAGCCATGAAAACCAAGTATTAAAATAAATGAAACTTTGAATCACACTTTCCATCGCTATGTTCAGTCACAATGACTGCAGTAAAATATTTTAAGTAATATTTTTCATGAGGGCAAAAGGTTTTTTTACTTAATAAAACTGAATTACTATTCATATGTTGCTTATATCATTAGCTCACTCTTTTCTGTTTCTATTTTTCTGTTTTATAATATACATAATATATCAGCACAGCAGTATATGTATATAATTTATAAATATTCATGTAGCAGGAATACATGTTAATAAGCTTTTTCACTCAGAGTATATGGTCAGAAAATTTTGGAGACTCCTATTTTAACTAAAAACATATACTGATTCTCTTTGCCAACATGTATTTAAGCCATTCTGTTAAAAAATTTCTATGAGATTGATGTGTGTGTTCATATCCCTTGTTATTAATTCATCAGGTGGCATGTATTTGACATGGATGCTGTTCTTCTGATGTAGTGCACCAACATATTAGTCATCCTTTGGGGTTTTTTTAATTGTAAGTATTATTCAATAGGTTCATTGAATTTAGAGCTGAAAAGAGTATAAGAAATTAATTTAGTTATCCATGATCCTTACTCGTTTTAATTTTTTAAATTTTTAAAAGAATTTCACATTAGCTATTAGCACAAAGAACTATATTTGCTTAGTAATTATTTGCATTTCAATGAATTTAAGTGCATAAATTATCATAGTACTATTTCATTTACTCCCAGAATAGCTTCATCAAGAACAAGTCATGCCAGACTAATCTTGTTTATTTTTCTGACAGGATTACTCAAGTCCTTGATGAGGGGGGCAATGCTGTGAATGTAGTGTGATGTAAAGTCTAGCAAAGCTTTTGATAAAGTGTCTCATCCTCTTCTTGTGGAGAGGCTGGAGAGAGTTTTATGGATTCAGAACTGGTTGGATGTGCAGGTTTAAGAAATAAAGGTTGATGTTTCAAAGTCACCACCACAACAGGAAGTCTCCAGTAGAGTTCCCCAGAGGTCTGGGTTTGGTCATATGGTTGATATTCAGCATTTTTAAAACAGAGTAGGTGTACTCATCAATTTCCAGATGATAGCAAACTAGGAGGGATGCCTGGCACACAGATGACACGGGATCCAGAATGACCTTGGCAGACTGGAATATTGAAAGCATTAATAAGAATTTTATTAATGCCCTGCTATGTGCCAGACACTGTGCTGGGAGATGTAAGGAGGAGGAATGAAACAAAAGCACTGAGCTTACATTCTAAAGGGGAAGGTGAAATTCAGTAGGAATAATAGACTTGAGTAAAAAAAAAATTCACCTTCTGGAGTAAGGTACAGTTAGCCTGCAGTTGTCCTGAATGAGATCTGGGGATTTTAGTGGTTTAGGGGTGTGTTAATGGACTTGTTATATTCCTTATATTTAGGGATAGGAACTAGGTCTGTTATTTCATCGATACAGAGAACACCTGGATGAAGGAGTTACAGTACAGTCATCACTTTCTCTATAATTTATAGTCTTAGAAAATTATCTAGAGCAACAAAAGATGACACCCAAAATCACACAGCCTTGTGTCAACTCTATCCAGAAACCCTTGCTGCCTCTCTCTTCTCATAACTTTAAAAATTACATTATAGTTTTCCATTACAGTAATACATTACCATTTAATCATTTCCCTATTGTTGGACATTTAGGTCTCTTCCTTCCCCACCCACCCCCTTTTTTTTGCAAGCACACAATGCTTCTATGAAAATCTTGGAGAGAAAACTTTCTTCTTTTTATAACACTTTAGGCTTATCTTTAACAAGGATATTATTGGGTCAGAGAGTATGATTACATTTGTAACTTTTACACTACTGCCAGTGCACTATAAATAAGTACCCTCTTGATGGAATGTAAGCCCCTTGAAGAAGGGGACTGTTTCATTTTGTCTCTGTATCCTCAGCCTGATATATAGTTTTTTAGGTTATGACCTCCTTGAGAGCGGACCCTGAACTGTCATTTTGTATTTCTTCATAATTCTCAGCACTTAACATAGTGCCTGGAATGTTAGATGCTTAATAAATGCGTCTTGACTTGATAGTAGGTAGGTGCTTGATAAATACTAATTCTTAATAGATTTTAAACTAATTCTTAATAGATTTTTTAAAAAGGTTTAGCTTTAGAGGAGAAGCACAATATCTTAAAGTGCTAGTCCTAGAACCTGGAAAACAAGGGTTCAAATCCTGCCTCAGATACATATTAGCTATATAATCATAGACTGGCATCTCTCTTAACCTCAAGCTTGTGTTTAAGCCTTAACTAAGTTAAAGAAGGATTAAGATCTTTGTGGGATTCCACTGTTTTGATAGGGAAGCTAAGTTTTAACTATGACCTTGGGCTCAAGTCCCTGAGAGTCTCTAGTCTCAGTTTTCTTCATCTGCATTTTTATGAAAATGGAATTCTGCCTATATTGTCAAATTGATACTCAGAGACGAGAGGCTTCCTATTTTTTTTTTCTACTTCCTAGGAAACTTATTCTTGATGAGAGATACTGTGTCCAGAGAAAAGGGCAATATGTTTGGATTGCCTTGCTGCAGTGAGGGCCCAGTTGAGATTATGTAGCATAAATTTGTAGTGGACCCAGTCAACACAGTTTCTTTATTGTTCTCCAGTTCCATTGAGCACCGTGACATTGAGTGAAGACAGGAAGGGCAAACCAAGGTTGAGATGTAGGGCATGTTCATCACTAGCATAAGGGGAAAACAGACCCAGGTCTTGAGTTAGTGTAGAGTTGAACCGGTTTAACAAGGGGTTGAGATTAGAGAAGGAGAGAGTAGTCAGTGTAAGAGTAATGGTCTGTGAAAGAATTAAAGGGTAAAAGGGTTTGTACAAGGTAACCATGGGGATGAAGAGCTAGAGATAAGTGCTAAGGGTTGTAAAAACAGAAGGAAAGAGAGAATGACAAAAAAAAAATTTTCATCAGAGGAGTAAAGATAAAATTATAAAATTTATAGGAATTTAATTTAGTTTAAGGAATTTCAGAATTCATGGACATGAAAGTAGCATAATTACATTTGATGGCAAGATCAAGAGTTGTGATAATCAAGATCCATATAGATTCAAATTTGGAAGAGGCCTTGTCCAGCAGAGGGAACTGAGACTCAAATAGGCATCACATCTCTTTTTTTTTTCTTTTTCTTTTTGGAGGGCAATTGGGGTGAAGTGACTTGCCCTAGGTCACACGGCTAGTTTTTGTGTTAAGTGTCTGAGATCACATTTGAACTCAGGTTCCCCTGACTCCAGGGCTGATGTTCTATCCACTTTGCCACCTAACCACCCCCTATAAGCATCACATCTCAACACCACTTCCTACCCCCTCTCGCCTGGCAAAACCAGGTGGTCTTAACTCCTGTTTCGAGACTAATGGCACCGTTCTGCTTTCAGGCATAGACTTTATAAATAGAAGGCAAAAGTAGAATAAATAGGAGAAACTAAACATTAAATCTGTACTCAGGTGTGGACATAAGTCTATCGTAGCTTAGAACAATCATGACGAAAATTACTAGTTAGCCTTAACAAGGAGACACAGCTTAGTTGGTGGTTTTGTTTTGTTTTTATAGCTTGCATTTATATAGTACTTTTAAGTTTTCAAAGAATCTTACATGAATTATTTCATTTAATCCTCATCCCTGTGAGGTAGGTGCTATTATCATTCTTATTTTATAGGTATTAAAACTGATCCTCAGAAAGGTTAAGTGATTTAGCCAGGGTCACACAATTGAGGTGGCATTAGAACTCAGGACTTCCAGATTTCAAGTTGACCACTCCATCCACTTATTTTACTGCCCCTAACAAACTTATTTTCTGTACCATCATTTTGGGTTTTTTTGCAATTCGACTCATGGTAGCTATGTGTTAGTTACTCTTGGTCAGAATACAGTAAAATACTCAGTTTTAGATTTTCACCTGTAGCAGTGGCATTCTAGCAGTGATCTTCAAAATCAAGTCAGCGTCCTTGTGAATCTCTCCTCCCCCCTCTCAGTCATGATAAACCTGTATTAGTGGATTTCAGTGGAGTGGCTCAGTGATCATTTACCATTTTCACTCTGTAACTCAGAGTAATAGAATGAAATGTTGTAAGGTTCCCCTTTTTCCCATTAAATATTTTACAATTACATGTAAAAATGTTTTAACATTCATTTTTTTAAATTTTGAGTTCCATATTCTATCCCTTCCTTCTGCTTCTCCCTCTCCTTGAGAAGTCAAGCAGTTTAATATTTACTATACATGTGAAGTTGTGCAAAACATATTTCCATAATAGTTCTTGGGGAAAAAAAGAGACAAAATCTTAAAAAGTTTTGAAAAGTATGCTTCTGTTTACACTCAGAGTTCATGAGTTCTCTTCCTGGAGGTGGATAGCATTTTTCATCATGGGCCTTTTGGAATTATCCTGGTTCATTATCTTGAACAGTATAGCTAAATCTTTCACAACTGATTATCCTTACAATATTGTTATTACTATGTACACTGTTCTCTTGCTTGTTTGCTTCACTTGGCATGCATTCACACAAGGCTTCTCAGGTTTTTCTGAAACCATCCTGCTTGTCATTTCTTTTAACACAATAGCATTCCATCACATCTTGTCCAGCCATTCCCCAACTGATGGCATTCCCTCTATTTCCAGTTCTTTACCACCGTAAAAAGAGCTGTACTAAGTATTCTTGCACACATGAGTTCTTTTCCCTTTGATCTCTTTAGGATATAGACTTTGCAGTGGTATTACTGGGTCAAAAGGTTTGCAAGGTTTTACAGCCCTTTGGGGGTAATTCCTTATCGGTTCTCCAGAACGGACTAGTTCACAACTCTACCAACAATGCATTAGTGTTCTAGTTTTTCTGCATCCTCTCCAACATTTGTCATTTTCCTTTTCTGTCATGTTAATGTTTATTAGGGAAGCTGGTCTCCCCTCCAAGAGAACTGTTTCCAGAGAGGTAATCGAACTTGAAGTCAAAAAGACATGAACTTAAATCTTAACTCTGCTTGCTTGGTTGTGTTGTATTGGACAAGTCACTTCGCTTTTTTTCCTTTTTTAAAAAAATGTTTTGTTGATGACTTCTTTTTAAAAAATCAATATTTTAATCTTTATAGCAAAGTAAACATCTTGGTGTTTTAATTGGGGGAGAGGGAACTGAGCTTTTTTTTTTTAATTCATGAAACTAAACCTATTTAAAAGGAGAGAACAGGGTCCCAGTTATGATAGAGTTCTTTATTTTGTTCTTCAGAACAAATTTTTCTTACAAAAATCGTGAGCTGCTTTCCTGGTTTGTTTGCTTATTTGTTTGATTCATTCAGACACTTAATATCTATCTGGTGGTATATTTTTCAGTAGAGTTGTATCTCAGAGAGCCAGTCTCGGAGCCTGGACAGCCTGGACTTGTCCAATATACCTCCTATACATAACAAACCGTGTGACCCATGGCAAGTCATTAGTGCTCCAGACAACCATTGACAGAAAAATGGTCCTCAGCAGATAGAGCTCTACATAGATATAATCTAGATGTAATCACTGGGCCAAACAAGGGGAGATGGGGGAGGGGGGCAGCTGTGATTACATCAGTAATTTTACTGGTGTAGGACACTTGTCAAACTCAATTAGAAATAGGTCCCTACAGGCCACATATTGACTTGGAAAACCTTCCTTATCAAACCTATTAACATTATCTCCTTATATTTTTATTTATTTTGGCAAATATTTTCCAGTCTGTGATTTAGGGAACTTCATTTCTACTGAGATAGTTTGCAGATTCTAGGCCTAGAGAGGTACCTGGGGCATTAAGTTAATTGTTAATTGACTTGCCTGGGGGGTAGGGAGGGAGATAGATCACAGCCAGCTAAAGTAAATTAACTATACCAAGGCCCTGAGCTACAAATTTGTAGCACATTTCTAACTCTCCCATTCTTTCTTTTCACTTCTTGCCTTCCAGCCCCAAAATGTCCATTTAACCATAGGAACACCCTTCTCTCTCTTTAGTCCAGATGGATACTGTTTGAAATGAGAAAGACCCAGGGTCAAGGTTCTGACACTTTCTAATTAACCTGTCAGAGGTGAAATTCTCAAAGTTTAGAAAAGGAGGAATGGTTCTGTATCAGTCACAACAAGATATAGTGCTAGACCAAGAAAAGTACAATTTACCATACTTATCTTTGGTGCTTTTTTTACAAGCCCATCAGCTTGTCTCTCTAAATCTCTTCCACTGGAGAGTTTCTGTTCCTGCCTAACACTTTTGTTCTCTTCTCAATCCGAGGTTCTTAACGTGTGTGTGTGTGTGTGTGTGTGTGTGTTATAGACCTTTTGGACAATACGGTGAAGCCTCGGGCCACCATCTCAGATAATATTTCTAAATAATGCGTAACTTAAAATTTAGGATTACAAAGGAAACCAAGTCACACTTTTAAGGCCTCACACCCTGTACTCTATGCTTGAGGGACACTGGATCCTGGTTGTTCTTGGGAGGGCAGTCCTCTGGCCTGAAATGGTCTCTCTCCTCATCTCAGTCTCTTAGCTTCCCTGACTTGAGTGAGATCTATATTCAGAAGCTTTTCCTAGTCTTCCTTAATCTGAGCTCTTCCCATCTAAAGTTATCCTGCATATAGCTTGTTTGTACATAGGTGACTGTATATTGTTTTTCTTATTAGATCCAAGCCCCGGGAGAGCAGGGACTGGGTTTTGCCTTTCTTTGTATGCCTAGTGCGCAGCTTGACACCTAGTAGTAGTAGTAGGTTCTTTGTAAATGCTAGTTGACTATTTAAAAACAAGTTCATAGAACCCAAGTTAAGAACCCCTGTTTGAGAGCAACATATGGCAGTGGGCATTGTTTCTATGAGAAAATGCACTCTGACCTACAGGCAAATTAACATAAATCTTTAGGAGCAATTTAAGAACTGCCTTTATTATCCTTATCATTTACCCCACGTTTTAGATGTTTTAAGTACATGGCCTTGGTACTGCTTTGTAGAAGGGTGTTTTAAATGTTCTTCTAATAGAATTTAACTGTCCTGTGGTCCGTCTAACTGTAATAACAACAGACTGATAATAGATTCATAAAAATGACCCCAAATGAGTTGTTGCTATTAGATTATGAATAGGCCCAAGTAGTCTGATTTTTTTTTAAGTAAGTCTCTGCAACTTCCCCATCTCCAAATCTTTCTCACTTGATCAAGTCAATCTGGTATCAGAAAGCTTATCATAAAGATTTGTTCAGGCATTTCACTTGTGTCTGACTCTTAATGACTCCTTTTGGAGTGTTTTTTGGCAGAGATACTGGAGTGTTCTGCCATTTTCTTCTCCAGCTCATTTTACAGATGAGGAAATTGAGGCAAACAGGGTGAAGTGACTTGGTCAGGGTCACACAGCAAAGAAGTATCTGAGACCACATTTAAATTCAAGTCTTCTTGACCCCCGCCCAAGTCCAGCATTCTGTCCACTGGCCGCCTAATTACCCCTTAACAATTTAGTTCCTGTTTAAAATGCAAATCTCAAACAGGAGAAGTTGTGCTTGTTAACTGTCAGCTGTTTACACTTCAGTGTGAAAGAGTTTCACAGCCTCCCTTTTTCCTTCACTCCCCCCAGTGAAACAATAGTATATTTCTGGGTGGCTTTGGCCATTGTGAAGCTGGAAGCATGAAAACAAATTTCACCTACTTCATAGCTTTATGTAGAACGAGGAGTGACAGTTATACTCTGAATTATTATTATTTTCCTAGTAACAGAGATGGGCTTGCACAGACCTGTCCTGGTTCATTCACTCATTGTTTCTCAAACTCAGTAGCATATGTATGTTTTCAAGATGGCTTCTTAGGGTGTAGCTTGTGGCCTGGGAATATAGTAATGGCCCACAGAGTGATCAAACCTGTAACTCTGGCATAATCTGCACCATTCTCTAGCCTAAGGTAGGGGGAGGGGTTCATAATGTAGCCATCATAATAGAACCCTTCTTCTGGATACTCACCCGAGGTCTTTAATATCTGATTAGAATTTAGAGGTTCTGCAGCCCACAAGACATGCAATAAAATATTTAGTTATTTTTTTGAAGACTAACAGAGGACCTAAACTGACCCCTGGGATTAAGGGGTAGAAGTTAAAATTATAGATATTTAAAGCAGGATTATGACAGTGCACCAAAGAGTTATCAAATCATGTGAAAGGGAGAAATCTTTCCGTGACTTTTTTTCTGGTAGCTTGATCTAATCCACATTTATTTTCATATGTCTTTGGATGTCAACATTCTAAAGAGATCATCTCATCATGCTCCTTTTGTTCCAGAATTATCTTGGCCATTATTACACACACACACACACACACACACACACACACACACACACACACACACACACACACACACACACACACACACACACACACACACACACACACACACCCCCATGTTTCATCTCTTCCACCAGACTCTATAAACTCCATGACCAAGGGACTAAACTCAAAGACTAGCTATCAGGACTGGTTCTTTTTTTGTGTCTCTTGTACTTGCCACAAGTACGGTGCATACAGTGGGTAGTAAAGAAATATTTGTTGAATTGAATTGTGCTGCTGTCATTTAACTATCCCTGGAAATGAATGATACCATTTGTTTTTGAAGATCAGAGTACATGTAGTTAATCCTCCCCATACCCCCCCCCCCCATACACAAAAACCTTGCTCCCACATCTGCTGTTTCCAACTTATAACCTGTTTTAAATTCAGAAACCTGTGTTGGGACTACAGAGTCGAAGCAGTGTTTAATTTTTGTGGCATCATTGGAAGCAGAGTTAAAGAATGATCCTGTGCCTACTTGAGACAAAAGCAGGCTGTTTTTTAAAGGGAGAGAATTTGAATGAGAAGAGAGAAAACCAGAGGGAAATTTCATCCCTACCTCTCCTTCCTCCCCCATACCACCTTCACCTCTAGTTGTAGGGTCAGTTCTGTGTCTCATTTTTAACTTAACTGTGTGAGATGCAAAAGTAACAAAGTAGGTTATGATAAGGAAGGCAGTGTGGACTTTTTTGGAGAGATCTGTTTTGAAAGCAATACAAATGAGTTTCTGCCTGCCTTGTGGGAAGAAGAGGTTTCTTCTTAGAACAGCTTATCAAGAAAGTCTTGTCAGGAAGAACAGAATTACTCCAGAAAATTTCTTTAACTGGTTTGTTGCTCCTCTATCAACAATAGTAAAAATTACTAGTAGTTTTGTAATACTTTAATGTTTGTAAAATAGGAGCACATGAAGTAAAATTAGCAAAGATAGCCTCCTTCTTTAGCTATTTACCTATCACAAAAATGTCTCTCATTGAAGGGTTTCTTCATAATATTTTCTCTTTAATATTTTGATAACTTTCAGCACAATTGGTTTCCTTTGTTATTCTGTATATTATGTTTTATACATTTGAAAACATTATGAGAAGAAATCCTTGGACTTTACCAAACTGCCAAAGTCTGTGACAGAAAAAAATGGTGAGTGAATGATTGTTGACTGACTTAAGAGCACAGTCTCTCCTTTCATATGCTGACTCTGACTCTTTTTTATGCCTTTTTTTTCTTGCTTATTTAAAAACAAGTCTTACTGATATCTTTTGATTTTATAATCACCTTTATTCTCGAATGTCTTTCCTCTCTCCCGTGAGACTTCCGAGAAGAAAAAACTCAGTCCAACAAAATGAGCCAGCCTATCCATCAGGTCTAACAATATATGCAATATTCCCTCATCCTTCTTACCTCTCTAGTGATAAAGGGACAGGGTTGCATTTTCTCAACCTCTTGGGGCTAAGCTAGGGTCATTATAATGTAGGGAATAGTGTCAGAATCATTTGAATCATTAAGAATCAATGAAATCCAAGCCTTCTGCTGGCCTCTTTCTTGATCTGTTTTCCTAAGCCTTTCTTGGGGGGGGGGGAGGGCGGAGAAGGGGCTTTTGTGCTTATTGGGCATTTTGGATGGAAGGAAGGAAGGAGGTGAGCTCATATCAGTAACAAGAGGCTTGTTGTGTTACCTCTCCTCAGACATGTCACAAGGGTCTATTTGATGTTGGATCAGAGTGAAAGCACTTGTGTGTCTTTGACAGCACAGAGATGACTCACCTGGCAACATTATGCCAGGAGATACTGAATAAGGAGGTAGATGGATTATCCCACATCAGTCAGCTATCTTTGAAGAACTGGGGGGTTTTGGCCATTTTGTGTTTTCTTAGCATTACAGTGTTTCCATGATTCTGCATTTTATGGTGATGTGGTTTAAGTTTTTCTGTTTTTTTCCTTTAGACTTACAGTAACATTTGATGTGTGACCTGTTGGTCTGTTGTTGAATCCATTTATTGTAACAGACCATAACAATATAAATTCAGCTTGTAGGATCGTAGACATAGGGCCAAAAGGGACCCAGAGGTCATCCAGCACAACCCCCTCATTTAACAGATGAGGAAACAGGATGCCCAAAGAGATTTAGTGACTTAACAAAGGTAAGGTAAGCAATTGAATGCAGGCTTTCTGACCCCAGATCCAGGTACTTTTGCCACTGCACATGCAGTGTTTCCTTGACCAATATGGTTCAATGCACTCAGATAAATAATACTGTGGTAATGTAGCAAAACCATGCACTGCAAGCCCCTAAGGCACAGTTTGAATAATGATGATGATAATGATCTGAGCTAGTGCTTAAGTCCTATTAGTTGTCTTTTCACCGTTGTTTGGTGTATGGGGTGGGGGAGGAGAGCCTATGAAACTAGAGTGTCTGAGCTGTGGAGACAAGAAAGCTTTATCTGTTACAAGTAGCCCTCAGGAGGACACCAGCCTCTTTGCCATACTGGGATTCTCCCATAAAGAAGGAAGAAACAGCATCTGGGCCAAAGTTGTACAGCTGATCCTCTTAAAAGGTGGGAGAGAGGGTGAACCTCAGGTAAAATCTCTTTGTAGAGAACTGTTTCTTTGTGCATTGAAGTCACCCTGTGTTCCATGCATGCCTGGGGAAACCTTAAGTATTAGGTGATATTACAAGTTCCCCAAGGTCTTAAGGCACAGTGAACATGGAGTAGTTTGGCAGTTATCAAATCTGTTGGAAGGTTAGCAGGACCTATGTGTTAACACCTTGGGAGCCAGCCTTTCCTTCTTCCTTGTGTGTGTGCCAAAGTGAAAGGATGTTCTGTTCTGCAGAAGACACAGGCTCCACAGAGTAATACCAGTGTTATCAAGATTATTCTCTAACCCAGGTTTCCCAGACATTCTGATGGAATTTATCCAGAAAAAGGAGGAGAGGAGAGTAAAGGATAGTTACTCCAAGTGTGGTGAAACAGCTAGAGTCGCATGGAGGACGCTGTTGAGAGGCAGAAGCAGTGTGGTATAGTGGATAGGGTACTGGATTCGACTGCCTCAGACACCAGCTGTATGACTTCAGGGAAATAACACAATAGCCTTGCTCTTAGTAGGTGCTCAGTAAATGCTTGTTGAATTGAATTTGGTGTTCATTGGAGTATGCTTGTATAAAAAAATCAACTGCATGAAATAAAAATTTAGTAAGATAGAACTAATCCATCCCTTATGCCAGTATGTGGGATGAATCCTCAGGAGGCCTTGAAAGGCATGGATGAGGATCCCATAGGATGAGAAGGGAGGAGTGGAGTATGCTATGAAAGGAAGTAACCATTACATGCATGAATTCATGGGCATGATTTTGGCCAGTAACATGGATACTAATTGTGCCATTGCATGCCAGGCCCATGGCACCATTGAAGCAGGATTAGCCTGTAACATAGATGCCAATCATGTTTTTGTTGTAGCAGGGGCATAAAACAGAATGTACAGTTCTCATTTGGTAGGAACAAAGTAGAAAATACCAGAATTCCTTCCCTTAAGTTGTTTAGACGGAATATGCCTACAGCTTGCTCTAACAGAGTCCTCAGTACATGTCTCAAGTGCTCTAGTAATTTCAGGGTAATGGCATCTTCCTTTCATTTTCAGTCTCACACTGATGAGGAAGCTGTAAGGTGGTTTCTGAAGGATCTAAAATATTACTAATATCTCAACATTATCTGAATTCTAAAACCTAAGAATAAAGCACTTAAATATTTGAAAAGCCCTTTATATCCCTTATGTTATTTGATTCTCACAGCAAGCCTGAGGTGAGTAAGATAGATTTCAGCGTCCCCATTTTACAGAAGGGTCAGTGAGACACTTGTCCAAGTCCCACAGCTAGCAAACATCCTCAAGCATTTATTAAGTGCCTTCTCTTTCCTAGGTGTTGGCAATGGAGGGATGAGAATCAAAGTCTCCTAGCTCAGGGATTCTTACATTTCTACACATACACATATGTATGGGTATATATGCAACTGGGTGGTGCAGTGCATTGAGTGCCAAGCCCAGAGTCAGGACGACTCCTCTTTCTGAGTTCAAACCCAGCCTTAGACACGTCCTGTGTGACATTGGGCAAATCACTTAACTCTGTTTGCCTCAATTTCCTCATCTGTAAAATGAGCGGGAGACAAGAAAACTCCAAATGGGGTCACAAAGAGTCTCCTGAATAATGACTTATAGCAACAAGGTTTTTGTGGAAACAAGCAGCTAAGAATATCAGGGAAGGTTTCATATAGGAGATAATTGAACTGAATTTTTGTTTTATTATTTTTTAAAGTAAGAATTTGGCAGTCAGCATACTTTTAATATCTCCATGTACGAAGGACAGAAAAAAAGAATTACACATGAAATTATGATCTACCCAGAAGAGCTTATTGGATCTTTTAAAGTATATGGTTAACTTTAACATGGTAACATCAGCTCTGCCCTACTTGTCTATATCCCCTTCTGAATCTTCTCTTGTTCTCTGTATTTTTTTTTCTGTGTTTTATTGACATGGTACTTAGCCAGTTTAGCACAGTGCCTGGCATGTAGTAGGTGTTTACTGAAAGAATTAAGTGACACTTTAAAAAAAAGTCACCATCGTTTTCCCTGACAACTGTCTTTTCTCCCCCAATAAATTTGAGCTAAACTTTGATAGGAACTAGGAATTACAAAAGGCTGAGATGAGAGGGGAGTAGAAATATCTAACCCATGATTCTCCCAATGCCAAGCCCATCCCTCTTTTCAGCTCTAGGATGCTGCCTCCTTAATACAAGTGCATCCCATCTTAAAGAATCATAGGTTAGGGATCTAAAATGCCATGTAGTTAAATTTCCTCATTTTTACAACTGAGGAAACTACCCACAGTTAAAATGGCCCACCAAGTCACACAAGCTCAAATTTGAACTTGGATCATCTGATTCCAAATCCTAAGGTTTTTTTCACTGTATAAGTCTGCATCTGAGAAGTTGTATAAATAAAATTTTTGAAATTCAAGTTGTATTCTAATATAGTAGGTGAGCCTTCTGAAACTGGGTTAATTTTTGAATTATTAATGGGGAATTATTGAGTTATTATTCTTTGAAAGAAGGAGTGAGTTTTCTTTTTGCCCAGTAGGATTTGAATAGTATTTCCATAACACTGTAGGGGTGACTTGACCCCTCTTCCAGTCCCTATAATGGACCAGGATCATTGTTGAAACCCCATATGAGTGTGGGAGGTTGGTAGATGGTAGTTAGTGTAGGGCTTATTATTGAAGAAGATAGAAAGAGAATGACTTTCCTTTATGTCAGTGTTGAAAGAGAAGTAATTGTCCTTTTACAGGAGGGATATCAGTGGGGTGATTAGAATATTAGGGACCTACCAACTCCTGGCTGCCTCTTCCTTACACAAGCATACCAATTCCCCTTTTAAAAAAAACTGATAATTTTTGGTTTTTTTATCACCTTCATTTTCCAATAAGTGTCTCTACTCTCCCTCACCTAGATATCCATCCCTTGTAACAAAGGGGGAAAGTAGTCAGCAAAATAACAAATGTGAACTTCATCCAACAGTATATACAGTGTTCCACATCCATAATCTCCCCTCTATAAAGAGGAGAAATATCCTTATGTCTCTTCAGAACCAAGTTTGATTGTTCTAATTTCACAGCATTTTGTTTCTTTTTTTAAAATTTTACTTTATTTAGTTATCAAGCTTTTATCATTTTGTTTAGCCGTTCCCCAATTGATAGGCATCTCCTTGGTTTTTCCCATTATCCCTGGATCAAAAAAATCACTGTATTCAATTGTTTCCAGCAACATCTCTGTGGATAAGTTGTGAATTGGTGGCTTTAAATGATTAGAACCAAATATTGATATTAAATGGGCTTGATGTCAGCATACAGGGATGTCTTGAAGAGATAGTAAAATTCTAGATCTAGAGCACAAAGGAAACTTAGGCTAAGCAGACCAATGCCCTCAGTTTATAAGTTGAGAAAACAGAGGCATTGCAATGTTAAGTGACTTGCCTGGCATCACACAATGGATTGCTCCAAGGCTTCATCTGTAACCTTGTTCTGTTCAACATCTTTACCATTGACTTGACTGAAGGCATAAATAGCATATTCAGCACATTTTTAGCTGCTATAAAACTTTGGAGCTACATCTGACATGCTGGATAACTGAATTAGAGTCTAAAAATATATGGACGGTTAAGTGAGGAAGCTCACTCATAAAATGTAATTTAATTGGAATAAATGCAAAGCAGTTAAAAAAAAAAGTCAACTGCAGAAGTTCAAGACAAGGGAGACAGACACATCCTGAGAATTTGGTGGAGCCAGAATCAGTCATCCAGTAAAAAAAAAAGCAACCTGGAGTTAGGATCCTATAAACAGAGAGAGTTGGGAGTACAGATCAGGATCTGAGGAGAAACAGACACAGCAAACAGGAAGCCAGGTCAGACACTCAAGAGGTTGGTCAGAGTTTGCTAGGCCCAAGTCAAGAATATCAGAAGTCAGAGCTTGAAGGGATAAGAAGGGGATGCATTGTAGATCTGGTATTAAGAAGGTAGGATTCTGGGCAAACCAAAATGGTTCATCCCCTAGTAAAGTATAAGTTCCTTAAAGGGCCTTGATTTTAGAGGGGTAAACCCAAAAGAATAGTGCAGAACATATAATAGGGTTTTTTTTTTAATGGATACTTGCTGAATTTAACTAGATTAAGAAGATACAGTGAATGCATCATCCTTTGGTCTGGCTCTGAATTACTGTTAACACATCTCTATACACAGAGAAGACATGAAAAATGGGGGTTGTACATAAAACCACACATCCTCTACTGAGACTTATTCCTTAAACAGGAAAGGGGACACAAAGACAGGAATAATAAATACATTCACACATAAAGCAGCCCTCTCCCTATTCCACACACCCCTACTTAGTATCTGGGTGAGACCATGGGAGGAGCACATAAATGAGGAAAACCCGTAGTGTATAACTTTCTTTTTTTCTAAAATATATTTTTAATTTATTTTGTTAAATGGTTTCCCATTATTTTTTTATTTTAATGTTCATTAAAAATTTTTTTGAGTTCCAAATTCTCTTGCTCCTTTTTGCCCCTCCCCCCTTAGAAGGCAAGCAATGTGAAAATATTTATATATTCATGTGTGTGTGTGTGTATGTAGCTTTTCAAAGTTGTCCTGCTTATCGATTACATTCCAACCTTCTGTTTTTTTCTTTTTCCAGTGCGTTTTTAAAAATGCATCACTGACCTTTTTTAAGGGGCAACCTTTTCCCTAGCCCCACTCTCCTTATCTTCCCCCATGAATTAGGACAAAAGGCAAACACTGTCTACTATCCTTGTAATATGTACAGAATCAAACATAAGACAAACTCAAAAGTAATCATCTCACTTTGAATTGTGAGTCTTTCCGTCAGGGAGGTGGTTAGCATGCTTTGTCATTGAGCCCTCTGGAATCGTGGTTGCTGACTCTTAAGTTACTAGCTTTCTTACGTACTAGTCAGAGTTATTAAATAATTCTCATTTATTCTCAGAGTGGCGAAGCATATTTTTTAAAAATTGAAGAAGAGATTAATCACATGGATGGCTATATGGCAGATACTAAAGCTAGTTATAGAAGGATTATCTGTTCTTCCTATCTCCCTGTTATCTTTGCCTTGTGGCAATTCTGCCTTTTCAGTAGTTTTTGTTTAATTCAGTAGTCCCTGAAAGACTGAAAAACTTTGGTAGTCTGATCATATTTAGAAAATTGTGAAGTTGTGTGTAAATGTATGTGTGTGGGAAAGAAGATTCCTTCCTCCATTCTGTCCTCCCTCCCCTCCTTCTTTTGTAGCATTTTGAGTTCAAGTTCTCTTCCCCACCCCGACCCTCTGACCCTGCATTAAAGAAGGCGTGTGTGTGTGTGTGTGTGTGTGTGTGTGTGTAACACCATATAAAACATACTTCCACATAGCAGTTGTTTCTCTGGAGGTGGGTAGCATTTTCCTTTGTAAGTCCTTCATAGCTGATGTGAATGATCATATTACGCAGAATAGCTTTGTCATTCACAGTAACTTTGAACAATATTGCTGTTACTATATAAAATACGTTCTCTTGATTCTGCTTGTTCCATTCTGCATAATGTCATGCGAGTCTTTTCTAAAGCCAGTCTCTCGTCATTTCTTACAGCACCATAGTGTTCCAGATTGATTTACTTTAAAAATAAAATAAAATGGACAGTTTGAGAGGAAAACTGAGAAGTCCTTTATGAACTGATGCAGAATTAAGTGAATGAATAAAGAGAACAGTTTATGCTGTGAACACATTGTAGAGAAAAGAAGGCAACTTTGAAAACCTTTAGAATTCTGATCAATGTAATGCTGTGCCACCAATTGAGAGGACTCCAGAGGGAGCAGGCAGCTCCACCCCCACCTCTGGACACAGAGGTGATTGGCTTAAAATGCAGAATGAGACATGCATTTTTGTATGTAGCCAGTGTGGGAATTTGTTTTGCTGGACCATGCATATTTACTTTATTCTTTCTTTTAATAATTGTTCAGTGGTGGAAGCAGTGGGAGGGAGTGAATAAATCCTTGCAAAAGATAAGTAAATAGATACATTTATTTTTTAAAAGAAAGTTTTGATCTTTATAAAAGTCCCAATTTTTTGGATTTGTTTCTTTTCTGTTCTCTTGCTAGTCATGTTTCCGGCTCTGAATGATTACTTATTCTTATCCCTCTTTCTCCAATGAGATTTCAACTTCAGAAAAAGAGTTCTTGAAGAACTGAGAAAGTTTGGAAAACTGATATTTTAATTGTCAGGATTATATCCTTTTGGCATCTGCAATAGAACTGTATTTAAGTTGCTTTTGTAGATTTTTTTTTTGATGCATTGAAGAGAAATTAAGGTATGAAATGTATTGTTTTGTTTTTAGATAAATGCTTTCTGATTCTCCTAATAGGTTAGGCACTTTGAATGAAGAATAATCAATGTCTATTTTGTTTCTCTTAATAGAATAAAAAATGGAAGCCTTTGATGCATCACTTAATAGTTATATGCAGACATGGCTTGGACCAAGAGGTAAGTGTTAAAATTTTTCTTTCGTTCTTAGAGATACTATTTGGATTTTAGGACTTGCTCTAGCCTGAAAAAGGCAGGTTCGTTTCTGTATTCTGGATGAAACTGTGGTCATGAGCTTTTGGAAATCCCTATAATTTAGCAAGTTATATAGTATTACATGGTTATCAGAGCAGTTGCCACAGCAATTCCTGACTTTAGCTAAAAATCAAGGTTAGGGCCCACCCCCGAGCTTGTATATGTACAGCTTTTGACAACTTTACCATGGTCACTGGAATTTTAAGTTCCAGGTTCAATCCAGTTAATTCTTTTTAATGTTGCTGAATGCCCTGACCACGTAGGAGTCCTGTGTAGGCAGAGGATGGCAGGCCAACAGTTTAAATGAAGCCTTTCTCTACTTTTCTTCTTCTTTCACCATTTTATTTTTTAAAATGCTTTCCTATTTTAAATGATGGCAAAGGTGGTAAATGTATGTATAGAATGTCACCTCTCATTCCCTGTTATTCTTTTCCAGTCTCTAGTGTTTTATTTGCCTCTGTGTGTGTATGTATGTGAGTGTATTAATTCAAATGTGTGTGCATACACACATACATATGCATTTACATGTATGTATATGAGTGTATAAATATATTCTCCAACAGTTACTCATAACCATTACATCTCAACCCCACCTCCCTTTTTTTTTTTTTTTAACAAGAGAAACAGTATTCATTGGTGGAACATTCTCCTAATTTTTGAATGACAGTATTTTTAACCATAAATTTCCAAAGAAATTTTTAATGACATGAGCTCTAGATCTGGGAAGGACCTCAAAGATCATCTAATCCAGCCCCCCTCATTTTACGTAGGGGTATGCCAAGGCAATTAAGTGACTTTTCCCAAGGACACATAGGTAGTAGAGGGAGGGAGTCAGAGTCTGAACTGCAATTCAGGTTCCGACCCCAGAGCTAGTATTCCTTCTGTCGTATCATACTGAATATGTACTTTGCTCCTTCCCCCCACCTTTTGGAGGATCTTATCAAAATAACTTAAGGAGAGGAGAAAATAATACAGTTTCATTTAAGGGAGAAAACCCTTCAGTTTGCAATTTGGCACCTCACATTTAAATTAGGTCTTTCTTTGAGTTGTAGAAACTGAAAGAAACTGAAGTGATTAAACAAGCTTCCACTCAGGAAAGGACCTCAGATATCATTAATAGCAGTTAGAGCTACTGCTTTGTATCTCCAGGCAGATAGAAAGGAAGTTTGGTTTTCCCGATAATGGCATTGTGACAGCACCATTGCCTCCTCTCTTACATGTTCAGCTCACCAACTTAGATCATTGGTTTATAGGATTTTAGAGTTGGAAGGGATGGAGATGATCCAATCCTCATTTAGCTGACAAGAAGACAGGCCTGTAGAAGGGGAAGTGACTAGGCTAAGGCCACACCTTGGGTGGAAGCCTGTATCAGAACCCAGGTCTTCAGGCATCCGTAGAGGGCCTTTCCCATCAAGCCTTGTTGTCTTCTCTGCCTCTATCTATTGTCTTCTCTTCTCTGTTGCTTTTAGTCTCAATTCTGCCCCCCCCCTTTTTTTTGCTGCTATTAAATCTCTTGAGTTTCTTCTCGGAATATTTTCACAATAGCTGCTCCTCACCTACTTAGGGGTCACCATGTCATTAACTTAGAAGTTCCCCTCTTGGGCTTGGCTTCTCTGGCCACACAAACAAAGATGGGCCCCGCATGATCAACTTCCGAATTCCAGAGGCTACCACTTTTTGATTTTGTCTTCTTTCTCTACATGCAGTTCTAAAGACCTAGTTTAAATGTAGTATTTGGCCCTCTCTTAATTTACTTTTAAAAATTTCTTT
The DNA here is from genome assembly GCA_028646575.1 of Pseudocheirus occidentalis. NCBI lineage: Eukaryota > Metazoa > Chordata > Mammalia > Diprotodontia > Pseudocheiridae > Pseudocheirus > Pseudocheirus occidentalis. Next base: position 219,664,448 of record CM053593.1, read on the forward strand.
GGAAAGGAATGTTTGTTTTGGATGAATTATTTTCCTTAGCAACAAGTTTAAATAAAATCTACATTCCCACATTTCAGAACCTATTCTTGAGGAAGTTCATTGTCTACAAAACTTGTTGAAAATTCACCTGGGAATGTGTGCCACAGGTGTTGTTTTTGTTTGTGTTTTTATTAAGATGGCCTTCTGCTAAAGGGACCAGTCTAAAAAAATGAGAAATATTCCTTTCTGAAGAAATGTTTGACATGTTTCCACTATTTTAATATCTGTACTGTTTGTTTCCATTCACTAAATATTTGTCTTTTTTTTTTTATTCTATTTCAGATTCCCGTGTAAAAGGGTGGTTTCTTCTGGATAACTATATACCTACTTTTGTCTTCTCTGTCTTATACTTATTAATCGTATGGCTAGGACCAAAATACATGCAGAATAAACAGCCAGTCTCCTGCAGGGGCATTCTAGTGGTTTATAACCTTGGACTTACGCTGCTGTCTCTATATATGTTTTATGAGGTAGGAGACGGGTTGAGATTTTATTTTTATTTGTGACTGTTACTCTTCACTCCCCTCTTGTCTGACTGCATATTGCTGACCTGGAAAGGAAGCAGAGAGAAGGGGCCATGCTAATGAAATATCTACTTTCACTGGTTTTATCCAAACACCCAAGGTATCTTTATGTAAACATCCCCCTACAGAAAGAGGGATATGGAAGCAGTTCTTTGCTTTCAGTATTGCTGTTTATTATTATTTTAATGAAATAGGTTTGGACTTTTAGATAGTTAATGATTAACGTGTCACATTTTTAAGGTTTAGAATCTTACAGTGGATTGTTCCAAGAGTTTTTATAATGCCAGCAGCATTGGGGGGGAAATTTAGGCCAAACCTGAGAAAAAGGTGGAGGGGGGGAGGGAAGCTGAACATTTTATTAATGATAATAAGCACCAAATATATTATTGTTGCTTGCTGGTTTCATTTTGATGGGGTTTGGAGGTTGGGGGGGTTTTGTTGTTTTTTATGAATGTAAAGGGCTGGGGAGTAGGTGGTTTTTGGTTTGTCTTGGTTTGTTAAATGTAAGCACACTCTCTGTAGCTTGAGCAGGTAAAAGTAAATAACTTGTGATTTGACTATGTTAAGATTGATAGCCTTTTTTAAAGTTTGGAGAAAAGCCTGGTTTTAGGTTTTGCATTCACTGGATATGTGGACTTAGTTCAGTTCAGATTTGGTTATTTCTCCTACATCAACAAGAGCCCAATAAGATTAGGTAGTTTCTGAGGCAGTGCTATAGCTTATAAAAAGGACAAGTCCAATCTAAACCCACTAAAAGGAACCTATGTGCCTCTGAACCCCAGGGGTAGAGAACTTGCTGTCTGTGACTCCTGGGACAAGAGTAAATAAAGTCTTCCACCCTCTTGGAAAGCTTCAGAACTCTGTCTTCTGTAAATTTATGAAAGACTGATCTCCAGCCAGCATTTTGTAATGGAGAATGTAGTCAATACTTCTGTTCCTCATATTTACATTTTTCATCTCCTTTGTATTGTAGTATGATATTAACTCTTGAGAGAGTTAAGAGTTTGAAGGAGAGAGGTTAGAGCTTAATATGAAATTTATGCTGGTGGAAAAATGGAAATTTCTACAATTCATTTAAGTTGGGTAGATAAAATCTTTCCCCTATATAGATCTTTTATTGAACCCCAGTGTAAAAGATTCTGTTTAATTAAGAAATCACATTCTTCTACAGATATTTTTACAGACCAGTCTAACCTGTGTGGTTAGATTGTGAAGAGATACGTTCTTTTATTTTTTAGAAAAGAATTATTTTGTAGAGTAGATTTCTTTACTAAAACAGCTAAGTTTAATCAAATACTAAGTAAATATTTTAAAAAGTTGACTTTACAATCATAAGCAACTAAAGTATTATAAATGACAAAGATAATTTTAAATTAAAAGACAGATAAGTGTCTTTATTTTGCTATATACTCTCATTTTGTTGGTATTTGTTATAACCCCATGTAACCTTAAATTGTAATTTAATATGAGTTGTTAATATCGTGTAAAGCCCTCACCTTTTTTTTTTTTTTTTTTTGCCTTTTTTCCTTTTTTGTCCTGTTCTAGAACAAAGGAAGTTTAATTAGCCTCCGTGATGGATGTTGGAGGATTGGAGGCAGGGGCTATTCACAGAAATGAAGTTCAGGGACTTCCTGGCCTCAGCAGTGTGTGCAGAACATTGATCAGTATACAAGGGACTTAACAACAGTACAGTCAGATTCCTTTGAGTAAATGCTTTACTTTTCCCATTTACATTCATAGATGATAGAGCCATCTACTTAAGGAAACTTTTGTTTATGTAATTCAAAAGATAGTGTTCTGTTCTTTGTCTGTACAATGACATTCTACGACTTTTAAAAATACATAGCCAGATTAAGAAACAAAAAAACCCCAATGTGTTATTTGGCATACTTATTTTTTTCCGTAGTATAAAATTTAGATTTTTTTTCTCTTCCTTTTTATAAATTGAGTATTTTTTATATTTTGCCATTATATTTTAGAAGAAGCTTCAGATTTTAATTTTAAATCAGTAACAGATTAATACAATAAATATAAGGTCATAGTCAGGTAAAGATATATTTGACTAAAAACTTTATGGCTCTCCAGCATTTTTTCTTAGCACGGAATTTCAAAGTTGAAAGAGACTTCAGAGAACAGTTAGTTCAACCCATACTTGAAAAAGAGTCCCTTTGTAACACACCCAACAAATATTCATCCATCCAGCTTTTTGCTTCTAGCTTTGGTTAGAGTCAGGCCACTGTCTTCCAGGGCAACCCATTGTGCATTTGGGTGCCTGTAAATATGAGGAAGCTTTTCCTTAACATCAGCCAAAATTTGTTTCTGCAACTTTCACCTATTGATATTAGCTCTTGGCCTCAGAAGGCAAGAAGAACAAGTCTGATACTTTTTCCATTAGACTGGCCTTCAAATACTTGAAGACAGCTCTCCTGTCTATCCATGGACCTCCCAAGATGGAGTCTGTGAACAAATTTCAGGGAATCCTTGAATGGAGAAAATATGTATTTGTATTTTTACTAAACTCTAACTGAAATTCAGCATTTCCTTCAGTTATGAACCTAGTCAACAAAATTATTCTGAGAAGGGGTCCATAAGTTTCATCAGATTGCCTAGGGGGGAGGTCCATGATACAGAGAGCTTAAGGACACCTAGTTCAAGTCTTCTAAACCTCTCAAGTTCCTTCCACAGATCCTCATATGGTATTATCAAAATCTGGTTCACCATCATGATTGCCCTTCTGGACAATATACAGTTTATATATTCCTTGTTATTGGGTTTTTGAAAGTTTCATCCTCTTTTTAGCAAGTATATTACTACTGTAAAGAGGAAATGGAATTGTGTATAAACTTGCTGCTTGACTGGGAAGACCTGAGGTATTATAGTACCCATATGACCAGAAGTGAATTTTTCCTTCTGTGTGTGCTTTTTAAGTATCTTGGACTCTTAAAAAAATTTGGAAGGAACTTCATATTCTAGTCTGATCCATACTGGTGAAAAGAATCCCCTGCACAACAGAATTTTCTCACTGTCAGTTTTCTGAAAGTATTTTTCTTGCTTTTTTTGTCAAGTAAGACCATTTACCCCTTCTTTACTATTCTTACCCTTCAATTTGAAAATTAGAGTAAAGGGTAGAAGGTTAATATTTATCTGAAGTGAGAAAACCACACTATATTGTCTTCTTCAGTTTTGTATAGGGCATGAGGGAAAGAATAGATCAGGGATGCACTCAGGAAAAAGAGAATAGGGAACAGAACAAGGAGAAAATACTTGAATAAATACAGTAGGCTGTGTTTTTCATAAGTAGATTTGAGATCAAGGACTGATGCTCCTGGTCTAGACTGGATCTTGGTGTACCAGGTGAATCTGATTCTGCGTGATCCTGGGTAGACCTGGCAGTCACCAGATCGCTTTGCAGGGTGTACTGGGTATTGTAAGGTTAAGGTCTTCATTTTTCTGTTGACCATTAAGGGACAAAGACTTGTCTTGCCTTCTTGCTTGTCATGAAGATTTTTATTTTCTTAATTCTGTGTTAAGAAACCGTACCAGCCTTGAAGAATTTGAAGTTAATCAGCTTTCAGTCAGTGTAAGGGAGAGTTATAAAAGGAAAAAGGAAGAAAGTGGTCTTGGGAGTCTCAAGACTCAGTTACTAAGAGAAAGGAATTGGGGGTATGATACAGGAATAAATGCTAAAATTACATTTGAAGAACCATGAAATTAAATTTTAAAATGTATATATACATTTGTATATTTAAAAATGTGTATAACCTGGTTCATCATCTAGGTGTGGTTTTGCCAATGTAATTATTACCAAAAGAGGGAAAAGAACTTTGAAGTTATAGTAAATTTGGAATTTAGAAAAGCATCTTAGAGGTCGCCTAATCTTTCCCCACCATTTTATAGAAGAGGCAACAAGAGCCTCCAGAGGTTTAGTGGATTGGTCACACAGTAGTAAATGGTGGGGCACCCTGCCCTCTAAGTTGACTCAAAATCAGGTGATTTTTCCCTTTCATTATTGCCTCAGCTTAAGAACTGCTACTTTCAGGTGGATATTGACTTATTTTAAAGTCTGTTCCTGGGAGAAAAAAAATGAACATTTTTCATTTTATGCCTTTCAGAGCATGGATTCAGTACATGTTTTCACTGATTTTTTAAAAATCTTAAAATTTAATCTAAACTGAAGTTCATTGGTTGGGAATTAGAAGTTCAGGTTAAGATATAGTATAGTTTGCAAGATGTTTGTATTTAGGAATATTTCCTCTGTAACCATTTCCCCCTTACTGTTGTTTAACTGAATTATTCCACCAGGAGGAGTATGTGGGACAGCCAGGAGGGGAAAACAAATGTACACACTAGTACCTGAACCCCATTTTTACCTTATCTGGAACTGTTGTTCCAAAGAATTCATGAATTAAAAGCACCAAAGTGTGTATATTTTCTTACTCTTTGATGTCAAGTAATTGTTAAATAGCATCATGACTTTCTTTGTGCCAGGTCCTGCAGATACAAATGCAACTGAGATAGCTCCTGCCCTCAAAAAGCTTCTGTTCTCTTAGCTATTTGCCACTGGGACTAAGGAGCTTACATATTGGGGGGGGAGGGGTGGTAGTAGGGGGCAATGTGTCCAGTTGGTAAAAATAACATATATACAAAATGACTTTAGGGAATACTGTCAAGTAGGGAAATTAGGAAAACCTGTCTTGAAGAAAGTGGACCTTAGAAGACCCTTAACTGTTTATGAGTAGAGGTGGGGAATCAGTCTTTGCAAAGGCACAGAAGTAGGAATAGAAGTATTTGCATGAAAAACAGCAAGTTTTAAGTCGGTTTGGCTGTAGAGAATGTGAGGGCTGTAATTCCCAAACAAATGGAATTTGTGTTTTTCTGGGAAAAAAATGCAATGTTTCACCTCTCAAAATGTTAAAATAAAAAAAAAAACCCACAAATGCCAGTATTTTAAATAGAAAGGTTTGAGCATATGTGTGTGAGTATATATATATATATATAGATATATATATCTATATATATAGATATATATATATATAGTTAAATCAAAAGACATTTTTGTAGCTTCTTTTTTTTAGATTTGTGAAGTGATTTTGTTTATTGTAAAACAAGAAAGTAATTGGAACATTTGATGGTGTACATATTTAATGGATTCATTAGCCAGTCAAATCTATCTGTGTTCTCTGAACTCTTGAGGACGTTCAGGGATATTAATAGCATCCCATTAGTACTTGCACAAAAGCTCTTTTAGACCAGGCTGACAGGCCATCCTTTTTATTGCACGTTCTGAAAGGTATCATGATAGAATTGAACAGCAGTGCCTTGGGAAGCTCACCGCTCTCTAAATTGACTTGTTGGTTTTCTGGCCTTCCCTTTTGGTGTTCTTAAAATAGTAACAGCAATTTTAGGAAATTGGGATTTTTAAGTATTTAAAGGATTTGACATATGATGCATTTCTTGCATATATCACTGCTACTTTGCTGTGGCAGAAACATGTATGTACCAAGTACACAGGGTTCAGCACAGTTGCCTTTGTTCTCCCGACTCCTTGAAAGGCAGATACTCAGGCCTCTCCCATTCTTATTGGTTGCAAAGACTGCATGACTGTGAGTTGCATGTGTTGTAGAGGAATTCTTGTTCAAGTATAGGTGGATCCTGGTGGCCTCTAAAGTCTCTTTCTCAACTCTTTGATTATTGGATTTCATAGAAACATAGATGTAGAGATTGAAGGAACCTTAAAGATTACTTAGTTCAGCCCCATCCTTTTATAGAAAAAGAACTGAACCCCACAGAAGGATAAGGACTCACCTAAGGTCATACAGAGAAGTAGTGGCACATCTAGGTAGGGTTACAGTTCACATCCTCCAACTCCAGATTCATTGTTCTTTGACCATACTGTGCTACCTCCTTTTTTTTTTAATTGCATTTTGAAAAATGTATTTATCATGCCTACTGACTGACTTATTTCCCACTTAACAGTTGTGGAAATAGAGGGTACAGAAAGGTTTTAGAGGTAGGTTAATGTCTAGTAAAGGCTTCCCAGAGGTAGTGTGGTCCTGTGGGAAAAGAAGTGGATTTGAAGTCAGAGGATGTGGGTTCAAATTCTATCATTCAGTAACTATGACCATAGGCAAGTCACTTAACATCTCTTGGGCTTCAGATTACTCATTTGTAAAATGAAGGTGTTGGACTATATGGCCTCTAAGGCCCCTTCTAGCTCTAAATCTGTGGTGCTTCTTGTCTCTTACAGGACCAACCCATGTCCTTAATCTTTAGCCCTTCCTTTACCTTGAAAGTCCAGCAAGTTCATTCAGCTTTAGCTTTTTTTTTAATAGTTCATTGTGATTAATGAAGTTGGGGTTCTCTTCCTTCCACAGTTTCTTTTTTAAGAAATTTTTAGCAAAAATGTAGGAAAAATAAAGGGAAAAATGAGTACATTGAGTTCTTGAGTTTGGGTAAGGAGAAAAGGTACTTTCTATCAGAGGGGTCAGCAACCAAATGCACATACTTCACTATCTGAGATCTAATGTCTCTCTCCATACTTCCTTTCCCATCTTTTTACACCTTATTCCCTGTCAAGCATTCTCCAGTCCAGTGACCTGGCCTCCTGGCTTTTCCACAAGCAAGATGCTCCCTCCTCAACTTCACTTACTGACTTCTTTGGCTTCCTTTAAGTCCTAACTAAAATCCCATCTTTTACCATCCCTCTTAATGATAAATATTTATTGATATCAGTATGTTGAGAGATTCAAGAGCAGTGGTTGTCTACCTTCCTAATGCCACGACCCTTTAATACTAGTATGTGGGCATGTCTGCATGAGGGTTGGAGACAGATAGAGGAGCAGTCTCTCCATTACTAAGACCATCGGAAATATGTGTTTTCTGATGGTCTTAGGTGACCCCTGTGAAGGAGTCGTTCGACCCCCCAAAGGGGTTGTGACCCACAGGTTGAGAATTGCTGTTCAAGAACATCTGCAAACTCATTCACTTACTTATCTGTTACTTTGAAAGATGAAAGAAAATTGGTAGACAGCATCCCCTCTCAATCTCTTGTTTATCCATGTTACTTTGAAAGACAAGAAAGAATAGGTGGTTAGGGTCCCTCTCTTTTGTTTTGTTTTTGCTGAGGAATGTATTCAACAGTCACTGTAGTAATCACCACTTTACACCCTCAGTAGAAGCCCTAAAGAGAACTGTTCACTAGTGGTAAACAAATTCAGGAAAATACGGGCCCTCAAAACCCAAAGTATTGCAATCTTTCTTTGATTAGGTATCAAAATGCCACACATACCTGATTTAGGTTGGGCTTAGACTTGTTTCTCTGTGCCTGATTCTAAGAGCTTCTCAGACACAAAACCAGGGCTCCTGACCTAGCTGAAATCACTTTCAATTATGGCTCAAAGGGGTTCCTGGTAACAGAAAACAAATACTCCCTTGGGACACTGGTGCTAAAGGACATTAATGGGCATCCTTGTATGCTTTGCACAAGTTACAGTTGCAATTCAAAACCTCACACTCCACCTGCACTTATTCTTCAGTGATGCCACCCAAGTTAGTTTGCTTTAGCGGACTGATAGGCAGCCCCAAATAAAATTTCTCCTAAAGGTATTGGCTGCTGGTACTTATACCAGTGTTGGGCAGCTTGGTAAAGATGTTTGTAAGGGCATGTTTTATAGAAAAAGCTGAGGCCAACTCTAGAGCTGTCCAGGCAAGCCAAAGTGATGAGGATCTGAATTTCAAGGTTACCTAGAGACTGGCAACTGACCTGGGTTACCTTTCCTGGCCTGCCATTAATGGCCTTTCTTATTTATTTGCAAGTCACTTCCCCTTCTTACATCTTGGTTTCCCCCTGTATTAAATGGGAGCAGGGATGGACTAGCTAAGACCCCTTCTAACTGTGCTTTTAAGAGCCATGGAAAGGAACAATACCTGGTGGTTTGTGAGCTGTGTTCCTGTCACCACATTTCTACCTCACACTTGTGGTTCTCTTGAGGACATCCTGCCTTGTCATCCTTACAGCGTATGTCTCTGGAATGCAGAGGCCACAGACAAAAGCCTGCCTGCTAATTCAGTCCTTGGTAGCAGTGGTGATAGGACTGAAAGACTTTGTCCTACCTTACAGTGTTTATTCCCCTCAGTCACTCAGTTCTTAAAATGACCTTGCTTGCTAAGATGGTTTTTTGTTTGTTTTTTGACTTTTGTTTTTGGTAGTATTTTAAGAGGTTCTATGTATTTTTTTAAGTGCCTATAGCTCTCAAGCTTGAAAAATCCATTTGATTTGTCCAGATGCCAAGCAAAGAATCTTAAGACAGAATGAAAACCCAATTACCTAATGACTTCATTTGTGGAGAAATGAAATGTTAGCTTTGAATGCCCAGATTGCACTGTAGCAGACATTTGAAACAGCAAAGTTTGAGTCTGTTTGTCAAACTGGTCACAGGCCAGCTGTTGTCAGGGGCGCAATACTTCTCCTCTAAACGCCAGGATGCACCATGCCGTCAGTGGTGATTTAATTTGACACATCGGAAGAGAAGAGATGTGTGCCAGGTTTAATTATAGGCTCATCACATCCACTAGTACTAATTAAAACACGCTTTACTGACAAGATTGGTACCTATTGACATATAGCTGAGGATAATCTTGGTTCATTGGAAAGAACAGCATAAACGACAATCTCTAGCTTTAGTAATTTATGTATTTGGAGTTTTTTGGAATCAAGTTTTGCAACCATGAGAAACAACATAGACATGAAGGGGGAGCTGTTCCAACCTGCTTTGGGAGCACAATGGTGCTTTAGCCTTATTCCCTGAAAAACCAAGGCTAAGAATCCTCCCACATTTTCTGTGTGGTTGGAGGGGTTCTGAGGAAGGTGAGAAATTTTTCCACTGAATCCAGACCACCCTTCAAGGAAGGCTATATTTATATTCATTGTAAAGAAACTAGAAAAACAGTATGAATTTGGGCCACCTTATTGCATATGGAGACTTATAGTGCCTGAAGGCCATTTCTCTTACTTTAGTAATCCTTTCAACTCTGCCATTGTTTCTGCTGTTGGAGTCCAGACCAACTTGTCCTGACCCTGTGAACCATATTGAGGTGTTTTTGTTTGTTTTGTTTTGTTTTTTTAGCAAAGATAGTGGAGTGATTTACCATTTCCTTCTCCTGTGGATTAAGGCAAACAGGTTAAGTGACTTTTCTGTGAGACCTTTGAGGTAAAGCACATGTCCATGCATTAGGATCTTCAGGCCTTCTTGAATAAATTGAACATAGCCATTTTGAGGCTTTTAGATTTTATTACGACTTCCTTTTTTCCCCCCACATTTTGTACCTTATGAACTTATAAGTAGCTCACATAATAGTGTTCTTTTTCATTGTAGGTATTCTCTATGGCAGTGGTTCTCAACCTTCCTAATGCTGCAACCCTTTAATACAGTTCCTCATGTTGTGGGGACCCCCAACCATAAAATTATTTTCATTGCTACTTCATAACTGCAATTTTGCTACTGTTATGAATTGTAATGTAAATATCTGATATGCAGGATGTATTTAAATTGAACATAACCCACATGTTGAGAACTGCTGCTCTATGGTGCATAGCTTGCGGGGGCGGGGGGGGGAATAAACAGTTTTTCTCTTTTTGAGGCAGTGGTTAGAGCTATGGAAGGCCTGGGTTCAGATCCAGACGCAGATACTTCTTAGCTATGTGACCCTGAGCAAGTAACTTAACCTTTGTTTGACTCAGTTTCTTCATCTATAAAGTGGATGGTCATAATAGCACTCACCTCCCATAGTTGTTGTGAGAATCAAGTAAGATGACAATTGTAAAGCTCTTAGCCCAGAGCCTGGCAATAGTTAGCACCATGTAAAAGCAATTAGCATTATTATTTTTCTCCAGCTCTTTTATTTTTAACTCTTTTTGATTGGGTTTGCAAGACATCAAGCAAGCTTATTCCTACCAGCCTTTGTTAGACCACCTGTCATCCCTAAATTTTCAGCTGTTGCCCAGAGGTCAGAAGTCCCATTCTCAGACACTACCTTCTTAGCTAGCAGCTGACTTCCTAAAGCAATTTCCTGTTCTTTATCCTTGGCTTTCAGTGAACAACAGAGAGGAAAACAGCCCATACTGTGGTCTTGAGTTTCTGACCCAAGATCTCATAAGTTCTTTCTAGCAGTATCACCAGAAATTGGGAGTCGTCATCTGTTTTGACAAGCCTTGGAAAGTCCCCTGTTTACATCTTGGATTACATACCCTAGGAAGAAAAGAAGGCCTCTCTATTATAGTTTTCAGGTCTGAAAGCAAAGATCTTCAGTCACCCCTGATGAGAGCCCTTACCTTTTCCCTCTGATCACTGCTAGCCAGTCTCTCACTTGATGGCTCCTGTGGCTGTACCTTGGAGAACAAAGAGCTTTATTCTCCTAAGAACATCCAGCTACCCCTTTGGGAAGAGATTCACATTGGGTTTTCACCTTCAAGTACACAGATGTCCTGGTCCCCTTCCTCTATCATCCTTCCACTTCACTCTTCTTTTCTTTTGAAGTCCCACTAAGGATTTTAACTTGTTTCTAGTAAAACTAATTTACAATGCAAGCAAACCTTCCAAATCCTATTCCATATAGCTCGTATTCTTTTTGTTGTGGGTTGTTTCGGTCATGGCCCACTCTTTGTGACTCCATTTTGGGTTTTCTTTGCAAAGATACTGGAGTGATTTGCCACTTACAGGAAACTAAGGCAAACAGGGTAAAGTAACTTGCCCAAGATCATATAGCTAGTAAGCGTCTAAGGCTGAATTTGAACTCAAGAAAATGAGTCATCCTGACTCCTCTGCTACCTAGCTGCCCAGTTTTGCATTCAGTTTATCCCCATTTCTGGTTTATCACAGAACCTAGAGGCATCTAGGTGGTACAGTGGATAAAAACAGTGAAACCTGTTGGGAAGACCTGAGTTCAAGTTCAACCTCGTACACTTAATTCCCTGTGTGATTGAGCAACTGTTTGCCTCTCTGCCTTTACCCATCTATAAAATGGTATCAGGATCAAATGAAATCATATTAAGAAAACACCTTGCAAACCATAAACACTATATAAATGTCATTACTACTACTACCACTACCACCAGCACTACTAGAATATTAGCACTGACACCTGGTCCAGCTTTTTTTATAGTAGAGGAAGCAGAGACCTGGAGAAGCCAAATAAAGGACCGAGCCTAGTTAGGGGCAGAACAGGGTCAAGAAGTCCTGTCTTCTGACTCTCAGTTCTGTATCTTCAATGTATACACTAATGCCTCTTTTAAAAAAATAACCATTGGTCATGCAACCATGTTATTCGTTCTGGTTATTCCTTTATAGCATAGATGCCAAACCAGAGGGAGATCAGAGAGCAAAAATCAGCTAGCTCGTGGTGTGTTGAAATTTTAAGTTTTTCTAAGACAACTTGTGTTCAGACACCAACCTTTGACATCTGCTGGCTGTGTGACCCTGGGTGAGTCCCTTGACCTCAGTACCTGAGGCAACTCTAAGGCTCTAAGTCACAGACCAAGCTGTATTAGCAAAGGGAATCTTCTCACTGGGAAGCTCTCTCTGCTAGTGAAATCACAAATATAGATCACTGTGCACTTTTGTGTTAAAGGCATTTCAGGATAGATAGAGGGAAGAAAGATCTTGCCCCTTCCCGATCTCCCTAAAAACCTCATGCCTTCCTTCTGTTGACTATCTCTAATTTATCCTGTAAATATCTTTCTTTGTATGTAGTTGTTTTCATAATGGTTCCCTCCTAGACTGTGAGCTCCTTGAGAGTAAGGACTGTCCTTTGCCCTTCTTTGTATTTCTGGCACAAGTAATGGGCACTAAATAAATGAGTTAAAAAAAAACAACCACCACCAAACACTGTAATATGAAATGGAATGTGATGGAGTCAGGCCCTGATGTAGGTGTGATGCATGTCCTAGAACTGCATATTCCCCCATGTTGAGGTCTAGTTTCTGAGATCTCTGGAGTGCAGTGTCTCTGGTGAGCCGCAGTTTCGTTACCTTTAAAATAGGAATAACATCTCCAGCACCTGCCTCACAGGGTTGTTGTAATGTCAGTTGAGACCATGTTTGTAAAGTGTTTGCAAATCTTGAAGCATTTATATAAAAGTGTCAGCTGTTATTATTATTGTTCATTAACTGATGAGCTCTCTTTCCCCCCTTTTTAGTTAGTAACAGGAGTATGGGAAGGAGAATACAATTTCTTCTGTCAAGACACTCACAGTGGAGGACAAGCAGATATGAAGGTAATTTATCATTGTGGTGGTATTTTTAGCCTATTAATGCCTCGAAACTCCATTCAGATCCCTCCTTCAGCAGGAGACCTTTCCTGGTCCTTCCCCATCTGTCCTCCTCTGCCCTTCCCAGCTGTTCTTCCTATGCTAGTGCCTTCATGCTGAGATTATCTCCATTTGTTGTAAATATTTTGTATGTATATATATATATATATATACATATATTTTTTAATTATCTCCTCTTTAGAATGTGAACACCTTTTAGTATAGGGGCAGTTTTTTGAATCTTTGTATGGATTCCCAGGGCTTAAGCATTTATTGATGTTGTTGAGAATTTTTTTTAAGTCATGTCCAGCTCTCCCTTGATGCCATTTGGGGTTTCCTTCCCAAAGATACTAGAGTTATTTGCCATTTCCTCTTCACCCCATTTTACAGCTGAGGATACAGAGGAAGACAGGGGTGAAGTGACATACCTAGGGTCACACAAGTGTCTGAAGTAAAATTTGAACTCTGATCTTCCCGATTCTAGGCCTGGCACTCACTCTATCCACTGTGCCACCTAGCTGTCACTGTAAGCACTTACTAAATGCTTTTGGACTAAATTGACATTGAATAGGGGTGATTAATGTGTGGTCAGTGATTGATGCCAAGATTCCAGTAGAATATACTGTGCTCCTTGAGGCTATGGAGGGACTGATTCACTTCTGTTTATCTCTGGAGGCCTAGCACCATGCTTGACACAGATTGGTTGCTTAATAAATGCTGGCTAATAGATAGATTTCCATGTTTATTTGTTTTCACAGCAGATAGAGAGAGCTGACCTTAGAGTCAAGGCTGTGAGATCCTAAACTCTGTAGTGCCCTGGGCACCTCTCCAAGACTCTTTAAGTCGTGGACTAAGGGAATTTCTTCCCTGAGAAGAGTTCCCTATGCTGGTGAAATAATAGGTGCACAAAGAAGAGTTATGGGAAGGGACATAAAGGTGAATAAGATCCAGCACCTGCCCTCAAGGAGTTTGTAATCTTAGTAAGGATAAGACAAGTGGAAATAACCTTAGGATATCAGATAGAATGTGACGAGTCTGCAGACGATGTCTAAGGCTTTATGAGATGAGATGGCATTTAAACTGAGTTTGGGTTTTACTTTATTTTACTTTTTATATGCTGTGTCTCTTCAGAGAATGTAAGCTCCTAAAGGGCAAGGACTGTTTCGTTTCTTTCTTTGTCTCTGTTTGGCCTAGAACAGCGTCTGGTACATGTAGGCCCTTAATAAATGCTTACTGATTGAAAGATGAGTTAGTGGCAGAGCTAGAGGTAGAGAGGGAGACATTCAAAAGAGAGAGAAATCTACTGGAAAGTTAAGTTTGAATCAAATTGTGGGAGGCCTTAAATGCTAGTCAGCAGAGCTTGGACTTTACTGGGTAGTCATTGAGGTGCACCACCTCCCCTCTTAAAAGAAATTAGTTCCAAGTTCAGAGTCGACAGTTGATGCCGCTGTTCTCACTCTTTGATACCCACTCTTTTGTGAACTCTTAAAACAAGATCAGGCCTCCTTTTCTTCTCACTGAAATCAAATGAGTCTTTTTGTACTGATTAATACAAGTGCTTTCAAATGGAATCAAAAGGCCCACACTCTCAGTTATTAATGGGTGTTAGTGACCCATTTAAATATCTTCCCCATTGTCATTTCTTGCTTTTCCTGCTGTCTTCTTAAAGTTATAAGCACTGGGGAACTTATTTTGTTGCTAGAACTTCAACTCTGGGAGTGATTTCACCTCTTTAAAACCACTGAAGGTTATCTGATCCAACCTCTTACCCAGTACAGCAATTCCCTTCCCCTCCTACAAGAGTAGTAATTCTGTTCAACCTCTCTTTGAATACTCTGAGAGATAGGGAACTCACTACTACATACAGCAATGTAGTGTACTTTTGGAATTGCTCAAATGATTCAAACTTATTTTTGGCTTGTTTGTCTGCTGAGCCCACAGCTGTTTCTTTATAACTTTTTCCTATTGATCCTCAACCTGTCCCCTAGAACCACAAAGGAAAGTCTAATTCTAATACCTTTTACATAGTCATTTTTCCTAAGGTATTTGAAGATTGTGATTATGTCTTAGTAACCCCTAAGTCATCTTTTCTCCAGGCTGTCTGGTTGCCTTCAAGAGTTCCTGTGATATCTTGTTCATTTTCTTCCAGACATACTCAGATTTGCTGGGTCCAGCAGAGCATAGCAGTTCTCAAACATTGTAGTCTTGGGATGCCTTTCTACTCTTAAATTATTCAGGATCTCAAAAAGCTTTTGTTTATGTGGGTTATATCAATATTTGCAGTATTAGAAATTGGAGCATAATTTTAAAATATATTTATTGATTCATTTAAAAATAATAAACCAGTATTTTAAAATGAAAAAATAACTATTTGCTAAGACAAAGAAAAAGTAGTGAGAAGAATAGCATTGTTTTACGCATTTTTGCAAATTTCTTTAATGCCTGACATAATAGAAAACAGCTGGATTTTCTTAAGCTTTTGCACTCGGCCTATTGCAGCATTGTTTTGGTTCAGGTATATGAAGGCAGTCTGACTTCCCACAGACATATAGTTGGAAAGGGGGGGTGGATATTCTAGTAGTCAAATAATCTTAATATGAAAATAATTTTGGTCTTGTAGACTTTCTGAAAAGGTCTTGGGAACCACTTCCACCCCTCCCCAAGGAGTCTGCAAACTGCACTTTGAGGATCATTGATGCAGTTGAAAGAGCACCAGATTTACCATCAAAGGACTTGGGTTCACATCCTAAATCTTCCATTTGTAGATTATCTATGTGAGGTCAAGCAATCACTGCTCCTCTCTGCGCCTCAGTTTCCTGTGGAACGAGGCCCTCAGACTGGGTTCCCTCTGAGGTCCCTTCCATATGTGACTGATCTTTACCCAGAGCAGAGTTGTCGTCTGGAACTATCAGCTGCTTTGTTCTGGGCATTAGGCTCTTGATCCAGCTGGAGGTCTTGTTGCTTGGTTTTTGTTTCCTTTTGTTTTTGGCAGCTGTATCACACTTTGTTGATGGTTAACTCCCTTTCACATGGTTATCTATTGAGTCTGGTCACCTCACTCCTGTAATGCTCCAGTTGTTCCCCTCCCCTGAACTTTAAAGCTATAGGGAAATGTACTGGAGCCCTTTGTGTCTTTGTCAGATGTGAACAGACGCTCTGTATGACTCTTTTGAGGACTAGAGGGAAATTCAGGGTGTCCCAAAAGTTGTAGTGCAGTTTTAAGCTAAAAATTCTAAGCTAAAACTAAGTTAAGAAATTAGCTAAATAAGAACGAGAAATTCAGTGTGTCCCAAAAGTCAGCTTAAAACTGCACTTTGACTTTTGGGACACTCTGTATGTTCACAATAGGACAGGTTTGGAAAGACACCCCAATAAACAGGCTTTAATCCTCTTCTTTCTCTCCTCTCCTTTCTTGTCCTTTTGGCAGCTAAGGGGTACAGTGATTAGAGCTCTGGACCTGGAGTCAGGAAATTTTGTTGTTGTTCAATTGTTTTCTGTTGTGTTTGACTTTGTGATGCCATTGGGGTTTTCTTGGCAGAGATATGGGGGTGTTTTGCCATTTCCTTCTCCAGCCCATTTTACAGATGAGAAAACCGAAATGAACAGGATTAAGTGACTTGCCCAGAGTAACACAGCTAGTAATCGGCTGAAAGATGAGTCTTCCTGAGTCTGGGTGCCATATTCTATCTACTGCCTAGAATAGCAGTTCTCAACCTGTGGGTCGCGACCCTTTTGGGGATTGAACAACCCTTTCACAAGGGTCACCTAAGACCATCGGAAAACACATATTTCCAATGGTCTTAGTAACCCAGACACGGCTCCTCTATACGTCTCCAGGCAGGTCCTCCCACATGCGGATATGCCCAGTATTAAAGGGGTCATGGCATTAGGAAGGGTTGAGGACCCCTGGCCTAGAATCTCAGTGTCAAGTGGTGGACCTGAGTTCAAATCCAGTCTTAGTTGCTAGCTGTGTTACCCTGGGTGAGTCATTTGACCTCTACCTGCCTTAGTTTCATCACCTATAAAATGAGGATAATAATTAACTCCTGTCTCTCCAGGGGAGTTGTGAGGATCAAATGAATTAATATTTACTTTATAAACCTTAAAGCTCTAGATAAATGAAGGTTATTTATGATGGTAATTGTTTTTCTTATTCCCATTAGATCATCCGGGTCCTCTGGTGGTACTACTTCTCTAAACTCATTGAGTTTATGGACACCTTCTTCTTTATTTTACGAAAGAACAACCATCAGATCACCGTCCTGCATGTGTACCACCACGCCTCCATGCTGAACATCTGGTGGTTTGTCATGAACTGGGTGCCCTGTGGTCACTGTGAGTATTGCTCAGACTGACATGCCTCTGTGCAGTCATGGCAGGCTGATCTTGGGGCCTGAGTGAATGCTTACTGCCTCTGCCGGTTTAAAACGGCTGTGCCTGAAGAACTCGGACTTTGCTGTCTTATTTGTATAGCGCAGGTTTGTGTAGCCCAGAGAGAGAACAGCTTTTCCTCTTGATAGGAATCTCATCATACAAAAGGGTTTAACAAATGACTTCAATTAAAGTTCCTGCCCCACGGACCTCCTGAATTTTGATGGGTACTTTCTGGCCCCTTCAGCCTGGCTGGTTTTTTTAGGCCTCATTTCTCATAGGACCTTAGTCTTAGAGCTTCAAGGGGCTTTAGAGGTCATCCAAACCCACTCTCTCTTTTTACAGACAAGAAAACTGAGGCCCAGGAGGTTAAAAGATTAGTTCCATAGGGACTAAGTACCAGGACTAGGATTGAACTTAGGTCCCCTGACTCCAAATCCATTGCCTTTCCCACTTCACCACATTCTCTTTTCCACATAAGAGCTCCTTCAATAGTGGTACTCTTTGATTAACTATGCTTATGAGACTTCAGAGAGACAGTGATCATTAATAACAACTTACATTTCTCCAGCAATTCAGGATTGGCAAAGACTAGTCCCTGGCAACAACCACAGGGAGAAGGTCACTGAAGAGTTATCCCCATTTTTCAGTTAAGGACACTGAAGCTCTGAGAAGTTACTATGATTTGCCCATAGTCACACTTACACTCCATGCCCAGAATTCTTTGACTCTTTTTTTTTTTTTTGCTTTTTGGAGGGCAATTGGGGTTAAGTGACTTGCCCAAAGTCACACATTAAGTGTGTCAAGTATCTGGGGCCAGATTTGAACCCAGGTCCTCCTGACTCCAGGGCCGGTGCTTTATTCACTGCACCACCTAGCCGCCCCCTCTTTGACTCTTAATAGCATTGCGTGGAGATCACCCATCCATTTGGTAGCAGGGTTGGGACTGAAATCGAGGTCTCTCAACTCTTGAGTTTTATTGTTGTTTCCACTGTAACAAGGCTGATTTTTTGCACATAATTTAACTGCTTTAAATTCCTAATAGCAGTAGCACCATATTGCAGATTTTTCAAAGAAATTCTGTCTGTTACTGCATTTGATTCTTTCAGAAGCCCAGTAAAGTACAGGGTCAGGCATGTGGCATGTATGACTTTTTCCATTTAACACATGAGAATACTGAGGCACGAGTTCATGACCTGCTCAGGGTTGGTTTGTGGGTAAGACTAGACCTCAGCTCGAGTTCCCTGGTGTCTAGAGGCCCCACACTCTTTCCACCAGTTCAGTCACGTGTGTTAATAAATCTCAGTCCGTTTTCTAAGCTTTGCAAACTTTTTAACCTGTGATGTGAAAAACCATGATGATATGTCCTTCTTCTCTCCCTTCCAATCCCCACAGCCTACTTTGGTGCCACCCTTAACAGCTTTATTCACGTCCTCATGTATTCTTACTATGGTCTGTCTGCTGTTCCATCCATGCGCCCCTATTTGTGGTGGAAGAAGTACATCACTCAGGGACAGTTGGTGAGTGAGTTGGGCCTCTTTTGGATGTGACTTTCAGGTGGAAGTTAGTGTGACTCTGAAAGGTAGTCATGCTAGGTGTCTTGCTGTTCTTTTTTGTGCCATTGTGTGTGAGAGTGAGTGTGTGTGTGTTTACGTGTTTATCCCTCCTAGCTCTAAATGTATGATCCTTATCTAAATTCCATGCCAATGCAGAGAATGAAGGAATGCCTACATTTCAGAGCATTTCCTGTGAGTCAGACAACTGAGAACTGTCTGTTCAGCCTAAAAGTAGGAGAGCTAAATGGCTCTTCAATCAGCAAACATTTTTTGGAGGGCCTCATTATATGCAACGGTGTGATATTGGGCATAGTAGCCCTTCATCTAAAGGCTGACCCTGCTGCCAAAGTTGATAACATCATAAAACCCTCCACATACCTGGTTGAGCTCAATTGCTGCTGCTTCCTTTCCTTCCCTTCCCCAAAGAATTTCTTAGTGATACCATAGTCCTGGTCTCTTTAGACTCCTTAATAAATTGGTAACTATATTATTGCAGTGGCTTATGAGAAGATTACCCTCTCTGGGGATGATGCATCCCTTCCAAGTAGGGGTTAGCTGTGTGATACCTGTGGTGGTTAGATGTCTGAGGGTCTGAGCATTTATGTAAGGAGCCAAGGAGCCAGGAGAGGAGAGCTATGTGACCTGTCAGAATTCTCACATAGTCTTCAGTCCTGATCCCCGTCTGACTTCTCAGGCTTACCGTACTTGACTCCACTTCTCCAGCACTCTCCATTCCAGCCAGTTCTTTCCCATGCCTGACATTCCATATCTCCTTATCTCTACCTGACTTTCCCATGACTGGAGTGTACTCCTTCTTTAGGATCCCATCCTCCTTCAGAGTTGAACATGAGGGCCACCTCTCTCCTAACACAAGCTCTTTCCTGATCCCTCTAGCTATGAGGGTGGGGTGGAAAAGACTTTGTGTTCACTTGTTCTGTTTTAAATTATGTCCCTGACCTCAAGTAGCCAGCGGTGTAGGAGACGGAAAACAAGCACCATCGATAACTACTCATAACATTACCCAAGTGCCCTGGAGGTGAAACATGAAAAAAAAAATAGCCATGTACTTTAAATAAATTAAGTTAATAAAGACTTTCTAGATAAAGCTTTGTCATTCTTAAAAGATTTCATCTTAGATTGAATTTTTATTCAGAATAGGCCTTCATCATAGGCCTCCTCAGTTTCCCAATTCTTTTCTATGGTATATAGCACCTCATACAAAGACAAAAAATGATAACAGCCCCTGCCCCTAAGGACTGAGGGGAAATAATCTGTATTTAAGTAAATACAAAATATTTAAGGGGAAAGCTCCTCTGATGTAAGGCCCCCAGCCAGTAGTGCCTCTTCCTCTCCCAGATTATTTTGTCTATATTTTAGATACACTTATATATGTGTGATTATCTTCCCTGATAGAATACTCCAGGGAAGGAATTGCATTCTTTTATCTTGGTATTCTCTGTGCCTGGAACAAAGTGGGTTGGTTCTTTATGAATGCCTGTTTTTTAGTTGTTTGATAACCTGAAGAGAAAAAAATAGACTTTGTTGTGCCACATCATCCAGCAGAACAAAGATCAGAATGAGCGGCTCTCCACTTCACAGAATCCCGATGATCTGTTGGAAGCTCAGGTCTCTGAGGACCCTATATTTTTGGGAGGAGGAAGCCAACCCTCTTTTTATTTTCAGGGCTATTCTTTGTAGATTAACTTGTACTTTATTTTTTAAGATAATCTTCAGCAAAACAACCTCTTCTCAAGTCTCAAGCAGTGAACTGCACTCCTACATTGTTAATTAATTTGACAGAATATAAACTCTCTGTAGCAGCAATACACTGTCTTCAACATTTACCTTTTTTTCTGAGAGCTGTTTCATGTGGTTTGTCTTTGTCTTATTTGTCAGAAGTAGTGCATAGATTTAGCTTAGCTTCCTTCCCCATAAAATTTTCAAACCAGACAGTGCCTTTTCCCAAAAGAGAATGTGCAGGCACGAGAAATACGCAACATTCTATTCTGTTTTTCACATTTCCTGCTATTGCACATCACGCATTTCCAGATCACATTTGTGCCCTTCCTCCTTTCCTTACAAAAAAAATCCCTACCAGTATATGCTCATTAATTCAGCAAGCATTTATTATTCTCCTACTATAAACTAAGAGTACCTACCTCATAGGGTTGTTGTGAGAATCAAATGTGATTTTATTTTTCTGTGTATACACATGCATATGTCATATGCACACACATATTTACATATATTTGTCGTGTGTATGTATACACTACTCTGCAAATCTCCGTATAAATGTTAGTTTATTATTTCTATAGTATTATTTTCATTATTACCATTACTAGTAGGTTCTGGGGATATACAGATTCAAAATGAAATACAGCCCTTACTGCAAATTCATACTCTCCCAAGTTACAAAGCCTTAGAAGATTTGTTCCATTTGTCCATACATTTCTCATATACTGTCTTAGAAAGCCTTTTCATTGGGTCATCTAGACCTGTAAAGGCAGTTGTACTCATGTTATGCTCTATATCTTGTTATGATGAAGAGTTATGATGCTAACTCTTCCTACATTCCTCTCTCCCCGCTGTTTTGTTTTTTTTCCTTTTTCCAACAGCTCCAGTTTGTGTTGACAATCATTCAGACTAGCTGTGGTGTTGTGTGGCCTTGTGCGTTCCCTCTGGGCTGGTTATACTTCCAAATTGGCTACATGATTTCATTGATTACCCTCTTCACAAATTTCTACATTCAGGTAAAATCACCTAAAAATGAAACCAACCACTTGTATTTGGTGTAATTTGGGGTTTGATAGTATATCCAGGGTGATTTTAAAGACTCATTTCTCCGATGTTATTTGAATCTAGATGCTTTACAGGTAGCTCACCTTAGAATTCACATTAGAAACTTTTAAAAAAAAACAATTTCATGAAGATTGTGTAATGATTGGTTTATAAGTGAGCACTTCTTTCTGAAATATTCACATATAGGATATATAGTGATTTCCATCCATGACCCAGAATCCTCAGTGCTGCCACTCTAGGGCTCACCAATGGAAGATTTGCACGTGTTCTAAGTGATTTAATAGGAAATGATCCTTTAATATGTATATCCTAATGAAGTCTCAAATCTTGCTTTTACTGTGCTCTTATTTAAAGATAATCAAAGACAATGAGGCAATCTGGTACAGAGGCTAGAGAGCCAGCCTCATAGTTGGGAACACCTGGGTTTAAGTCCTGCCTCGGACATACTAGGTAGGGGAATGCTGGACAAGTCACTAAGTGTCCTCAGCAACCACCTAAGACTTCTAAGTGGTAGAGCAGTACAGATCTGCCCTAGTAAGAAGAGTTTGTTTGTTGTCCATTCCCTATACCAAATTTCTGAATACTACAAGATTCCTTTGATGTAGACACTCGGGTATTTTTGGATCAGACTTGTGATTTCATTGATACAGGGAATTTGCAGTAAGGAAAAGCTTTTTACCAATGCAGCTCAGTACCTGCTTTATGTGGGCAGCTGGGTGGCACAGTAGATAGCGTACTTGGTCTGAAGTCAAGAAGACTCATCTTCCTGAGGTCAAATGCAGCCTCAGATGCTTATTGTTTAGCAAATCACTTCACCCTGTTTGCCTCAGTTTCATCATTTGTAAGATGAGCTGCAGAAGGAATAGGCAAACCACTCCAGTATCTTTGTCAAGAAAACTCCAAATGGGGTCACAAAGAGTCAGTCATGACTGAACCAACAACCACCATCTGCTTTGTAACTCATAGTTTTAGAGAGCTACTTATTGTTCTAAGAAATTATCTTATTAGTATTTTATAGATAGGAAAGCTGAGGTTCAGAGGACAGGTGACTTACCCACAATGACTCATCTTATAGATGTTAGAGACATAATTTGAAACCCAGATCTTCTGTAATCCAAAGCCCCATACTCTCTCTACAATACCACCCTTCCTCATTTTCTTATTCATCTTGATACTTGAAGGAGGACATAAGGAGCTGTCTCCTTGTTGGCTAATTTACTTAAGGCCATGGTTTATTGTTAAGATCAGTATTAAGCCTTAACAGATGGATAAGTGAATAAATAAAGCTAGAAGATAAAACTTCAAATTTGATTATTGACCTCAAAGATCATTTCACATTACAATTTAAAAAGAAAAGAAACTAGGGATTTCCCCCCCTCAAAAATGGCTTTTTATATCATGTCTGATAGTCATGTCAGATGACAAATCATCTGATTTATGCTAGAAAGGAGCCTTACCCACCTTCCTATTCCCCCATCTGGTCATTTTGGCCACCATATTAAATTCCCATTTACCCTTGTACTCCTCAGACTTACAACAAGAAGGCATCTGCCCGGAGGAAAGACTATCAGAATGGGTCCATGGCTGCAGTGAATGGGCACACAAACAGCTTTTCTTCTCTGGAAAACAATGTGAAACCCAGAAAACAAAGGAAGGATTGAAGACCAAACATTTAGAAACCCCAGACAACAAAATCATCTGATTGTAAGCACAATGTGAGTTGTGCACTGATACTCCTAACAGCTACTGTAACTATTCCTGCCTGCAATAGTGTGATTTATGTAGGACTTAACCAGTGCAAACTAGAAAAATTGTATAAAGATTATTAAAGTAGGCATAAGACTTTTTAACAGTTCTGGGCTCTTACTGACCCTGCTCTAGACTGTGGAAGGGAGTATTATTATAGTAAACGACACTGCTGTTGCCTTATTAGTCAATATGATAGGTGCTGAATTGTGATTCACAATTTCCAAACACTGTAATCCAGTCTCATTTTTTTTTTAATGTAGATGATGCATGTGATCGTAAATGTAAATTTGTATGTTGTTTTGGTAAACACACATGCCTTAAAAGTTTAACAGAAAAAAAAAGCAGGGCCCAAAGCTTTTCAGTTTAAAATTAAAGTTATGTTTTTTGTTTTCAAATTTGATTTTCTTAATATGTTCCATTTAGAAAGATCAAAAACCACAATTCATGAGATAAATAATGTCTGAAGTATAATTTTAAGTGGCTTGTCAAGTTTCAGTGAAGTCAACAATGGCACCTCTGGTTTTATAATATTGGCTTTCTTTAAGCAGGCCTAGATTCTAATGGAGCAATCAGTTTAACTTTTTAACAGATCGTATTTTTTTATTTTGCGTGTCGCTATTCATGTAAGAAAATATAAATAAAAATGTGCGCTAGAGCAACCATGACAAGAGATAGATATATGTATGTGTGTGTGTGTGTATATATATATATATATATACACATATATATAGCTTGTCTTTAAAGTTTAGAGAAGAGTGTGTGGTGGACCGACTGTTTTTAATTTCTCAACTCCAAATTGCTAAGTGGCTTTTATATAGGGAAACAGTGCTGGTTTTGTTCCACACATCACGGGTAGGATATACACCCTTTCCAAAAAGACAACTGAGTACTTTTGATGTAACACAGCCCTACAGATGATCTATGATTGGTTGGCAGGGGTCATATTTAGATTGGTTTCTGTACTGCTATCTGTTCAGATGCAAAGTTGTTGGGTTTTTTTTTTAATGTGCCTAGATTACCGAAAAGAAAAGAGCGAACACTTTCCCAAATTTTGGATGGTTTTTTTTTTTAAAGGTAAAATTTAAACAGATAGCAACAGTAGAAGAGAGAACTGGGAAATTTGGAGATTATTGTTTCGTGTAAGTCTTATATATCACCTGTAATTTTTCTGCTTGGTATCTAAAGATTTGTTTAGAACTGCTTATTTAAAAAAAAATGATATACTGCTTACCGTAAAATCTTGTCTTGCACTCTTGAGTGGCAAAAAATAGACAAGAGCTATTGTATATGTCCTTTAAAGTGTTGGAACTTAGCCTATAAATAAATACCTTATTCACTGAGCAGCAATTACATTTAACCACTCATGCAGCATATCTTAGAGAATCATTGATCTAAATGTATAGACGTTGGTTTGATATTTATGTAAATATCAGTTTACCATGCTTTAATTTTGCACATCCATATCTTAGGAGAACTAATGAGTTCTCTTATTAGTCTTGTGGGTTTTCTTTACTTGTTTTGAAGAAGTCATGGCATCTGTTTACATTTACCTTATCAAAACTAGAGTGTATGTGTGTGTATGTGTATGTCTTCATTCCTAGGTACCAGTTTGCAAAAATCTTTACATATTTCAGTACAGAAGCTATAATATTCAATAGTGCTAAGTGTGCTAGAAATAAATTCTTAGCTCATCTGGATATACCCACATTGTTAAACAATGTCAGAACGTTAATCATTAAAACATTTTTGATTATCTGTGCTTGGGCTCTTTGGTGTTTGTGCGCTTTCAGATTGTGGAGGGGGTCCCACGTTTTTCTAAACCTGTTAGACTAGTTAGTGGATGCCAGGGCCACAAGAGGTGCCGACACCCCTGGAATGCAAAAGACACTTTGGGAGAAGCAGGGCAAGAGTTAAGTCAAAGGAGGGAGGGATAGGAGTGCTACGTGAGGTGGACTGGACAATTACAGTGGACAATTACTCAGGATCTCTTATTTTGTTTCTGTTTTCTTTGACAAGCAGAGTGATCTTTGGACTGGGAAGGCTAAAGTGGTTTAACAGGGTGTTGAAATCCAAGATAAGTACAGCTATGATTGGTAGAAATTGCAAAAAAGCAGGCTTTTGACTCAATCTAAGAAAAAGTCTTCCTCATAATTAAGAGTCCAAAGGCAGAACAGAATGCCTCAGGGTGGAGAGGCTGGGAAAACCAAGGAATTACAAATCCCCAGTCTGTGCCCCAGGACACTAACTTTTAGAAGGTATAAAAAGTTGTTGGTTTTGTTATTTTTAAAAATGTAATAAATTACACAATTTTAAAATTGGCTACATTTCTATGATAGCAGTATGTGTTCGTTTTCAACAACATAGATACAACTGAGTTTAGTGCCTCATATTCAAAATAGGAAGTTTCCAAAGGGATACTTTTGCACCTGTCATGCTGTACCCTGACTCAGACCTGGTGAGTCCTTTCCCAGGAAGTAGCCTTCTCAGAAAGTGCTGCTTGGTGCCCTGGTGTCTCTGTGACCTCAAAGTGGTCTGCTGCTCTAGGCTCTCCCTTCCCATTCAAATTAACTTATATTAATTTCACATCATGAATGACAGTGTTTACTATAGAGGAAGCTTAGGAGCCAAAATGACCAGTTTTAACACAGTAGGTAGTGAATTCCATATGCCTTGGAGGTCTTCTGGTAGAAGCTGGATGACCATTTGTCAGGGAGAGAAAGAGTATTCCTGATCAGGCCAAGAGTGAAGTCAGGTAACCTGCACGGATCCCTTCCTGTTCTGAGGTCCGTGGTTCTGACTAAAATCAGCTACCACCCAATCAAAAAAACTGTATATCTTATATAATACCTGGTAGAGGGTAGGTCCCCTCATGTAAGAAAGTGAAAATCCAGATGAGGATTAAACCAAGACTTGGGATTAAAATGAACTATGATTCAGAGGTACCTAGAGGGCTGTACTAGAGGAAATACTATGCTTGCTTCTGAATGCTCAGGGAAGAATGGGAATCTGTACATGTGGCCTTCCTGTTTAAGTGGAACAGAATGGGCAGTAATAGAATGCTTTTCCCAACCCTTGACGTAGCGTAGTTGCTAACATCTCTGTAGTGCTTATAGGGGCCAGATACCTTGCTACAGTTATGTCATTTGCTCCCCACAACAACCCGGAGAGGTAGGTACTATAAGTATCCTCTTTTACAGATGAGGAAACTGAGTTAAGCAGGCTAAGTAAGTGATTTGCCCAGGGTCACAGAGCTTGGTGTCTGAGGCTGGATTGAGCTTAGTTGTCCCTGACTTGAAGGCCCAGTACTTTTGATCCACCTGCACCACCTAGATGCATGACTATTGAATGGCTACTCAACATCCCCTGAAGCCCTGTGATCCCTGTTCTTGGTCCAGTCCCAGAAGCATAATGTGTGCACTGTTTGGAGAAAACATAGAGCTGTGCCAAAACGAAGCCTTGAAGACCTTTGGGAAAGTTGCACTTGTAGTCAAGAACATGGAATGAGGTGAAGGATTCGTTCTGAGGATACAAGTGTATATATAAATAACAGAACAGTCCCTGCTCACAATGAGCTTATAGTCTAATGAAAGAAACAAGCACATATAGAAATTTATGCAGAATAAGCAATAAATATGAAGTAGTTAAATATAGGGTATTGGAGAGGGACAGGCTTAGCTGCTGAGGAGATTGGGAAAAGCTTCTGATTGAGCTTGAAGGGAAAGAGAGATGCTATGAGGCACAGATAAGGATAAGGAAGTACATTCTAGGCATGGGAAGTGGCCAGTGAAAAAACCTGAGAGACAGGATGTGAAATATATGTGAGAAACAGAAGGGAAGGCTAGTTAGGCTGGATTGCAGTTATAAAGGGAATATGGTTGGTTGTTCCAGTGGCATTATGGAGAATCAAGCTGAATGCAAACTTGATAGCAAAGTACACTGAGCCCTGTAATTTTTTATTCCTTGTCCTTTTCAATTTAAGAAAAATCTATTTTCTCTCCTTCCTCCCTTATATTGGAAAGAAAAAAAAGCCTTGGAATAAACAATAAATAGTGAAACATTTCCAAAATCAGTGGAACCTATCAGATCATTTATCAGAGCATCTTCTGGAGTAAATTCTATTCTCCAATTTTTTTTTCCATTTTTCATGTAAGCTTTCTGGATACTCCTTAGGAAGAAGATTACAGTAGTCTTATACTCCACATTTTTAACCAGTTTCCCCTCTGATATGATCTTTTGTTTGGGAGAATCAAAAATGGCAGTGTCCTTCTCCGAAAGACATAGCTAAGCCATCTCCATACTGTGCTGCAGGATCTCCATATACACCCTTTGGAACTTGGATTGACAGGCTCCAGTAGGTGACATTTTGCCTTATTTTACCCAGTTCCTGGCCTTCATACTCCTTCCTGGTCATGATAACTGTATACCCCTCACCACTTCCAGTTCCTCTTTCTATTAAGAATATAATTTCTTTAGAATGTAAACTTGCTTGCTAATATTTGTGTGCCTAGCATATAGTAAGCACTTAATAAATGTTCTATCACCTGTCCATCCATTCATCTATCTATCCATCTAGCTGTATCTGCCTGTTGCTTCAGATCTATCCGTATCTATCTCTTCCTATCTATCTGTCTGGCTGTATCCATCTCATCGTCTCACTGTATCTACATACCTTATTTTGGAATAAGAGAGAATGCAGTGGATAGAGGCTAGCTTTGTCTGAAGTCAGAGAACCTGGGCTTAAATCCCACCTGATGTTTACCATCTGTGTGACATTGGACAGATCACTATAACCTCCCTGGGCTTCATTTTGTTCATCTGCAAAGTGAGGGATTTAAGAAAATCCCTGTATTTTGTAAAAATACAGGATTTTGCATGGATTGATAGATGGCCTCTAAGCTTCTTTCCAGCTTTAGTTCTATTAACCTATGAATGATATTAGGTTTTGCACCATTCTTAATTATACCGTGTAACTGTCCAGATTGATTTCATTTGCTGTCTTAAAACTGACAAATTATTGCATACAAGAACAGCAGCAGCTAACGTATTCAGTCCTTCACAAGAACAAGCGCCCAATTCTGTCAAAGGTCTGGAGCACTGGAATTTTGAGGTGTGCTATTTCCCTAAGATGATTTTCCCATTTCAAATTGATAACTCTCTACTCAGTCAATGATAATGCCTACTTTATATACTTACTATGTATGTGTTAAGTACTGTGACAAGTTCTGAGGGTACAAAGAAAGATAAAAATGCAGACTACTCTGTTTTTCTGTCTCTCTGTTGTCTTTCTCCATATGTATGTGTGTATGTACATATATAAACACATATGCACATGTATACCCAAACACATATTTAATATACAATAAAACAATATAAATATATATTTATGCACATGTATACACAAACACATATTTAATATATAATGATACAGTATAAATATATATTTATGCACATGTATATACAAACATTATATTTATATATATATAAAATCTTTGCTGGGAGGCAGAGATGAGGAAGGACATGATTCCAGGCCCATGAACAGAACTGCCAAGGAAAAGGCAGAGTCAGAGATACAGCGTCTTATGTGAGGAACAGGAAGGAGGCCAGTGTCACTGGATTGCAGATAATGTGGGGGTGAATAAGGTATAAAAGACTGGAAAAGTATGAAGGTACCACTTTATGAAATGCTTTCAGAGCCATACAGGATTTTATATTCAATCTTGGAAGTAATAGGGAGCCCTGGAGTTTATTCAAATAGGTGCCTATTTCTATCAGTTAAATATTAATTGTTTACTAGGTGCCAGGCATTGGGAGAACAAGGTACAGTGAATGAAGTCATCAGTGCTCACGAGCAGCTACCGTCCTCTTCTGACAGCCTCAATGGGGAATATGTCCACATGGAGAACCTCTGACACATGTCACAGACTCTTGGCGAAAGACGTTGATGGTGTGTCCTGCTTGGCACAGAGGTCCCAGTTCAAGCTACTCAGGGTCTTGTTATACAGTACACCGGGCCAAGGGCTTGATAAGTTTGGGTCAGATCTACAAAACAAGCCAAGGTCAAAAGTTAGACCCTTCCCTTGCTGAATTCAAAGCAAATATCCAGAAGCTAATCCCCAAGCATGGAGCTTGTTCCTGCCAAGAGGAAATGGGTCAAGGATGTGATCTCTGAGCAAACATCCACATTACGCCTTTCCCTTGAAGAACTGGATAGAAGCTGAAATGGCGTGTACTTCATTATTTCCAGGCTCCCTGCATAAGTCTTTAAAGCCTACATATTGGTCTTCCTGTTCCTGTGGCAGCTAACTGATACAGGGGGCGGAGCATCGGAGTCAAGAACCGAGTTCAAATCTATCCTCAGACACTAGCTGTAGGACTCTGTTCCCTCAATTGTAAAGTAAGGATAATGATATCGCCTGCCTCCCAAGGTTGTTCAAATAAAATGAGATGATATTTATAAAGCCCTTTGTGACCTTTAAAGTTCTGTATAAATGCTAGCAGGACATCTAGGTGGCACAGCAGATAGAGGACTGGCCCTGGAGTCAGGAAGACTCATCTTCCTCAGTTCAAATCTGACCTCAGACGCTAACTAGCTGTGTGAGTCACTTCACATTGTTTGCCTCAGTTTCCCCATCTGTAGAATGAGCCCAAGAAGGAAATGGCAACCCACTCCAGTATCTTTGCCAAGAAAACCACAAAAAGGGTCACAAAGAGCCGGGCACAACTGAAAGATGATTAAATGACAACAAAAATAAATGCTAACATTATGACATTTTATTTTCACAGTTACATACATGCAGAATACTTGTAATTTAGGGCCAAGATAGGTAGCTAGATCACTCAGTGGATAGAGCGGTAGGCCCAGAGTCAGGAAGACCAGAGTTCAAGTTCAGCCTCAGATATTAGCTGGGTGACCCTGAGAGAGTTACTTAATCTATGTCTAAGTTTCCTTATCTGTGTGGGGATAATAAGAGGCCCTGCCTTCCAGGGCTTTGGTGAGCATCAGATGAGATAGTGTGTGTGAAGTGGGCAGCTGGGGAGCCGGCAGGTAAGAGTGCTGATAGGAGTTCAAACCTGCCCTGAGACCCTTGCTAGCTGTGTGATACAGGGTGTGATCCTGTTTGCCTCAGTTTCCTCATCTGTAAAATGAGCTGGAGGAGGAAATGGCAAACCACTCCGGTATCTGTGCCAAGAAAACCTCAAATGGGGTCACAGATTCAGATACAGCAAAAACAATCGAACAGCACATTTGCAAAGTACTTTGCAAACTATAATAGCAATGTTTAAATTCTAGTTACTATTATTACGTGGAAACACTTCCCTTTAGAAACTATGGACCATGAGACAGGTAAAATATTTATATCTTGTTTCTCACATGGAATATATATTTTATGTGCATGTGCTTGTTCTCTCCCCCACCTTGTGCTCCTCTCTTCCTGCCTTTCTTTCCTTGTCTTTACTTTCTTTCTCCTCTCCACATATATGTTTATAATACATAATATATACATAATAGATGTATGCATACATACTCAGTATGTGTATATTTGCACAGATATGCACCCATACAAAATCTTTTTTGCATGTAAATATGCCTTTATATGTTGATATATTGCCTGTAAGATCCAGCTGGAGTCAGTTACAAGGAAATAACCGTTAGCAAATTCATTAATCTTAGGTTATGTTGAGACTTGTATTGACAGTTGCTATCGCTATTGTTTAAACTGAAGTTTATTATATAGTTATCAACTGTTAGCAACAGAGACCGTCCTTAAGTAACTCAAACATGCTGGGATCTCTGTACCTTTTAAACTTGGCAGCTGGGGACTAGCCTCACCTCAGGTTTTTTATATGGCAGTTCACAAATAAATCCTAACAATAGTTATCCTATCTCAAGGTCTAAAACTAATAAATAATTCCCTCTTGCCTGACCTCTCCAGGTTTGGGTTTATTTTTCAAGGTCTCTTTTAACTTTTGGAGTCGGTGATTACGCTCAGCACTGGAAACAGCCTCAATCTGCTTATTTTAGCCATTCCCTTTTAGGGACATTCTCCCAAAGCTAAATGATAATATTCTGCATGCTGGCATGTTTTAGCATACACATACTATGCTTATTTATCATCAGCAAGCATTTATTTAAATGTTTAATGTGAGCCAAGCTTTGGATTTCAACAAACTTTTTAAACTTCTGGTTTTGACTACTTTTCCACTACTTTTTCTTCTGTTGCTACGACAAAAAAAGGGCCACTATGAGTCATCTCATTTTTTTTATTCCCTTTCTTATTTATTTCAAGAACCCTATCATAGAGTAAATCTGAAAGCACTCCCTCCTTTAGAGTTTGAATGCTAAGCAGTCTGGTTCTAGCAAAGACTTCAGTGTCTGGTACCTTATCCTGCCAGGTGATCTTCAGAATCTTCCTAAGACAATGCAAACAGAAGCGATTCAGTTTCCTGGCATGGCACTGGTATATTAGCCAGGTTTCGTAGGCATGCAACAATGAGACCTTCGGTTTGGTAGTTACTCTTCTCTCCCACACTTTCTCTCAAACACTGAGCTAGCTCTGACAATTCATGCATTAACCTTGTTGTCAACGTGTGCATCTCTGGAAAGTACACTGCCAAGGTAAATGACCTTCTCCACCACTTTAAAAACTCCATTTGCTATATCCATTGGTTCTACACACAAAAGGTGTGGTGCTAGCTGATGGAGCACCTGTGTTATCTTGGTGTTGTTAGGCCAAAGTTAGCACAAGCAAAAGAGAAATGAGCCATATTTTGTTGCATTTCAGCTTCAGAGGCTTCATTGAGCAGAGAGTGCAATTTCAGTGGACTGGCCATGTTATTTGAATGCAGAATGCCCGCTTGCCAAAAAGACTTATTTTATGGAGAACTCACACGGGGCAAACCTTCGCATGGTGATCAGAAGTGATACAAGAACCCTCTAAAAGTCTCTCTTAAGAACTTTGGAATTGATTGTGTGACATGGGAAACACTGGCACAGGACCACTCAGCATGGTGTGCCCACATCAGAGAAGGTGCTGTGCTCGTGAACGAAGTAGAATTAAAGGTAGCTCAAAGGAAACATGAGATGTGCAAATTTAGAGAATCCAACCCAAATATTTACATGGACTATCTGTGGGCATTCTGCACTTGAACTGGTCTGGTCAGCCACAGTCAGACACACTGAACCTTGACTCTGGCATAGTGATGTCACTCAGGTTCTCTTCAAGAACAAAGGACAACAACCTTAGCAACATCTTGGACAAACTGGTACATAAATAGTAGTACCCATGGGGGGAAATCCAAACGTTTATTCTGATTTTCTTTTACTTTTTTTTATAAGGATGTATCTAATACAGTGTT
This sequence comes from Pseudocheirus occidentalis, assembly GCA_028646575.1. NCBI lineage: Eukaryota > Metazoa > Chordata > Mammalia > Diprotodontia > Pseudocheiridae > Pseudocheirus > Pseudocheirus occidentalis. The sequence goes on from CM053593.1 coordinate 219,697,146, forward strand.
TGGAAAGAGGCAAGCTGGCAGTCTAGACGGGAGCCTGACCAAGTTGTGAGAGTCTGTGGTACTATGGCAAGACCCCTGGACCTGAATGAAGGGACACCCGAGATCAAATTCTTATTCTAACTTTTATTTCTTCTGTGACCAGGGCAGATCTTTTAAGCCCAGTCTCAATACCCCCCAATGTCAAATGGCCATAATAATTACAAATGACTTCTCCTGAGGTCATTGACTGTAAAGTGCTCCAGAAACACAAAAGCAGTATAGAAATACGAGTTCTTTTTTGTTCTTTACTATAAATCATTAATATTTTCTAAGCCACAACAAAATTTCCACTGGATCAAGATGAGCCATTTGCTTCTTAGGAGGTAGAGGTGGGGAGATGGATTTTAAGTAGCTGCTTCTTGATTTTTCAGTCCATATCGATTTCACCTTATTTTTAAAAATAGTAGAGATTGATTAGGTCTGGACTGGTTGAAATACGGTCCTGATCTAAATTAGAACAGAAGACTAAAAATAATCTCAAGGTCTCTAACATGCCCTAGGCATCAGACAGAAAACCAGTATGTAATGTGCATATATAAATTTGTGCACATATGTATGTATCTATGTATGTGTGTATGTATGTATGTATGTATGTATGTATGTACATATGTACATTTGTGTATAGGACCAGCTAGGTGGTGCAGCGGCTAGTGCTCTGGGCCTAGAGTCAGGAAGACTCGCTTTCCTGGTTGAGATCTGGCTTCAGACACTTCCTAACTGTGTGACCCTGGACAAGTTACTTAACCCTGTTTGCCTCAGTTGCCCCATCTGTAAAATGAGCTGGACAAGGAAATGGCAAACTACTCCAGTATCTCTGCCAAGAAAACCCCAAATGGATTCATGAAGTGTTGGGCATGACTGAAATTACTAAACAACAGGAGTATGTGTGTATGTATTTGTATGCATGTATAGGCCTATGTATTGTTAAGGGAGTTGTCCCGTGTCATAGAGCTAGTAAATGCCTGAAGCTGGGTTTGGACTCATCTCATGCATACATATGCACACATACGCACAAGCACACACACATATATGTATACACATGTACATGTGTACCTGTATGTATGTGTGTACATGTATATCATGTCCCCAAAGTCTTCATTAAATTTTAGCTACTAAAATTTTATGCACATACATGTATTTGTATATGTGCATATATCACCTTCAGCACCAAAAATAAAACACTCTGTCATTTAAAGTCTTTTATAACCTGGTCTTCTCGGTACCTACCTAGTCTTCTTAAATCTCATACTGTGATCCACTCACTGGCTGACTGTTGCTGTTACTCATACAAAACACTCCATCTCCAGACTCTGGGCATTTGCACTGGCTGTGCCCCATGCCTAGAATGCTCTCCCTCCTCATCTCTACCTCTTGGCTTCCCTGGCTTCCTTCAAGTCCCCGCTAATATCCTACATTCTACAGGAGGTAATTAGTTCTTAATTCTAGTTGCCTTCCCTCTATTGGTTATTCCCAGTTTCATCCTGTATATGGCTTGTTTGCACATAGTTGTTTGTATATTGTCTCCGCTATTAGACCATGGGCAACTTGAGATCAGGTACTTACTGTCTTTTGCCTTTCCTTGTATCCCCAATGCTTAACATAGTGCCTGGCGCATATCTGAGTGTATGTATGAATGTACATATGTATATTTGTGTGTATATATATATAGTAGGTACTTAATAAATGTTTATGAATAATTGTGTATTTACATCTATACGTATGTACACATATATGCAGACACAATGCATACATACATATATTTGCACGCATATGGGTAAGTTCAGCATGCCTATGCATGCATGCGTACATATGTATGCACACAGATGACACACGCACACAATACACATCCATGAATACATGTAAGTACAATAAATGTATACATCTGTACACATATATCCCTTGCACATGCATACATACATATACACATATACATGTGCCTGTACATACAAAAGTCTTTGGGGCCCTTCAGGGCCTGGGAGCAGGGAAAGAGTGAAAGAAGTCCAAGGTGTGAGATAAAGGTGAAAGTGAAACTTCAGTAGCTGAAAATTTAGGGAGAAGATCAAAGTCTATGAACTAGAAAGGGCCTTAAAGGACTTTGCTGAAGGGTCGAATTCGTTTATAGAGATGAAAACAAGCTGACAAAGAGGAAATGATTTTTCCCAAGATCATGTAAGTGGCAGAACCAGGATTCTAGCAATGGGACATTTCCAGAGACATAGACAAGATTCTCTCTTTTTTTATGAATTGAAGAAAATGGAAAAAAAAAAAACCAAGCATTTATTAAAGCCCTTAATACCTCTCCAAAGGCAAGTACTGTGTTAAATGGTGGGATAACATATACCAGCCAGAGGGTCAGTTCCTGTCCTCACATAGGTTCCATTCTAGTAGCAGAGGACCTAAGGACAGGACAATAGTTGGCAAGGAGAGGTGTGAGGGGTGGGAAGCCAACGGGATGGTGACTGAAGCCATGGTAGTCCTTCCCAGGAATGTTAATATAGTCTTAACTCCTAGTCCCAGGTCTTACAAATTCTGAGGATGGTTCACTATCCACAACACCACATGGACTAAAGACCCAAAAAGAAATACCTGCGTGCCATGAATCACAAAATTCTATGACATTAAAACATGGATATACATAAAAAGTTCTGCCTTTGACATACTGATTTTATGTGTGACCCTGAACAATTCAGTTATGCTCTGAGACTCTCTGACAATCTTTTAATTCAATAAAGGAGGGAACAAACTCATTAAGCACTATTGTTTTTTGTTGTTATTGTTCATCTTTTCTTCTTAAGAAAATTAATGACATAATAAGGGCAGTGCCTTGACTTGCCTGAGAATTGTATTTAAGTGAGGCAGAGCCCCCACAAAATTATCAGCCTCACTCTCTCCTTCAGCTCTTTACAAATATTTCACTTAATTCTCACTATGACTCTGAAATATATGCTACTATTATGCTCATTTTACAGTTGAGGAAATTGAGGCAGATGAGTTGAGTGAATTGCCCCATGTCATAGAACTAGTAAATGCCTGAAGCTGCGTTTGAACTCATCTCTTCCTGACTCTGCTACATAGCTGCCTTTGGAACTATAAGTTTCCAAAACAGTTGCTAATCCATGTTGGTTGAGGGAGTTTCAGATGCCCTGTTACATAACTGAAGTCATAGTCTTTAACAAAAAAATAAAAAATACGAAGGGCTTGGAATATGATATTCCGGAGGTCAGAGGAGCTAGGATTAAAACTAAGAATCACCTACCCAGCAAAACTGAGTATAATACTTCAGGGGAAAAAAATGGATGTTCAATGAAATAGAGGACTTTCAAGCATTTTTTATGAAAAGACCAGAGCTGAACAGAAATTTTGACTTTCCAATACAAGAATCAAGAGATGCATGAAAAGGTAAACAGGAAAGAGAAATCATAAGGGACTTACTAAAGTTGAACTGTTTACATTCCAACATGGAAAGATGATATTTGTAAATCATGAGATTTCACAGTATTAGGGTAGTTGGAGGAGATAGATAGATAGATAGATAGATAGATAGATAGATAGATAGATAGATAGATAGATAGATAGAGACAAACAGATAAACAGACAGACATAGATAAAGGGCACAGAGTGATTAGAATATGAAGGGATATTTAAAAAATAAAATTAAAGGGTGAGAAAGGAATGTATTGGGAGAAGGAGAAAGGGAGAGATAGAAAGGGGTAAATTATCTCACATAAAAGAGGCAAGAAAAAGATTTCACAATCTTTTGTGAAAGGAAGAAGGGGGAGGTTAGAGAGAATGAGTGAACCTTACTCTCATCGGATTTGGCTCAAGGAGGGAATAACCTATGCAATCTTTTGCATATCTTACCCTACAGGAATGGGATGAGAGGGAGGAGATGACAAGGAGGGCATATTGGGGGAAGGGGTAGTCAGAAGCAAACACTTTTGAAAAGGAACAGGGTCAAAGTAGGAAACAGAATAAGTGGGGGTGGGATAGAATGGAGGGAAATACAGTTAATCTTTCAAAATGTGATCATTATGGAAGTGTTTTGCATGACTACACAAGTATAGCCTATATTGAATTGCTTGTCTTTTGAGGGTGGGTGGGGAGGGAAGAAGGGAGAGAATTTGGAACTCAAAATTTTAAAAACAAATGTTAAAAATTGTTTTTACATGCAACTGGGAAATAAGATATACAGGCAATGGGGTATAGAAATCTATCCTGTCCTACAAGAAAATAAGGGGTAAGGGAATGAGGGAAGGATAGAAGAGAAGGCAGACTGGGAGAAGGGGTAATCAGAATGTATGCCATCTCAGGGTGAGGTGGGGAGGGGAGAGATGGGGAGAAAATTTGGAACTCAAAATCTTGTGGAAATGAATGTTGAAAACTAAAAATTAATTAAAAGTAAAAAAATAAGAGTAATGTTAAAAATTTTAGTCATCCCCTGCCTCTACCCTTAGTAACTACCTGCTCTACCTACTTACCCTTAGGCCCAGTTCTGCTGAAAAAAAATACCACAGTGAAGAGTTAACAGCAAACCAACATTGTTAAAAAATTAATGAGCTTCCCATCCTCCTGTATGCTTAATTTATCGGTGCTGCTATGTCATAACATGCTGACTTCAAAGGGAAGACTAAAATAATTTAAGGTGAAGGACAGTACTAGGAAAATTATTATTTTTAGAATTCTAGGGTAAATGAAGTTTACCAAGAAGGCTTCCAGATTGTGTTTTATTGGACTTAATCACCTTCCAGCATCTCAAACTCTTCATATATTGTATGGGAATGATAAATGGCAACTTTTAAGAGTAGTAGAGTAATGGTCCTTGGTGAGGAGTAAACTCAAGGAACTAACTTGATCTCTAAAGTTGAGAATTTTTAAAAATCCGCAAGCCACAAGCTCATAAAAGGTTCACCACTTCCAATGTCAGAGACAATAAATATTTTTTGTTGGTTGGGGAATCAGCCAAGAAACTGGCAGGTCAACTAGCAAAACCACTAGAATATAAGCTCTTTGAAGGCAGGAAATTTTTATTTATTTTCATTTTTCACCTTTGTATCTTCAGTTCCTTGTACATAGTTCTTAATGTAAGAAATGTGTGTTGAATTGAATTGTTGAATACCTGAATGAAAGTCCCCCTCCAGCAATGGTAGATAAATAAACCTAATTTGATGGGTTTGTTTCTAATTTTTTTCCAAGCATTGAAAAGAAAACTAGAAAATGACAATTCAAAAGCTAGCATGAGATGGCAAACATTGAAGAATGGGGCTTGACTGGTTGGGCATTGGAGAGCTTTCATTCTGAACATAAAATCCTTGGTGCAGGAATACATGATATTTGATGAAACAGCATTGCAATGGACAGTTCAATTGGAATAACAGTAAAAATATCATAAATGGATAATCAAATGACATTACAGTAGTGTTTCATGACTTTGTAAGGAAGTGAGAATGAAATAATAGAATACAATAAACATTTACTAAGTGTTTACTATGTGCCTAGCACTGTGCTAAGTAGACTGGGGATAAAAACAAGAAAAAGAAAGTCCTTGGCCACAAGGAGCTTATAGTGTAATGGAGGAAGAAAACACACAAAAGGAAGCTGAAATGATGTGAGAAGAGAGGAAAGCAGAAAGTATATGGCTTGGGGCCATGATGACAGTGGAGTCAAAACCAGACAGTGCAGCTGTTCAGAAATGAAGAGCTGGCTGGGCTTCCAAACCTTTAAAGAAGAGGGTATGGGAGAAATTGTATACTCTGCTCCACAGTCCTCCACTCTGAGAGACAGAGGCTACTGAGCCTGCTGATTAGGTAGAAGGACCGAAGCAGAAGCAGTTTTTATGATGATGAGTTTCCTGGTGATGTTTATCCTAGAAATAGGAAATAGGAAAACCTATTATTAAGTTACTAAGTGAGCTAATAGCTAATAATTAACCCTTTGCAAACAAAGCTCAAAAGTGCTATTTATTATCTTTGTTGTTATAAAGGCTAATGACAACTATCCATTCATTTAACAAATATTTATTAAGAATCTATTAGAATAAGGAATTGCAAGAGCATCCTACTGGTAGTCAGAAGACTTGGATTCAAATCATTGTTCTACCCTTTATTAACCCAGTGTTGTTGGGTAAATCATTTCCTCTCTCTGGGCTTCAATTTTCTCATCTATAAAATCGGGATACTTTTGGAGAGAGATATGATAAATGGCATAGTTAAAAAATTGGGGGGGGGGCATCTAAGTGGTGCAACAGATAGAGCACTGCCCCTGAAGTCAGGAGGACCTGAGTTCAAATCCAGGCCCTAGACACTGAAGAGCTGTGTGTCCCTGGGCAAATCACTTAATCCTGAATTCCTCAGAAAAAAAATATTTTATTTTGGCAGCTAGATGATTAAGTAGCTAGAGCACTGACACTGGAAGTAGGAAGACTTGAGTTTAAATCCAGCTTCAGACCTTTCCTAGCTGTGTGGCCCTGAGGGAGTCATTTAATCTCTGCCTCAGTATCTTGGCCTATAAAATGGGGATTTATTAGCACCTGCTATCCAGGGTTGTCAGTGAGGACAAAAATGAGCATTTACACAACACCTATTCTGTGCCAATTACTGTGCTAAGCACTTTACAAATATTACCTCATTTGATGCTCACAGCAACCCAGGGAGGTAAATGTTTATTATTTGCTTATGGAATTGATTGGAGTGTAAATCCAATATGTCAACAGTATGAAAATGAGGACAAAGAAACAATATAATTTTGTTTTTGTTGTTCAGTAATTTCAATTATTTCTTGACTCTTTGTGATGCCATTTGGAGTTTTCTTGGCAAAGATACTGGAGTAGTTTGCCATATCCTTCTCCAGCTCATTTTATAGATAAGGAAACTCAGGCAAACAGGGTTAAGTAAAGACTTGCCAAGAGTCGCAGCTATTAAGTGCCTGAAGTCAGATGTGAACTCAGGTCCTCCTAACATCAGGACCAGTGCTCTATTCACTGTGCCATCTAGCTAGATGGATGGATGGATGGATGGATGGATGGATGGATGGATGGATGCATGGATGGGTGGATGG
>CM053593.1:219704737-219715626 GCA_028646575.1 Pseudocheirus occidentalis
GCTGCTGCTGCTGCTGCTACTACAACTACTGAGGAAATGGAGGCACAGAGAGAATAAAGTCCAAGGTCAAGGATGCCCGGTATCTGATTTGGCATTAAGACAGCTTAAAATTTCTTGACTAACCCTCTGGGCACTTGGCAAACTGGGAAGGTAATTTGTTGTTGAATGATATAACATTAAAGTTACTGAAAATATGAGTTGCATTCACTAGCCAAGTTTCTCATACTAGGCTTACTTCTCTTTCTCCTGGATGAATTTGCATCTTTATTTCTGTTTTGAGGGTAGGAGGCAGTGATCCTATACCCCATAACCTCATTGTTCCCTTTTTTTTTTTTAATCCTAGGGTTATTCATAGCCTATTCCAGTTAAATTGCCACTGCTTTTGTTTTCTAAATTCCTCTTTCCCCTTCTAGCCTCAGGGAAGGACATATTCTTGGGCAATTGCTCCAGAAAATGGTACAGAGTCTTCCTCAGGCTTTTTTTTTTTTTTTTTACGGGTTTATTGCTCTGTGCTGTAGGAGGTTAAACATAGGAGACTGAAATAACAAAGGAAAAATTTCAGCTTTATAGAAGTCAATCAATTGATCCTGGTTGCTCACACTAATGTATTAGGAACTGGGACATATTGTAGCATTGTTGGAATGAAGCGCCTCTCATCTGAATTCTCTTTTAGACACTGGTTAGCTACGTTATCACAGATAAATTATTTGCTGTCTTAGGTTCTTAGTTTCCTCATCTCGAAGATGGGGATTAATTATACTTGCACTACCTAATTTATGGTGCTGTTATTAGGAAAAGCACTTAGCAAACCTTTCGGCATGCTTTTTTAAAAATAACAGCCAATATAGTGAAATGAACATCTTTGTGGAGCTTGAGCTAAAATCCTACCTCTGATATGCTTCCCACCTAGATGACCTTGGACAAGTCAATTTATTTCCATAATTCTCAGTTTTCTACTCTGTAAAATTAGGGGCTCTGAGGTCCCAGTCATACCTGGATAATCCTATTGTTTGTTCTTAGTTTATCCCCTCCTCCATCTAGCTCCAACTGTTACCTGTTTCCCCTTCTTTTAGATCCTTTCAATGTCAGGCCAGCCCAAATCTTATGGCCTAGCTTAGCCTCCTTTGACTTTTGGGGGGAGCGCCTCTGGGAAGCTAGGTGGCACAGTAGAGAGAGTGCAGGGCCTGGAGTCAAGAAGATTTATCTTCCTGAGTTCAGTTCTGACCTCAGACACTTACTAGATGTGTGACCCTGGGAAAGTCACTTGACCCTGTTTGCCTCAGTTTCCTCATCTGTAAAATGAACTGGAGAAGGAAATGACAAACCCTTCCCATATTTTTTCCAAGAAAACCCCAAATGGGGTCACCAAGAGTCATACATGACTGGAAAACAACTGAAAAGTAAAATCTCTGGGGTCATCCTACTTTCTCTCACAGCAGGAAACAGGATGCTTCCCTGTTTTATTTCCCTGACAAAAGCAGGCAATCTTAACCACTTTTGTGTCATGGAACCCTTTGGTAATGTCTATGGACAACTTCTAAGAATGTTTTTGTAAATGGATAAAATAAAATATATATGATTACAGAGGAAACTGATTATATTGAAAATCAGTTATTAAAATACTTTTTAAAACAAGTTCATGGGTCCCAGGTTAAAAAGCCCTCCCAAAGTCCCAGCCCAGGGTAAGAGTTAAATGGAACCAAACAGAATCAAGCAGAAGCAATTTATGTTTTGGAAGGTCTTCCAAACTCAGTGTCTGAGTATTAAGTGCTCCCCTGACTCAGGGAAGGAAGGGTTCATCCTGGGTCATTTCCCCCAGTCTTAGGAAATTATTCACTTTAAACTTAGATGCTAATGTTAACTTAAGCCAATAGATCCCTCTTGTGCTCAGGAAAAAAAAGAAAGTGGGAAGATAAATCCAGAATTCTAAATAGGTCTGTGAGATCTCAGAGAAACTCCTTTCCCTAGCCAAATCTTGGTATTCACACTTATATAAACCTAGCTTGACTTTTGCAAAGTATTCTTAGGAAGCCATGAGTGAAAAGTATTAAATCACAAGGGTGAGATGCATAAGCAAATGAATTGGCTAACAGATAAAGAACAGTACACACCGGCCCCTGAAGGAAAGGACCAAATGAAGGAAGGAAAATGGTACTCATTTTTCAAACTACAATTTTATTAAATACAATTTAGGTAAATTCAGTTAGCATTTTTAATCAACTTGTGTATATTTAGGTCAGTTCAGTGATTTCATCTATATACAAAGCTACTGGTAAGGAACTCCATCTAGTAACACAGCTGGGCAGCTTCTCTTCACGTCATAGTCTATGAGAGTTTCCTAAAGCATCAAGAGGGTGTATCACTCAGCCAGTATGTATGAGAGGAGGGATTTGACCCCAGCTCTTCCTAGCTCTGAAGCCTAATAAGATAGATAGGCCACAAAGATTTATTCTTTATTCTGTGTCAGGTACTGTACTGAGCAATGGGGTTTACAAAATAAAGCCAAACAGTCACTGCTGACAAGGAGTCTATATTCTAATGAAAAGGATGACAGGTGAATAAACAGTTATATACAAGACACATATAGGCATGCTTAGTATAACTTTAAGCTTTAATAACCTTTTAAAGCTTTAATGTTGTTTAGTCCTTTTTTAGTCATGTCTGACTCTTTGGGACTCCATTTGGGGTTTTCTTGGCAAAGATACTGAAGTGGTTTGCCATTTCCTTCTCTAGCTCATTTTAGAGATGAGGGAACTGAGGCAAGTAGAGTTAAATGACTTGCCCAGGGTTACACAGTGTCTGAGGCTGAAAAAAAGGAAGGAAGGAAGGAAGGAAGGAAGGAAGGAAGGAAGGAAGGAAGGAAGGAAGGAAGGAAGGAAGAAAGGAAGGAAAAAAAAGAAAGAAAGAAAGAAAAAAAGAAAGAAAAAGACAGGAAACCAAGGAAGGAAAGAAGGGAAAGAAAAAGAAAGAAAGAAGGAAGGAAGGAAGGAAGATGGAGATAGAATTTAGAACACAAAAATTGTTTCTAAAATGTTTTAAAATGTTTTAACATGTAATTGGAGAAAAATAAAATACTGCTTTTTTTTCAGGGGTGAAGACAGTGCAATTGGAGTTAAGTGGCTTGCCTAAGGTCACACAGCTAATAACTGCTAAGTGTCTGAGGTCACATTTGAACTCAGATCCTCCTGATTCCAGGGCCAGTGCTCAATTCACTGTACCACATAGCTGGCCCAATATTACATGCTGTTAAAAACGTATTTTATTGGCGATCCTGTATGGTACTGTGACAAGAGAATTTTGGCTCAGAAATCGCTGCTATTGTGACAAAAAGAAAAACCGTGATGGGAAACAAAATCTGGCTCAGACTTCTTGTCACTACTGATAAGAAAAGGACACCGCCCCAGTCTCTGTTTTGAACTTCCAGACCTTGTTCCTAGAAGCCAGAAGGTCATACCATCTGCAGGATCAAGGCTTGAAAAAGTAATATAACTTCTGCTTTTGCCAGCTGGCAGGTATCCTTATCTCCTCCGCTTCTGCCACTTGTTTCCAGACAGGTATACCCTTATCTTCACCCCATGTTTTCTGTAAAGTCCCATTGTGCTATGCTGCTTATGTCTGTGTTTACATTCCAGTCGTCTTTGGATTTTCTACTTTAGCATTCCAATTCCCTACGAGGAATGTGACATCTTTTTTTTAATGTTATTTCTAAATGTTGTAGATCCTTATAAAACTGATCATTTTGGTCTCTTTAGCGTCAGTGGTTGGAGCATAGACTTGTATTACTGTAACACTGAATGGTTTGCCTTGGATTCAAACAGATTATCGTTTGGTCATTTTTGAGATTATAACCTAGTGTTGCTTTTCTCTCCCTTTTATTGGCTGTGAGGGCCATTCCATTTCTTCTAAGGGATTTGTGCCCACAGTGGTATATGTAGTGATCATCTGAATTAAATTCACCCATTCCCATCTATTTAAGGTCCCTGACACCCAAGATATCGACGTTTAATCTTTCCATTTCCTGTTTGACCACGTCTAATTTATCTTGGTTCAAAGATCTCACGTTCCAGGTTCCTATGCAACATTGACTCTTCCAGTGTTGGACTTTACCTTTTGTTACCAGATGCATCCACAGTTGAGCTTCCTTTCAGCTTTGGCTCACTTCATTAGTACGGGAGCTACTTGTGGTTGCCTTCTGTGCTCATCTTACGATGTCAATCTCTTTTATCATTTAAGTACTCTCTTTGGGGTTTTCATGACAAAGATACTGTAGTGATTTGTCATTCCTTCTCTAGTGGCTTAATTTATGATGGTATATGCCACCTTCTCTAGTGGCATACCTTCATTATGATTTGTCTGTCTTGGGTAACCCCACACAGCATAGCTCATTGTTTCCCATCTGCCACAACAAAGCAATGATCCAAAGCGGGAAACCATATTATTGGTGTGCAAGTAAGCAACAGACCAACTTAATTGGAATAACAGGCAAGTTTGTCTTTGGAGTACAAAATGAAGGAGGACAGCAACTGACAGAGTTTTGTCAAAATAACACATGGGTCATAACAAACACTCTTTTTCAATAGCCCAGAAGACAATTCTATGCATGAACATCACACATCACCAAATAGTCAACATAGAAATCAAATTGATTATATATTTTTGCAACCAAAAGTGGAGAACTCTATATAATCAATTAAAATAAAATCTAGAGCTTACTGTGAATCATATTATGAACCTCTGATTGCAAAATTCAGATGTAAGTTATAAAGAAAGTAGAGGAAACCAGCAGACCATAATAGGTCTGACTTAAATAACATCCTTTATTAATATGAAGTGGAGATGATGAATAGATTTAAGGCAGAGGTTCCCAAACCCATTGGGCCTATTGCCCCCTTTAAAAAATAATTACTCAGCAACCCCCTGGAAATCTACTTTCTTTAACCCTTTAACATTTTTTGAAATTTGTGTCATTTAAAAATTATAAAATATAATATAAATTATAATATATAAGATGTTATATAATGGTAAATAATGAAATAAAATATAAATTATATAATATATAGTATAACATAAAATATATTTTTAAATGATGCATCTTAAATTTAATAATTTATTACAAATCTGTGGGGGGTTTTCCTGAATTGAAATTATGATGACACAATAATGTAACCATATAGTATTGTGTTGTAAACAACTAAATTACAAGCGCATATTCCTGCCAATGCATGCTGGACTTCCCAGTAATGCTACTACACTTGCCTGTCAACACTTGCTTGTTAATACCTGCAGATGAATTTGACCACTGATGGGTTATAACTTGCATTTTGTGTGGTTATTTGGAAAATAATGTAATCACTATGACTTTAACTCTGTTACAACAGACACAAAAATGTACTAACAGTCTTTCAAAATTTTCTTCTTTTCTTTAACTGCCCCCTCATTTTTATTAACGCTTACACAATTGCACCAGAGGTTACTACCACCCCTTTTCCCCTAGATTGTTCCAACATCTCTGCAGAGGGAGGTATTGCCTGCTTTGGGAACCTATGAGAGGATTAGATCTGGTCGAGTGCCTGAAGATCTACGGACAGTATTGTTCACAGTATTGTACAATAGGCAGCAATGAAAAGCCTTCCAAAGAAAAAGAAGAGCAAGGAAACAAAATGTCCTTCTGATGAGGCTTTACAAGTAACTAAGGAAGGAAAGAAAAAGGTAAAAGAGAAAGACAGATATGCCCAATGAAGAATTCCAGAGAACAGCAAGGAGAGAAAAAAAAGATTTTCTTAAATGAGCAATGAAAAGAAATAGAAGAAAACGGGAAGAAAATGGGAAAGATAGAGTGTCTTCTAGAAAATTGGAGATACTAAGGGAAAGTTTCATGCAAAAATGGGCATGATAAGAAGACAAAAATGGTAAGGATTTAACAGAAGCAGAAGAGATTAAAAAGAGGTGGCAAGAATATACAAAAGAACTATATAAGAAAGATCTTAACATCATTGATAACTATGGATGGTGTGGTTACTGACCTGGAGCCAAACTTTATTCTGGAGAATAAAGTCAAGTGGGCCTTGGGAAGCATTGCTAACAGTAAGGCTAGTGGAGGTGATGGAATTCCAGCTGAGCTTTTTAAAACCCTAAAAGATGATGCTGTTGAAGTGGTGCACTCAATATGCCAGTGAATTTGGAAAACATAACAGTGGCCACTAAATTGGAAAGGATCAGTTTACATCCCAATCCTATAGAAGGGCAATATCAAGGAATGTTCAAATTACCAAACAGTTGTGCTCATTTAGCACATCAGAAAGGTTGTGCTTAAGATTCTGCAAGCTAGACTTCAGAAATATGTGAACTGAGAAGTATCGGAAGAACAGGCTGGTTTTTGAAGAGGCATAAGAACTAGAGACCAAATTGCCAACATTTGTGGGTTTATGGAGAAAGCAAGGGAGCTCCAGAAAAACATCTCCTTCTGCTTCATTGACTACAACAAAGCCTTTGACTGTGTAGATCACAACAAAATGCGGCAAGACCTCAAAGAGACGGGAGTACCAGATGATCTTACTTGTCTCTCGAGGAACCTGTAGGCAGATCAAGAAGCAACAGTTAGAACTGAACATGGAAAAACTGATTCATTTAAAACTGGCAAAGGAATATGACAAGGCTGTATGTTGTAAACTTATTTGTTTAACTTCTTTGGAGAGCACATCATATGAAGTGTCAGGCTGCATGGGTCAAAAGCTAGAATTAATGTTTTCAGGAGAAATATCAACAATCTCTTGTGAACAATACCACTCTGACGGCAGAAAGTAAAGAGGAATTAAGAAACCCCTTGATGAGGGTGAAAGAGGAGAGTATAAAAGCTGGCTTGAAACTTAGCATAAAAAATGCTATGATCTCAGCAACTAGGCCCAATCACTTCTTGCAAAATAGAGGGAAAAGAAATGGAAACAGTGTAAGATTTTATATTCTTGGGTTCAAAGATCACTGCAGACAGTGACTGCACCCATGAAATTAAAAGATGCTTGCTCCTTGGGAGTAAAAGCAAATCTAGATAGTAGAGGCATCACCTTGCCAACAAAGGTCCATATAGTCAAAGCAATGGTTTTTCCAGTACCAATATATGACTGTGAGAGTTGGGCTATAAGGAAAGCTGAGCACCGTAGAATTAACACTTTCAAACTGTGGTGCTGGAGAAGACTTTTGAGAGTTCCTTGGATAGCAAGGAGATCAAATCAGTCAAGAAATTAATTCAAGCTATTCTCCGGAAGGTGAAATACTGTCACTGAAGCTTTGATATTTTGGCCACATAATGAGAAGAGATTCTTTTGGAAAGACCCTGATGTTGGGAAAAAAATTGAAAGCAAAAGGAACAGGGAACAATAGAGGATGAGATGGATAGATAGTATCTTGGAAACAATGAAACATGAACTTGGACAGGCTTAGATAGTGGAGAATAGAAGGACCAAGTGTGCTATGGTGCATGAGGTCATGAAGAGTCAGATGTGACCGAACAATAGCAACAATATGCATTTACATTCTATATAAGATTGCTAATTCTGATCTTCTGAACTCTGACTTTTTATACAGATGAGCCTGTGGTCCAAGGAGAATAAAACACTGTAGATAACTATCCCTGCAGCACTGATTCAATGATTGACAACAATTGACACAGATAATTTTTATCTCAATTACTGACACAGATAAGACAGACTAGATCAGATCAAGATCCAATTTTCCAGCCCAGTAACACTTCAGTCTATACAAGACAGGTTTTACCTAGGGAGGTTTAAAGGTAGAAAAGTCCAAAGTTACAGTCCTGCTTAGAAAAATCACCAAGACATGATAGTGTTTTGTGTACCTGTCTGTCATTAGTAATTACCATACTGTCTTGCCTACTCTCCCTGTCTAAATTCTTAGGTGGTCCTAGTCTAAGTCCAGTGTAAATCATGAGTGGTCAGAAAAGATCCTTATTGACAAATATTGTAGAATCTTACATAAATGCATATGAATATCTATAAATCAGGATGATTATAGATATCTACGCATATGTATGTGTAAGTGTACATGTATATGTATATATGTTTTGTATATGTATATATATGTGTATGATATATATGTGGATACACACATACAAATACAAATATATTTGCGCTTAATTGTAGCCTTCCTGAGGCAGGAGGGAGAATGGGGGGGAAATAACAAAGTAAAAAGTGCACAGCGGAGAACAAAAGAAAACTTACAAGGAAGCAAAGAAAAAATGGACAGCTCAGAACACAATGTGTAGTATTTATTATATAGGCTTTCTTAAAACAGAAATGTATTATTTATTTGCATTCTCTTTCACATTCTGCTGCGCTCATGGCAATGCATGTTTTTCTTTTCTTATTTTGCATTTAACTTTTAGTATTTAAGTTTATAATGTAATTCTTTTTTATTGTTATTTAAGTTTTAGTACTTAAGTTTAAAATAAATTAACTTTAAAAAAAGAATCCCTATCACTAACGATATAAATCTGACATAAACCTCAATTCTGCCTTGAATAGTCTGAAATTATTTTAGGGATCATTCAAATTTTGCTAACTCTGGCCTGGTTAAGTTCTGCTTGGTTGTAGTTTGAGGCAATTGCCTGTAGATTCTCAAGTTAAATTATTCCTGGTCAAATCTTTTTATGATATGGGAACTCTGGTGTGGTTAAAGTCTGAAAAGAAATATATTTGACTGTAGTAATAGCTGAAATATAGTATCTTTGACTCCAGTGAGGATCTTTTGAAATGGAGATACTGTGTTTACCAAAGCGAATTGTTGAAGCTTTATCCCTAAGTAAGTTCTCCCTGGTGTCAGTAATTACTAAATTTCTAGTGCTAACCTCATTTTCCCAATAAACAGAAATTTTTATCCTAAACTTTATTAACCTTTTATTAAACTTTCATAGTTTCAGTCATGTCCTATAAAGCATGGATAAAACAGCAAGCCACCTCAGAATCTGGCATTATAATACATAAACCTAATGGTAGAGCAGCTACAGATAAACCCCTACGAGGGAAACTCTGGGATGAAGGGAAGGGGAGAGGAAAAAAATATCCATTTTCTCTCTTCACCCATGCAGAGGATGACCTTATGAACACCATAAGGTCGGATGACCTGGATTTCCCACTGGTATCAATAGCAGAGGTCCCAGAACATCAGTGTGTGATGGCAGCCCCTGCATCAGAAGATGGGGCAGGTAGCCCCAAAACTCTAAGGTCATCTTGGAGATCATCAATAAGGGGAGGGCTTAGAATGATTCTTGAGCAACAATAGGGACTCAGATGAAATGATGTACCATTTATTTGTAGTGGTAAAGCAAGCTTGATTTGGGGATTGTTTTTCTGTTTTGCTGGATCAGGAGAAAAGCTAACCGATGGCAAGGATTACCCAGGGATGAGGATTTCATGTCAGGAACAGAAGGTCAGAGGGAATCAAGTATCATAGGATCACAGATTGTACCTCAGTGATCATTTTGTCTAGCATCTTTTTATGAAACAATTAAGCCCAAAGGCATTAAAATGACTTGCTTATGGTTGTTCAAGTAGTAAAGGTCAGATCCAGCATTTGAACCCAGGTCCTCTGACTCCAAGTCTTTATGGAGAAAGAATGAGGTCAAAAAGAGGAGGGGGAAATAATGTTGGCCATAATGTTTGAGGATGGAAAGGGAGCC
Organism: Pseudocheirus occidentalis; assembly: GCA_028646575.1. Lineage (NCBI taxonomy): Eukaryota > Metazoa > Chordata > Mammalia > Diprotodontia > Pseudocheiridae > Pseudocheirus > Pseudocheirus occidentalis. Next base: position 219,714,429 of record CM053593.1, read on the forward strand.
TGCTGACAGTAGAGCGGAGACTTTAAGAGGAAGTTTTGGAAACTGAAGGTAGGCTGAAGCACAACTAAGATGAGGTGACTGGGGCTATACCCTGGGACGCTGAAATTCAGAGCACTGGTGGTGCTTATAGAACTTCAGTAACTTAGAAACAGTTGAGCTTAGTGCCTCATCAGCAAGAATAATTGGCATGGGGCAAGTAGGTGGTGCAGAGAGTAGAGTGTCTGCCCTGGAGTCAGGAGGACCTGAGTTCAAATTTGGTCTCACACAGTTCCTAGCTGCGTGACCTTGGGCAAGTCACTTAACCCCAATTGCTTTGCCTTCTCTCCTCCAAATCATATCAGCTCCCTATCATATTTCCCATAGTGATGGCTCCAAATCATTTTCTTCTCTCCTCTCAATCCCCACTGACAAGAGTTCTAGTAGCCTCAACAGTTTGACCTACATCTTATACACAAATCTTCAATTTACATCTTCATCTCCAAACTCCAGATCCACACTTCCAACTGCCTAGGACCAGACTAACCAGTGGGTTTTCCCACTGGCACTTCAAATTGACCTGTATAAAACCTTTTACTTATAAAATTGAGGCTAAACAACATGAGTTCTCTCTGTTACCTCACCCTATTCCTCAAAACGTTCCAGGATCCCATCTACTCTTCTCTATCCTTATACTCATAGAAGAGGCATTTGTATTCTTCGTTAAGGCTAATTTCCTGCATGAACCCTGGACCTCATCCCCTAATTCTGTTTAAAATTAATATCAATTGCTTGGATAAAGATATAAATGGAATATTTATCAAATTTAAAAATGAAAAAATCTTTGAGGAATAACTATCGCACTGAACAAAAAAGAAGAGGGAAGAGAAAGGAATAAACATTGAAATAGCATCTACCACATGACAGGCACTGTGCTAAGTGCTTTTTATCAGGGACATATGCATTGATAATGAGATTGACACACATTGCCAGAGCTAGCTCAGTGTTTGGGAGGCTCCAAAGAAAAGTATAGAAGAGAAGAGGTATAAGACTGACTACCACACCGAAGGTCTACAGAGCCATGGTGCTGACCTCATTGGTGCATGCCTATGAAACCTGGACAGTCTACCAGTGCCCTGCCAGGAAACTGAATCACTTCCATTTGAATTGTCTTAGGAAGATTCTGAAGATCACCTGGCAGTAAAGTACCAGACCCCGAGGT
>CM053593.1:219722847-219744285 GCA_028646575.1 Pseudocheirus occidentalis
AAATGAAAAAAATAGAAGGCAATGTGAAATATCTCCTTGGAAAAACCACTGATCTGGAAAATAGATCCAGGAGAGACCATTTTAAAATTATTGAATGACCTGAAAGCCATGATCAAAAAAAGAACTTAGAAATCACCCTTCAAGAAATTCTCAAGGAAAATTGCCCTGATATTTTAGAACCAGAGGACAAAATAGAGGTTGAAAGAATTCATGGATCACCTCTTGAAAAAGACCCCAAAAAGAAAACTCTTAGGAATATTATAGCCAGGTTCTGGAGTTCCCAGATCAAGGAGAAAATATTACAAGCTGCCAAGAAGAAGCAATTTGAATATTGTAGAAACACAATCAGGATAACACAGGATCTAGCAGCTTCGACACTGAGGAATTAAAGGGCTTGGAATATGATATTCTGGAAGTCAAAGGAGCTGGGATTAAAACCAAGAATTACCTACCCAGCAAAACTGAGTAAAATATTTCAGGGGAAAATATGGTCGTTTCAACAAAATAGAGGACTTTCAAGCTTTCTTGATGAGGAAAACTAGAGTTGAATAGAAATTTTGACATTCAGATACAAGAAGCATGAGAATCATGAGAAGATAAACAGGGAAAAGAAACCACAAGGAACTTATCAAAGTTGAACTATTTATATTCCTACATGGAAAAATGATCATTTTAACTTATAGAACTTTTCTCAGTATGGGGATAGTTGAAGGGAATATAAATGTGTACGTGTATGTGTGTATATACACACATATGTATATGTATACATACATATATGTCTATATAAGAGGGTATAAATGCATATGAATACATATGTGAGTGTGTATATAGGTGTACGGATATACATAGACAGAGGGCACAGGATCAATTGAATAGGAAGGGATGATACTTAAAAGGTGAAATTGAGAGATGAGAGAGGATTATAATAAGAGGAGATGGGGAAAGACAGAATGGGGTAAATTATATAGAAGAGGCTAGGGAAAACTGTTACAATGGAGGGGAAGAACAGGAAGGCAAAAGGGAACGGGTTAACCTTTTGATTTTGGCTTAGGGAGGGAATGACATACACCCTAAACAGGGTATCTCACCCTGTAGGTTAGTAGGGGGAAAGGGGATGTGAGGGGGTAGGATGGAGGGGAGGTCAGATTGAGGGGATGGATAGTTAGAAGCACACATTTTTGAAAAGGGTCAGGGTCAAAGTAGAAAATAGAACAAGTGGGGGACAGGACAGGATAGAGGGAAATATAGTCAGTCTTTCACGTTATATCCACTACAGAAATGTTTTGCATAGCTACACACATACAACCTATATTGAATTGCTTATCTTCCCAGTAAGGGTGGGTGACGAGGGAGGAAGGGAAGAATATGGAATTCAAAGTTTTAAAATCAAATGTTTAAATATATATATATAATTTTTTTACATGCAATTGGGAAATAAGATATACAGGCACTGGGGTAACTAGATCTATCTTGCCCTACCGGAAAGTCGGAGGGGGAACAAGGGAGGATACAGGAGAGAGCAGATTGGGGGAGAGGGTATACAGTAGGATTGCTGTTTTGGGGGTGGTAGGTAGGGGAAAGATGGGGAGAAAATTTTAACTCAAAATCTTGTGGAATTAAATCACATAAACTAAAAATTAACATAAAATTTAATTTTAAAAAAAGAAATGAAAGGGGTGGGGCTAGGTGGCATAGTGAATAGAGCACTGGCCCTGGAATCAGGAGAACTTGAGTTCAAATCCAGCCTCAGACACTTAACACTTACTAGTCATGTAATGTTGGGCAAGTCACTTAACCCCAATTGCCCTGCCTTCCCCTTCCAAAATGGAAAAAAATAAAATAAAAAGAAACGAAAGGGTTAACTGTGTTGCCACAGTTACACAGTTAGTACTAGGTCAAAGGTGTCATTTGAATCTAAGTCAGATTGGTTCTGAGGCTAAATCTCTTTGCACTACTCCATTCTGTCTTTCAATTAGGCAGAATAATTAGCTAAAATAGGAATTTACCAGATGGCTACTTCCTCCCCTGGGGGGTCACATCACAGGTGTGCTCTTTCCTAGCCTGGCCCTGCATTATTCCATTCTGTGGTAGCTTGGAGGTGTCCTCAGGTCTCTGCTACACACATCCCTGCCCCCTAGGTGGTACAGGAGTACCTTCTGTGCAACTTTCCCCATATTTTTTTAAAAGAAAGATTGGTAGGAGGTTGCTGTGACAACAGCGGCTTCCAGAGTTCTCCGTCCAAAGATGGAAAGGGGTTCAAACAACAAATCAGAAAGATTACAGGAGATCCTTTGGGAGCACTGCATGCAAATGTCTTTGATTGGCACCTCTTTTGCCCATAAGCAGTTCTGGGTCACAGTTCCAGGGCAGAGAGGATTGCTAACATTTGCAGGTGCAGGAGAGCTGAGGACCTGGTTGCAGTTCCAGGGCCAAGAAGAGCACTGGTACTTGTAGGTGTAGGAGAGCAGGTCCCTTCCTGGGTAAGAAACAGAGTACAGACCAGGGGAACATCGATCACACCTCTACTAGGATAACACCAACTTGGACTGGACAAAAACTTGGAGACTCCTGGAACTAGCTCTGAAAACAACAACATAGGTGTTTCCCGACCACCAGGTGAGCAGAGCCCAACTTTGACATACAGTTCTGAGTCAAGAATAGACTGGGAAAAATGAGCAAGCATCAAAAGAAGAATTTGACTATGAAGAGCTACAACAGTGCCAGGAAAGACCAAGACATAAACTTAGAAGAAGAAAACGCTATGAAAACAGCTACATGCAAAGCCTCAAAGAAAAACTAGCAAAAGAAATGAGAGTAATACAAGAAAATATTGAAAAGAAAATGAACAGTTTGGTAAAAGAGGCACCAAAAAATACTGAAGAAAAGAAGATCTTAAAAAACAGAATTGGCCTAATGATAAAAGTGGAATAAAAATTCACTGAAGAAAAGAACGCCTTTAAAAGTAGAGCAAGTCAAATGGAATAAAAGGGGGGGGGATACAAAGTCTCACTGAAAAAATAATTCCTTTAAAATTAAAATTTGGCAAGTGGAAAGGTAATGATTCCATGGGACTTCAGGAAACAATAAAAAGCCCCAAAATATGAAAAAATAGAAGAAAACATGAACTATCTCATTGGGAAAAAACTGACCTGGAAAATAGATTGTGGAGAGATGATTTAAGAATTATTGGAAGGGAGGAAAAATGCCCTGATACCTTAGATCCATAAGGTAAAATAGAAATTTAAAGAACTCATTGATCACTTTCTGAAAGAGATTTCAAAATGAAAACTCTAAGGAATATTATAGCCAAATTCTAGAATTCCTAGGTCAAGGCGAAAATATCACAAATGACCAGATAAAAATAATTCAAATATTGTGGAACCACAGTTGGTATTTATTACACAAAATTTAGCAGCTTCCATGATGAAGGAATGGAGGGCTTAGAATATGATATTTCAGAAAGCAAAGAACCTAGGATTGCAATGAAGAAATAACCTATGCAGCAAAACTGAGTATAATCCTTCAGGGGAAAAACTGATTTAATGAAATAGAGGATTTTCAAGCATTCCTGATGAAAAGACAAGGGCTGAAAAGGAAATCTGACATTCAAACAGAAGCCTCAAGAAAGCACAAAAAACTAAACATGAGAGAGTAATCATAAGGGCCTCATTAAAGTTAAACTGTTTACATTCATATATGGGAAGATGATACATGTGACTCCTAACAGCTTTATCATTGGTAGGACTTGACATAGACAAAGGGCATGGATGTGAGTTGATTATATTAGGATGATCTGTAAAAGAAAAAAAAACATAGGGATGAGAAAGAGGGATGCACTGAAAAAAAGAGGAAAGGGAGTAGTAGAATGGGGGAAATTATCTCACATAAAAAGGCATGGAAGGAAGTGCTTTTATAGTGAAGGGGGAAAATGGGGTGGGTGGGCAATGCTTGAACCTCTTATCAGAATTGATTCAAAGAGGGAAGAATATGCATATACACACACACTATATACATACATACATACATAGATACACACACATATATACATACACATACATACACCATTGGTTATAGAAATCTATCTTACTCAAAAGGAAAAGAGGTTAAGGGGATAATAGAAAGGGGAAGGGGTGGTAAAAAGGAGGGTGGATTGAAGGAGGCAGTGGTCAGAAGCACAACAGACTTTTGAGGAAGGACAGGATAAAAAGAGAGAGAAGGATAAACAGAAGAAAATAGGATGGAGGGGAAAATATAGTTAGTGACTGTAATGGTAATGGAATTTGGAGATGCCCCTGAATGGACTTGGCTTTTGGCTTGAGTGTTAAGACCCAGAGCTTGTGAATCCCACTTGTGGGATGGACTTGTTGACATGAAGACAGAGGGCTGAAGTGGGAGGAGCCATGAATTGAAGAGAAAGGCTCAAGCCCAGAGAAAGCCAGAAGAAGAAGTACTTTTGGGGAGAGCAGTATCCAGTGTTGTGGAGCCTGAGTTGCTGAGAGAGACTGCTGAGAGTCCATTGGAGCTGCCCAGGACTTTTGAGAACTGCCACCTGGAGCTGCTGAGAACTGAGGCGGCATGGCTGTGATGCCGGTATTTTGTCTGAATGTTCTAGTGTTGTTTTTCCAGATTCACCAAATGTGAATGGAATGAACTCACCCATAAGACAGAAGCAGATAGCAAAATGGATTAGAAATCACAATGCAACAATATGTTGTGTACATACTTGAAACAGAAAGACACAGTTAAAATGAAGGGCTGGAGCAGAATCTATTATGCATTAACTAAAATAAAAGAGGCAGGGGTAGAAACCATGATCTCAGGAAAAGCAAAATCAGACCTAATTAAAAGAAATAATCAGGAAAGCTACATTTTCCTAAAGGTACCATAGACAATTAAAAAAAATTTTTACAGCAAGATTTCTCTGATAAAAAGTCTTATTTCTCAAACACAGAAGTCAAATTTTAAAAATTAAGATTCATTCCCCAGTTGATAAATGGTCAAATGATATGAACAAGCTGTTTTTAGAAGAGGGAATCAAAACTATCTATAATCATAAGAAAAAATCCTCTAAATCACTATAGATTAGAGAAATACAAATTAACTCTGAGATGCCCTCACATCTATCAGAAATGAGAAATGCTGGAGGGGATGAGGGAAAGTAAGTACATCAATGAACTGTTGGCGGACTAATGAACTAGTCCAACCATTGCAAAAAACAATCTGAAACCATGCCCAAAGGACTATAAAACTGTGCATACTCTTTGATTCAGCAATATTTCTAGTTCTGTACCCCAAAGAAATGAAAGAAAAAGAAAAGATTTATATAGATATATATGTATATATATACACACAAATATTTATAGCAGCTCTTTTTTATGACAGAATTGGAAATTAATGGGATGTCCATCAATTGGGAAGTGGCTGAGTAAGTTGTGGCATATGATTGTGATGAAGTACCATTGTGCTATAAGAATGACTGGGGGGAGGGGGGAGGCGGGGTGCAGCTAAGTGGCACAGTGAATAGAGCACCTGCCCTGGAGTCAGGAGGACCTGAGTTCAAATCCGGCCTCAGACACTTAACACAAAAACTAGCTGTGTTACCTTGGGCAAATCACTTAACCTCAATTGCCCTCCCCCCCAAAAAAGGAAAAAAATTATGAGGGGACTGATTTCAGAAAATCATAGCAATACCTGTATGAATGGATGCAAAATGAAGTGAAAACTGAAAGATCATTGTGTATAGTAACAACAATATTGTAATAATGATTGATTGTGCAAGACTTGGATATTCTGATCAGTGCAATGATCCAAGACAAATCTAAAGAACTCATGACAACAAAATCCTGTCCACCTCAAGAGAGAGAATTGATAAATTAAGTACAAATTTAAGTATAGTTTTCTTGCTTTCTTTTTTCTGCTTTGTTTTGCAGCATGGCTAATATGGAAATCTGTTTGCGTGATTTCACATGTATAATTGATATCATATTGTTTGCCTTCTCAATGGATAGGGAAAGGATGGGAAGGATGGAGAGAATCTAGAGCTCAAAATCTGAAAAGGAAAGAATGTTAAAAATTAATAAATAAAAATTTTAAACTAGTTTGGTTTGGGTTCTTCATAGAATCATAGATTTAGAGCGCCAAGAAACCTTAGAGATCATCAGATCTTACCCCTTATTTTACAGATGACAGAAATGAGGCTCTTGGAAACTAAGTGACCTGATCAAGGTCACATAGGCAGAAGACACGAATTTTATTTTTGTTTTTTGTAATTATATATCTTCTCACAAACAGCACAGTTCCATATACACAGTAGGGTATTAATGTCAATCAATCAACAAAACCTTTAATAAGAACTTACTATATATAAGGTACCATGCTAAATGTTGGAGAGACAAAGAAACAGTGAAAATAGTTCCTGCCCTTTAAGGGTTTTTATTCTATGTAGCTATGCACACAATACGTATAAAATAGATACAAACCCATAGGCACAAAAATATTTATAGCAGCTCTTTTTGTAGTGGCAAAGAACTGGAAACTAAGGGAATATCCCATCAATTGGGGAATGGCTAAATAAATTATGGTATATGAATGTTACAGAATACTATAATGCCATAGGAAATGATTAAAGGGACAAGTTCAGTGAAACCGGGGAAGAATTGTACAAACTGATGCAAAGTGAAGTAAGTAGAATGAGAAGAATTGATACATTAACAACTATATTATAAAAATAGACAACTCTGAAAACCTTCAAGAATGCTGACACAGTGACCAATCCTGATCTGAAGGTCCCATAAGGATGCATGCTACCCCATTTCCTGCAGAGAGGTGGTGAACAAAGTGGACAGAATAAGACATACTTTATTTGGACATGGCCCATGTGGGAATTTATTTTGTTTGATTAGACATATTCATTACAATAGTTTTGTTTTGTTTTCATTTAAAAATGCTTATGGATTAGGGGGACAGAGAGAAAATAGGTTTTTGTTGAGTTAATTTTTTTAAAGTAGATACAAAGTAATTTTAGGGAAGGTACTAGAAGTGGGAGGATGGGACAGGAACTAGGAATGGCCCCATGTTAAAATACAGTGCTTGAAAATGAGCTTTGAAGGTAGCTAGAGATTCTAAGAGTGTAAAGGAGAGCATTCCAGAAATGGGGGACAGCCAATACTCACTGTGTTTAATTGAATTAATCTGGGGATGAATGAGAGGAATTTTCTAACCCTTCACAGGCTGCAAAGGTGTGGGATGTGGATAGCTCTGGTTCTTTAAAACAAGGTTGATCAACTTGTGTTGATCCAAGGAAGACTTTTTTTTTTAACAATGTTATCTCAGAATGGAATGGATGGAGGTGGTGGGGTTGATAGAGACAAGTTCAGAGGAGCCTGGGAAAACTTCTATAAATGATGCAGAATAAAGTGAGTACAGCTAAGGAAAACAATTTTTACGATAATGCTATGAAAACAAACAACTTTGAAAGACTCTGATCAATGAAGTGAATAATAACAGTTCCAGAGGAGTGATGATGAGACACAGCCACCAAGCTCTTGATAGAGAAGTGAAGACCTAAGGATATGGATTAAGACATCTATTATTTGGACATGGCCAGTGTGGAAGTTTGTTTTGCTTAACCTTGCATATTTGTTACAGCGGGGTTTTATTCTTTTAAATTGGGGAATGGGGTGAAGATTGAGAGGGGAAGAATATAAATGGCTGTTAGTTGAATTTTTAAAATTAAAATAATAGGGGGAGCATGCATAAATGATGTTTTAGAGAGGATTCCTGTATAGGTGGAGGCCAAGCTACATCCATTAGATTGTAAGCTCCTTGATGGCAGGAGCTATCTTTTGACTCTTGTTGTATCCCCAGCGCTTAGCATAGTCCGGGAGCATAATAGGTGCTTAATAAATAAGTGTTTGTTGATTGATGATTGATTGACTTCTGAGGTCCCTTCCAGCTCTGGAATTTTGACCATTGCGGGAGGAGGAAGGGGAAGAATTAGTTTTCTGCTTGCAAATACTTTCAGTGAGGAAGACCTTGGCTTTGTAAAAAACTAAAGAAATCTTACATTTTGCCCTGATCTTGAACCCCACCTTTGTCCAAAATTAGCTGATTTTAAAGAAAGTGTTATAAGTAGAACTTTATGTGAGAAATTTAGTATTAATCTGGCATTGAGACATTTTTAGATGGATTATTTTCTTCCAGTTCTCCAGAGTCACTTCATGCTGAATAATATTTAATTAGTTTAATTAAATGAATTGGTTTTAATTAGTTTAATTAATCAAACCTGGCCTCAGACACTTACTAGCTGTGTGATCTTGGCGAGTCATATAACCTCTGTTTGCCTCAGTTTCCTCATCTGAAAAATGGACACCAACCTCCCAGAGTTGTTGTAAGGATCAAGTAAGATGACAATTATAAAGCACTTAGCATGGTGCCTGGAACATAGTAATTGCTATATAAAAGTTGGCTGTCCTTTTTTTTATTAGGTGCCCAGATTTCAAACAGGCCAAGACTTTAGACAATTTGAGAGAGAGAGAGTGAGGGAGAATGAGAGTGAGAGTAAGAGTGAGAGTGAGAGAAAGGGAGAGAGAGAGGAAGGAAGGAAGGAAGGAAGGAAGGAAGGAAGGAAGAAAGGAAGGAAGGAAAGAAGGAAGGAAGGAAGGAAGGAAGGAAGGAAAGAAGGAAGGAAGCATGGAAGCATGGAAGGAAGGAAGGAAGGAAGAGGAAGGAAGGAAAGAAGGAAGGAAGGAAGGAAAGAAAAAGAAAGAAAAATTATTCAGATCAGGCTCCTTTGAAATGATGGCAGAAATCAGTCTTTTACCAGTTCAAAAGTTCACTGAGCTCTTTTTTTCAAAATGAATATAAAAAGCCTCCCAAGATGAACTATTTTTCTCCTCCAAAATAATTGTTCTCTCTCCACCAGCTGACTCAGGAATCTGACTTTGTCTGACATAAATAGGTGTGACCGGGTAACTGGTAATGAATCCTGTGGCTTAGCTCTCTTTTTTTTCTTGGCTCTGCAGTGACCTGAGAAGCTGAGTTGGAATGGAAATGTGTAGAACATAACTAGAGATGTCTCCATGTCCTCCATAATCTTCCCTTCAGACACAGACAAAGATTTTTTACCTGTGACAAAGTCTTGATTGTCTTTAATGAATAAAAATCTGAAGCAGACTGGATCTAGAAAGGGTCTTTACAGATCTAGGAAGGTTCTTTAAGAGATCAGACTGTGGGGCAGCTAGGTGGCACAGTGAATAGAGCAACTGCCCTGGAGTCAGGAGGGCCTGAGTTCAAATCCAGCCTCAGGCGTGCTGTCAGGCACACACACACACACACACACACACACACACACACACACACACACACACAAACTAGCCATGTGACCTTGAGCAAGTCACTTAACCCCAATTGCCTTACCTTCCCCCCTCCAAAAAGAAAAAAAAAAAGAAACCAGGCTGTGATGAGATAAGCTTGTGTAGTAGGTAGAGAGCAAGGTTCCGAGTCAGAATGACCTGGGTTTTTGGGTCCTGAGCCCTCCCTCTGACATGTGCCAATCTAATATCCTGGACAACTACTTATCTTAGGACAATAAGTTGCAAAGAAGTTACCAATCTGCCTCAATCTACTCCAATTGTCCTACACCATGAAACCATGAAGTTTGGCCTGAAAAATGAAAGAAGGAAAGAATAGAGCCGGAAAGTGCAACGTTTCTAAGTCTCTGCTGTGGTGCAATCATTCCGTGGGAAAACCGCCGGCTTTGGAGTGAGAGGACTGTTGTTGCTGGTGAGTCTTTAGTTATGACTGACTCCTCATGACTCCATTTGGTTTTTTTGGCAAAGATAAGGAGTGGTTTCCCATTTCCTTCTTCAGCTCGTTTTACAGATGAGGAAACTAAGGCAAACAGGGTTAAGTGACTTGTCCAGGATCACACAGCCGGTGAGTGACTTGAGGCTGGATTTGAAGTCAGGTGCTACTGAATCCAGGGCTGGCACTCCATCCACTGCTCTACCTAGCTAGAGTGAGAAGACCTGTGTTCAAAACCTGTACCTTAGGCTAGGTGGCGCCTAACCACCTATCTTAGGCAAATCTTTAACTCTTTCTTGGCCTCAGTTTCCTCATCTGTAAAATGAGAGAGTTAATTTGAGTGACCTCTAAGTTTCCTTCCAGCCTGAAATCTATGCTTTTTCTGACCCCGACTTCTTTTATAAGATGAAAGCAGAGTTTGCATTTACTTAAATTTGTATTGAAAGGATGCAAATTCCTTGTAAAGCAAGGACTTTCCATTTGGGTCTTTGCACCTCCCCAAACTAACATGGCATTTGGCTCATAGTAGGTGCTTAGAAAATGTTTGTTGATTGAGTGAGTGAGTGATTGATGTCTGCTGGACATTGGAGAGTTTAGAAGAGAAATCTATCTGTGGCCTGGGGCAGTGTTACTTCAAAGGGAGAAGAGATTTTCAGTGTATTTCATTTTAGTCCAGGGAGGAATGATCACCATCTTTAAGCTTCTGGGTGGCTCTTGTTTTTGTTTTTAGCGTTTTTGTTTTTGTTTTTGTTTTTTTGGTTTTTGGAGGGTGGAAGGGAGGGCAATTGGGGTTAAGTGACTTGCCCAAGGCCACACAGCTAGTAAGTGTTAAGTGTCTGAGGTCGGATTTGAACTCAGGTCCTCCTGACTCCAGGGCCGGTGCTCTATTCACTGCGCCACCTAGCCACACCTTTTGTTTTTGTTTTGTTAACATGTTATAGTAGTTATAGTATTGGTCTTGGTGACAGAAAGACATGAGTTCATATCCTTCCAAAGACTTCTCCTAGCAATGTGACCTGGGGTGAATCATCACTTAATCACTCTAAGTCTCAGTTTACTCATCTGTAAAATAGACATAATAGTAGTATGTGCCTCACAAGGCTATTGTAAGGACCAAATTAGATATGCCCTGTATTTTTTATGTGTTAGATATGATTATTTTCTCTTAAGCAAAAAATATTAATCGAATGTGAAAAGTTGACTTTTGCTGTTTATTCACTACCCTAGAAAGTACCCTTTGCTCTCTGTCCTAATCCTCACGGCCTGACTTCCTTATCTTCCTTCAAGTCTCAGCTAAAGTTCTGTCCTCTGTAAGAAGGCCTTCCCAGTCTTCCTCAATCATAATGCCCTCCCTCTGAGAGTATCTCCAATTTATCTCAGTGGTTCTCAACCTTCCTAATGTCATGACCCTTTAATATAGTTCCTCATGTTGTGGTGACCCCCCAACCATGAAATTATTTTCGTTGCTACTTCATAACTGTAATTTTGCTACTGTTATGAATTGTAATGTAAATATCTGATATGCAGGATGTATTTAAATTGAACATAACCCACAGGTTGAGAACCACCGCAGTGTAGACAGATTGTTTGTACATAGTTGTTTGTATGTTGTCTCACCCATTAGACCAAGTGACTTTTATACCAATAGGCTTGGGAGAATGCCTCTTATTTAATAGCAAATTATCATTTGTGGTGCACAGCAAAGAAAGCTGAACTGGTAAATGTTTATCAACCAGCTCTGGGAGAGGAGGATGAATGTATGACATACTAATAAGTTTAATCTTCATCATTGACATTTTCCCATCACTTTCTTAAGTCTAGACAATCAACAAAACAATAAATCAAGCCTTGATTTGTAGTATTTGATGATTTCTGAGGTATAAATGCTCTTACTGAAAATTTAACAATCAGTTCTCTTGAGCTGATTGAAACTGGCTCTAGCACACCCGTTACTGGGATTCGAGAGACTATAGCTCTAGTTACAGCTCTGTTAATTAGTACATGGTCCTTAGCAAGCTAATTCCTCTCTCTGAAGATGAATTTCTTCCTTCCTTTGTAAAATTATCTCTAAGTCTCTTCCAGGCAATCAATAGGCTTTTTTTCCTCCAAAACTCAGACCCCTTTTTAATTCCTTTAGAAGCTTTTATGTGCCATTCAAAAGAGAGCTTCCCTACCTCAATCCCTTAAATTAAACTTTAAAAGGTCTATCTCTACATAATTTGTTGGAGTTGTCTATACCTCTCTTGAATTTTTTCAGTTCCAATTCTAATTTATTTATCTGTCTTACCTATGTATCTGTCTATCTTCTGTGTCTTTATAGTTCATGGCCATGGACTAATTTTAAATGTTATTAGCTTTTTTTATACAAGAAAATTGCTGGTCTATATCAATAGGCATCTATTAAGGCACCTACTTTGTGCCGAGAAACATTCTAGATACAACTGGGGGTACAAGTGAGTAAACTGATGTGTGCTGGAAGTGAGATTAAAAATCATTTTAGTTTTTATCTTTCATATGGGCACCATGCATCTAAGAAAGATGGCATGTTAAGGAAGAAAGGCCTGTAGAATCAATCTGTCTTATACTTTTGCAGAATTCTCACTCATAAAATGTAAGGATAAGCCTGGCTTTTGTAGGCATTTAATATTTACTTATTTTAGTCATCTAGTATCTGCTAAGCAGTGTGTCGGGCACTGTGCCAAACACAAGGGATGCAAAAAAAAGGTAAAAAACTGTTCTTCCTAGTCTAATGAGGGATGCAACATGCACATAACTAATATATATACAAACAAGCTCTCTACAGCTCAGAGAGAAGGCACCATCATGAAGAAGGACTGGGTAAGACTTCTTACAGCAGGTGGCATCTTAGCTAAGACTTGAAGGAAGCTACGAGGGAAGCCAGAAGGTAGCAATGAGAAGGGAAAGCATTGCAGGTATGAGGGTCAGCTGGTGAAAATCCCCAGAGCTGAGAGATGGAGTGTCTTATTTGAGGAACAGAGGCCAGGTTCAGTGGATGGAAGAGAAGGCAGGGCATGAGAACAGGGCATAAAGTGTTAAGAAGATTGGAAAGATGAGGAAGGTCAGGTTGTGAAGGGTTTTGAATATCAGAGGATTTTGTATTTGATAATGGAGGTGATAGGGAGCGATTAGAGTTTATTGAATGAGGTGGGAGGTGGGGTGACCTGATCAGATCTGTGCTTTAGGAAGATCACTTCGACAGCCAAATGGTGGATGAACTGGAACGGGGAGAGAATGATGGTGGTTGGCTCACCAACCAGCAGGCTATTGGAATAGTTTATTTCTGAATTTGAAAGTAAGTTTTGCCTCATTCCTTCTATTTTCTGAGCTATTTATAGTTACTTATTTCTAATCTAAAACATTAAGACAATTCATTGTTTTGCTTTGTCTTTTAGTACTGGGGCTAACCATTAGGAAAAAAATTAAAATTTATTTGAGATTAATTTCTTCATTCCTTCAACAAATATTTGAAGACCTACATGCATACGGGGCCATGCTAAATTTTTTTGCTCTAGGACTATTTAATTCAATTCAACAAACATTTATTTAGTGTCTACTTTGGCCAGCACTATATTTTGAGCTAGGAACACAATAAAAAATTATTTCAGGGAACTTATATTCTACTAGGTAGAAACAACAACAAATACCGGATATATACATGTAAAAGCGGCTTTTCTGGGCATGCTCAGATCACCTAATATGGAGCCACTCTGCTGTTGGGGATGCTGGGGAAGACAGTCTACATTCCTGTACCATGTGGATGGGAGGGATTTTTGATTGGCTAAGTAGCAGGAACAGGACTGCCAACCTGGGGCACTCTCTGTTTAACCACAGTGACGTCCATAGAAAGAGGTCACATTCACCCATATCAGGGGAGCCATGAATTGACTGGTGAATGAAGAGGGGGCAGCGAGGCACAGTGGAGACCTTCCTGTCTCTGTCTTTAACTCTGTGACCCCAAGAAATGGGGTCAGGGAGTCACTTTTTATTTGTTCTATTTGTCTTGTTACAGGCATTTCAATCTCCACTGGATCTGGGAGTACAAGCCGTGGCAACCTTGAAAGCAGAATTCTAGAACAGACAGGCAACTGGCCAGCCCAGCAAGGAAGCCCTGATTATCTAGGGTGCCCAGGAACACCAAATCAAGGAAGACTTTGGATTTAAAACTTGGGACTGTGCTATATAGGAATTAAACTAATCTACGAACCTGATCCCCTTCTCCTCCCAAGAGTGTGAGATTGGGGTGAGATTGGGGGAGGGGGGAAGAGAGAGAGGAGATTATGATTCCCCAGGTATTGAGGGGACAAGATATTTGTATATTTGTTCTTGCTGTTTCTTTGAAGTAAACATAAAGATTCCTTTGTAAAAGACAATTAAATTATTAAATGGAATTTAGATGCAAGGGTTGTTTACAACAAGAGAGCCCTGAGGAAGGGATGAAAAGTAATACATCTGCTTTTCAGGCAGTTGGAGTCAGGTTAGATAATGTTATAGAGGTAGATAGACAGATAGATAGATAATAGGTATACAGACAGATAGATAAACAGATAGACAGATAGATAATAGACAGACAGATAGATAAACAGATAATAGACAGATAGATAAACAGGTAGACAGACAGATAGATAAACAGATAGATGATAGACAAGCAGATAGATAATAGGTAGACAGACAGACAGATAGATAGACAGATAGATAAACAGATAATAGGTAGACAGACAGATAGATAAGAGATAGGATACTTACCTATACACATATACAATATACACATATACACATTATATATAAACATATACATGCATACATATATAATGTAAATACAAAATAATTTCTAGTGGCAAGATGGATGAAAGTTCTACCAACCAACATGAATCAGGAAGGGTCTGATGTAAGAGATGGTGCCTGTGCTAAGCCTTAAAGCATCAGCCTTTATTTGATTAAGGGTCTACTGAATACAGAATCTAATTAATACCTCTCTTTAAGTGGGCTTAAAAAAGAGAATTTATATGTGTAAATATAGAATAGATAATAGTTTTAGAGCTGGAAGAGTCTTGCCTTTAGAGGGTCATCAAGTCCAACTCTCTCATTTCACAGATGAGGAAACTGAGGCTCCGAGACCTTATGTGTCTTGCCCAGGGTAAGTGTTTAAGGTGACTCAAATTTGAGTTTTTTCCCCCCAAGTCTAATACTCTATCCAATATCTATATCACTCATATTTACACACACATACACATGCACACACACACACACAACCCAAGCACACAAAAATTTTTTACCTCTTGAAAACCAGTGAGTACCACATTATTTTTAAGATATTCCATGGCTTCAATTTTTATGTTTTATTGCTGTCTTTTGCAACAATTATTTCCTGATACAGCCCTCCAATGAGCCTGCATTTGTTTTTTAAGTTAATTTTTTATAATAAAAATTACCTTTTCCTCTTCTTACTTTCCCCTTCCACCTATTAAAATAGAAATAAAAAAAAGTTCATGTAAGAAATATGCATAGCACCAAATAGAATTAAGCTATACATAGCATGTTAAGCAAAACAAATTTCCACATTGGCCATGTCCAAAAAATATGTCTCAGTCTCCACTCTGAGTGCAGTGGGTAGCATGTTTCATCATGAATCCTCTAGAATTGGATTCAGTCAAGAATCTCTCCTTTGTAACAAATGAAAACAATTAAGCAAAATAGACCTTCCTGACAGCCTATATGATATTCTATACCAATGGTCCGCCCACCTCTCTCCTAGGAGAAGAGAAATGTGTTTTATCATCTGCTCTTTGCTAACAAGGTTGATCACTGCAGTCAATCTGAATTTGGCTGCCTCAGAGTTGTTCTCCTTTATGTTCTTATGATCACTGTGCATAATGTTCTTTTGGTTTTGCTTACTTACCTCTGTTTCAGTTCATCTAAGTTTTCCCATTCTTTTCTGAATTGCTTATATCTGTCATTTCTTGTGGTTCAATGCCATTCATCTGCATTCATATACTATAATTTGTTTGAACATTTCCTAGTTGCTGGAAACCTACATTGCTTCCAGTTTTGAGAGGGGAGGAAAAGTTTGCTAACCCAAAAAGTGCTGCCATGAACTATTTGTTTTTTGTTTATTTGTTTATTTCGCCTTTGATTTCTGTGAGCTGTGTACCCAGTAGTAACACTGAATGGTTTTAATATAGCATCACTTACAAACCCACATTTGGAATATAAAAACCCTTAAAAGATTATTTTATCTCATATCACTTTCTTCTTAGTAGTAATAGGAAAGCAATCTTTTGCCATCATGTTTTAAAATAATATTTATTACTGCCACATCATGTGATATTTTAAATATCAAATTATGGAAATAGAATCATAGATTTAGAGTTAAAAGAGACCTTGAAGGCCATCTAATCCAACTCCCTCATTTGAGAGATGAGCAAACTGAGACCCAGAGATGTTAAGGGACTTATCTGTTGTTGCTCAGTCACGTCTGACTCTTTGTGACCATGTGATTATAGTACACCAGGATCTTCTATGCTCCACCATCTCCCAAAGTCTGGCCATGCTAAAGTGACTTGTCCAAAGTCGTACAGGTAGAAAGTCCAGCACTGGGATTTGAACCCATTGTCTTTGTCTCTTAATTCATTGTTCATTCTGCCCCCACCCTATTCCCCCAATAGAAATATTCCAAAACAGCACAATGAATTTAATGGACATTTTGAAATATTCAGAGTAATTTTTAAAAGAAACACTTTAAAAAATGTATTGCTTAGTCACTAGGCTATATATTAACATTTCATATGCACTATATTAGAGTTATTCTTATATTTCTTAACTTCTTTCCAGATTCTTCCTTTCCAAATATATAATGTATAAACATCATTTTTGGAAGTGTTCAATTATTTTTTAATTACTCTGAATTAATTATGTTTGCAATGTACTATGTTAGAAGTTGGGTACCAAGATAAAATCTGACTTGTTCCTTTCCTTCATACAGTTTACAATCTACAATTGAAAATAATACAAATGGGGTGGCTAGGTGGCGCAGTGAATAGAGCACCGGCCCTGGAATCAGGAGTACCTGAGTTCAAATCCGGCCTCAGACACTTAACACACACACAAAAAAACTAGCCGTGTGACTTTGGGCAAGTCACTTAACCCCAACTGCCCCCCAAAAAGAAAAAAAAAGAAAAGAAAAGAATACAAATCAGAGTACATAAAAGAATAAAAAGTGTTGAGAGATCAGTTCAATATCATAAGTAACAGGGGAATTAGGAAAAGCTTCATGGAAGAAATGGCATTTGAGCTAGACTTTGAAGGATGAGTAGGACACCGGCAGTTTTGAGGGTAGACTGGGAAAGGCTTTTCTCAGTAGCTAGAAAACACAGTGATCAGAATGTTGGGCTTGAGTCATGAAGTCCTGAGTTCAAATTCTGCCTTGGATAATCACTATTTGTATGACCCTGGGCAACTCACTTAACATTTCTCAATTTCCTTATCTCTAAAGTGGGGATAATAATAGCACTTCTCTCTCAAGATTGCTGTGGGGATCAAATGAGACAGCATATGTAAAGCTCCTTGTTAATTAAAGTGCTATAAAAGTCTGGCTAATTATTATTTTGTTATTGTTATCAGTTTTATTGTTATTATCCGGCATAGGAAATGTATAGACAAGCATATAGGAACAGACTGTCTTTGTGCCACAAGTAGGGTTATTTAGCTAGAACTTAAACGTTGGAGGAGAAAATGGTGTTAGATAAATTTGAGAAGTATAATGGAGTTGGATTGTGGGGGCCTTGGAATACCAAGCTACAAAACAGAGACACTGAAGATTATTGAGAAAGGGAATGACATAATTAGTTATGTATATTAGTGTGTAGTGGCTACAACATGTAGAATGGAGAGCCTTTAGGAACTATTGTAATGGTCCAGGCAAGAGATAATTGAGGCCTTATATAGGATAATGACAATTTGGAATGGAAAGGATTAATAAACTATTATGAAGTTAGGATTGATTGGCTACAGGCAGCGGTTCTCACCCTGTGGGTTGTGACCTCTTTGTGGGTCCAACGACCCTTTCACAGGGATCACAGAGGTCACCTAAGACCATCAGAAAACACATATTTCCAATGGTCTTAGGAACCTAGACAGGGCTCCTCTATTTGTCTCCAGGCGGGTCTGCCCACGTGCAGAAACGACCACATACAAGAATTAAAGGGTTGTGTCATTAGGAAGGCTGAGAACCACTGCTATAGAGGTTTAGGGATAGAGATGAGAGTCTTAAAGACTTCACATTTTCAAATCTAGATGACTAAGAGGATAGTGGAGGCGTTGACAGAAATCATAGAATGATAGGTGTACAGCTGAAAGGTGCCCCCATTTTATAGATAGGGAAGTGAGACCCAGAGGATTTAAATGACTTGATTTAGGACACATAACTAATAACACTTAATTCTCTCATTTAATTTAAATCTCTGATTCCAGAATTGGGGCTGTTTCTACAGTGCTAATTATAATAATTCTCACATTTACATAATGTTTTAAGTTTTGCAAAACATTTTTCCTCATAAAAATTCTGTTAGGTAACTAAAGCAAATTTAATTATCCTTGTTTATAGGGAAATCAGAAAGAAAAACAGAACAGTTGGTAGGAAGGAGGAAGAAAGGAGGGAAGGCTGATGATTAAAATTTTAATTTACATCCATTTTTGTTAGAAAAATGTTTAGTCTGTCATTTTTCACAAAAAGATTAAGCTAATAATTTGAAAAAATATTTATTTTTAGCATTCTTTTTTTTAGATTTCAAGTTTCAAATTTTCTCCATCCTACCCCCCTTTCACTCATTGTGAAGGCAAGAAATGTGATATCAATCATACATATGAAATCATGCAAAACATATTTCCTTATTAACCATATTGTAAAAAAAAAAGCAAGAAAAATAAGGTGAAAAAATTATGCTTCAGTCTGCATGGAGAGACTCCGTCAGTTCTTTCTCTGGAGGCAGATAGCATTTTTCATCGCACGTCGTTTGGAATTGTCTTGGGTCATTGTACTGATCAGAAAATAAGCTAACAACTGTTTAAAAGTTTGTTATCCAGGATATAGACATGGTATGACACAATGATTAGAATGCTAGAACCAGAAAGGCCTGGGTTCAAAGCTAGCCTCTGGGGCCTTGGTTTCTTCCTTTCTAAAATGAGAGGGTTGGACTTTATGGCCTCCACGGTCCCTTCTAGGTCTAAATCCATCATCGTAGGACTTAGTAATGTAACATGCTATGGGCAGATTGGCTAATGGTGAGAGGAAGACCGAGACTTAGTCATTCACTGGGCAGTGTGAAAAGTAGATGTGATCAAAAGAATTCTAAAAATAGACGCCATTCTCTTCCAAAAATGAAGTCGTCTGCAAGAAGCTGAATTGGAAAGCTTGTTAGCCTGACTCCTTTGTCCTCTGGAGCTAATATTCCCATTTTCAGTCCTGTCTCTGCCCCTAAAATGACAACCAGCGCTACTCAGGAGAGAGAACTGAGGACACAAAAGAGCTGATAAGTTGTGGCTGAGCACAGCCCAAAGTGTAAATTCAACAATTCTGTAACAGTTTTTCTGACCTTTATCATTCTTGATGCTGTCAATACTAGTTAGTTGTAAAGGGAATGGGATCTCTTCCTAATTATTATAATTCATGAATAACCTTTGTCTCACTTTGTGAAACTAAATGCTTTAAATAGAGAGAAGGGGGAGGGAGAATTGAGAAATCCCCAATCATTATTTGTAAGCTAATTCAGAGTCATACCTCCCACACACCCCTACCCACACCCCACCCCAGCAATCCAGAGGGAATGGCTACTTTTTCCTAGTTCCAGGGTCCATATTCCTAAAACTATAGCTAAGGAGCCCCTAGTCAGTGTGCTTACCTTTAATAGCCAGTAGAAACAACTTGAAGCAAAAGCATTTACTAAGATCACATAGCAAGAATTGTAGTTATGCAAAATCACCCTCCATAAAACTGGGAGATACTGTCTCACAAATACATACATCATCCACCATCCATGGGAACAGTGGACACAAACTTAGAGTACAATGGTAGTGAGGTGCACATGTTGAGAACCCAAGTGACTGAAGCAGCTTATACACTGCAGGGCCCCATGTCCTTTCTCCTCTTGTGCTGTCCAAATGCTCCTCCCTGGGTGCATTGTTTGCTGGAAAGGTTGCTCATCTGAGTTCTCTAGATCTGCTGCTTTCCTCATCTCAAGCCCCAACTTCCAGGGCTAGCTCTCTCTTGAGTCCATAGTTAGCTCT
This sequence comes from Pseudocheirus occidentalis, assembly GCA_028646575.1. Classification (NCBI taxonomy): domain Eukaryota; kingdom Metazoa; phylum Chordata; class Mammalia; order Diprotodontia; family Pseudocheiridae; genus Pseudocheirus; species Pseudocheirus occidentalis. Next base: position 219,742,951 of record CM053593.1, read on the forward strand.
CCTCCCCTGATGCTAGAGGTTACACTATTCAAAGCTGGTTCTGCCCCCAGCTCTCTATGTCTATATGTCTTCTACTGGGTCAGTAGTTACGCTACAAGAGTGACAGAAGGAAAATAAGTCTCTAGTCCCTCTCCCTCAATGTCTCCACTGATGCCTGGTAAAGGCACAGTAGCCATCAGCTGCTTTCTGCCTAAAATGTTTCCAGGACTAGTTGGCTTAATTAAAAACAAAACAAAACAAAACAAAACACAACTTTCAGTTAACAGTTTCAGCAGGAAAGCTTTCAAAAGAGTATAGATGTATCTTTGTACTTTAAACACATTAACACCTCATTTCCTCTATTACTTTCTGTGATTAACTCAAGTAGTCTAAAGGGAAAACCAGCTCCTTTCCACTACATTAGCTTTTGTGGAACATGAGGAGATTCATCTGCCCATTCCTAGGGACAAGGTGTCATAGGGCAATAAGACCTGGTCTGAAAATCAATGAGTATGGGTTCAAGTGCCAACTCTGATATATACTGGCTACATTACCATAGACAAGTCATTTGACTTTTCAGACCCACCTCCCCAGCAGTTCTCTAATACTGTAAGATGCAGAGCTGGACACAACCTTTATTGTTAGAGAGGAAGTTTCTTTATCAGGAGTTCCTTACTTGTCATTTGTCTTTTGTTTTCAAAGAGGACCAATGACATCATTGGATAATATATTGACTTGCTTTTGAATTAGATTTAAGTTAGACATATTGCATGATGTCATCAGCCTTGTTCTCTATTCCTGTCATCAAAGTCCAGTGTCAAGACAAAAATCAGGACAACTGGCAATGGCTCAGGATGCATTGAATGACCTTGGCACCTTCAGTGTCTAATCAAGCCCTAAGTGCTCCACAGCACCTGTTTCAGCTGGCTTTCTGACCATTGGAACAAATTATTCTCATCTACCCATTCTACCAAGGGAAGTCACAACATGTTTGGGGTAGACACCCCCCTAACTCACTAAAGGCACATTGATTTCCCTCAACTTAGTTTAGGTGAGATGGTTTACCAAGGTGTGGCTTCTGTGTGTGTGACAATTTCTTGGAGCCAAAGGTGAGAGTTAAGTGCTAGGTAAACACCATAAGTGGATGAGAAGCACTGAAAAAGGTTTGGCAAGCCCTGATACCAGAGGTGCTAGTTCTTCTTAAACAACCTATACACCAGTGAAGTCAAAGATGAGCTCCCTTCATCTACCTCCCAAAAAAAGAAAATTGTCGTTATAGAAAACACCCACTCCTTTAAAAATAGATTAAATTTAATAATCATACATAATATATTGTTACATACTTTTAAAACTCAT
>CM053593.1:219744785-219763489 GCA_028646575.1 Pseudocheirus occidentalis
AAGTGACTGGTAAAAAAGAGTTTTGCTACTGTCTATGCATTTTTGGACAGCAAATTTGGGGATTTGCTTTGCTGGACTGTACATGTTTATTGTGATAACTTTGCCTTTTGTTTTGTTTTTTAACCAATTGTAGTGGGAATAGGGAGAGGTAATAGAGATATGCTTGTTAACTATAAACTGAAAAAAAGCTATTGTCTATATTTGAAGTGTTCCCCTTGAAAATGAAACTGAATGTGTTTTATCATGATTATTAATACCTTCTCTGAAGTTTTAAAATCTGAAAAATGTTAATTTTCTCTCTAAAATGTGTTCCATTTTAAAGGTATAGATGAGGAAGGAAGTTAGTAAATACAGATTTGAAGAAAAAGGTAAATTAGGCTGTTTAAAATTATATAAATTTTTTTATTCTGTTTTTCCAATAAATCAAATTTTCTCATACAGTAGGCATTTTTTCTAGAACCTACCATGACAAATCCAAAATTGAATTTAACTAAACGGAACAATTATTTTAAAATAGGATTTATTTCTAAATACCATTTTTAATTTTTCAAGTTATAATTCTATATATTATTTCATTTTATTCTCATAATGGTCCTTAAAGTAAAAGAGGTATATTCTTATTCCCTTTTTACAGATTAGGAAACTGAGTGACCTTAGACAATCAGTAAAATAAGGTTTGACTAGGCCCTAGGGTGTCATGTGCCCTTTGTATAGTCTGATGGAGTTTAGGATCTCTCATCAGAATGCTTTTAAATGCATAAAATAAAATACATAAGATTAAAAAGGAAATTAATTATACTGAAATGCAGTTATCAACATATTTGAAAACAAATTCATAAGTCTTCTGAAATCTCTCCACAGACTCAGGCAGCGTGCTACAGCCAGCTCTCACTGGCTGATTATTAAATTGATTATTAAACTGATTATTAAATTGCAGTGTTCCCATGTATTTATCAGATAATGGCAAGCTACAAGTCATGATATATAGTTTTAACTACCGAGGCTTAAATGATTGAGAAAATATCAGTAATGTAGATCAAACTTAAAAGTGTGTCATGAATACATTTGCCACCCAGAAGTAGTTCTTATTTATCAGACTGCAGCCCCTTGGGGGTTCATGGACCATAGGTTAAAAACCCAAACCAAATTATCTAAAATTTACTTTTCCCCTCCAAATTTTATGATCCTATGACTTGCCCCACATTTCATAGCTATTGGCAAGATTGAGGCTAGAACCCAGGTCTCCAGCTTCTCATCATACTAATTTTTTTTAGCCAGCTAAACTCTACATAAACATACTCACACATACATCTCCCACAACTATTGATTCGGAGCCTACATTTTCCCTTTTTGCTGATAAGTTTTTAGCTTTGACATGTAACTAGCTTATCATTCTGGGGTATTAAGCTAGAAAAATAATATAAAAATACTTTTGCTTTTTAAAAAAAAGTACATGTTCTTTGCAACATTTTTGTTTTTAAAAAAATAATAGTCTTTTTAAAAAGAAAGATGTGTTCTATTTCCCTGGAAATGCTTTTATTTATATTATTTCTGTAGCTGGTACAGTATATCATATGTTAGTGTCACAGTTCTATCATTTATAAAATGAACCCTCTAAAACTAAGAATCAAGTGATTAGACATTCTATGTCAGGTGATACATTTTTGCATACATGCATCAATTCTTAATTCCAAATTTTAAAAGGCTTCTCTCTTTTTTTTTTTGGCGGGGGGGAAGGCCCAGCAGTTGGGGTTAAGTGACTTTGCCAAGGTCACATGGCTTATAAGTGTTAAGTGTCTGAGGCCAGATTGCCACATTTGAACTAAGGTTCTCCTGACTTCAGGGCCAGTGCTCTATTCACTGCACCACCTAATTGCCCCAGGGCTTCTCTTTTATCCACCAAAAATTCTATACGTGCTGCTGTGGGCCAGAAATTGCTAGCATGTATTTATCTCCACAATCCTTAATTCTTGCTTTAGACTAAGAAGTCTAAATTAATTTTGGAATGATGTTCAAAAAGAACAGACATATAGATCATAAGTCATAGAACGTTGGAACTAGAAAAGAAAATAAAGATCATCTTGTCTAACCCCCACATTTTACTGATGTTGAAATAGAGTTCCAAGGCAGTTAAGCTAGACTAGGTAGTTGAAGAGTAGGAATGGTCAGATGCAATTTTTTAAAAATAGAGATGCAAGGTAGAAGATACTGCAACAAAAGGGTATTTATATCTGCAGCACAATTATGTTCCAAGTAGACAAACATTTGAACCTTATAAATAGGCTGGCTTTTTGGTTTGATTATATTATAATATTACCTACCTCTTTTCTTATTTAACCTATTTAAAATAACTGCCTTTTCTATCAGCTGTGAAATGAAATAAATGAAAAGATATTCCAAATGCTGTCATATCATATTTATCAAGTAACTCCCAGTAACATCACTCTTGGTAGTTTTCAAGAGATATGGATTGGTAGTCAGAGGTCCTGAGTTCAAATCCAAACTCTGATTTCTTACTGCCAGTGTGATGCGTCGCTGGTCTCAATTTTCTCGTTTATAAAATGAGGGAGTAAGAATAGATGTTTTTACAGTTTCTTCTTGCTTTAAATTCTGTCATTTATGTCTTACTACTTTTTTCAGAGTATCCTGGTAAGGCAGATAATGAAAAATATTTTTATTTCCATTTTATGGATGAGGAACATGAGGATGAGAAAGATTAGATGAGTTGCCCAATGCTATTTAACTAGTAAGTAGCAGAACTATAACTTGAACCCATCTCTTAATTCAGCATCCTTTCTGTTGTTTCCCCATTCAATTTTTAATAGTCACAATATGTTTTGAACCAAAAAGCAATTCCTGTCATTTTTGAAGTGAGTAAAATATGATTTATTATGTCTAATAATATCACATTGTTGATTAATCAAATCTACATTATCCATCTACACATAATATTTTCCTCATGTGTCTCACTTTCTGGTGTTTCTTAAAGTATCTTAGGAAGATAACACGTCATTTTTGGTAGTTTGAGATAAAAACTGTCTCTCCCACTACCATATAACTTTGGACCAGTCTCATTTAACCATCTCAATCTGTTTGATCATCTATAAAAATCATTCAAACATTCAGCAATCATTTATAAAACTCCTTGGCCTACGAAATGCAAGGAAATAGCTAAGGAAACCGAGACTTGGGGGAAAAAATGCAAAGACAAAAATAAATAAGCCAGGACCTCACCTCAAGGTGTTTTATATCTACTCTACCTATTTCAAAGCTTGGCTATATGAGAATGAAAACAGATCATAGCATTTAGAGCTGAGGAGATGTCAGAAATTATCTATTCTGCCATCCCATCTGTTTTACAGAGGTAAAAGACCCAGAGAAATTAAGAGGAATTAAGAAATTAAGTGACTTAATGAATGAAGATCCTCTGATTTCAAGTCTAGTGTTGAGTTCCAGTACATCATGTTGCCTCTCTGATAATGTATGTGAATGTACTTTTTAAAACTGTCAAGTGCTATACAAATATGTTATTATTTTTGTATATTCATTCACCACTAAGTCAGTATATGAAGTCAAGAAGCCTGTCTCTGATTTTTTATTATAAAAGAGAGATTGATATGAAGAGATTAATTTGATAAATTGATAAGAGATTAATATAATTTTATCTGTATACTCTACTGAGATAGTGTCAATACTTCTAAGCCACTAAGATTGCATCACTCATGCAAACAGTGAAATAAAGTTAGTTTACACTCCCACAGGAAACAATATAAGATCTACATAGCTTTTGATAACCATATCAACGTTATCGCTTCTAAGCCTTGTATTCTTTTCATATTAATTTCTCTAAGAAGTATAAAACCTCACCTCCATATCCATGAAAGTACTCTCAAATACACAACTAGGTCTGTTATTTATGTTACCTTTAAAGATGAACCCATCCATACCAGCCCATCCTGTGTGTCTCTTGTCTATATCATCCCATCAATTCACCACAGATCATCCTAGGGGAAGAGTTTATAACTAAATAACAGATAGGTTCAGAGAATATAAAACAGATCATTTTGATTATATAAAATATACAAGTTTTGGGCAGCTGGGTGGCGCAATGAATAGAGCACCAGCCCTGGAGTCAGGAGGAGCTGAGTTCAAATTCAGCCTCAGACACCTGACACATTGACTAGCCCTGCAACCTTGTGCAAGTCACTTAACCACAACTGCTCTGCCTTCCCCCTCCAAAAAAAAGCAAAAAAATAAAATGTACAAGTTTTTATACAAAAACCCTAATACATATAGAATAAGAAGTAGGAAATTAGGGGGAAAATCTTTGTGGCAAACTTTCTTAGATAAAAGTCATTTCTAAGCTATGTGGAAAATTGATTCAAATTCATGTGAATAAGAGCTGCTCCCCAATTGATAAATGGTCAAAGGATACGAATAGGCAGTTTTTTGAGGATGAAGTGTTCAAAATCACTAATAATTAGAGATATGTACATTAAAGCAACTATAAGATACTACTTCACACCTGTCAGACTGGCAAAGTTGACAGAAAAAGAAAATAATATGCTACAGGAGCTGTGGGAAAACAGGTACATTAATGTACTGTTGTGGCACTGTGATCTGGTCTAAATCATTCTGGAAGGCAATTTGGAGCTATGCCCAAAAAGCTATTGAGCTGTTCATATCCTTTAATCTAGTCATACCACTATTAGGTCTATAATCCAAAGAGATCAAAGAAATAAAAGACCCACATGTAAAAGAATATTTATATAAGTTCTTTTTGTGCTGGCAAAGAATTGGACTCTTTTGATGCCCAACAATTAGAGAATGTGGTGAACAAGTTATGGTATATGGATATGATGGAATTCTATCACGCTATAAGAAATGATGAAGGGGATGGTTTCAGAAAACCTAGGAAGACACATGAATTTTTGCAAAGTAAAATGAGCAAAACCAGAACAATTTATACATTAACAACAACACTCTAAAGAGAAACAATCATGAAAGACTTGGGAACTCTGATCAACACAAAATAACCAATCACAGTTTTCTTGGGCATTCACAATAAAACATCTCCATATAAAGAGGTGATAAACTCAGTGTGCTAATTGAAGTGTGTATGTACATGTATATATATACACATATGTGTATATATACACATATATATGTGTGTGTGAATGTGTGTATGTGTGTATATTGGGGAGAAAGCTACTGTGAGAATTTATTTTGATTAATATTTTAACCCATTTTTTCTTGCTTTCTCAATGAATGGAAGAAGGTAGGAGGTAGGGAATTTAGAACCAAAAATAAGATTGAATTAATTTTTTTTTAATTCTTCATTGGTTTTATGTTGCAGCCTTCTCACACCATCCATGTACCAATCCATTCACTGCCTTTGGTATAATATCCATTTTCAATTCTTTCAGAAATTGTTGTATTACATGTTTCAAAGCCATAGAGCAAACCAGCAGAAGTATCTTTGCCAAATTTTGAAAGGGGAGCTAGGGCTGATTGTACTTGTAAGAAGAGTAGGCTGCTATCTGTGAGACACAATTTGAGGGGCTCAGACAAACCCCTGTCCAGAAATAACTCCTCCTTATTCATATAAATAGCTTTTCTTTTTGTCCCAAATAATAAACAGCCCTTATTCATATAAATAGCTTTTCTTTTTGTCCCAAATTTCTACATTAGTTACTCTTTTGGATTAAGGTACTAGGGACATGTTAAAATGCAAATATATCACCTGGAAAATGTAAAGTTTTTCATCAATTAGTACTTTATTTACCACAAACTAATTTCATTAAACTACTACAAGGCAGGATATAGAACACAGTCTTCTTGGGGGTAAGGGATTAAAGATAAGTCCAAAGCGGGGCGGCTAGGTGGCGCAGTGAATAGAGCACTGGCCCTAGAGTCAGGAGTACCTGAGTTCAAATCCGGCCTCAGACACTTAACACACACAAAAAAAACTAGCTGTGTGACCTTGGGCAAGTCACTTAATCCCAACTGCCCTCCAAAAAAAAAAAAAGGCAAAAGATAAGTCCAAAGCAAAGGGTAGAGGTTACCCTTTGCTAGGGAGGCTAGGGAAAACACCTTAGTGTAATCTCAATTCAAGATAATCATGAAGATACAGGGTCAGGGAAGAGGAAAACTGTTCAAAAGTGGTTAGTGGATTCAGTGGATAGCGTTCTGGACCTGGAATCAGAAAGATCTGAGTTCAAATTTAGCCTCAGATGTTTACTAACCATGTAACCCTGGGCAATTCACAACCTCTGCCTTCATTTCCTTATTTGTAAAATGGGAAGAATAAATATTACCTGTCTCCCAGGATTGTAGTGAGGATAAAATGAGATATTTGTAATGAGCCTTACAAATCTTAAAGCCAATATAAATTATTAGAATTCTCTTTCAGAATAGTACCTAGACTAACTTTAACTAAATCACAATTTGCCAAGGGCTGGGACTAATTTGATTTTTTTGATATGGTGAAAGAGCTGTTGGGTGTCCAGAGGCCTGCCTGGACCTTATAACCTTCAGCAAAGTGTGATATCCCTTGTGCTTTAGTTGACTCATATGAAAGACAAATGATTTATTTTTGATCCACCTGCAAAGTTTTTTCACATCACAACAGTACATGGAAAGCACTTCAGAATGCTAGAGAAATGTAAAGATTCATCATAACTGGTCCTAAATTAAAGAAAAATCTAAACATAACGCAGATTCACTTTTCTTTTATAACTCCCTGAAAATTACATGGTCCCTAAGCAAAAGGAGAACAGACTAAAAACTAAAAGATTCACAAATAATAAAACTGTAGATTTAGAATTAGAAGAGACCTTAAAAGTAATCTAGTCCAACTCTCTCATTTTACAGATGAGGAAACTGAAGCCCAGAGAGATTTCATCTTAAACCTCTTCACTTTTCTTTCATCTTTTGCAATCATTAAGACCTGGCTTCCCACTGCTGACATTGCTTCCTTTGTCAGCCTTTCCAGTACTGGTTTTACTTTCACTCCTCCTCCCCTCTCCCTTCCACTGGTCATGGTGGTACAGTAAGAATAGTCCTTGATCTCTTGTCACTATTCAATTCTATAGCAATATCTCCTCTTTGAAGTTCATTAAATCCAGATTTATCATTCAATCAAGATTCTTGTAGTTGTTACCTACTGATTCATAGAAAATGCTCCTTCTTTTCTCAACAAATTCAAAGGCTGGATCAAAATCTCACTCTGTACCACAAGTCTTTCCTTCATTAGAGGAGCCTTCGACATACATATTAATGCTCCCTCAAAGACCCTAAGTTCCCAGTTACTCAATCTACTCAACTCCCATGTCCTATTCCTTCACTTTACCTCAGCTATTCGCAGGTATGAATGGTTATACATTTTATGTTGTTATTACCTGCAACTATTGTGCTTCCGGAATATTTGAGAACTCTGGATTTCCCATATCTCATCTTAATCTTTTATCTCTTCCTATGTCTCACTTCTAAGTCTATTCTTCATTTTCATCATGATCTCCAATCTCTCTAATCCTCAGGATGGTCCCAGGCTATCAACAATGCTCTGGCTATTCTGTTCTCTCCTCCCAATCTTAACCCCTTAATAAACTGGCTTCACTCTACACTGTCCTCTTCTCTTTAATCTTATGTTTCCTTGTCCTCATATCAATCATGCCTTGCCAAACCCAGCCAGTTTTATTCCCACCTCTTCTTTTGATCCTACTCACCTGCTACAGGATGGAACTGGATCAAACTACTGTGTTTCAATAAAAATTTATAATAAATAATCGCAATGGGGCCCTCACAAGGCAATCTTACTATTCCACTACTTAGAAGAGATGTCCCAAACATCTTCTCAAGCTTCCCATAACATTTGCTCACTTAACTCTCTGCTAAGGCCTTGGCCTCATTCTTCAACAGCAATACAATTTAAACCATTTGCCTTTTCCTCTTCATCTTTCATCCCTATGACATTATCTCACCTCTTCCTTCACTCTAAGTCTCTTATGAAGTGACTCTTCTGCCAGCCAAAACAATCCCTCCTCATGTATCCCTGATCCCATCTCCTCCTGTTATCTCCACTGGATTGCCCCCACTATCATCCCCATTTTTTAAATAATCTTGAGTCTTTATCTACTGGCTTCTTCCCCAGCTACCTATAAATATCCCCTATCTTCCTTATTTTACAAAAACAAACAACCTTTGGGAGGCAAAGCCAAGATGGCAGAGTAAAGGCAGGGACTCCCTGAGCTCTCTCCCAAATCCTTCCAAATACCTTTTAAAAACGACTCTAAACAAATTCTAGAGCAGCAGGATCCACAAAGAGATGGAGTGAAACAAATTTCCAGCCCAAGGCAACTTGAAAGATCAGTGGGAAAGGTCTGTTGCACCAGGGTGAGAGAGGAACGCAGTCCAGTGCAGACTGCAGGCAAATTAGGAGCAAGCCCAGGGGCAACTGAATCACTGGCAGCAGTGATTGTTTCCAGACTGTTCAGCCCACAAATGCCAAAGACAATTTATAAGGTCAGCAGGAAAGGTCTGTTACACCTGGGTGAGAGTGGAGCACAGTCCAGCACAGGTTCCACCAGCACAGCCTTGGCTCCAGCAAACCAGGAGTGGGCCCTGGGAATGACTGAATCAGCAATAGCAGTGGCAATGGCTGCTTCTGGAGCTCTTGGCCCACAGATGATTAAAGGGATTAAACAACTGCTCAGAAGGAGATTATAGGGGTCTCTTTACTAACATGGAGGCAGGACTCTGCTTTGCTCATACTTGGATCTGAGTCACAGTCCTAAGTAGCAGTCCCAGGGCAAGGAGGAACACTAGCTTAGCTGAGCTTTTAGCCACTGAGGAGGGGGTTTCCTCTTCACAGTTTCAGGAGAGAAAAGAATGCTTATAGTTGCTTACAGACCAGAGCAGAGGCCAGGAGAGGAATAAATACCTCTCCTTAGGTGATACTGTTGTGGTCTAGGGGTGCTAAGAACCCCAAAATGCAAGTGTACAGGGCACAGGTCTACCTTGAAAGAATTCTACCATTCAAGCATTCCAGTCCAAGTAATGAGTTTATTTGTAATGCCAATACAAGTGGGCTAGACTCCTTGTGAGTCTGCACATTTGATAGGGACAAGATTGATATTTTGATATTTTTATAGGAAAAAGATTGTGGGAAGATTTGGATGGGATTAAGAAGTCTTGAGTAAGCTAATTAAAATCAAGGTGGACTGAGGTGGGCAAGATGCCTTGGGAAGAGGCAGAGGTGACTGATTGTGTATGGGAAAATTCAGAGGTAAAAATAAATGAAGGGCTGGGTTGGGTCACAGGCCGCGTTGAAAGGACAATTGAAAGAATTATACTGGGATGAGCCTGATACCTCAAGAAAACACCAGGGATCTGGGTTCAGGGGCTAGTTTCCTGAAATTCATGGGAAAGTTCAAGCTGGAGTTCCAGATTCCATAATCCATCAATACCACCATGGAAGATCTGAAAATTTACAGGTCCCTAGAAATATCTCTGAAAATAGCTGCACAAAAACCCCTGAAGCTTGGGACAGTGTACCCTCTACCCTGGAAGCAGAATCCTACTTTTACAAAGAGTTAAAAGTCAAGTAATAGGCTAGGAAAATGAGCAAAGAACAAAATGGGGGGGGGGGAACCTCTGACTATAGAAAGATACTATGATGACAAAGAAGATCAAAATACACACTCAGAAGAAGACAACAAAGTCAAAGCTCCTACATCCAAAGCCTTCAAGAAAAATATGAATTGGCCTCAGGCCATGGAAAAGTACAAAAAGTATTTTGAAAATTAAGAAAGGGAGGTAGAGGAAAACTGGGAAGAGAAATGAGAGCAAGAAAATGCAAGAAAATCATGAAAAGTGAGTCAACAGTTTGGTAAAGGAAACACACAAAATACTGAGGAAAATAACACCTTAAAAAACAGACTAAGCCAAATGGCAAAAGAAGTCCAAAAAGCCAATGAGGTGAAGAATGCCTTAAAAAGTAGAATTGGCCAAATAGAAAAGGAGATCCAAAAGTTCACTGAAGAACATAATTCCTAAAAATTAGAATGGAGCAAATAAAAGCTAATGACTTTATGAGAAATCAAGAAACAATAAAACAAAACTAAAAGAATGAAAAAATAGAAGACAATGTGAAATATCTCACTGGAAAAACACTGACCTGGAAAATATATCAAGGAGAGAAAATTAAAAATTACTGAAAGTGGTCTAAAAAAAGAACTTAGACATCATCTTTCAAGAAAGGGAAGAAAACTTCCCTGACATTCTAGGACCAGAGGGTAAAATAGAAATGGAAAGAATTCACCAATCACTTCCTGAAAGAGATCCAAAATGAAAACTGTCATAAATATTATAGCCAAATTCCAGAGTTCCCAAGTCACAGTGGAAATATTGTGAGGAGCCATAAAGAAACAATCCAAGTACCATGGAGCAACAGTCTGAATAATACGAGATTGAGCAGCTTCTACATTAAAGGATCAAAGGGCTTAGAATATGATATTCTAGAGGGCAAAGGACCTAGGATTACAACCAAGAATCACCTACCCAGCAAAACAGTATAATCTTTCAGGGGAAAAAATGGATATTCAATGAGATAGAGGACTTTCAAGCATTCTTGATGAGAAGGCCAGAGCTGAATAGAAAATTTGACTTTCAAATATAAGAGAAGCATAAAAAGTTCAACAGGAAAGGGAAATCATAAGGGACTTAATAAAGTTAAACTGTTTACATTCCTACAGGGGAAGATGATATTCATAACTCATAAGATCTTTCTCATTATTAGGGTACTTAGAAGGACTATATGCAGACAGAGGGCACAAATATAAATTGAATATGAAGGGATGATATCTAAAAAATAAATTTAATGGTGAGAGAGGAATGTACTTGGAGAAAGAGAGAGGTAGAATGGGGTAAATTATCTCACATAAAAGAGGCAATAAAAAGCTTTTACAATGGTAGAGAAGAGGAAGGAGGTGAAAAAGAGTGAGAAAACCTTACTCTCATCAGAACTGGCTCAAAGAAGGAATAAAATACACATTTAATTGGGCATATAAATCTCTTACCCTACAGGAAAGCAGGAAGGAAAGGGGATAAGAGAAGGGAGGGTAAGGTCATAGAAGGGAAGGCAGGTTGGGGGTAGTCAGAAGCAAAACACTTTTGAGGAGGGACAGTGTGAAAGAAGAAAGAAGAGAATAAATGAGGGGATTAGGATGATGGAGGGAAATAACAGTAATAGTAACTGAAAAAAATTTGAAGCATGTTTCTCTAATAAAGGCCTTATTTCTCAAACATATAAGGAACTGAGTCAAATTTTTAAAAATAAGAGCCATTCCCCAATTGATAAATGATCAAAAGATATGATCAGTTTTCAGATGAAGTAATCAAAGCTATCTATAATCATATGAAAAAATGCTCTTACTACTGATTGGAGAAAGGCAAATTAAAACAATTCTAAGGTACTACCTCATACCTATTAGATTGTCTAATGGGACAGAAAAAGTAAATGACAAATGTTGGAGGGGATGTGGGAAAAATGAGATATTACTGCATTGTTGGTGGAGTTGTGAACTGATTCAATCAGTCTGTAGAGCAATTTGTAACTTCCCAAAGTGCTGTGAAACCATGCATACCCTTTGACCTATTAATACTACTGCTAGGTCTATGTCCCAAAAGAGCTAAAATGACATATATATATATGTATACGTATATACATATATATATATATATATATATAATACACACATATTTATAACTGATATTTTCTGGGGGCAACAAATGAGAAATTATGGGTATACCCATCAACTGGGGAATGGCTGAAAAATTTGTGGTATGTGATTATGATGGAGTACTATAAGAAATGACGAGTAGGCCGTCCTCAGAAAAACCTTGAAAGACTCATATGGTTTGATGCAAAGTGAAATATACTGTGTACAAAGTAACAGCAATATTGTAAGATGATCAAGTGTGAATGACTTAGCTGTTCTCATCAATACAACAATCCAAGACAACCCTGAAGGATTTATGACAAAAAATGCTATCCATCCCCAGAGAAAGACTGATGGTATCTGAATACAGATTGAAGCATACTTTTTAAAACTTTATTTTCTTGAGTTTTTATGTCTATGTTTTCTTTTACAACATGACTATTATGGATATGTTTTCCATGACTACACATGTATAAACTATATAAAATTATTTCCCTTCTCAATGAAGGGAGTCAAAGAGGGAAGAAGGGAGACAATGTGGAACTCCAAAGTTTTTAAAAGGAATGTTAAAATTGTTTTTACATCTCTCCCTCTATAACAGCTAATTCATTCACACTTGATTATCTTACAATATTGCTGTTACTTTGTACACAGTATATTTCACTTTGCATCAAACCATATGAGTCTTTCTAGGTTTTTCTGAGGAAAAGTAAAATACTAAATAAAGTTTCTAAAACAACATTATTGTACCTTCACTAGACCCTACCATGCCTGTAAGTTGTAGTCCTCTATCTTTCCCTCCTCAGCTAAACTTCTTGAAAAAGCCTTCTAATAATCAGTGCTTCTATTTCCTCTCCTCTCACTCTCATCTAAACCCTCTGCAACCTGCCTTCCAGTCTCATCATTCATTTGAAAGTGTTCTCAACAAAGTTACCAATGAACTTTTCATTGCCTAATCTACTGGCCTTTTCTCAGTCCTTTTCAACATTTCTGCACCGAGTCTGTTGACAACGTTCTCTTCCAGAATATTCTCTCTTCTCTGAGTTTTTGTGACAGCACTCTCCATTCTCCTCTCACTTATCTGATTCCTCCTGGGTCTCCTCTGTTGAATCTTCAACCATGTCATGTCCCCTAACTCTGGTTGTCTTCCAAAGCTCAGTTTTGCTCCTTTTTTTTCTTTATACTTTATTAGCTGATAAGATAGTAATCTCATCAACTTCCATAGGTTCAACTATTATCCCTATGCAGATGATTTTCAAATCTATTTGTCAGCTAACTGCCTAGGTGACCCAGGCTAACAATCTTGAAGTCATATCTTAATCCTCTCTCTTGATTATCTTGCATAACCAATCAGTTGCCAAACTTTATTATTCCTTTCATTACAACATCTCTTACATTTGTTCCCTTTTATCTTTTCACATAGCTACCATCATAATTCACTTCTCATCTAGAGAAGTGGAATAGCCTTCTAATTGCCCTCATTGCCTGATGTCTCTCTAACTACTATGGAAGCTTCACTCAGCTCTATGATTTTCCCAAAGTGTATGTCTGACCTTGCTACCTGCTCCCCACCCAACTCAAACTCTAAAAGGTCCCTATCGCTTCCAGGATCAAACTTAAAAGACTTTTGGTATATACTCCTCTTTAAAACCTGGCTCCTTCCAACATTTCCAATCTTTTAAAATTCTACTCCCTTCTACTACACTCTACTACGCAAACCAGACACTATCTCCCATCTCTCTGTCTTGAACTAGAATGTTTTCCTTCCCAATCTCAGATTCTTCAAATCCCTAGTTTCCTTTAAGACTCACTTCAGGTGGCATCTCTAGCCTTTCCTGCTGTCCTTGCCCACTGTTTTGCCATCCTCTCTAAAGTTGCCTTTCATCACTTCCTCATTCATCTTATTTATTTATACATGTTTCTCTTCCATTCAAATGTAAATTTCTTAAATCTTTTCTCCTTGATCTGTTTTCCAGGACAGTTGTTTTCATTATGGGATACTTTAAATCTTCTATTTTTTTAAAAAAAAAAGCTTTTTGACTTTAATATTTCTTGTTGCCTCATGGAATCATTTATTTCTATTTGGTCCATTTGAATTTCCAGGGAAGTGGTTACTTAGGCAAAATTATGTACTTCTTGTACAAGAGGTACAAATCCTTAATTCTCCTCCAAATGCCTTCTTCCATAGGTCTCATTTCTTTTCCAATTGTTTCCTCGAGTGCTCTTTTCCATTTATAAAACTATTTTTAATTCTTTTTTTTTAACCTCTTACTTTATCTCTTCCAGGAATTCTGGTTGAGTTTGGTGTATTCTTTTTCTGACGCAATGCTAGTAAATGTTTTGGAGTCATTCCCTTCTATTTGTGTCTTGAGTGTCCCTACCACCATAATAGCTCATTATGATGGGGTTCTTTTTTTGTTTCATTTTGTTTTGGGCAAACATTCTTCCTGACTTTGGACTTTAAAAGACTGAGCTCATCCTATTGCTGCTTTCTTGAGGTATTATATTATTCCAGGATCTCAGGGACAGGATGAGGACATACAAGTTTCCAGTGTTCTCAAAGTGGTCTGATCCAGTACAAAGTCTGAAAGCTGCCTCCCTGGTCTGAGCTCTGCAAGTTTGTGACCCAGGTTTTGGTCATAACAAGAGTATACTGCTTTTGGACTCTGCCCCTATCAGCCACCTGGAAAGCTCTATTGTCTCAGAGCAACAGAATGCTAGGCTCCTTTTGGTCTAGGATTCCTGTCCTGGTTATTCCTCTTGCAGTTTGGGCTAGATGTTAAAAGACACGGCTTTCTGACTGAGACACATTACTAGTGTTGCTGTTGCTATATTACTGGCTTCTGAACTTTCTCCTTTGTCTGTACACTTTCTCCTTTTTCTATATAGGTCCCCCGCACTGGGTCTCTACAGTAGACCTATGATCAGGGACTGGATAGTGGCTGACAAAGCTGCCAGTTGGCAACTGGCCCAGCTGCAGTGCCCTAGTGTGGGTGGGTGGGTGGTGTCCTGGTGTGGGTCTACGGCCTCTTCTTTCCCCTATGCACAGCCTCTCCCTTCCTGGACACTACAGTGCTCCACATGTAGTGTACTTCTGAACATGAGTGGTCTCCAGTATCTGCAAACTTCCCTATATGTCTCCTTATGACAAGCTGGGTCTAACAAAGAATGCACTATGACTTTTTCTGGATTCTCCATCATAATTCAGTCCAGTGTTTTTTCTAGATCCCTTAAGAGGAGTCTGTGAAGAGGAGCTCACTGCATTGCTTCCTATGACTCCACCATCTTGAATCTGCCTCCTGATTACAATTTGTTTACGTTCTTATCTGAGGAAATAATACGTAAAGCCCCTCAGAAGTTTATCATCACCAGGGGTCATAGAGATTTAATTATATAGGAAGCCTAGGTGTGATTCTGTTGTGTTCTAATCATCTCAAAAGAAAAATGGAATGAGTAGGGAAGAGAAATGTACTGGGAAAAGGGGAAAGAGAGAAGAAGAATGGGGAAAATTATTTCACATAAGTGTAGTGTGCAAAGATATAGCTGATTACATCTGACCCTGGACTGGTTAAAAGGGAAGAATGCACATACACACAGTTGGAGATAGTACTGCACCTTACACAGCAGGTAAATAGAAGTAATATTGAGTGAAAGAGAGAGAATAAGAGGGCAGATTAAAATTGACATTAGTCAGAAGCAAAATAGACCCTTAAAGAGATAAAGAATAGGTATAAGAGAACAATCACAACTGTGAGTGTGAACTCATTAAACAGAAGAGGATATGGATTAGAATGGATTAGAAACTAGAATCCAAATATCAACTGTTTGCAAGAAATACACTTGAAACAAAAAAAAAAACCCGCAGAATTAAAATAAAGAGCTAGATCAGAATCTATTACACTTCAGTTGAAATGAATGAGGCAGAGGTGGCAAACAAAAGCAAATATTGACCAAATTAAAAGAGACAAGGAGGGAAATTACTTTTTTACTAAAAGGTGCCATAGATGATTAATTAATGTCAATATTAAAGAGCCTGGAGTCTGGAAGACCTGAGTTCAAATCCTAGCTTAGACACCTACTAGCTATTTGACCCTAGGCAAGCCACTTAACTTCTGTTTGCCTCCTAATCTACAAAATGGGGATAATAACAGTACCTACTTCCTAAGGTTGTGGTAAGGGTCAAATGAGATAGCTAACACAGTAATTAGGAGAAAATAGTATCTCTGAACTCTTTAATCAAAAGAGAGAAAGAATGAACCAACAAATTGAATGGGCAACTAAAAAAAAAACACACCAAGAAAACCAACAAATTACCTCCCCTCCAAATTAAACACCAAAACAGGAATCCTGAAAACCAAAGGAGAGATTAACAAAATTGAAAATTAAAAAAAATTGAATTAATAGATAAAACTAAGAACTTAAAAAAATAAGCCATTAGATAATTTGACTAAGAAAAAGAAGAAAACAAAATTACCAGCATAAACATGAAAAAAGTGAATCTGCAATCAATGAAGAAAAAACAAAAGCAATTAATAGGAGCTATTTTTGCCAAACCATATGGCAAGAAAACTGACAATATAAATGAAATGGATGAATATTTACAAAAATATAAATTGCTTAGATCAAAGGAAGAGGAAATCAAATATTTAAACAAACCTGTCTTAGAAAAAGAAACAGAATAGCCATAAATTAATTCTCAAAGGTGAAAAAACACAGAACCACATGGACCTACAAGTGAAAGCTACCAAACATTTAAAGAATAAGTAATTCCAATACCAAATTCTAATACCAATACCAGTTATTTTTTAAAAATAAGTTTTATCAAATTCCTTCTGTCACAAATATTGTCTTAATATCTAAACTAGAAAGAGTCAAAACAAAGAAAACTACAGATCAATTTCCCTAATGAGTATCAATGCAAAAATTTTAAATAAAATAATAACAAGAAGATCATAGCAGTATATCACAAAGATCATACACTATGACCAGGCAGCAGGATAAGCTCAATATTAGGAAACTATAAATATAACTGATATATGAACAGCAAAACCAACAAAATTATATAATTACTTCAGAATATGCAGAAAAAAACTTTTGACAAAGTCTAACACCTATTCCTGTTAAAAACACTAGAAAGCATAGGAATAAATGGACCTTTCCTTAAAATGATAAGTATCTAACTTATCTAACTAAACCCAAGAGCAACCATTATCTGTAATAGGGATAATCTATATAAGCTTTTCTTCTGAGATCAAGGGTGAAGTCAGGAGATCTATAGTAATAATATCATTACTACTGAGTATTATACTAGAAATGTGAGCTATCATAATAAAACAAGAAAAGAAATTGAAGGTATAACATAGGCAAAGAGGAAATAAAACTCACTTTTTGAAGCTGACATGATGTTTTACATAGAACAATGGTGTCCAATTCAAAAGTGAAATGGGAGCCACTAATCTATATGGTTCCCTCCAGGCTTAGTTTTAAAAAAGTAATGTCTATATCTTATTATCACCTTATCTTTTCATTTATTTTATTAAATATTTCCCAATTACATTATAATCTAGTTCAGATCACACTCAGGATTGTTGTGGGCCACATGCTGCCCTCAGCCTGCATATCTGATACCCATGATTTAGAAAACTCTAGAGAGTCAACTAAAAAACTAATCAAAATAATTAACAATTTAGCAAAGTTACAGGATATAAAATGAAACTATACAAATTACCAGAATTTCTGCATAATACCAACAAAATCCAGCAGAAAGTGATAGAAAAAGAGAAATTCCATTTAGAATAATTATGTACCTTATAAAACACTTGGGAGTCTACCTGCCAAGGCAAGCACAGGAACTGTATGAACACAATTATGCTCTTCATACAAATAAAGACAGATATAAATAACTGGAGAAATATTAATTGCTCAAGAGTAGGCTGAACCAACATTGTAAAAATGACACTACCAAAGAAATATTTTTGTAGAGCTAGGAAAAAATAGCAAGATTCATCTAGAGGAACAAAAGGTAAAAAATATCAAGGGAATCAGTGGGGAAAGAAGGGAAGGAAAAGGAACTATTAGTACTAGATTTCAAACTATACCCCAAAGCTGTAATCATCAAAACAATTCAATACTGGATAAGAAACTGAGAGATTGCTTGGTGGAATAGATTAGGTACACAATATACAAAAGAAAATAAGCACAGTAACCTAATATTTGATAAACTCAAAGATTCCAACTTTTGAGGCAAGAATTCAGCATCTGACTAAAACTATTGGGAAAACTGTAAATTATTCTGGCAGAAATTATGTACAGGGTTCAGGGGGGGCAGAGCCAAAATGGCAGCATAGAAGCAGCAGCGTCCCATAGCTCCCACGCACCCATCCTAAACACCCATAAAAATATGACGCTGGACAAATTCTAGGACTCTCAAACTCAAAAAATACAGAAAACATATCTCTCGCGGAAGGCAGCTCGGCAGCAGGGGTGCATCGCTGCAGGACTCAAGCCCAAGGCCAGCCCTGCCTGAAACCTGAAATGCAGTCAGGCCCAGGGGCGATAGGAAGGAGCCAAGCCAACTATAAGAGAGAAGATCTACAGCCTCCAGCACCTCCATATCTACCAATGTGTGAAAAACAGGGATTAAAGAAAGGTGTGAAAAACAGGGATTAGAGAAAGGCAGATGGCAGGAGGGGCTCATCTGAGGCCGGGAGCTGAGACCAGCCTAACCTGAAACTGCCATGTGGCCAGGCTCCAGGGCGGCCAGGAGGAGCTGAGCCTCCCAAGCCACAGTGTGAGTCTACTTCAGAGAAGATCTAAAGCACCTGGAGCAATCTGCATAAGCCAGGATTAAAGGTGAGTGAAAGTAAGTGAAGCTTTCAAGCTAAATTTGGGGGAGGAAAAGCAGTTTGGCCAATCTACCCCCAGGGCAAGTAAGCAGTGGGGGAAGAGCAGAAACTGCTGTAACCTGTGAATGCCCCCACTGGG
>CM053593.1:219763989-219798646 GCA_028646575.1 Pseudocheirus occidentalis
CCCCCCCCACTTCTACTCCTTTATGATGCAAATTCTTGGAGGTATATAGTTATTTTGGGTCCAGCCCACTTCATACACAAAAAAGTCACTAAATGGCTACAAACATCTAATCTTCCCGTTCCCCTTTTTCAAGGAAAAAAAGTTTTTCTTCTAATGCTTTAATTTTTTAAATTAAATGCTTATATTTTTTAATCTCATTCTTCTCCTAATAACCCTCCCTGGCATCCACAGAACCCTGCTTTATAACAAAGGAAAAAAGTTACACATTACAATTCCTAAAACATGCAGCTCACCTGTAAAGGGGAGGAGCAGAATTTATCTTAATCCCTCAACCCTCCCCAAAACATCATTCCTAGTAATTAGGTTTCATCAAAGAATATATCAGCCATCCTGAGACATTTTAAGAGCTCAGTCTCAACTTTCACTTTTTTCTTTAAGTGAAACCATCATATTTGATACAATATCTATGCAATACCATATGCAACCTGAGATAAGAACTGGGTTTTTGCTTTATGAGGGTAGGGCTTAAATAAGCCTTAGAGATATGCTGGCAGGATTAAAAAACACTAAGCAAATATAAAGCCATTTCATATCCCGCTTTGCTTCTCATCTTATACTGTTGCTGGGAGCAGCAACCTGGACATACAGTACAGCTAATGTAATTAAATGCATGCCTGGACAAGCATGAAGAACTTCATCCTCCCTATAAAACTAGCCAATATGACTAAATGTAAATTATGCTTTTAAATTAAGGCTCATAGTGCCTAGAAGGGTGTTAGGGACTCAGCAGATGCTAAAAATATGCTTGCTGAATTCAGGATGAAGTTCAAGACAGCTCATCATTCAACTATTCAAGACTGAAATTTCACCCTCACACATCTAAAGCTGAAGGGTTCTCAGGTCAGCGAGTCGTGTCCTCAACTGAGGCCCAGAAAAGCAAAGTGACGCATGCCAGGAAGAACCAGGATTCTAATCCAGGTTCTATGAATCCAAATCGTCTTTGCTACACCATCCAATTTCCTTGACTCATTATGGAAGGGGACATGAAAATAGGAGAGCTGTGCTAGTAATGCCTTGGCACGTTTTACCAAAGCAGAACGCCCCAAGCATACACCCAAGGGAAAACTGTATATGACTGTCTTCCAAGGATAAGCCTAGCTAAATTCCAAGGGGCCAATTGGCTACTGGGTGATAAAGGTTTTTTTTTTTTTTTTTGGTTTTGCACTTTTTAAAGCTACAAGTTCCAAATATCATTTATTAACTGTAGAGGAGCTGTAATTTGCATGTTGATAGGGAATACCTACACCAAAGGAATCAGGAATACCTGGAATGTTGCACCCTATAAATTAACTTAATATGCACTGTTTTCCATTAGCAGGCTAAGACAGGAGAAGCCTCCTTTCAGAAGCTTTAGTCATGGTATAACATACAATACAGGATTTCCTTATCCCTATTCATTTTCACAAGGATGAAAACATATCATAGGGAGTAAAGACCTTAGTTTCTCTACAAGGCTAAAAAAGCAATTAGAAGTACAAGCCTTGTCTTCTTTTTTTAATCTTATTCCTATTATCCTTAGGACAGGCCCTTAACACCTTAAAACCCAGATGATTCTCAAACATTATTTTCCTGCTCACACACTCTTATCCTTATTCATCTGTCAGCTCACCAGATTAATTTTTTAAATCTATTTTCCTAGACTTCTCCCATTACTTCCTTATTCTTTAGTCACTGGTCTATTTCCTGTTCCCTTAAAGGTATCTTGATTTCCTACACTTTGTCCATACCTTTTTGTTATGGGGAATCTGAAGATCCTCCCTGCCCCTAGGTCCTTGGATAGGCTTAAGTGAATCTGAGAATCTTCCCTGATCTGAAAGTATACTCTGCCCCCTAATAGGCTAAATGTGGTCACTTGGAGCCTGTGGCAGGAGGCTTGTTCTTCAGGAATGTCCATACCTTGTTACTTTGTGATTGGGCAGTGGGTCAAGAGGGTTGTGACAATCTCTGATCCAGGAGAAGGTTACATATACCCTGATGTGAGGTTTTGCTTTGGGGGTCACTTTGAGAAGAGTTGTGTGATTCGGCCAGAGGAGACTCTGCCTGTAACTTGTTTGTATTCTCTGAAGTTCAGAGTGCTGACTTTTTCCCCTGCACTAAGTAAATGATATATGTCTGATTGATTAAAGTAAGATTCTTAACCCATTTTGAGTTGCTTTCCTTTGGAAAGGCAGATCTAAGAACCTGTGCTAGCCGCCACCCTGGGTATGCTGGGGTGTTTGCTGATACACCTTTCCTCTCTCCATTATAAAATACCGTAGGTGTGTATGTATATGCTATATTCACACATATACATACACACACATGTATATGGCACGGAAACTAAAAATATGAAAACAAGTCAATTCTCGCCTTCAAGGAACTTAGAATCTTGTACTTGTATATGAGCATTTTAAAGAAGTTATTGGAATAAGTCTCTCCCCTTACCAGTTCCTTTGCTTACTGAAATTCTACCAGTTCTTTAAGAGTCAACTCAAATAAACAATTTCTGTACGCCAGGTTGAAGGCTGCTAAGCAGTTTAGTGGATAGAGCACTGGGCCTGGAGTCAAAAAGACCCATGTTTAAATCCAACCTCAGGCACTCAGTAGTGTGACCCTGGCTAAGTCACTTAACCTATCTGCCTAATCCACCTGACATGGACAAGGCAAACCACTCCACTCTCTTTGTCAAGAAAACTCCATTATGGGATTATGAAGAGTTGACCATGACTCAACAACTGAACAAAATTTAACCAGGCACTTACATGTATGCAAGACAATGAGGCTATACAAAGTGACATAAATGGAATGAATGGTTTAGTTCTAGAACTTTGCCTCAAATTAACTTTCTTCCCAATGATTACTTAATAGAAGACTGAAAAAATCCATTCCCAGAAGCTGATTCCAAAACATGCACTCATTTTTTCATAGCCTTTCAAAAGAATCTCAAAGAAAATCCTCTCTTAGGCAGCTACTACAGCTCATAAATAGTTCTTCAGAGTCTTTGGATCACAGAATTTGAGCTAAAAGGATCTAGTCCATCCCTTTCTTTGCGTAGATCAGAAAAGTAAAGCCACCTGACCAAAGTCTCATGTAATAACTAGCAGTTTTCCGGTCATTTTTCAGTAATAAGTAGCAAAGCAGAACTTTAACCCTAACTCCAAATTTGGGGCTCTTACCACTATACCATGTTTAGTGAGGTGATATGAACGTGTACTTTTTTCCTTACATTTTTTTTTAAACAAACCAACATATCAATGGATTTGCCTTAGAACTGTTTTACCTGGTAATCTTATATATAAGAATTCTTATTATTATTATTCTTATATATAAGAATTTATATATTTATATATGGATGAGATTTATGAATTGTAAAGGAGCCTCAGAGATCACAGAATCCAATCAATTCTTTTCATTTTGAGGGTGAGAAAATGGAAACCCAGAAGTAAAAATGTCTTGATCCAAAGTATATAGCACTGAGTTTTCAATCTTGACTCTACTGCATGTCTTTTAATAATATTTCTTCCTTATATTTCAGGTTACAATCATGTTGTGCCAACTAAGTCCTGAATGTACATATCAAAATTACTCACTAATTTTCAACCTCATATCAGGTCTGCTTCCTAGTATTTTGCTCCCAAGTCTTCTATAACCCCTCTTTATCACAAAGGCATGTCACTCCATCCTTCCCCAAATCAGCTGGTGCCTCTTAGGAAGCAGTCTGACGGTATAGTGGATACAAGGCTCCGTCCTAAGAGTCAAGAAGATCTTAGTAAATCTAGGATCAGACTAGCGGGGTGACCCTGGGCAAGTCAATCTGCTTCAGTTCCTGCACAAGTTGTTGCAAGGATCAACTGACATATTTTTGCAAAGTGTTTTACAAACCTTAAAACACTATATAAATGTGAGGTGGTATTATTATTATTATTACTATTATTAATATGTTTCAGAACTGAATGTGTGTCACAACCTAATTAGTTTAAGTAAATTAGGTGACAGAATAGATTGGTTTGTGATATTTTACTTCTTAACAATGTACAATTATATGATGATCTATCTTGGCCCCAAAGAGGAAATGAGAAAAAGTACCTCTCTTAGGTGTGGAACACTGCATATGTAGTCAGCCTGGATCGATATGTGTGTTTGCTTTGATGAATTATATTTCTCCCTACAGGATGATCCTATGATGTCAGAAGACTGATGATAGCTGCCTCCCACCTCCTGGGAGAGATGAGATAGGCTAGAGCAGTGGTTCTCAACCTTCCTAATGCCTCAACCCTTTAATAGTTGTATGTGGGCATATCTGCATGTGGGCAGACCTGTCTGGAGACAGATAGAGGAGCAGTGTCTGGTTCAAGCCCCAAAGGGGTTGTGACCCACAGACTGAGAATGGCTGGGCTAGAGGTACTGAAGGAAGCATACATTTTTCAGGTCATGGCCAATATTGTGATTGGTTTTCCTTGATTATAAGTGGAGGGTTTCTATTTTGTAAGTATGTTAGTGGTATGTGATAAAAATGCAAAAAAAAAGATCAATAAAGCATGAAAGACACAAGATAATTTTGGGACTTCATTAAATTCAATATATACTTTTAAAAAAACAACATGTACATAAACAGAAATTCTGAGTTTCATATAAATTCCTCTTTTGTTCTTCACACACTGAAATGTTGATTATTAATTCCATAACAAAAAAGAAAAAAAATTTTTTAAGAGTTTTCAGCAATTCATTTAGTAAAAGAATACTGGGAGAACACAGGGTTCTAAGTCCCTGCCACTAAGTAACAAAGTGACTTTGGGTAAGTCATTTTACCTTTCATGACCTCAGTTTTCTAATGTTGAAAAGGGGATAGGAGATCCTGAGATACCTTACAGTTCTAAAACAATTCTGTGAAATTCAGATCAACAAATTTTAAGATTTGAAACTCACCCCACACAATATTTTAATATATGAGTTCAAATATTATTGAGGGGAAAAAGTTAAAAATAATTTTAGATGTCTAGATTATTGAAAAATAAAAACCTAACTAAAATGCTGAAGGAAAAAAAGGCAGCTACAATCTGCATTAAAGGTGCTTCAAGAACTTATGGAATTCTGAAACTAAAAGTTAGAAATGAAACTGGATATTAAGAGTACAATCTCTATGGTAAATGATATTACATTTTACATATCAATTTAAATTTATCAGAAAGTAACTTGCTTTCACTCATGTACCGAAGTCCAGCATACACTAAGTTCAAGACAATACTGGTAGCCCTGTAAGAGAGAAGAAACTAGATACAAATGTTCTTTCAAAGAAGGGGCTCTAATCCCAGATGATACCCAAAGTGATTTTTCTAGGCAGATTGATGGAATTAATTTTTCTTGAACTATTTTTTTTTTTAGAATACTAAATGCAAGCATTATGTCTTATTGGAACAAGAGCTGAGCATGAAGTCAGGATATTTCAATTTAAATCGTGGTTCTAAAAGACTGACCGTCAAGCCAGGTCAATTAATCTCTCAGTCTCTACTGGAATTACTTTATAGTGGTTATATTGACGCTAGAACCCAGTGTTCTTTTTTGTTCTATGATGCATTCAAGGTAGAACACCTCAATTTATAATCCAACATGTGGACTGCAGGTCAGCTTGTTGGTACCCTGAACATATCTTTCCAAAGAAATGAGGTTACTAATAGTAACTTAGTAAAAGTGTTCAGGGTCCCCTTTGGCCTACAAGAGTCTATTTAACACATAGCACATCTTCAATGTAAAGTTATCCAAGGTTTCTAAAGAAAAGTTAACCATGGATTAAGTCAGGATGGCAGAAACATAAAAGCTACTTGCCCAAGTTCACATTGCCCAAAAGCAAGATTCAAACCCAGATCTTTTAATTCAAAATCCAGAGCCCCTTCTAACTCTACTGCAATATTTCAATGAACGCTCTCATGTGCCCTAATGTATACTTACCAATAACTGTAAGGTTTGTCAGAAACAGTGAAAGACAGCTACAAAGTGGTCCCCCTACCCACCCAAGGAATATACTGGAAAAAAAAATTTCAAAACCCAATTAACTTTCATATACCATTTAAAAGTTTATAAAGTGTTTTACAGATACCATCTCGTTTAAACTTAATATTAAAGCTTGTATGATGGGAGTAAGACAAAGGTTAGACAAAATGCAGTATTTAAAGTTAATCAGGACTTGAGTTATATATTTCTCTGTATCTTTTTTTTCTTTAAGATGTGGCCATTAAACATTCAAGGGGAAAGGTTATTTAAAATAAAAAAAATAAGGCACAGTTACTTGGCCTTAAGTATATTATCCCCAGTCTATTTATTTGTCATCAAGAAATAAAGTAGTCATGTTTCAAGGGAACCTTAAATGAAGTACTGCATTTCTAAAAAGAACAAAGAAGAAGGGGTGCAAAATCTTAAGAATAGACGTTAAAAAGGGGGTCCTTCAAGAAAGGGTAGTAAACATGTCCTTCTTCCCAACCCCCTTCCCCTTCTCCCTACCTCCCCTCCTTTTTCCTCATCACGTGTACCAGGGAATTACTCTTTCTCCCTTATTCATCAATGGGCAAGGGATCTTAAAGAGGCAGATTGGGGAGCTGTGGAACTGGGGCTTTAAGGATGTGGGAACTGAGGTTTCCAAGGTGAGTGGGTAGGGGGATCCTTATTCAGAAAGTAGGCGATAAGTAATGAGAAAGCAGAAATGGTAGCTTCCATATCAGATGGCAGCGGTGGAGGAGGGGTGGTGGTAGAAAGGGGTATGTGGTTAACTAAGGGGGTGAAGGAGGAGCGTAAAGAAATCCCCACTGAGACACCTATTTCCAATGAAGTAGGAAAGCAGATATGTAGAAGGGGGATTAGACTGGGTCTTCTTGGTCACTGAGGGCAAAATGAGGAACCTCATTTGTAGGAAATGAAGAGAGGCAGTAGATGAGTTTTTGCAGCCATAACATCCAGAAATGAGTTAAGTTTCCAACAGAATATGAATATGCCTTACACACAGGAAAGGCCCTAGGGGCTTTTCCACTATAGGAAAACATAAACCTAGATCTTTAAACGGGGAGAGAAAACTGAAATTCAAAGAAACCAGTGCGTTTTTAGAGAAGATTGGTCATAGGTGATATTGAATCAATTCCCTGTTTTAGGTGGCTGAAAGAACTCTGGATTTGGAGTCATGAGCCCCAGAGTTTGAATCCAGGCCCTTGTATTACAAGTCACTTCTACCTGACTCTCTCAGTCTCTGCTTCTTCAGCATTAGCTTAAAAGGATTCAACAGTCTCTAAGGTTTCTTACATTTCTAGAGGTAGGTCATTAAGAAATAAGAACAATGAATGGAAGTTGTAGAGGAAAAGATTCTGGCTTGATAATAAGCAGGTGTGGCTACTATTCATTCAGTTCCTATTAAGCATGTGGTCAGAGACCTTAAAGGGCCCCGGTGGGTCAACTTTGAAATGGACACTATACAAAGATTCCATAACTTCAGTTCGCTAAGTGATTTTCAATTTATTAATAAAATCTGATTTCTTGTCATCAAATAGCACAAATTAGCATTACTTCTATTCACGCACCATCAAAAACAAGTGAGATGATTTCTTGAATATTTGTAAAACTAGAGATACCTAGCATTTCAATGCAACAAACAAAACGTTGAAACTTAAAATGAACCCTAATTAAGTAAACTGATCATTTTAAAAAGTGGAACTAATGATCTGGCTCTTTTATGCATTGAATGGAGATTTAAACATATTTTCTGAGAGTCTTGACATTATCATCATGTTAGGAACAGAACAAAGTGTGGCATGTGTAGTGCATCTAGGAAGGTCTGCAACTGAAACACCTCCTTTTGGAAAACTGCATCACAAAATGTATGCACTTGGTGCTTGATGGGAATTTTCTTTCCAATACAAGGCTGACTTGAGCTCCTAGATTAATTGGGTTTTGCATTATCTTTTATATCATTATAGATGACTAAAAACAGCATGACCTTTAAGTTACAACTTGAGGGCTATGCTAATCGTAAGGAACAACTGTTTGTCTGAAAAAAGGTTATACCAGGTTTCATTCAAAAATAGAATCTCCCAAAATTTAGCATTTGCAAAGCACAGCATCCCCAAGCCCTAGTTATGCTGTCTTTGTTGTTCAATCATTTCAGTCCCATCTCACTCTTCATGACTCCACTTGGTTTTTTGGGCAAAGAAACTGGAGTGGTTTGCCATTTCTTTCTACAGCTCATTTTTCATTAGAGGAACTGAAGGAAACAGGGTTAAATGACTTCACCTAGCTTTAAAAGTACCACAGTTTCATTTAAAATACATTGAGGTAGAGCTAGGTGGCGCAGTGAATAGAGCACTGGGCCTGGAGTCAGGACGACCTGAGTTCAAATTCGGCTTTAGACACTTGACACACTTACTAGCTATGTGACTTTGGACAGGTCACTTAACACCAATTGCCCCCCAAAAATAAAAAGGAAAAAAAAACCATAGAAAACAAAAACAGAATCCAACTGAATTCAACAACCAGCTAAAATGAATGCACAAAATCCACTTTGGAACAATTCAATTTTGTCCAGCATAGTAAGAGTTTTGATTTGAAGTCCCCTTCTTACACCATCTGAAGTAAATGCCATCCTGGATCCCAAGCTCAAAGTGATGAATGAAAACTACTGGCAGATAAAGCCGGGATCCCAACCAGAGAATGAGTTTTCACAAAGACTGAATAACCATCAAGAGTTATCAACTAGATTTTTATTTAAAAGCCTCATGCACGTTTGCAAAAAAAATGCAAGGCTCTTTCCCTAGGGCTTGCTTGCCAACATCAGATTAATAGTGTCAAGGCGGTTCAGTCAGATTATTCAAGTGGGTCTGCTGACCAAGAAAAGTTTATGGAGCATGCTCAGTGTTGGGATTAACATCCCCAGTATTTTGCCAGAAAAGTATTGTTAAGAAGGGGCATCAATGAGGTAGTGAAACTTCAAATTCTATGTTTTATTCTTTAAGATCCATAAATTGCATTTCCCAATTTAAAACAGCTGAATATCTAGAATTATACTCATTCCCATTTTGATAATTCACAACCTTTTTGGGAGCTTTAAACCTTCCCTACTATTCTCATTCTCCTGGCACCCGTTTTCTAGCACTATAATTGGCTTAATGCGCCCCTAGAATAGGGAATAGGAGATAAGAATGCAGATTTGGAGGGGGAAGGGACCTTAGATCATTCCAGTCTAACCCAACCCTTCCCCCTCCCCATTTTGCGATTGTAGAAACCAAGACCCAGAGTGGCTGAGGTTATATAAATCTCTTAGGGTCATATAGCTAATAAGACACAGAAACCAGAATTTGCAATCATGTCCTCTGACTCAAAATCCAGCATCTTCCCATTCCATACTCTGCTCTTAACTTCCCAGACTTCAAAACTATACCTTAGCTGCTACCTAATCCTAGAACTTACCCCAGCACCTGCGGTCTCCTTGCCTTGGGACATCTAACTACCCTCTGGGGTCTTCTCATCCTGGAACATTCCTCTGCCACATTCATCCTCTCTACCCACTGGCAAGTTCTTAGTGAGACTTCCATTCTACAGAGGCTCAGGCTGGCCGCTCTTCATTTCTTCCCCGAATATGCTCCAGAATTTGTGGACTTCAAACACTCCCCTATCCCCATCACCACCACTTTCTTTATCTTCCCCATTTAACTTTGCAATTTCCTTTTATGTGCAGCCTTCCCCCAGTAGAATGTGAGCTCCTTGAGGGCAGGGGTTATTGTTTTGCTTTAATCCGATTACAAAATCCTACAGTAGGGGTGGCTAGGTGGTGCAGTGAATAGAGCACCAGCCCTGGAGTCCAGAGGACCTGAGTTCAAATCCAGCCTCAGACACGACACAAAAACTAGCCAACCCCAACTGCCCTCCAAAAAGCAAAAATCAAACCAAAAAAAAAAATCCTACTGTAAGTGCTTAACAAATGTTCAATTCCTTCCTTCCAGTCCAAAGTCTAGACCACATTTCAATTACAAGGACACTTTCTCCTCCCTCCATATCCTAATAAGTACTTTTAAAAAATACTTTTAAAAAGCTATTATTTCTATATGGGTACTCTCTTCCATTAGCCAAGACAGAAAAAAGCCTATACTTTTGTGAAGAGTTTCCATGAGTTATCTCTGACAAAAACAGTCACCAGGCGGTCAGTCCGATGCTGTCCTCCCACCCTTCACTTAGCTAGAGTGGCCTTGTGTCCAAAAGTGAAGAACTAAAAACCTTTTAGTCTGGAAGGGCCTACCTCAACTGAACTTTGTTGATGTAGTCAGAAAACCTGAGGTCATCACCATTATTAGTGTAGGGACAGGATCCGAATAAGGCTTGGGTGCTCCTTTACCATCTCTCTTTCTCTGTAACTATATTATCCTGATCAAGTCAACTTCTTTCAGTCTCAATTCCTCTCCTATGTGAGGAGGGCAGTCTGCGACTAGATGGTTTCCAAAATCTGCTTTGGTTCCAACATTATATGACTGCAGAGTTGAACTATCCCAGAAACACTGATATTTGACTTGCCTTTCTTTTTCTCACTCCCCTGATATAGCACATTCACAGCTTACTGAGTCAGTTAAGTCAATTTTCTAAGTAAATAAAATATATCCTCTCTCCTTAAGCTTCAATACATAAAGCAAAACAAGAGAAGCCCACTTCAGATGAAGTCTTTGAGAAATGAAATGAGTTAAATCGCTTTCCTACCTTAAACAGTATTTTGAGAATGCTTAATGCTTTTTTAAATGACTTACTCACTACAAACATCAAATATGAACATGCAATATAATGATATCCTCAGGACTTACTGAGGTATCCATGGTTGACTACCCCAAGGTTAAATGAGCAGGGCAGCTAGATGGCACAGTGGGTGATGTGACAGGCCTGAAGCTGGGAAGATTCATTTTCCTGAGTTCACATCTGGCCTCAGACACTTACTGACTGACCCTGGATAAGTCGCTTAACCCACAGTACTTCATTTGTAAAATGAACTGAAGAAGGAAAAGGCAAACCATTCCAGTCTCTTTGCCAAGAAAACCCCAAATGTGGACATGAAGAGTTGGGACATGACCAAAAGAACTGAACAACAACATTAAATGACCTGTTTTTTAGACGCCTGTGTGTCCTTTTAAAAAAGCCTGCTTCTTACAACCTTGATGAGTTTCTTTTGCCTACTCCCTAAATACTCCTTCTAATTTGTCATGAATTTAGAAAATCAGAGGTAACCCCTCAGCTCCTCAATCTGAGACTCTATGCTAATTCTATAGGCAAGTCTAATGAGTGCTTCTCTTATGAGAAACTATATGAACTCTGTCTGCTCAGACCTCAGACCTGGCTGGCTCCCAGCTCTGTTCAGATGGGTTGAAGTAGCCAGAGGTCCAAGGAATAAGGGAGGGGGAGGAGAGATGAGTTAAGATTGATTAGAGCCCTCTGAAGTTTGCTAGGTAATATGTGTACCTACAGATCTATGCAAATGACTGCACTGGGAAGCAGATTAGATCATAAAGTCAGTGTTTGGAATGCAAAGAATGGGAAACCAAAGGCCACTCAGATGACTTATTTTTATTTATTTATTTAACTTATTTATTATTATTTATTATGTATAATATTATTTATTTTATTTATATATTTTATATTTATATAATTTATTTATATATTTTATATATAATATTATTTATTATATATAATATTTATTATTATTATTTAATCTTATGGTTTAATCTTATGAACAACAGAAACAACTAAGAACATGATGGTCAAGAATTACTAGAGTTTGTTTCTTTAAAGATAAATAAGGAAGGGAAAAAAGTCAAGCTCTTTATTATTAACATTCAGTTATTAATCAATAAGCTCTTTCATGGGTAAAGTCCAGCTTTCCCAGACCTTCAGCTCCTGTATGAAAATGTTACACCATAATAAACTCAATACAGCACACATAATTTGCATGACTCTCTCAGTCTTTTTGAGACTGCAAATATGGTTACCGTGCTTATCTAACAGAGTACCACTAACCTCGTCCATCTTATTTCTGGCCTACAACTCCAGGAAAGGAGGTTCCAGGGCAACCCTTGTTAAGTTTCACTTTGTATTCTGCCAAATAAATTTGGCAAACACAGAAAGCCTGTAAACCACAAGAGAGGTTTTTGTTGTAGCAAACACCCTTGGCTAGCCTGAGCCCTCAGCATTGGACATCCTGGTTAACTGAATTTTTTAGAGTTTTTTTTTTAAATTCTGATATAGTTGGAAATCTTTCTAAAAAATATTTCATACTTTCCCAACTACAAAAAACTTAAAAAAAAACAAACCTCAGGTCACAATTACGCCAACAGACATTATACTATTATACTGTGACATACTGTGATACAGCCCTTTGGAAACGTGTAGGGCTATTGATCCTTTATGATGTAAGACTCTAAACCACTATCATCTTCCAATTGTATCTGCTCTGGTGAGAAAACTGGAAAAAAGACAATGCAAGGATGGTCTGAAAGAAGTTAGGATGTGCTCACAGAAGACCTGGGATCCCATGCTCTGGCTGGTCTACAGAACAAGACACTCCATCTCTCCAGCATCTCCTCCACCTTCCCCTCAGGCACAAGACGGCAGTCCATGCTCTCCCTCCTTCAGCTTCTCCTACTGACTTCCCAGGTCTCCTTTAAAACCAAACTCCTAACTTCTTATGGAAAGTCTTCTCCAATCCCTCTGAATTGTAGTGCCTGCCCTCTGTTAATTATTCCCTACTCATCCTGTATGTAGTTTGCTCTGTGTGCATTTATTTGCATGTTGGATTGTAAAGTCACTGCTGGCAGGGGCTGTTTTTTGCTTGCTTTCCTATCCCCAGAGCTTAGTTAGCAGAGTGTCTGGCACGTAACAGACACTTACTAAAGGTTTACTGACTGATAAGACTAGTCTTCTAGTATTTGAGGACTGACAGGTAGAAAACAGGGATTAGATTTGTTCTGTTTAGTTCCTAAAGGGCAGAGCTAGCAACAATGAGCAGGAGATGGAGATTTCCAACCAGAGCAGTTAGAATTTTTTTTAAGGGTAGTGTGTGGGTGTGCATATGTGTGTATGTGCATGCGTGTGTAGTGTTTTCATGCAATCCTCTCTAAAAAACTTTAGCTATTTGGAATATCCGGTGCTGAGGGCTCAGAAGAACCAAGGTGTTCGCTATAACGAATCATCTTTTGGCTCGTCAGGGTTTCATTTGGCCTTTGGCCCCGGGAGGTTGTCGTCCAGCGATGTCTGTAGGGATGGCCATTTGGGGGGATAAGGGGATAAAGATATAGATCAAACCAGACAGACTCTGAGGTTCCTTCCAAGACTCCTAAGAGTTCTGTTTCTTCCTCTGCTGGTGAGAAGTGAGACGCCTCTTCTTAGGGCCGCAAGATCCACCTTCTGAGGAGCCCAGCTCCTGCCTGCCTGCCCGGCCCCAGTACCAACCCTACAGCAGTTTGTGCTGCACACTCTCCCCTAATTTGCTGAGGTTTTAATAAACCCACCAATAAAGCTGGTTAGAACTATGGTCAAGAAGAATAAACAGGTTCAGTAAGAACCTAAACATAACTCTCTTCCTATAACTCAAGTAAATGAGCTTCCAGGGCATGAACTTTATGACATCTTCCTTTGCTCAGGACATTTTGTTTCCTTAATTATGTTTCTCAACTGTGTGGCCAGATGAATGGTATCCAGATTAGTGGAGGTATTGCTAGATCAAGTACCTCTCAAGAAAAGAATCTCACAATAGGATAACTTTTAGAACTATTCTCTTCCTTGTTCAGAAGCAGCACACCAGGTCCCTCCCCTTGCTCTTTCTCTGGGTGGCACTCTGAAAGGCTACATAATCTCTGTGATCACAGCACCCATAACATAGCCCGTTTGTGTTAAACAGTTTGGAAAGTTCCATATGTAGCATTTGATCAATCTGACAGAAACCCCTTCCTTAATTATATTATATATAATATAACTATATTAATATTATTAACTAATTATTAACTAATATAATTATATTATAGACAAGTTGGGATTTTCATGCCAATTTTGCTCAAATGGATGCTATTTTATCCAATGACTTCCACCTTTAAAAAAAGATGAAGATGGCAACCTAAAAACATTTGAGGGGAGATGTACTCCTTGACAGAAGGGACTACGGTCTCCCCTTCAACCTTTCTCTGTGTCCTCAACACCTAGCACAAAGTAAGCAATTAATAAACACTTGTTAACTTGATGTATATGTCTGTTGGGCATTCTAATATATCAGTAGAGAGATTAATTTACAAAAAAATGAAATTTCTCTTACAGAGCAGGAAGAACATGCTTGAAAAATTCAGGTTTAAATCCTGGCACTCTTGGCTACTTATTATCAAGGTAAACTTGAGCCAATGACTTAATCTCTTTGATGTAATATTACCCTCAATTGTAAAATGGGGATAATATTCCTCCTATCTTAAAAGGTTGTTCTGAGAAAACCACAAAGTTCTTTGTAAACCACAAAGTGCTACAAAAACTTAAGATGGCATTTGGTCTTCATTTTCCTTTGGCATAATTTTTACAACTTCTGAACAACTATTTATCAATAAACAGTGAGCCCTCTGCTAGCTGTTTCCCTGCCATGAGGCCAGACCACAGCACTCCATAGCTACTTTTCATCGTTGCAGGTCTTTCTGCTCATGAATCCGCTAATTCTGAGTTAGGTACACAGAATTATACAGGATATTTACAATGTCTAACACGACACTTAGAATTGCTACCAACCTTAACTTCCTTATCATCCAGTTACAGAAGCCAAGTCCTCCGGAACAATACCACTAAGCATTTGCGCAAAACAAGGGATGCCCTTGTATGATATCAAACCCGCATGGAGTCAACAGAAATGCCTTTGACACCTTGATAATAATTCTGTCCATTTCAACCATATCACACAAATCTTTTAGAAATCTTTCATTAATGTCTAGCAGTCACCAATCTTTCTGAAGATACTTTTTAATTTCACACTTATGAAATAAGATTATTCAGTACAGTCCCTAAGCCAGAGGCTTGACCAAATATGTCATTCTTCTGCTCAAGAAGCTTCTACAGCTCCCTTTACTGCCACTAAAATGCAAATTCCTCTGTTCAGTATTTAAAGCCCCTCATAATCTGTTCCTTCATAAGAGAGGCCCAGTCGGTATTTTCATATATTGAAATTATGTTTCAAGGAATAAGATATCCCAAGCTAAAAAAATGCTTATTTCTTAGAGCATTTGACAGAATCCTCATTTGTGTTCTGTACACTGTATCAGAGAGGATCCCTTGCTCCCTGAAATCCTGAAATCAACCCTCATGAACTGCGTAATCACAAAATAAAGATGCTACAAACCTTTTTAGTCTAGCAACACAAATGTCAGGCAACTTGAAAAACCAGGATTGCTAGGTATGCACATTAAAAGCCATCCTAAGACCATCACAAACATTCTGGAGAAACAAACCTTTTATTGTTTCTTATTGCAGTATTAAGTCTTTTTTAAACTTATCCTTCTTCTTATGTTATTATTCTTCTACCTGGCCGATTTTCTTTTTTTTTTTTTGCTTTTTGGAGGGCAGTTGGGGTTAAGTGACTTGCCCAAGGTCACACGGCTAGTTTTTGTGTTACGTGTCTGAGGCCGAATTTGAACTCAGGTACTCCTGACTCCAGGACCTGTGCTCTACTCACTGCGCCACCTAGCCGCCCCTACCTGGCCGATTTTCAAATGAACTGGTTTGCAACACCAGTTATTTGTTCAGTAGTTTCCATAAGACTGTACTGGTGTGGTAGCAGACAAAGAGAAGATTACATTTTTAGAGATTCTTTCATATCTCACAAAGAGAATTTGTAAAACTCTCCTACCATTTTACAACACATATTTGTGTAGGTGAGCATTTTCACTTTATTCTTGCTTTAAATCAAGATACAGAAATAAACTCAATGCAGAACCACATTTAAGACTGTGTTTGTCTGGTGCCAAGCCAAATATTGTAAAACTTTGTTCAAATAAAAATGTCCAACATTGAAATTAAGTTTATATATAAAACCATTGTGTTTGTTAAAATGTTACATCTGGGAATATGTTTATTAAAATATTATTTATATTGAACAAAATTTGCAAAACAAAGAAATTTAGCTAACATAGGCATATGAAAGTCTTGCTGGCTTACTACTTTTAATTCTTACAGAATGTCCCACATAAAATACTTATAATTATTTTATAGAGTTTTAATAATTATAGCAGAGTGCAATTTTGTATTTTATAAATTTCAATTTAGACCTTTTCTAGTAAAAGTTATTACTAGAATTATCGTAAGCATTTAATCAATAAATCAAAAAGAATATTATGAGCAGCATATTAAATTACCTGGGGGGTTTCACAACATATTATTGTTACAGTTGAAAGGGGTTTATGGAACAAAAAAGTTGGAAACCACAGCTTTAGATAGA
Organism: Pseudocheirus occidentalis; assembly: GCA_028646575.1. NCBI lineage: Eukaryota > Metazoa > Chordata > Mammalia > Diprotodontia > Pseudocheiridae > Pseudocheirus > Pseudocheirus occidentalis. The sequence continues at coordinate 219,780,494 of CM053593.1, forward strand.
GTGGACCTGTGATTTCACTGGCATAGGATCTCCCTTTACTATTTCTCTGTAACTCATATTCTTAAAAGAGTTGTCTAGAGCACTAAGAGGCTCACATAGCCAGTATAGTATACACCACAGGCAAGATTCCTACCCAGCTCTTTCTGGAGAGAACACCTCTTATTCTGTGTCACAAAAGGGTAAAAAGACACTTTAAGTTATGAAATTTCTAAAAGTTCTTCCTTTCTGATATTAGCATCTTTTCGGTAAAATAGACCATTTTGGTAGTCATAGCAAAGAGCCTATTCACCCCAGGGAGAGTACAACAACTCTTATGTCACAAGTAATAAAAAATACCATCATAATTCCAATTATGGTGTCATGCCTACTCATACAGAATAAGTGCCAAGACAAAAATCTCTATGAACTCAAAAGGGTGTGTGTGTTGTGTGTATGCTCTCAAGCACACATGTGTATGAAAACTGCCTATGTATCTGCCACCACTTTTTAAAGAAGCCTAATCACTGAATGGGCATTGCCTCACTCAAAGTGAGAATGTGTAAAGACCTTAGCTCAAAAAGGGCCAGGGTCTCCCACTACATCCAGGACCGTTGCTGGTCATCCTGATGAATATCTAATATCTGGTCACTGGACCCAAAAAGCTCTGGAGGAGAAAGTGAGGCTGGTGACCTTGCGCAGCCCTCCTTCACTCAAATCAAATTCAATGTCACAGTCCTCTTCAAGTAAAAAGGACAAACACACATCTCACCCTGGAAGATCTCAGTGCTCTTAGGGTCCTCTGGTTTGAATGGTCAGTTCCTCCCAGAGTCTCTATGCTAAAGGAAGTGCCTACACCAGCCATATTCACTCCTGCATTGCTCTGTAGATGTCACTCCTACTCCAGAATTCTGGATTTTTCCTTTGCCATGGTCCCATGTGGGTCCCTTTCTCTCTTCCCTCCCCCTCCCTCCATTCTTTAGCACAATGATTTCTGCCATTAGAATGTAAGCTCCTTGAGGGACTGTCTTTTTCCTTGTTTTCTATATTTCCAGTACTTAGCACAGTACCAAGCACATACTGTTATTCAGTTGTTTCAGTCAGGTTGGATTCTACATGACCCCACCAAGAACATAGTAAAGGCTTAATAAATGTTGATGACAAAGAAATCCTATTCTGGATCTGATTCTCACTTAAACTTAGGAGCACAATGCTAATGTAAAAGTGACTGCCTCACTTAAGAATCTGTAATAGAGAAGGAAAGGAAACCTAAGCAGAATCTCACAGGTACTTTTTATTTGGGAAGAGCATCTGTCAGAGAGTTCAGAAGAAAAGGAGGATAGGGCTAAAATCCTGAAGAAAAAAAAATCAGTACAAGAAGAACAGAAAATACAAGAATGTAATGCTGGGGACAAAAAAGAACACAATTTGATGAATATAAACTGGAGTTGTCTGAAGATGTGCAGGAACCAAAGACTGTCCAAGCAACTTAGGATTTTTTTTTTAAAGTATGTTAGTAAAGACTTCCAAATAGAGGGTGAATATAAAAGCATGGCACAACTTTAAGAATGCTGTCAGAATTAAAGTTCAGAATCCGCTGAGGCTGGTGAGAAAAGCCCAGTACAGCAAAAAAAGATATACCAGGAGAAAAAGGAGGATCAAAAAGAATAACAAAGAGAAGGCAGAGAGCTGCTCTATTTTTATACTGTAGGCTTTTCTTTGCCAAAAAATGACCATGAAAAGAGCAAGAAAACTTTTTTAAAATGATTAATTAAAGTCAGTATAATGTTTTATGGTTTGCAATATCTCATTTGATCCTTTCAACAATCCTGGAAGAAGTAGGTGTTATCATTATCTTCATTTTTATATATGAAACAGAGTCAGACAAAGTTAAGTGATTAACCCTGGGTGGTCACCCAGCTAGTAAGAATCTGAGGCCTGATTCAAATTTAGGGCTCAGTGACTCTAGGTCCACTCACAGACCCACCATGCTACCTAGCCTCTCTGTAAGGCAGAGTTTACCCAAAGTTTAGCTAAGAACTTGGCAAAGGAACTCATTCTGTTTTTATGAGGGGAAAAAAAAAAGTATAGAGATGCAAGTCTAAACCAGAGGTTTCAAACGTGATAACATTTCCAAACCTGATTAAAATATAACTGGGAACAAACTAAACTAAGTAAAAATGTGATAGAACATCAACAATGTGGTTTTTCTAAGTCAATATACAGTCTGCAGGGATCTTTATGGAGGGTTTAATGAACTCTATTTCTAGCTGAGTTTGATACCACTGGTCTTCCTTACTAGACAGATGTGAAATTTGTTGTGTGGTTAAACATAAAGAGTTATTACTAACTCCATGCCAGCTTGGGAGGAGGTCTCTAGTGGAATGCCCCAGGGAATCTGTGCTTAGCCCAAAATTGGACATTTTTCTCAGTGATCTAGATAATGGGATAAGGCAGTGTTTTAATCATAGTGCAAAAGAAACAAAGCTAAGAAGGACGTTTAACACACTGGAAGTTCAAGTCAGAATCCAAAAAATTACTGACGAGCCAGAATACTAGGTGGAATCTAATACAATGAAATAATAATGCTAATGAGGCCTTAAGTTCAAAACAGTCATCTTCCTAAGTACAAAGTGAAAGCATAGCTAGAAAGCAATTTCCCTGAAGACCTTGGGGTTTTAGTTACATTGCCAGAGGCACAGCTCTGGAGTATTTTGCCTAGGACCTCAGTTTAGGAAGGACTTGGAGAATATTCAGATGAGGGCAATCAGAATGATCAAGGGTCTTAAGTCCATGAATGAGGAAGTAGGAGTATTAAACCTGGATTAGAGAAGATTCAGAAGAAAGAGGAAGAAGTGGCACCCAAACTGCACTGATAAATTAAGCAACATTTATAGAGCTCCTACTATACACCAAGTATGGTACTAAGCACTGGGGGTGCGGCTAGGTGGCACAGTGAATAGAGCACTGGAGTTCAAATCTGACCTCAGGCACTTAACACTTACTAGCCCTGTGACCTTGGGTAAGTCACTTAACCTCAATTGCTCTGCCTTTCCCCCTCTAAAAAGCAAAAAAAAAAAAAAAAAGCACTGGGGATACAAAAAGAGGCAAAAGACAGTCCCCCTGCCCTCAAGGAGCTTACAGTCAAAGGGGAAGACAACACGCATATAAAGAGATACAAAGTAAGCTAATACTAATATTTATTTTACTTGTAATAATATATTATTTTATTTATTATTATTAATTGTGTTTATAATGATATTTTATCTAAAATATGATATATTATAATAACATAATAATACTAATAATAAGTATTGGACAAACAGAATTCTAATTCTTGGAGTGTTTTCACATAAAAGGATTGAGCAGGTTCTATTTGACCCTGGAAGGCAAAACCAGGAACAACTGGTGAATGTGGTAAAAATGCACATAAGCTTGAAGTCACCACAGTCTTCCTGCTAATTCTATCCTGAGCTGTCTGAAAGTGCAATGGGAGCCCTGGGAGAGAGTGGGTTCCCTTTCGCCGGATGTCCTCCAGCAGAGGCCAGAACACTTGTTAGGCAGGTCGAAAGGTGGAATTGTTTTTGCCTCTCTGGTCCCTTACAACTCAAATTCTGTCATTCTGTGATTTCAGAACTGGACTTTAAGAGAAGAGGAGAAATAGGGGGACAGTTCACTGCTAGCAATCAATATAAAGACAACAGTGAAAACAGCAGCTTGTCATCCTGACAGCCCTGAAGACAGAAAAACCCCAAACGAAAAATGTGAATTATGTTACATGCACACACACACACACACACACACACACACACACTGTACAGTAAAAATGCAATAGGGTCATCTTTATTAATGTCAATGAAAAGATGATGGACGAAGTATTTTAGAAAGGTTTCCATTAAAATAGTTTTAAAATCTCAGCCAGGGAAAAAGGTTACATCCCTCCCAAGTGACGTGGAAGAAAAATGGATGTTTTAGAATCCTGGCTTCAAAAATAAACATATTCCCAACAGAAACGGTTATTTGTTATAATAATAACAAGCATTTATGTCACTTTAAGGTTTAACAAAGCACTTCTGTGTTCATTAAGAGTCACACCACAACTCCCTGAGGTATTATTATACCCATCTTACAGATAAGGAAACTGAGGTTGAGGAAAATTAAGTGACTTGCCCAGATTAACATGGCTTTTTAAGTATCTGAGCCACAATTTAAAACCACGTCTTCCCAAATATAAGTCCAATACACCATCTATAGAGACTTGTTAATAATGGTTAAATTATCATTACCATAACTGTTAACAAACCATAATACCTTAGATTTGGATATTATTTTCAGAGTTCTTTTCTTTACATCATTTCTTCCTACTCTCAAAAAGGCAGGCAAGCAAATACTGGACAGAGTGACAAGCCTGGAGTCATGAAGACCTGAGTTAAAATCTAGCCTCAGACACTTACTAGATGTGTGACCCTGGGTAAGTCACTTAACCTTTGTTTGCTTCAGTTTCCCTAACTGTAAAATAAGGATAACAACAGCATCTACCTTGCAGGGTTGTTCTAAGGCTCAACTGTAAGACAACTGGTATACAGTAAACCCGATACAAATGTTAGTTATCATCTTCATCATTATTATTATCATTACTCTTCCTCCTCCTCCTCCTTTCAATGTAGAGGAATAAAAAAAAGATCAAAAGTTAACTTGTCTAAAATTCTCTGGCTAGCAAACAAAAGAGACAAATGAACAACTTTTTTTTTTAAAACAACCATGTGCAATGTGGTATGCATGCAAAGATCAAAAATAAAATTTTAAAAAAGCATATATATACATATATACATACATATGTATAGACTGTGCCCCCTCAAGAAGCTTACATTTTTCTAGTTAAATATATCCAGGTTTGCCAACTTTTAGGGGAGTATTTTGGGTTAACAAGGCTTTTATATGTTGCTCTAGGAACCTGACCATTATTTATAATATTGTTGCTATAGCAAAATAAGTCCCCAGTTCCAAAAGGAAAAAAAGGCAAAAACCCTGATTTACATAACCTGTTTCTAAGTTGGAAGCTGCCTGAATATCATCTTTGAAAATTAGCAATTGCTAATTTTAATTTTTAATGAATTTAATTTAATTAATTTAATGAATTTAAATTTTAATAACCATTTATCCTGGTTACATCAGACATTAATCATCACCTATAATATGTGCAGAAGATTAAATTCTGTTTTGTCTTGATGTTAAGAGTGAAAGCTATAAAGTTCTCCTTTCTACCTCAATGGTTGATCATATTAATATTCATTTTACTTATGATTTCATGACCTTATAGACACAATAACCAAAAAAATATTCAGTGGAAATTGGTTCTTTTTTCATGCAGTCAGCTGAACATATCAACACGAACACTTCCTGCCTGCCCTTCAAAGATTTCCTCTATCTCCCCCAACACTCCACCAGCCTTCTTTCTATTTATCTCACCAACCTCATTTCTCCTTCCTTTCCAATGGTGGTTCCTCCCAATCAAACAACTGAACTCCAAATTTTACAAATTGAATTACCGCCCATATCACCAGTTTCTATGCTACCTTTAAAATACTTCTTTTCCCCACAAAAATCACCTTATCTAGGAAGCCTTCCTTGTTTAGCCAGGCATTATAAATATAGTATGGACTAAGCATATAATCCCAAGATTTAGACATTTGTGTCACACCCTTCTTAGAATAATGTTTTAAAATGCATAAAATTAAATACACAAGAAAGGAAACCAATTTATTGAAATACAGCTCCCAAAACGTTCAGCTGTATGGGATTCTTCGTGACCCTATTTGGGGTTTTCTTGGCAAAAATACTGGCATGGGTTGATATTTTTTTCTCCAGCTCATTTTATGGATGAGGAACTGAGGGAGACAGGGTTAAGTGACTAGCCCAGGATCACACACCAATAGGATTTGATTTCATGAAGATAAGTCTTCCAGATTCCAAGCCCAGTGCTCTATCTTGTGCCACAAGTTCCTGGGCTCCCAGCTAAAACCCCATTGATAACATAATTCTTCCATTTTGCAGAGGAAGACCCAAAGGGTCATGGAGTGAGCAGAGGCTGGGTTCAAGTTCAGATTACCTGACTCCAAAGTGGGTGCTCTTTCCAATGTAGGATACTTCCTGATACTTTAAGAATGCTTACCTCCATCAGAAATTGTCTAAGTGATACCATCTTGTTTGTGCTACTGCCAGAGAGAATTATGTTCACCTTACGACATCTCTCCTACAATTTATAATCAAGGAAGAACAGGAACAAATAAAGTACTACATGAACAGATAGTGAAGTGTTTCCATTATATATATCAAGGGCAGTATGCAATATAGTTGAAAGGAAGAGTAACAATTACCTACTGTGAAAATGGGTGAATTCCAGTCTAGATTTATGAGGAAAAAGGGGAAAAAGTATGCTTGTCAAATTGGTAAATGGCACAGACTGGGAGGGATTGCTAATATATAGAATAAGAGACTCAGAATCTAAGGTCTTGATAATGTTAAACATCTCTCTCTAGGAGTTACAGCTGACTACAGAGCAATGTGGATTAACAAATGTAGTATGAGGTTGCATAAAATCCATGTGTAGCTGAAAACATTAAATTATATTGAACCTATTTTGAAGTCATCCTCTACTTTGGCACTAATCACACCAGAAATTCTTGCACAAAGTTCATTCAAAGAGCAAGGTTTTGATAAGTATATTTTAGTTTTTAACAGGCTGTTAAACAGTTGTAACACTGTTATAGACTAACTTAGTTAACTAGAATACAACCCACTTTTTCTTCTACCATTAAAGCTATTTAGCTTCATAAAGTAACATTTTCAGGAATTTTTTTTAAAAGAACAAATCCACTTATTTATTCATTTAAAAGACCCAAATACATTACTTCAACTTCATTTGATAGGTGTAAAAATTTATAGAATATTTTTTTAACTACACACGGACTTTGGGCATACCCTATAATAAAATACCTAAAAGGGGAGTTGAGAGTCCCATGGGCAGAATAGCATTGATGAAAATATTTGAAACAGTTATGTACAATTCCAGTCACTGCACCCTGTAAGTATTGACAAACTGAAAGAAGTATGGCCAGAAGGGGGCAACCAAGAAGATAAAAGGGTCTGAAAAGCAGGTCACATGAAGAATGGCTGAAGGAACTGAGACATGTGTAACCAAGGGAAGGTTAAGAAAAAGAGATGCAAAGGACAGCAGGATCAGTGCTCGGTAAAGAGGAAGGACTGAAGGAAGAATGTTAGGATGGGAGGAGGGAAGGAGAGAGGGAGGGAAGAAGGGAGGCTGGATTAATTCTGTTTGACTCCAAGAAAAACTAGGACCAATGGGTAGAGAAATGATAGAAGGCATATTTCATTTCAACTGTTTCCTAACTCTGAGATGTCAAGAAAATAGAATAGGCAATGTGCTCCTTGTAACTGAAAGTCTTCAGAGAATATCCTTTGTTTGGGGGAAAGTCTTATAAGTATATAGGGTGGAATTCTGGCCAGACTTTCAATTCTCAAAGTCCACAGTCAAATAACACCATTTTGAAAGAGACAGAAATTATATTTTTGGCAATGAGTAAAGAAGTCCACTAAATTAAAACAAATACTTTCCTTCCCCACCCCACTCCCCAAAAGTTATTTATGTTCATTTCTAAGCTTACCACTCTAAGGATGGTTAATAGAGAAAATAGGGGGAGGAGGGGAAAAGGGAAGGAAGGGAAATGATAATGTCAACAGAGGCCAGAGTAGCTATTTCTTGTAAAAGATCATAAATCAAATAGTTTTACCCCCATTTGATGACTACAATACTAAAGAGACTATCTGAAATCAACAATTTGCAAGTACATCTGCAGTACCCTGTTATTTTTTTTCCAAAATTGGCATCACTGGGAAAAGGAATCCAGTATTTTTGAGAAAGGAACTGTGCAGGTTTGGCTTGTATGTATTGTCTATACTCTAACACTTATCAACAGCTGACATTTCTCATTTTTAAGACTCTTAAAAGTATTTCAAATTACTCCAACACTGATTCTCTCCCCCACCCCATATTTTAAAGAGAGATTCATTTTTCCACAGTAATCACAAGACTCCAGTTCAAAAGGAGCATCACATAAATAAGAGCAAATAACTATGTTGCTTACTTTAGTATATTTTTTCTTCTCCTTCCGAGCAGAAAGAATAGATAAAAATACAAAATTCCCTAAGAATAAAACTGCTAGAGATTTGCAGCAAATTGACCAAAAACAGCCAGTTTCACATGGTTGGGGTGGGGAAGGGCGGCATCAAATGGTTACAAGTGGCCATCTTTTGGTTTAGTCAAGAACAGTAGATACAAGAAATTATTGGTGCAGCAGGAGTTCCAAACCATCCTTTTCAATATAAGCTGGGCACCATTAGCATATTTTTTTTAAATCCCCAAAGGAGAAGCCAAAGGAGAGATTTGTTGTCTGTTTTTGTTTGTTTGGTTTTTTGTTTTTTTTTGTAGACTCTAGGCTTCATTTCAAATAAGACTATAAAATCAGGTTTCATCATTTGGTTGTTAAAAAGTGCAGCTCCAAGACACAGTTTCAATTCCAAACCCAATTTTGAACATTTTACAACTCAAGAAGGGCAAACCAATTCTATCTGTTAGAAAAGTGATTTACTTCTTGTGGTTAAGTGACTGATGAACTCAAATAAGTTTCGAAGAATGGCCAAATTAGTTCCCAAATGTACCATTAAGTGAAATTACAGTATAAACTGGTAGAACACGATATAAACAGATAAAATATTATTAAGGTCTGCTCAGAAAAGTCCATTCAGCATATTTCCAAGCACTATAAATGACTTAGAAGTTAAAGGTAGGAAATACCCAACCTTTCCAGAAAAACCAAGTCATATGTTGTCATGTCTGTCTTAAAACATGGGCCCTCTTTCTTAGGATTTTTTTTTTTACTTCTTTGAAAGCTGAAGCCAGTGCTACTTCCGTTTCTATCAGTACACAAATATGGTAAACTAAGAAAAAGGAAGGAAGGCAGGGGAGGGAGCATCTGGTGGATGGACAGAGTTGAATTTATTGTCACAAAGAGGCACAAAATTGAATAAAGATGGCATAAGAGTCAGAAATAAACGAACTGGTTCACACCTTTAGTGTCCCTTCCCCGCCTCTTAGCAGCACCCAGGGTTCAATATGATACTTGTCCAGTCAGGCCCCATTTTATGGTAGATCGAGGTGACTTCTGACATAACCTTAGGGCAAGGTTGTCTCTTGGGCTCAGCTGGCCCCCTGAGTTCTTGCTGGGGCTGTGGGAAAGCCAAGCTAGAGTCTGTCTCTATTTTTATTTTGAATGCAGTGTGTGAAGAACGGAGGCACTCCCTTAGAAAGTACATATCCACACATCACGTGGTTTTTACTATGGACACAAGAGGTTCACATTCAGAAAAAGTTAATCACCCTATGCAACCTAACTCTATGTGGGATGACTTAACCCTTTCATGGCTTGCCTTAGGGAATTGGTTTCAGAGGGCGGCCAGGACGAGCTGTACAAGATCTACCTCTCCCTAAGGGGAGGACTGTATACATGCAAACACAAAACACACACACACTACACACACTATTGCACTTAGGCACACAGCTCAACATGCATGAACGAGAAAAGCTCATGAAGGAGGCTGAAATGTTACAGGCCAGAACTGGGGCTGGGCTCACCTACTGACATCCTGCTAAGGATGCCCAGCCCCAAGGTGACACCCTCAAGAGATGTCCTGGAAGAGTTGAGCCAACAGATGCCACCCTCACAGAACAAAGAAGATAAGGACAGGGGTAGGCTGGGGTGATACTGGCCAGAAGGCTCAAGCCACTTTTCTCCACCTTCCCTGAGTGCCCTTCAGGGCAGGGCTTGGGTTTCATCTTTGTGTCCCGTCTTTCCCACCCACCCCCACACACCTCCCCCAAGCATCTAATATTGCCGAGCATATAGTAGGCGCTTAATAAATGCTAGCAAGCGCCAAAGTGGAATAGACAGGGTTTTTAAGATAGCAGAAGGCTGGCCCGATATGCTCCGGGGTGGGGTGGAGTGCTTAAGGCTGAGGAGATGGTCAGTGCCCCTAAAGAAGGACCCCTTTCCCGGCTGCTCTCACCTCATCGCCCCACTTGAGCACGTCTTTGTGCCTCTCCTTGACGGCGTGGTAAATATGCAGAAACTGGAGGATCCCGTGCCGCCGCACATGGTCCGCGTGGCGCTTGGTCTCTTCCCAGCTAAGCGGCGAGCCCTGGGACAGAAGTCCCATGGCTGCCCCCGGTGCTGGTGCCGGTGCTGCTGCTGCTGCTGCTGCTGCTACTACCGCTGCAGCCGCCTCCTCCTCTTCCCGGGCTGCGGCTGCCTATCAGGGCAGGGAGGCAAAGCGGTCGCCTCGCCGGGCGGCTCCTGGACGCTGGGGCTGCTGCTCTGTTCTCTGAGGCTCCGGGCCCGGACTCCCCTCCCGGCCAGGTGATGCCACCCCGGCGTCCGGCCACCCACGGGAAGGAGAAGGGGAGGCTCCGGGGCGGGATGCCTCTCTTCTCCCTTCTCTTTTCGCAGTGGCTTCCTTGCGCCTTACCTACGTCCTCCTCCAGCCACCGCAGCTGCTTCAAGCCGTCCCGCGTCCAGACGTCGGGAGCTGCAACAGCAACCTCTCCCCTTTGCCGGTTGTCGTGCACAAGCCGCTTCCTACTTGTGACCAAAACCTGCGGCGCCGCGGAGCATGCCCAGTACCCGACCCTGGCAGGAATGAAACCCCAGTGCAGAATCCGAGGCTCCGGGTTTTAAAGGCGGGCGAGAGGGCGTGTGGGCGGGGACGGAGGAGGGAGGCGGTGAAGGGGAGTGGCCTATAGAGGGCGGGGGGGGGGGGGCGGAGCCTGAAACTGACTTCAAAAAGAGGAGAGGAGGCGTGGTTAGGGAATGGATGGGGATGGGATGGGTTCTCCCCGGGAAGAATGATAAGCCTCACTTTAAACAAACCCGGTTTATAAAAATCTTTATTTACTGGGAACGAAAAACAAAAGAAAACCAGAATGTTTCGCGGGCGAAAGAGGTATAGCAAGAATTGCACTTCACCTGGAGTTGGGAGACCTGAGTTCAAATCACAGCTTTGTGGTATAATAATCTTAACTAATATTTATATAGGACCTATTATGTGGCAGGCCCTTTACAAATACTATCTCGTGTTATCCTCCCAACAGTTCTGGGAGTTATCCTCACTTTGCAGTAAAGGAGACTGAGGCAAACAGCAGTTAGGTGGTTTGCCGAGGTTTACCCAGCTAATAAATGTCTCAAGCTGAATTTGAACTCAGGCCTTTGGGGTGTGCTAGCCATTTAGCCATCTAGCTGCCCCAAATTATTTCTCAGTTCCACCATCTAATTTATCTTATATAGTCAGTTTTATAGATGGGAAAATTGAAGTCCAGGGAGGTGAATTCACATAAGTAGCCAAGGTTGCATACATAGTGGTAGAATCAGAATATATGACATCACGTAACTTAGACTTCAACAGTCTTTCTACCATGCTACAGATGGTTGTGAACATGTGTACTGCAATGATAATAACAGATGTTTACTTTAAGATTTGCAAAACTATTTACAAATGTTAACATATCTTGTCTTTATAACAACCCTGGGAGGTGGGTGCTATGTGAATCAATATAATCTATATCAAAATGGGGGGTGAAGGGTGAGGAGAGAGGCATTCCCCCAAGAGCAAAATTTAAGTGACTGGTCCAAAGTCAGAGTTCTAGTGAGTGGCAGAATTTGAAACTAGAACCCCTGCTCCTTATTGTGGTCTAATTATCTTTCCATCAGACAAAAGAGGGCTAGAGGGAAAGATTAGTTAAATTGCTAAAATAATAATAATAATAATAATAAATTTCCAAGAGATTATTTTATGCAAAAAGTTTGTAGGATCATAGATTTGGGTGTGAAAGAGACCTCAAAAGCCCTCTAGTCCAACCCTTTAATTTTACAAATAAGAACACATGTACAGGGAGGTTGAGACTTGCCCAGGAATACAAATAAAGTGCAAAGTTAAGCTAGGATTTGAGCTCAAATCCTTTGCCTTCAGAGCCAGTGTTCTTTGTAAAGCTTATAGTGTGATAAAAATATATGAACCCTCTGGAAGATTTCTGGGAGAACATGGAAAAATTGCACAAGATGAGAAAATAAGACTGAATTGCCATCTTCACACTGTGGTAATACATCCAATTAAAATTGTAAACCCATTGAAATAATAAGTATTACACCTCATATGTATTTTAATATGACCTTTTTATATTGTCTTTATTTTCTAATGTGTTCTCATTTTCCTTCCCCAGAGACTCACCCCTTATAACAAAGAATAAAAAAGGAAAAAAATCAACTTTCGCAAAACTAACAAATACATCAACCAAGTCTGACTGTAATATATAATGTTCCACACCTACAGTCCCCCACCTCTGAAAAGAAGGGAAGGAGGTACATTACCTCCTCTCTTCTCCAGAGCCAAGGTTAATAATTAAAATTATCCAGAACTCAGTTTCTTTTTTTGTTGGTGTGCTTTTCTTTTACATTGTAATCATTGTGTATATTGTTTTCTTGCTTCTATGCATCAGTTCAAATAACATCTTTATCATTTCTTGTGGCCCAGTAATATTCACCTGTGCCCCCTTATTTTTTTTGGAGGGGGGAAGGCAGGGCAATTGGGGTTAAGTGACTTGCCCAAGGTCATACAGCTAGTGAGTGTGGCAAGTGGCTGAGGTTGGATTTGAACTCAGGTCCTCTTGATTCCAGGGCTGGTGCTCTATTCACTGCTCCACCTAGCTGCCCCATGTGCCCCCTTATTTTAAAACATTCTTCATATTACAATGTTTTGGTGACATGGACTAAATTTGATATCCCCTTCTTTATATCACATCAGTACCATCTCCACCATGGAGAAATTCCACTGGTGTAGTCAATCAGAGGTGGTAAATACCCTGCCCTCAGTGATACTGACCAATATTTATATAAACTAATGGAAATAAAGTGACTTGCCTAAGGTTACCTAGCTAGTAAATATTTGAATCAGGATTTGAACTCAGTTCTTTTTCACTCCATGACCAGGGTTCTATATGTATACTTCATTTCCTTGAAAGGAAATCATTCATCCAAAGATGATAGATGCTTAGAGTATCCCATGGTGAGAACTTAAAATTGTTCCCTAATTGGTGAGTGCTGTGGTTACTCTAGGGAGAGATTGCTTAGATTAGCCCCTTCACTAGGAAGGGGTAGAGGTGTGTGTGTGTGGGGGGGGAGATTGGGAGTGTAATTCTGATAGAGATAACTAGTGACTGATGAATTATATGTGCAGCCCTTTGCTCTAAAAGAATGCTACCAATTCCTGTTTTTGTTATCTGTCTAGTTTGGTGCATTTATAAAGAACATCACCTCTCTCTGTCTAGTTCAATGTAAAATCATGTAGCCCCTAGATTCTGTGGACCCTCTGAGGGTTATCTGGATAAAACTTACCTTGTAGGAGTATTAAAGCATACAGGCTTATTTTCCAGGGCCAGACAAAGACAGGGGTTTAGTAAGCGGCAGTGAAGCCAACCAAATATATGTAAAAATCTTCTGGTATACACCTTGTATAAATAAATATATTGATATTGCTTGTATATTATTCAATAAACTCCAAAGATGACTAAGGTGATCATCTTAATGTCTAGCTTTTTCTATGTTCCCTGAAGTCCTGAACCTTTTTGGTGGTCTCTGTGGGACCTCCTAACTCAGATCAATTCTATTCTGACCCTCAATTGGCCTCCTAGAAGCCCTGACAGGAAAGGGAAGGAAAAGACATGATCATATGAGGGTCAATGGCTCAAGGTAGATCTGGGACCATTGCTTGAATGTACAACACAAGGAAAGAGTTGCAAAAAGGATGTGTTTTTTTAATTTTCAGGAGTGTTCATATTTTCAGCACCAGAAAATTTTACTCTCTTTGGAGGACAAGTATTTATTTTGTGATAATTCAAATTACATGTGTTATTGTAAATGGTCAAAGCAGCAGGTAGATAGTAACACATGGTGGGAGCACAATTATCCCAGCTTGCCTTCTCTCTCTTTAGGGTCAAGGAGAATGAAGAGTGAATACTGAATGCTTTAATTTTTTGTATCCCCTAGAATATCTTAAACAATTCTAGCCACATATTGGGCAATCCATAAATATATATTGAATGAATAACAGAAATTTTCTTTAAAAAATTAAATTTGATTTTTTTCAATGAAAATCTGCCTTCTCTCCTTCCCATTGAGGAAGCAATAAAAACAAAATCGCTGTTGCAAATATGTAAAGCAAAACATTCCCACATTGACTAAATCTCCCCCTATATGTATGTGTATGTATATATATATTTATGTATATATGTATATATGCATATATGTGTGTATGTGTGTATATGTATTTGTGTATATATATGCATATATATGTGTACATATACACACACACACACACATTTTGAATCCATTACTTCTCTATCTTGAGGTAGGTAGTATGGTTCATCATGAGTCCTCTAGAATCATGATTGGTTCCTCTGTTGATCAGAGTGTTTGTCTTTACAGTATTGTTACTACATTAATTGTTCTCTTGGTTTCACCCACCTTGCTCTACTTCAGTTCATACAAATCTTACCAGGTTTTTCTAAAATCATCCACTTTATTTTTTTATAGCACAATAATATTATATCAAATTAATATACCATAATTTGTTTAGCTATTCCCAAACTGATAACCACTCCCTCAATTTCCAATCCTTTACTAACACAAAGAGAACTACTATAAATATTTTTATACATGTGAGTCCCTTTCCTCTTTCTTTTATCTCTTTGATGTATAGACCCCAAAGTATTATCACTGGGCCAAAGGATATACACAGTTTAGTAATTTGAGGAGCATAGTTCCAAAATGCTTTCCAAAATGTCTGGACCAGTTTACAGCTTCACCAACAGTGTCTGTTTTCCTGTAGCCCCACCATCATGTGTCATTTCCCTTTTTTGTTAGTTTTGCCAATCTGATGGATATGATCTAGAAGCTCAGAGCTATATTTTCATTTTTCTAACTTTCAATGATTTAGAACACTTTTCATATGGGCAAAGGAATAGGTATTTCTATATGCCCACTATGCCAGGCACTATGATAAGTGCTTTACAAATATTGTTGAGGAAACTGAGGCAAATGGACTTTAAGTGACTTGCCCAGGGTCATATAGCTAGTGAGGTTGAAATTAACTCAAGTCTTCCTGACTCCAGGACCAGCATTCTAACCACTGTTAACATCTAGCTATCAGTTGGTATTAACTGTTGGTAGCTTGTATTTCTTCCTCTGAAAATTGTTATTTTATGGTTATGAATTCTTCCCCATCCATGTATCTGACAGGCAGTGCTTTCTTGTTCCTCTAATTTATGATGTCATCCTTTAAATCTGAGTCATATACCCATCTGGAGTTTCTCTGGGTATCAAGTCTGAGATGTTTTCCTTATATATTAGCCACACTAACCAATAGATTCCCATGTTCTAAAGTCCACCTTTTGCTTTATTTTTTGCTCATTCATGCCAGGAGCATGCATAATATTACTCTTCTAGAGAATACTTGGTGATGGAAGAGGAGGAGTGGGTGATTTTTTTTTAAATGGGTGATGATTTCAATTTTTGTTCTTTGTTACTAGAGAGGTGGTATGGTATAGTGATTGGCAAACTGCACTTAACCTAAGAAAGAATTGGGTTCAAATCCTACCTCTGACACTGAATTTCAATACTGGGAAAAATTCTTTAATCTCTTTATACCTTAGGGAACTTCTATGTATTTTGGATTGGTGGAGAAGGTTCCCCATATATTCCTATAGTTTTACATATTATATTTATATTTTATTATTATTTATATTTGTATTACACATTACATATATGTAACACTTCATGCTTTTCAAAATACTCTCAAATACATAAAATGAATTTTCTCATCAGAGTAATCCTATGAAGTATGTAAATTGTTGGGGGGGGGGTTTATATATATATATATATTTTTTTTTTTACATATGAGAAAAAAGGGCTCAAAAGGTTAATTTTAAGCTTTCATGGGATCCAGAACTCAAAGTAAACAAGATATAGAGGAGAGATGATATTCTAACCCCATAGTTCCTGTATATCATTTATTTAGCAATTTTCTAATGAATCATCAAAGGAATGATATGTATTGTAGTTATCAGACTCTGTGATTGTAGGGAATGAACAGTACCTTATCTAAACTTTTTGTTTCTCCCAGAGCCAGCCGAGTACTCAGGATAAAGGAGAAGCTTAATAAATATTTATTGAATGAAGGAATGAATGATAAGGCCCCAAATCCAAGCCAAAGAATAGATCCTTCCCTTACTCCTTCCTTCTCTGAGAAGAGTTTAAGTCCCAGTAAACCCTGTTAGTCACAGGGACCTTGGAAGAATCTGAAAAAGGAGCCAGCTGGAAGCCAGAAAGTTTATTATATATTTTGTCTTTAAGAAAATTATTTTTATTTTATGATCCAGCAATATCACTACTAGGTCTGTGCCCCAAAGAGATCAAAGAAAAAGGAAAAGGATCCATATGCACAAAAACACTTAAAGTAGTTCTTTATGTTTGTCATAGTGAAGAAATCGAAACTTATGGGATGCCCATCAATTGAGGAACGGCTGAATGAGTCCTGGCATATGACTGTGATGGAATTCTGTTGTGTTATAAGAAATGAGGAGGAGAATAGCCTCAGGAAAACCTGGGAAGACACATATGTGCTGATGTAAAATAAAGTGAGCAGAACCAGGAGAACACTGCATAGCGATATTACAATGATAATCACTGTGAAAGACTTAGCTAGGTACTACTCTGATCAATATAATGATCCATGACAATTCCAAGGGACTCATGATGAAAACGCTATCTACCTCCAGAGAGAAAGCTGATGAACTCTGAGTGCAGATTGAAGCATATTTCCTTTCACTTTATTTTTCTTGCTTCTTCCCTGCCACCCCAGCAACATTGCTAATGTGGAAATATATTTTGGTGGCTTCATATGTATAAATGTATTTTTTGCCTTCTCAATGAGTGGGGGAGGGATGGAGGGAGAAAATCTGAAACTGAAAAAAATTTTTTAAGAGATTAATTTTTAAAAAAATATTTTATGGATGTCTTTAGTTTGTATATCATTTATTTCTGGATACCCTTCCCCACCCCAAGGTCTGAGTCCTCCCTTGTAACAGTGAAAAATAATTAAGCAAAAATAATTGATTTCTTGACCTAGCTGTGAGGAACAGCAAGGAGGCCAGTGTCACTGGACTGCAGAATATGTATAGGAAAGTAAGGTGTAAGAAAACTGAAATGATAAGAAAGGTTGTATTATGAATGGCTTTAAACACTGACACTGAACAAAGAAAGAATTTTACATTTGATTCTAAAGATAAAGGGAAGTCACAGGAGTTTTTGACTAGTAGGGAAGTGGGAGTGACATAACCAGACCTGCACTTTAGGAAAATCAGTTTGATGGCTGGATGGAAGATGGACTGAAGTAGAGACCTGAGGCAGAAGGACCAACTAGCAAGCTATTGAAATAGTCTAAGCATGAGATGATGAGGGCATACACCAGGGTGGTGGCTCTTTCAGGGGAGAGGAGGAGGCTGAGAGGAGAGATGTTAGGAAGGAAAGATATAAGGAGAATTGTTAGGAAAGTAGAAGCAACAGGACTTGACATCTGATTAGATAAAGGAGTGAAGAGTTAAGGATGGCACCAAGGTTTCTTGCCTGGGTGACTAGGAGAATGGTGATACCTTCTACTTCTCTCACTAGACTTATAAAAGGTGCTCACCAATACTTTGGCTTCACTTTATGAACCTCCTAGTGCAAATTCCCCAAATTCTTTAGGTTTTACCACCTGTGTTACCTTCAGCATGCCTCCTTATTTGTAAAAGAAGCTGGTGGGCTAGATGGATTCCAGAGTTCATTCCAGCTTTAAATCTAAACCTTAACCATTTGAGTCGATGCCTCAGGTGTCTCCCTGGGGCACCTGCCACTTTGCAAAGGCTGATGGAGAAAGTGGTTGAAGTACTAGTTAATACTTTCCTCATTATTTTTGGAAAGACAGAACTTAAATAGCTCCAGCAGCTGCAAAAAC
>CM053593.1:219799146-219810380 GCA_028646575.1 Pseudocheirus occidentalis
TTTTGCAGAGGAAGAAATTAAGGCTCAGTGTAGTGGGGTGACTTGCCTAAAATCATACAGTTAGTAGGAGACAGAGTGGAGCCTCAAAGCCAGCTTTTTAGACTCTTAAAACCAGTGTTCTTGATACGGAAGGATGATCCGAGAAAATCAAGTAAGAGATGCCTGTCAGACCGAAGAATCGGGGAAAGTACCACAAAAGAATGTGGCACTTCCCAGTTTGGTTGTTGGAAGCTAAAGAGTTCAGCAGTTACAAAATAGGAGGTATGGAGATAGTCTTGTCTGTTATGGAGATACATGTAAATGAGAAAGGGCAGAATGAGATCAGGGAACCAGGAGAATGGTCCAGTTTGGCAGAAAGGCAGAAGAGTATAATAAAATAATGATGGAATGCTTGATTACAGCCAGGCTGTGGAGGATTTGGAACGACAGACTGAATATGTATTTTATTTGGTAGGGAATAGACTGTTACTCAATGTTTTCTGAGCTGAGGAGTGATCAGATCTGTGCATTAGGAAAATGACCTTTAACAGCAGTGTGAATGATAGATTGGCAAAGAGAGAGTCTGGATTCTAGAACACCAACTCTGGAGGGAAGGGATGCTGAAGGAGGGTGGTAAGAGTGAGAAAGAATGAATTATTCATGCATTTGTTTGTTAAGGATCTATTCTGCTCTAGGTGCTAAGAATATAAAAACACTTATAAAACTTTTATTTCCCTCAAGGAACTCATTCAAGAGATCCTGTACCTATATAGATCTATACGAGGTCACTTTGGAAGGGATTGTCCATGTTCTGGGGGTACCAGGAAAAAGTCTCATACTGAAGAAAGCATGAGCTGTGTCTTGAAGGAAGCCAAGATTTCCAAGAGACAGATGTGGATAGGGGAGAAGGGACAGGCATAGGGGATGACCAGTGTAAAGGAGGCACTAG
The DNA here is from genome assembly GCA_028646575.1 of Pseudocheirus occidentalis. Lineage (NCBI taxonomy): Eukaryota > Metazoa > Chordata > Mammalia > Diprotodontia > Pseudocheiridae > Pseudocheirus > Pseudocheirus occidentalis. The sequence goes on from CM053593.1 coordinate 219,800,075, forward strand.
CATGGATGGGAGGTGTTATGTGGAAGGAGCAGCAAGCAAAATGACAGAGTCCCTGGAAGGGAGTAATGTGTAAGAAGCTAGAAAGTTAGGTTTGTGAAAAGCTTTAAATGCCAAACAGGAGCGTTTATATCTGATCCTGAAGGTAATGAAAAGGAAAGAATGAGAGATCTAAAAAATAAACAAGTAGGATTGGCAGTTGGTTGAGTGTGGTAGTGAAATGGGGATCAGTGGAAGAATCAAGGGCAACTTAAAGTTTTCAACATGGTTTGTAAGAAAAGTGATTAGTGCCACAGCGGCAGGAATGAGGGAGTTAGGGATGAGGAGCAAATTTTGAAAGGCACCCAAGTTCTGTTTTAGACATAGTGAGTTTAAGGTGTCAGTGGAAGCTCCAGGTGGAGCTGTCTAGTTGACAAGTAGAAATAAGAGCCCAAAGTATTGAATGGGGAAAGGACAGAAGGCGATGACTATCTCAAAAGATCTAAAAAGCTGTCATGGGGAAAAGGGATTAGGCTTAGACCTCTTTCTGGTGCCAGAGATCAGGACCAGGAGCAATGAGTAGAAATCACCAAGAAACAGGCTTCCTAACAATTATAGTTAGCTGTCCAAAAGCAGAATGGATTGTCTCGTTATTAGAGGTCTTCAGGTAGGGGCTAGATGGCCACATACTAGACAGTATTCTAGTGAGGATTCCTTTTGTGAATAAGGCGAACAAGATGGATGTTTAGATCCTTTCCAGCTCTGAAATTCTACAGTGATGTGGTATAGATTTGAGTAACCTGAAGATTTAGAATTAAAAATTCCACGAACCCCACATTCTTCACAATACAGATATAAGTGACATCCTCTGTAAGCCAAGATGAACCCTTGCCAAGAAGCTTTGGAATAGCCACTTTTAAGAAATGTGAAGAGAGGGAAGGAGGACAGTAAGAGATAATCCAATGACAATATAGTGTCCTTTAAATTTAATACACTTAATTCACTACTGGAACGTAGTAATGAGATAGGGAAGGGTGCTTCCATTAGAATGACTGGGTGGCTAGATGGCACAGTGAATAGAGCACCAGCCCTGGAGTCCAGAGTGCAAATCCAGCTTCAGACATTTAACACTTACTAGCCAAGTGACTTTGGCCAAGTCACTTAACCCAGAAAGCCAAAAAAAAAAAAAATGACTGGGGTGGCTGACTGTAGTTCTGATAGATACATAGATTCTTCTGCCCTTTGATTCCATTTATGACCATAGAATGCCGTTATAATATTGATGTTTAGAGACAATGTCTACTTTTTAGGACTCCTAGACATTAGTAGATTTAGTTCTTTAGGAGAATACCAATATTCTCTTCTTACCCCCAACCGCCACCCCAAGTTAACAAGCATTTCTTTTTTCTCCAAAGCAAGGCCTTTGTAACAAATGTGCACAGTCAAGCAAAACAAATTCCCATATTTGTCATAACCAGAAATATTTGTCTCATTCTGTACCTTAAGTTGGTCCCTTCGCAGAGAATTGATGTGTAGCGTGTATCCCTGGTCCCCTGGGATCATGGTGAGTCATCGCAGTCTTCAAAGTCCTTAGGTTTTTCAGTGTTTGTTTGCTTTTACAGTGTTATTGTCATTGTTTAATTGTTCGTCTGGTTCTGCTCACTTTACTCTGCATCAATTCATACAAGTCTTTCTCTGAAACCATCTCGTTCATCATCTCAGTCATATTCCATTGCATCCATGGGACATTATTTGTCCATTACCCAGTTGATAGGCCCACCTGTCTTTTCCAGTTCTTTATCACTACAAAAATAACTGCCATCAATATTTGTACATGTGTGTTTTTCTTCTTTGCTCCCTTTGTGGTATTAGCTAATACCAATACTCTGCTGTTAAAGTATAGCCTTAAGTCATGATAATACACTGCAGTCTCCAAATAATTATGCCAAAAATCATGCCAAAACAATGGAGGAATCTTTGATAGGCATAGAGAGAATGAAATACGGTGTCAGCAAAATTACAAAGGAATAATGGAATAGAGGATGACGTCAAAGATTCATATGAATGAAGGAGGTGGACTGGTCGCATGGCAAGAGCGAGGGATTAATCTTGACAAACCTGTGCATGCTCCATTGATAATCCTTACAGTGTGAACATAAATCAGGAAAGATCCACCGCATACGGGCTAGACCTTCCCCCTCTCTCCTTATCACACAGCATGGACTGGTGTGGACAGGCTGGAGAGAACATCCCATCCATGAGGTCCTTTGATTGTTGGAGATAGTGACTTGGTTTTATTGAATTAACAAGGAGCCATCTTTTTAAAGATCTTCAGCTGCGTATTCCCTCTTTATTGGTTGTTCCTTCTGCACTTCACTTTCTCTTTGTGTACTCAGTCCAGCTAGATGCCAAGTTAAATTAAATTTAGAAAGCTAATGCCTTCAGGGAAGACTCTTAGTTACAAAGGACCTCATTGTATTTTAAGAGGATCTTCTTTTGAGGAAGAATTGTTTTAGGTCTGCTGTTTACAGTTAATACTGGTATTTTTTGTAAGATTTTTTTTTTTAAATTGGTGGGGTAATTAGAGTAAGAGCCAATGGGAAGTGATAGCAGGAGGCAGTTACAGTTTCATCAGTGAAGTTGGGGAGTCAAGCCCCATTTTTCCTTGTCTTGGGATCTTGCTCTAAAATTGGGAGGGACCTCCAGGCCACATGGACCACTTCTTTTGTTTTATAGGTATGAAACACAGGACCCTTGCCCAATGTCCCACAGGTAGCAAGTATGGGGTGGGATTCGAATCTGGGTAATTTACTTTGAGAATCAGTATTTTTTCCTCTTGTGTGCCTACTTGTATACAGAGACATAAACAGAGCACAAATACCTAAACATTTAAATTACAATTATAGTTGGATACTAAAAAAGAGATCCTTTTAGGTAAATATTATAGAATAAAATTCTTAAAGGATTCTGTGCTTCTATTCTAGTCTGTGAAACATTTTACAATAACAAGTAGATTTTCAGAAACACTACCAAGCTAGATTCATGACTGTTTATCTAAAAACATTTTTTCTGTTTTATTCTATTCTGAAATACTGAGTCTTTCGTATTAACTGTTCTGTAATTAAAACTGATTCTTATTTGTGTCATAATTATAACATGTCTATCAAGTGCTTTTAAAGCTTGTAAGTGCCTTTCATACATTATCTTGTTTGAGTTTTATGACAACCCTGTGAAGTATGCAACTCATTCCCCCTTTTACAGATGAGGAAACTGAGGCTCATAAGAGATAAGTAACTTACTTATCTAGTAAGTTACACAACTAGTGTAATGGTGGGATTTAAGCCCAAATTTTTTCTGACTTCAAGGCCAGAACTCTCTACATTATACAACACTGACATGAGGCCATAGCCAGATTTGGGGCTTTTCTGTTTGGTCTGACCAGTGGGCCAGGTTTGACAAGGTAAGTTCCTGGCCTATCTGACTTCAGACTTTGGGCCAGAATGATATAGGGAAATAAAAAATATTTCAGAATGCTAACAGAATAGGAAACTAGCCAGCATTAGAACTAAGAGGAGTACCTCCTAGGGATCTCAGTGAGGCCAGGTAACATAATTTGCATGATACATGAAAGCCTCCTGACCTACCATTCAGAGTAATTTTGGCCAGATTACAGACTATTGAAGTCCACCTTCCTCCTGCTCTTTTACTGCCTTCAGTAAGTACATGGGTCTTATTTTTATATTTTATTTGAGTGGGGGATGGGTGGGATAAGGCAGAAAGGAAGATAAAGAGTACAGGTAAAAAAAAATTTTTTTCCCCAGAGTCATTTGACAGAAAGTTACCTGCCAGGGCAGTGGTTACATGCCTTTCTTAGGAGTGGTGTTTCCCGTAAGTGAATTGTTCAAATATAAGGGACTTAACATGAATGCTGGGTTTGGAACTAGACTGGCCTTAAGTTATTTCATTTCCAAGTTTCAATAAAAAGCAGTAGTAGGAACAGTGCTAAATTGGAATTTTCTAACAGAGGTTCAAATCTCCAATCAACTCATCTTTGATCCAGAGCACCTTCTCTGCGCCTCAGTTTCCTCCTCTGTAAAAAATAACAAAGTAAGGGGAGATCGGACTAGGTGAACTCTAAAGTCCCTTCTAACTCCCAAAATCATCTGATATTATACAAGCTGACCTGACAAAATTGAGAATTATTTCCTAATCTCAAAAGCTTTTTCAGCCAGCACTAAGGTGGTTAGCCAGATACCACACTTTTCAAGAATATCTTCTGTACAGAACTCCTAGCCTACCTCTTGTGCTGTACTTTTCCTAGTTAGACAAATGAATAGTTTCTTCTTTTTTTTTTTATTTTAAATTTTTTAAATTTTTAAAAATTTACATAAGGAGACACTTAAACCACCTTGGCTTAGCATGCACTTAAAATACAGAGAGCCAAATAATTTACCTATTTTATTTGCAGTGTCATATTGGGTTATTATTTTGGAACTTCTTTGTTTTGAGTACACTTGATAATTTTTCATGTGGAAAATTCTTTTACATATTGTATGCATATACACGCTGTCTTACAAGTAGGGGCAGCCAGGGGGCATAGTACTAGTTTTATGGCTCTAGACAAATCGCTTAGCCCTGTTTGCCTCAGTTTTCTCATCTGTAAAAAGAGTTAGAGAAGAAAATGGCAAACCACTCCAAAATCTTTGCAAAGAAAACCCCTAATGGGATCACAAAGAGCTGGACATGACTGAAAAATAGCAATCAAACCTATTTCTCCTTGGGGAGAAATATTTTAAATTTTTTTCTAGGTTTATAATTTCATTTTGCCCAGGGTCATGTACCCAGTATATTTGTCAGAGGTGGAAATTCCTTTTTTTTTTTTTCTTTTTTGGAGAGGCAGTCAGGATTAAGTGACTTGCCCAGGGTCACACAGCTAGCATGTATTAAGTTTCTGAGGTTGGATTTGAATTCAGATCCTCTTGACTCCAGGTCCAGTGTACCATTCCCCTATACCACCAACTTGAACCCAGGTTGCCTTGACTTGAGGCTTGCCCTTTGGCCATTATGTCGTAGGTCATTTAGGAAAATATTTTTGGTCAGTATTTCACTGAAAGCATCTGCCTGTCTGAGAACCAGCCTTAGGCAAGTATAGAGAAGATCATTACCAGCAGATTGGCTACAAGAAATTGGATTCTTTGGCCATGAAAGAGAAAAATACAAAATGGCCCTCAGCCTTACATATATCCCTTTTCTGCTTCTACTGTGTTGGTGCCTGAATGATAGAAATTGGATTTGGGGATGTTATGAAGCTAGCATTTGGACTGTCTATAAATGTTTAATTAGCTACTGATTCTTTAAATGTGACCCTTTTGTCTAGAGGTTTATATGAAGATAGATTATTGGAGGAAATGAACCACGTCAATAATTGTATCAGACATTCATGCTACAAATGAAACCATAAGGCAAAGAAACATTAGGCAAATGGGAGGTATGTCTTAGAGTAGCTTTTATCATGCACTCAACGATGATATTAGAAAAGAATTCATGGCATACTTTGGTTATCTCATCTAGGAAATCTCAAGATTTACATAAATAGAAAGACTGCTATAAAGACTTATACAACTTATGTACTAAAAATAAAAGTGGCAAAGGTCTAGGAAGAACTTGACAAAAATGTCCAAATCAAGGCAACATCTTGATAGTTGGTGACTTTAATGTGAAAATAGACACAGTAAAAAAAAAAGTATGTTACTAAATATAATTTAGGATTAAAAAAAATGAAAATATCCACAAAAGCTTGTAGGTTTACCTGATTATCTAAGATTTTCCTGGGTAAAATATTTTGATCATTGTATTCATTATTAACCATGTGTTTCAGGGAAACCAGTAGCATTTTGTTTTCTCTATTCATGGCTCTTTTGGTTACATGGAAACTAACTTTTGTAAAATAAAATCATAATAGCTGTTAATTCATTATTCTAAAGTTACTAGAGTCCCCAAACTCAAAAATATAGTCTAGTTAAAAGCATGAGGAGAGTTTGGTTTGAGTGTTTGGAAACTTCCAATATAAAGAAAATAACTACATAGCCAGAAGATTTGCTAGAGGTTTGTACTATCTCAGTACTCTGATGTTAAAAAACATTTTTACCTATAGACTGCTAAAAGGTAATTCTCATAACTAAGGATTACCACGTTTGCCCTGACAGTCAGTTTCCTAACATGTTTAAAGCAGTTCCAAAATATAAGAGATTTATTATTCTTTTTGTAACCAATTCCTGAAGCAGACTAGTTTTTGGAGTGTTATCTGCCAAAACTGGTATTCTGACTATAAGGTATAATTCTTAACACTCACTTTTCATTGTGTTGATAGTATTGAGTGGAACAAGAAAAATGTATATTAGAGAGCAAGACTTCAGAGGATTATTTGGAGTTTTAGAAGGGATGATTACACAGGAGATAGAAAATTTTACCTGGGCTTTTCTATGTTCTCATAATAGGAAAACCAACAGGCATTCTGTCACAGTATAAATAAATGGAGACTCCTGACTTCTGAGCAAAGTGTCTAAGCTTCTCAGACCACCATATTCCCCTGTCATTTTCTTTAACCAGTTTATTGAAAGAATCAGAGTACACAGAGAGCAATTTGAAGTAATGTTAATTTATGTCTGTCTTTTCTCACCTTTATTTCAAATAGGTGGAATACATGTTGGTAGCTTTTGATCACCAAAACAAAAAAGTACGTGTGGTCCTGAAAGGAGAGGAAGTCCTTGAAGCATTGCAAGAAAAGGGGGAAAGAAAAAACCCTAAGTAAGCGGTGTATACAATCGTCTTGTTTAGTGCTTACAGTTACAGTCCAGCAGTTGCATTGAGTTAATTGATTGTTCAACACATTTGACTAATAAGTTACTTTAGGCCATATTCCTTTCTTTTTTTTTTTTTTATTGGGTACCATTGTATAGGACAGAGCTTGATTTCTGAGGACAGCTGAAGAAGCATACCTCTCGCTGATGCAGTCAGGAAGTGGTATATATTGTCATACCTGTTAAAAATGTGTCGGTTTATTTTGTTTACTTTGTTAAAAGGGAGAGGGTGACTTTCAGAGAGAAATAGTTACTGAGGAGCTCTAGTTGTTCTCGGAGAAATAACTCCATTTTGACTTCATGTCAAAAAGGTTATTCCTGGTGAATAAACCTGTCACAAAACAGAAATTATAAAGGCAAAAACTTAGGGTTTAATTATACATTGAGCACAGGTTCAGGAGGTAGCAAAAAACCCAAACCCTGAGCCTAGATTAGAGACTTTTTAACAAACCTTTGTAGACAAAATAATGCCAGAGAAAGAAATCATTCTTTTGTATGTTGCAATTTCATCATTCTTTTAGGCTGTAGAGTTAAAAAACAAATTTATAATCCCATCCTTTCTTCAGTGTCATTAAGGTTGAGTAAACTGAGTTAGAACAAATTAGCAAACAGACAAGTTACAGATTTAACCACAGAATTTGCAAACAAACTGCATTTATAGAAGTACATATTACATTTTAAAGAAGTCACAATTGGGCTAATTGGAGGGGAAAGAATTTACATGTCACAAAAATTAACTAAAAAGCTCAGAGTCAGGAAAATGTTGCCACAAATAACTTTGGGAAACTCAAACTCCCTTTTGGCTTCTTATCTGAAGAATGTCAAAGTCTTTCCCTCATTACTTTATCCCATGGGTCACATTTTAGCTAGGTGAGGTTAATATTAACAAAAGACAGCTTCAACTTACCAAACACTGCAGAAAGAATGGCATAATAAGAATTAATAAAAGATAAATAAAACATTGTCACCACACAGTGATGTTAATCATATTTGGTTTTGAAAGTCACTTTGTTTAATTGCCATTTGGTGGTGTGCATTTTTCTAATTTTAATATTTCTGAATGAGTAGTTTCAGACCTTTTTTATAATTGAAGATCTGTGGAAAATAATAAACTCTACAAAAAATTTTTTATGTTCTTCTTGTGGCGTATGATAACCCACTAAAACCATTTCTGATAAAATTGAGTAGATTATACTGCAATAATAAAAACTAAACAATAATTTTTCTCCATCAATTAGCCATCCAACACTTTGGAGACCAGAATATGGAAGCTATATGATTGAAGGGACACCAGGACAGCCATATGGAGGAACAATGTCAGAATTTAACACAGTGGAAGACAACATGAGAAAACGTAGGCAGGAGGCTTCATCTCTTTTAAAAGAAAATGAAGCTCTGTGCACTATAACATCATTTCCCAGGTAAGTAAGTTGATGGCCTAAAAGATGCTGAATGGCCATAAGTTGAAAATCAAACAGTGGAACCATTTCAGAAAGTAGTTTTTTTTCATTGTGGGATCATAATACATTATAGTCTCTCCTCACTTTTAGCTGTAGTTCATTTCTAGAAATTCATAAAGCACACTGTTGTAGAATAACATGGGTATAGGGAACCCTTAGTGAAGAAATTCCCCGTAACAGGTAGGCATCTGCTCTGGTAGTTACTGTCTTAGCGTGTTGCCTAGGGAACTGAGAATTTAAGTGACTACTTACCCAGGGTCACATAGCTAAGATGTCAAGGGGGACTTGAACACATGATAATACCAAACCATAACATATGATACAACATTACATAAAACAGCAGTACGTGTAATATACATTTTTATTATATAACGGGCTTGGGTATAAAGTATCAATATAATACACAAATTATTGTACTTGCTATAGGACAGCAACTATAACCCTGCTAAGGACAACCTGGGATTTTTTTCAGATATTCATAGATGTAAAAGAGTAATTAAGCAAGATTTTATTAAGTGGCTTTTGTGTACAATACACTACACTGAAGGTTAGAGATTGAAAAATGAAAATTTGTACATAGTTCTTACCTTAAGGGAGCTTTTAGGCTGATGCAAACAATGAATAGGTCGTTACTTGGAGAAGATCATAAAATGTTACTAGAGAAAAGGGTAACTACTTAATCCCTTATCCAGGAGAATAACTTACAGACTGAAAAGGATAGAACAAATATGATTTGAAAGAACTGAATGAAGCCTAAGCCAGGTGGTGAGAAAGTTTGAGAGATTTGTCTTTTTCAAATAAACTTGTTTCCTGGTGCAGGCTAATTGTTTCCTGGTGCAATCTAATTGCATCCTGGGCTTCTGAAGGAGTTAATGAATGTGATTACTAAACTGTCACTGGTAACCCTTGAAGAATAGTGTAGAATGATGGAGGGGACAGGAGACAGGTGGAAAAGGATTGGATTCTAAAAAATTGCAGCCTCACCTTAATTTCAAACCCAGATAATACAAGAATAAACTTACTCATCAGTTAGTGAACTCCAAGAATTGAAGACAGTGATCATTAGGAAGCTGCCTGGGTTCACAAGCTCAGAAGCCAGACCTCACTTCTTTTTTGTTAGCATTAAAAGCTTGGTCCTCCACTAAAATCCTACTTCTATGCCTTGTGGTATGAGAGTCATTCTAAGTTATTGAACGCTGTGCTAATAGAACACACTTCCTGGTAGGTCTTGCCAAGGTGAAAAGTCTCCACGTGTATTAAGCCTGTTGTCCAAGGACCAACCTAACTAAATTTGGAGAAAGTCATTAATAAAATTTTAGGAATGGCAACCCTTGAATACCATCTTCAAAGGACTTAGGAAGGTTTGCAATGTGTACTGATAAATAGCATATCCTGGAAGCATAGATCTTTTTTTTTTCTCCACCTTCCTCCCTTGCCCCCTCCTCAAGACAGTGTGCAATCCAATATAGGCTCTAATATATTAATACATTTTCATGATTTAATACATTCTTAATAAGCATATTTTCACATTAGACATGTTGTATAGAAGAATTAGAACAATTGGGAAGCACCATGAGAAAGAAAAACAAAACAAAACAAAAAAAAGTGCAAATAGCATATACTTCATTCTGCATTCAGAGAAAGCATAGGTTTTTAAGGAACGAAATTAAGTACTAGGTGGTATTTCAGAAAGGTATTTAACACTATCACTATTCTTGTGGTTAAGAGAAATACAGGTAAATTTGTAGCTGATTGAATTAACAGAATCCCCAGATAGTGTTAATAAAGGGAAAAAGACCTCTTGTGATCGATCAACAAACATTAAGTACCTGTTCAGAGCTAGACACTTAGATTTAAAAAAACAAAACAAAATCAAAATAACCCCTGCCCGCAAGAAGTTTACTTTGTTTTGGGGGACACAGCATGGGCATATAAAAGTATATACAAAATAATGTAAATACAAGGTAATTGGGGGGAAGAAGGCTTTAGTATTTAGCGTAGTTTGGGTAA